>CM031238.1:111837770-113037770 GCA_018340775.1 Taxus wallichiana var. yunnanensis
CAAGAATCAAAACCCCAGTATACAATAAACATCCTCCAAGGTGATAGTCCACTCACCCCTAACACCTGGTAACTGGAAAGTATTCCGGTCTGCATCCCAATACGAGAATAAGTCACACAATATGTGACTAGCAAGAGCAACATGAGGAACCTGTGAAATCCTCAAAATACTAGCCCTCTGAAGAGTGTCTCTCTCGCCTATGTCAATATGTATAACACTACCAGGATCCAATCACACTCCCGCTCTCTGCTCCACCGTATATAATCATACGTATCCACCCAAAATAGAGAAAAATATCAAGTTAGTAACACAATCAGATAAATAAGCTAATCAAAAACATAGTAAAATATTAAAAATGTAAAAAATAAAATTATACAACATTTTTTTGCTTTTTGTTCGAAACCGCCATCCTACGTAGGGCGGTGGTTCCGTGACCTCGCCTTCTCGGGCGGCGGTCCTATGCCGAATCGGCGTACGCCATACAACCCTAAAAATATTAAAAACAACAAAAATACACACTTTTGATGAAACAAAAACCTACCCTATGGGCGCCCCCTAGAGACTTATTTAACAAGATTTTCTAAAATAACCCCCAAGACAAAGATTTCAACATTTTTATATTTTAGGTTTAAAAATGAACAAAAGAAAAATAACTTGAGACTTCACTTTGGTCGATCTCTTGCTCTCGAGGCATGATCACAATCTTGCAATGAACATTTTGAATGCACTCTCATCAAAAAAGGTTACCGTGGGTCCCAGAGCTCAAAAATTACCAAATCAATATGCACAAATGAATAGGAAAATGAGCTCGTTTTTATATATATAATATTCTAATCTTGTTTTAAGTGTTCTCTTGTAGAGTTAGAGTGTCGATGGAGGTAAGTTATTATCCCACATAAATGGTGAGACCTCATTTCATTTTAATTTAGTATTCATTTTTCGATTTCTTTTATCTATCTCGCACTTAAGTCATCTTTTCATTTGTAGATAGCGTAAATCTGGATGGTGACATTCAACATAAGGGCTTGTCGGTATAGCTTCTAACTCCTATTTTGGGATCTGTCATACTCGGACCCACCATTTTATGCCCCTTCATGGCTAAAACACTTCTCGAAGGGGGTAATATGTATGTACCCAAATTTGTATGTACTACACTATCGAAAGAGGTTACGAAAACCCCAATGATGATTTAGATCTCTTCACAAGGTGTTTGGAATCCAAAAAGTGCATTGAGTATACATTTGCATCCTAAAATACCTTATCCAACCTTTGCATGCTTTGTTCTAACTCCTTTCCTCTTTTTCCTTGCATTTTGGTCTTTAGTGACAAGACCGCCACCCTACCTAGGCGGTGGTCCCATGACTGCCACCTAGGATAGGGAGGCGGTCCTGAAACCACTACCTTGCATTGGGTAACAGATCCTACCCACATTTTCTAGAAGCTTCCGATGCACTCGTCGATGTGAAAATCAAGTTACACTTGCAACTCTCAACTACTTCTACTTTGTTTAGAGTTTCTAGCCACTTTGTAATAGTAATTCTCCATTTTAAATGATAAAGCATGGAAATTTGGACTTGCCTTCTGGTGAGTAAGAAAACTATAAATACTAAGCTTGTTTACAAGCAAATGGTCCCTCTTTCGATTTATCATTTAGTGTGTCTAAAATCTCCTTAACAAGTCTCAACGAGTCTAGATTTTGTATAAATTCTCATCTTCTCGATTCAAGGCTCACAACACCAATCCGGCACTATGATAATTCTTCACCGGGAACTCCTCGTGCTATGATTATTTACTAATGCACAACCTTTAGTTTGGTGGATGTAATCTGGAAACAAAACAACAACATAACACAAAAATACCATCGACTATGATAAGACAGAATGATGACAAATCTGAAATATCAAAGTAAATTATAATATTAACATGAAATTGTTACAATCTCACCCATGAGGTACTTCAAGTGTTATTGACTTCACTTGACTTTCACCAAGACTATGGGAGAAACTTTACAATTACACCTCTTAATGGCTTCTTCAACACACCTTTAAACTGATGGCTTCCTTGGCATAGTTCCTACAATATTTCTCACTACTTCCTTCTATGCTAAATGAGGGGGTGGCTCTCTATTTATAGAACTTCCAGGATTATCCATCTTATCTCTAAGATAGGATAAGAAATCCACTCGACAAATCATATTCCATACCTTAACTCTTATATGTACATGTAAGCTTATCTTTTAAGATAAGATAAACCTTATCATTTTACATGGGTTCCACATTTTTAGACTTTTTACAAATAAAATATACAAAATATTTATGACCTCACTCCTTGTCCTTATTACCAATATAATATTTCTAATTCCTAATCACGTAGACCCTACTTCTCTAATTACCCAAACTTTGACATTTTAACATTACCGGACCACTTACGACAAATATTTACTTTTTACAACATTCCTATTGTACTTTGACTGTTACCATACTCCACATTATTGGCGGCACTGTACTGATGGCGCCATTATCTTCTATCAGACGCTACTACTAATTATACTTAACAACATCATATTCCTAATACATACATTAATGAAATAGAAATTATGGAGGAAAATTTTAGTGTCGACATCTTCCCCCTTCTAGCTTCTACTTCGTCCTCGGAGTAGACTATTCTGGTGCTTGGAAAATCTTCAACTTGTCGTGGTTGACCCATTTCGTAATGGGAGTGCCATCCAATTCCTCCAGTCAGTACGTACCATTTTCATGCACAACTGCTATTTTGTAGGGCCCCATCCATTTTGGAAGAAATTTTCTCTGTCTTCTTTTTTATATACGGAATCATATACTAGAACCAAGTCATTCACATGAAATGGAGACCACTTTGGATCTTTTGATCAAAGTATTCCTTCGCTTCATTTTCTTCTTATGGCTTGTATCCTTTGCTATTTCTCTCATTTCCTCCAGCAAATGAAGATGTACCAACCTTTCTTTTCTTGAATCACTTTCATCTATCCTTTCATTTTCATAACTCTCACGGTGGGAATATCAAACTCAATAGGAAGAACTAGATCAATGCCATAGGCCAATTGAAATGGGGAGTATCCTGTTGCTGACTTTGATGTTTCCTATATGCCCACAATCTTTTGCATGAATCCTTTTATCTCATTTATGTACTGCAAGGTTGCATCTTTTGCTAGAATTTGACACAACACAAAATTTGTTTGTTCCTTTGTCCATTTGTGCTTGGCTTGTATGTTGTTGCCTTCCTGTGCTTAATAGAAAACTTATTGACTAGGGCTTTTACCACCTCATTAATGAAGTGGCTTCCTTGATTTTTATAATTTCTAATGGGCAACCAAATCTGGTGACAATGCGTTCATACATGAACCTTGCCACTTCATCCATGGAAGCTGTCTTCAATGGCCTAGTTTCAACCCACTTGGTTAAATAATCTGTGGCAACTACAATATACTTATTTTTACGTGAGGTAGTTGGAAGTGGACCTACAATGTCTATTCCCCACTTTTCAAAGGGACCAAGTGGAAGAATAGGGCATAATGGAGCTAATGAAGTCTTACGGTTACCATGTGTTTGACAAATATCACATATCTTACAATAATTATAACAATCTTTAAAAAGAGTGGGCGGTGATAACCTACATCCAAGATACTTCTTCTTTGTAAGTTGTCAAAAGAAGTGCCCTCCACATGTACCATTGTGTAATTCTTCTAGCAGTTCCTTCCCTTGATCACGCCCCGGCTCCCCTCTTGTACTGTCCATCAGGTCCTATTCGAAATAATACTCCATACAGAATAGAATATGGACGACTGGCTTGAGTAATCTTTCTCTTAGTCTTTGCATTGGCACCATCAGGAAACTTGAATTCATTCAGATAATTCCAAATATCTATGTATTCACTAGGGATTGTGTCAAGGGATAACAATGCTTTGCATCGGAAAATCATCATCATCACAAGATGATCCTAAACCATCATAGGCTTGAGAGAGTGCATCTGCATTGACATGCTTCTTTCCTGGCCTATCTATAATATCAAATTCAAATTCTTGTAGAAAAATTATCCATCTTGCTATCCTCCCTAATGGGTTAGGCTTATTTACAATATATTTTAGAGCTTGATGATCTATTACAACTAGAAATTTTTACCCTAGCAAGTAATTTCTAAACTTCTTTACAACAAAAATGATAGCCAGAGCCTCTTTTTCAGTTACAGTATAATTTACCTTAGCAGCCTGCTCATTTGTCTGGCTCCCAAAGTAAATTGGATGTTCATTCCCATTTTCATCATTTTGGCTCAAAGTACTTCCTAGTGCTGCATCTGAGGCATCAGTGTACACAATGAATGGCTTGCTCCAATCTGGATTCTTCAAAATAGGTGAAGACACCAGGGCTTCCTTCAATTGTCCAAAAGCTTCATGCGCCTTATTTCCTGGTTCATAAGTAACATCCTTCTTCAAGAACTGGGTTAGTGGCTGTGCAATCTTTGAGAAATTCTTGATGAACCTTCTATAGTAACCCACATGGCCTAAAAATGATCTCAACTTACTTCTATTAAGAGGAAATGGTAAATCTTTGATTTTTGAAACTTTATCAGGATCAGTACCAATACCATCTCTGGATACAACATGCCCTAACAAAACACCTTTAGAACATCCAAAGACACACTTTGTAGGGTTTAGTGAGGCTTGTGCTTCATCTAACCTTTGAAATGCTATCTCCATTTGGTGCAGGTGGTCCAACTTGCTCCCATAGATGTAAAAATCATCCAGAAATACTCTGATGAAGGTCCCAATGTAGGGTTCGAACACCCTATTCATCAAATGCTGGAATGTTGCTGGAGCATTACACAACCCAAAAGGCATAACTCTATAAGCAAACGTTCCCCAAGGAGTGGTGAACATGGTCTTCAGCTGATCTTTCTCTGCTATACGAACTTAGTTGTATTTATATCCATCAAGCAAAACTATAGCACTCTTGGCCATTACTTGCCGCCCAAGATCTGATTCGAAAATGGAAGAGGGTAATGATCCTTCTTTGTTGCCTTATTGAGCTTCCTGTAATCAACACAAATGCGTAGCTTCCCATTCTTTTTTATTGAGATCACAATGGGAGAAACCCATTCTGAATTCTCCACAGCAAATATGAATCCAAAGCATCAATAACTTATCTATTTCTTCTTTTACAGTCTTGGAAAAATTAGGATTCATTCTATATGGCATTTTCTTTATGGGCTTAGCACCATCTACCAGCTCAATACAATGTTCTACCCAACTTACTTGACGGAGTTCCTTGTAATCAAAAGTGAATAGGTGTATGTACCTTCGAAAGAGCTGGAGGTAGGATTCCTTCTCACTCTCCATCACAAAGATCACCAATCTTTATTTCTTTGGAGACGATCATCAACTTCTTCTTCGAGATAATTTTATGGGGTCATGAGTTAGTGTGGAAGGATATCCATGACTGAAACATCCACCTCACTTTCTTCATCTTGGTGTCACTTCACTGGTACTAGAGTAATCGAGGATGTCCAATCATCGGTTTCATCACTTGAATCCACAGTTACGCTTATGATGTCGAGGGATCACATTTATCTTCACCCTCTCTCTACCACGTCCAAGTGTCATGAAACCTTCATTCCAAAGAGTTTCTTGCATGAACTCTCCTTAGCCATGGTTTTCCTGAGAACATTGGAGTACGCAGCAGTACCATTTTTCATCACCTGAAAGTCTACCACACATACCACACCCATAACAGATATTGCCACATTTGAAACTACACCTTCTGGTTTAGTTTTTCCTTTATTTAATGACCTTAACATAAGTGTTGAAGGGCGATCAATTTTTAAACCCAACACATTCATTACATACTCGGTCATTACATTAACTGCAGCACCTCCATCAACTAAGACATCATGAATTGAAATACCATTACATAATACCTCAGCCTGTGGATCATAGGGATCTGCCTCTGCCTCCAAAATAGGGACCTCAACCTCCTTCCTTCTTCGAGCATTGAGTCCACCTCGCAACTCCCGCCTCTTCTCAGAAGACATAGCCAAGAGTTGACCATATGTAATATTTGCAGGCCTTTTGGACAGATCTTCCAAGATGGAGTATGGTCCTTGCCCCTGTGAAATCAGAAAATCCTGCACACCCAACTTTCTTCTCCTATGTTTCTTACTAGTTTCTTCTTTCATCTTCTTAGGATCATTTCCATCTTGATTATCTTTTTCTTTCTTTCTTTTTGTTACAAACACATCTACTTCATTATTTCTGCTCTTATCTACTACATCAAAAGAATTCACAGGTGCTTTTCCTTTATCATTATCTCCTTTACCAGATGTAGAAGCTCTATCTGGACAATTATACTTATAATGACCCTTTTTATAACAACCATAACAAACAACTTCAGAAATATTTCTTTTTGGACCTCTATCTCCTCCCTGAGAACTAAATTCCTTTCCTTGAAGAAGATTAATAGTTAACTGACCCATCTTTTTGAGCAGATCTTCATACTCGGTAGATGTACTAGGAGAGATATTTGTGCTCACTAGGGAGTGGTTGTGGATTCGGACCAAAGGTGCTGGTGTAGGCTCTACTTTAGCAACAATTTCTTTGGGCTCCTCTTCCATGCTTTCTTCTTGCCTTCTTGCAATCTCCTTTGCTTGTTCAATGGTAGTTGGGTGGTCATACTTCACTCGTTGTCTGATCTCTGGCTTCATCCCAAGAATGAAGTGCTTACAGAGGAGATTATCCACACCATTCATCAACCCATCCGCTAGTCCTTAGCTCTAGAACACGAGCATGATAATCCCTTATCTTCTCCTTCTCTCCTTGGGATAGCTTTGTGATCTCGATCATGAGATCTGGCATATTTCGTTGTTCACCAAATTCTTCAAGAAAACTTTCGGTTAATAAATCCCATGAATTTTTCACATTATCACCTAGTGTTTCAAACCACCTAAGTGTTGAACCATCCAAAAAGGTAGGAAAAAATTCAGTCCATTGTTCCCTTCTTATAAGGCCATTACAAATACAAGATCGCTTAAACTCTTGAATGAAAGAAGAAGCATCTTCATTAGATTGAGCTGAAAAAATAGGAATCTTTCCCATTTTCAAAAGTAACCACCGTGAAATACCAACCCACAAGTACAATTAACAAGACTTATGTGCACAAATAATTGGAATCACTATACTAGAAAGTGACTTTACACCTTTCTACAGTAAAATAGAAATGACCACGGTAAACTATGGTAAAACTTGACTTACATGGTAAAAAATGACTTTACTGTGGTAAACACTATTCATGGTAAAAAGTGAAGTTACTGCGGTAAATACTATTCACGGTAAAAAGTGACTTTACTGTGGTAAATACTATTCCCGAAAAAATGACTTTACCATGGTAACTATTATTCATGGCAAAAATGACTTTACCATGGTAACTACTATGCACAGTAAAAACAAGGTTACCCTCAATTGATTTTTGACTAAGTGGGAATATCTCTCCGTAAAATCTACTAATGAGGAATGGTCCCAGCAACGGAACCAAAATGTCAACACCAATCGGCACTATGATAATTCTTCACTGGGAACTCCTCGTGCTATGATTATTTACTAATGCATGACCTTTAGTTTGGTGGATGTAACTGAAACAAAACAACAACATAACACAAAAATACCATCGACTATGATAAGACAAAATGATGACAAATCTGAAATATCAAAGTAAATTATAATATTAACATAAAATTGTTACAATCTCACCCATGAGGTACTTCAAGTGTTATTGACTTCACTTGAATTTCACCAAGACTATGGGAGAAACTTTACAATTACACCTCTTAATGGCTTCTTCAACACACCTTTAAGCGATGGCTTCCTTCGCACAGTTCCTACAATATTTCTCACTACTTCCTTCTATGCTAAATGAGGGGGTGGCCTCTCTATTTATAGAACTTCCAGGCTTATCCATATTATCTCTAAGATAGGATAAGAAATCCATTCTGACAAATCATATTCCATACCTTAACTCTTATCTGTACATGTAAGCTTATCTTTTAATATAAGATAAACCTTATCATTTTACATGGGTTCCACATTTTTAGACTTTTTACAAATAAAATATACAAAATATTTATGACCTCACTCCTTGTCCTTATTACCAATATAATATTTCTAATTCCTAATCACGTAGACCCTACTTCTCTAATTACCCAAACTTTGACATTTTAACATTACCGGACCACTTACGACAAATATTTACTTTTTACAACATTCCTATTGTACTTTGACTGTTACCGTACTCCACATTATTGGCGGCACCATATTGACGGCGCCGTTATCTTCTATCAGACGCTACTACTAATTATACTTAATAACATCATATTCCTAATACATACATTAATGAAATAGAAATTATGGAGGAAAATTTTAGTGTCGACATCTTCCCCCTTCCTAGCTTCTACTCCGTCCTCGGAGTAGACTATTCTGGTGCTTGGAAAATCTTCAACTTGTCGTGGTTGACCCATTTCATAATGGGAGTGCCATCCAATTCCTCCAGTCGGTACGTACCATTTTCATGCACAATCTGTTATTTTGTAGGGCACATATCTCTCTTGTTTCATCTTGTTCCATCATTGTTTTCAAAAACCTAGTTTAACATAAAAAATTTTAGTTCTAAGCTCAAATTCGAGTTCATTTGAGAATCTTCATTCTACCTAGAGTTCTAGGAGTCGTTGTTTTCACACAGAAGTATATGTCCTAGAGTTTTCATTGTGTTTGTGTTTTATCCCCTGCAACAATCCTATTAGGAATCACATATCCAAGCTTTGTTCTCTTGTGCTATCCCTATCCTACTTGCATTTCATTCAGTTTACGTCCAAGCTGCCACTTTTCGAATATCTTCTCCTACTGCCGCTGTCACATTCCCACTTTTTTAGATTCATGAGAACATGTAGTAACAAAAAGATCACACCTTGAGGGGACAAGATACAATACAATAGGATTTGCCTCTATTTTGTAAACTCTAGGTTTGAATTTTCAAAGTTGTAATTGTAATATATCAAATAGAATAACAAATTATTTCATTTCAGTTAAGCTCACTTTCAACATTACTAGGGAAGCTATGGAGAATAATAGCTTCTGAGAAATTATGATTTGTTCCTCACTTCTGAGGTAAGATTGAAGGTTTTTCAATTGAATTAGTTAGTTGTTTAAATTCAGGATCAATTCACAAATGCACAGGAAAATAACTACATCAAATTTGGCTACCTTGCTTGTTATAGTTCCATTGTTAGATTAACTTCTTGTTGTCTGAATTTATTAGATTAGTAGAACTTTAATTACATTCAAGTTCATGTCTTTGAAAATACAAAAAGAACAAGCATAGTATATATTTACTTTAATAATTAGTTTACTTCATTCAGTTAAATCTAGTTATTTCTTGCATGACAATTACGGGACCCAGAGAGCCCAGGGATTACACATTCAAACTAGTGATACCTCAGCCAAATCTCCTCATGGAATTAGTAGATATAGATCAAGGTATTAGAATTCATGTCTTCCAAGTAACAACAAACCCACAAATAATTAGTGAGAAATTGAGAGAATTAAACATCGAAGATGCCAAAGCATATGAATTCTGGTCAAACCAACCTGACTATAGATTAACTTGATAGGATATCCACATGACCATACAAGAACCTGAAAGATAGAAAACATTTGGTTGTGATCTATTAGTTTTGAAGTTGACGCAACATACCTTCTTGTTGATATAGACACGGGCTTATGCATACAAGTCGCTAGAAAACTCGTAAGATATTATGAGAAGATCGCACAACTCTTAGTATTAAACATAGTGTTTGAAAAATCTTATGATTCTTGGATGGTTGGAAGAAGATATTGATTCTTCACATGACCATAAAAGGTCCATAACAACCATGAACTCACATTTGTGATTCCTAGGTCCCACAATCAATGGGCCTACTAATCATTTTAACATTGACACCGGTTTACGTACACCTGTGGTATTTAGATCCTCACCAATCCTATCGGATATTATCACATAATTTTTCGTGTTAAACTCGAAGCTGATTTGGCTAATATTTTTGGGTTAGACCGAGAAAACCACCCATAGTTCCTAAAAATTCATTACACCTCTCACTACCACTTTCATGACTTTGTCTTGAAATATACACGAGGTGCCTACGGGTCATTTTCTGCACATCTAACAACTAATAAATAGGATCTTGATATAGCTCAACCTTGATTGGAGCCTCCGAGTAGCTATCATATCTCGATCGATCCATTGTACCAGATTTAGGTTAGGAGAGCATTCTTTGCCTTAGTTCACATGATTCCAATGTTGCATGTTGACGATATAATATTTCCCAACTAATTTGTCCACATTCGCATACATTTTATTTACACCGACTTTCTCAGCACAACCTCGGGAGTTTGGGTATGGAGAAAGGTTGCTTGTTTATTCTCATGCTCACCTGTCACTTTTTCTATCATACGGGGACCTCCTATGGTGGCTTGAAGACCGGGTATTGGACCATGTGTTGTTCATCTAGTTATGTCTCGGATTGGATTTTCTTCCTACATGTCTGCGATCAAGTCTTCCTCTCACAGGGACTCAAATGAGTCTTCTGTTAGGAAATTAGTGTTCATAGTGTGAACATATGGTTTGAATATTAGTATTATTTAATATTTAAATAATATGTGTGTGTGCACAATTAGTTGTCATGCACAACTCATAGAGATAGGAATGTGTGAGAATATCTTGGGATTGGGAGTAAGACTAGAGAATAAAAGAGAGATACGAGGATAAAATGATAAAACTTGATTGCATGATTTTAGGAGAAAAAATTTGTATAAAATTCCCTCTCATATTCAATAGAAATTACTCCATTCTATTTACATTTGGTTTCTATCTTCTGTAGTTTTCATTTCATGTGTTGATTTCAATTAATTATTGCTTAATTTATTTATGAAAATCTAGAGATTTAGCATCATCTAGTATCAGAGAAAGAAAGGACAAGCTATGAGAGTGATTGCAAGACAAAACGCAGCCTCTAGGATGCAGATATATGAGAGTTTTGAAGCTTTTGTCGCCATTTTCTAGATTTTGATCTTAAAAAAAAAAGACTGGTAAATTGTGTTTTTCTCAAAACCCAGATTCATAATTTTTTGAATTTTTTTGGGTTTGTTTATTTGTATTATGAGAAACTTTTTCAAAAATTTATAGAAACCCAGTTCGTATTTTAAGATAAATCATGGAAACAATTCTGACGTTTTTGATTATTTTGTAAAAAAATAGTCAATGATTTCCAACAATTAAACTTTGATAAGCTTTATTATTTTGGTTAAATATAAAGCTGATTATTATTGTAAGGGTGCATTTTCAATTGTGTTCAACACCCATCATGGAAATCCCTCTAGATAAATTTAATGGATTAAATTTTCACACATGGAAGGTGAAAATACAAATGCAACTAATGAACAAAAATCTATGGGGAATTGTAAATGGAAAAGAAATTGAACCAACTGATGCAAAAAAATTACTGGAGTGGAAAACCAAGGATGATAAATCAAAATCCATTATTGGGTTTGCTTTATCTTGAGTTGCATTATGTAGACTTAGAAAATTTTTTTAAAGACATATGGGATTTGCTTAGTCAGACATTTGGTGCAAAAGCTGTGAATGCTAAATTTACACTTAAGTTGTAGTTATTCAAGTTGAAAATGAATGAGGGTGCAACTATGTCAAGTCATATTAATGATCTTAGATATCTTCTAAGAAAACTGACAAAAGTAAGTGCTCAGGTAGATGATGAAGATGCAAAAGCTATTTTGTTAAATAGCTTACCTCCAAAATACAGTAATGTAGTTTTTACTCTTGGTCAAATGCCTTCTCATTCACTTGAAGGTATGATTTCTGCATTACTAGTTGAAGAGAAAAGAACAAAAGAAGATATTGAGGAAGAAATTGCCCTCTATACAAAGAAAAAGTATCCTAGTTCTTCAAGAAACAAAAAATAATTAGAATTCTTTTATTGCAAGAAAAAGGGACACAAGTCTTCTTTCTATACTATTCGTGCCAAAGATATTTTATCAGGTAAGCTCAAGATGGACGAGGCCTATGCAACTGATGAAGAAAGCAATAGATGAAGGAGGTGATCAACGCCTCTTGTCAGTCACCAACGATGGTGTAGACACCAAATTTGTGTCTTACGACCCCTTGTGACCCGCATCTCATCTCGCAACTTAACCTCATCACCTAAACCTTACACAATTATTTATTAATTACCTTGTAATTGATAAATCCACATCACCTTACCTACCACCTCATTTTGCCACCTCATCATGACCTAGCCCTAACCCTAAACTAACCTAATTAAGACCTATGACTTGGTCTAGACTCACATCCATAACTAATGCCTCCTTACTCACACCCAAAACCGACCTTCTAGCCACTTGACCAAGCCCGCAACTGATCTCTCGGGAGAAAAGCAGGGAAGGTGGGCTATTTTACTAAAAATAGCCTACTTTTTCCTTACCGATGCCGGTTCCTACTCGACCGCCGTCGGTTACGTAACCGCCATCGGCTCCCTGTAAATGGGCTCCCCGAACCAAAATCAAGGGTCGAATGATTTTTGAATCAACAGAGATCATTGGGAGAAGAAAACAGAGTCCAGATCTTCACTTGACCGAGCAGAGACGAGTGGAGATACCAGAAGTGTTTACAGCAAAGGAGATCAGCTTGCATCTTCGTCAAAACCAGTAAGTCACATCTTGCATGTCCTCTGTTATAACATTTCTTATGCCTTTTGAATCACAGTCCTCATAAATCCATCCCTGAATCCACTACCCAGCATGCATATTACCTCTAACTATCATTCATCTACCTCTCATCACCTTATTTCCTAAATACCACCTATATACAGCCTTACAAACAACACAACTAGCCCATAAAGCGACCAACCTACAGATCCTAGAACCCACCGGTATCGGTTATCAAGAATCGCCATCGGTTATCAAGAATCGCATCGGTTCCTCCGATCAAAACCAAAACCACCTTTCCCTACCAGCTTCAACGAAGTAATTTGATTGATATTTTACAGTCTTTTGTGTTAATTCATATTAGCAGGGAAACTGACCACCTTCGAAAGGAAGTTTTATATTTCCTGGGCCCAAGGCAGTTTCCTCATTTATTGTCTAATCAAAATCTTGTGGTCTTGTGTTCTTATTTGCAGTAGTCCTTCCAAGACAAAAGGAGTTCTTCGCAATCGCCCGATCTTCTCTACGGTATGCGCACACCATCTCGACATTCTACAGGTATTCCTCCTAGCCCCTAACCTTATCTGTTTCTAAAAGGAACGAAACATTCCGAGTGAAACATTTTGGCACGCCCGGTGGGACCCATCTTGGGTTTCTGTTTCTCTTGCTTATTTTCATTTTAGGAAGCATACTTGTTGTCTTGCTTTTGTTACATATTCGTAAAGAATTTGTCTTGCTTTCCTAGTTTCGCATTAGTGAAAGTCATCTCTCTTGCTTCATCGAACATAATTTTCGATTTGGGTTTAAAACACGTGCATTGCATTCCTACTTGTTGTTTTTCAATTCTAGTGAACATAGATTAAGTAACAGGTCGTACACGTGGGGGTGATATCCACGGTATTGACAGGAAATTAATCTTACATTCACTGCACAACACATACCGAATCACTTCACAATTAACACAACAGCTCAAACATCCCCCTTTTTTTCCACGGTATTCCTCCGCCCGATTGAGGTAACCTTATAAGCCAAAACAACTTGACATTTCCCCTAAGTCTCTTGTTTAGGATTCTGACATCATTCTACGTCTAAAGGCATAAGCCCACAATAATTAAAATTAACCCTAGGGTTAGTCTCTGGATTTGAGTGTGCATCTTGCTTGTTTTCAGTTCTGTTTTCTTTGTCATATTTTGTCTTCTGTGATCAATAATTTGACAAATATACTAAACGTTGTTAAAAATCAAATTAGCAGCCTTTTATATCTTGTTAACCCAGACTTCTTACACCGACATCGGTTACCTGACCGACGTCGGCTATAGTATAACCGACATCGGATACTAGACCGATATCGGTTACTGTCTTCTACAACCCCTGACAAACCAGCAACCTGCCAATTTCACCATTCTAAGGCTGTTTCTGTTCCGGATAGATTGAAACCCTACTGTGAACACCTGTCCATGGTTGTTATCACTCGAAAGCAAGCCGCCGCCATGGTTTCACATGCTTGCTCTGCTTTTTTGCTCGAATCACCCCTTCACATTCTCGTGGGGAATCCTACTGATACCGCCGAGGTTCCTAAAATTCCCGTGGGAGATAAGGACTTTGCCAAATTTCGGATGCTAATCCTAGCGCTATACAATACTATTTGTCTCTCATGCCCCGACACCGTACGCACCGATGGTCAGCTCTTTACGACTCGATTGGCTTTTGGCATGCCTATTAGTATAACTCGCTCATTTAGCCCCCACTCCGCCACCGATAACACCGCCTTGCTTCCAAGGCACCTTTAGCCCCATCTCCGTGGAGGCCCTTGGCCCAATTTGCCTCCGTTTGCCACTTAACAACCGCGCACTCATCATCTCATCCAACCACGATTTCATCAAAAAAATGATGGACAAAATGCAAAACTGGAGGCTTCGTGTCGGGACATCGAAGCACCTTGACATACGAGCAATTTTGTCGGGAGCCCATTCACCCTTCTTCCCCTTCACTCATATCCTCCTCAATGGGAACTACCGAAATTTACTCGTTTTAATAGTAAAGAGGATCCTCAACAACACTTGCGATCATTTAGACATGCTTGTTATTTGATTGCCCATGATGATGCCTTTACTCGCACCTTTCCCATGTCCTTATCAGGACCTCGCTTGAGTGGTACAAAGTGCTTTAACCCAAAGACTCAATCTTCTCTTTTAACCAACTAGCCCAATCTTTCTTGGATCACTTCTCCATTAACATTGCTAAGAAAGTATCCATCACCGACCTTTATGCCATTCGACACCAAGACGAATCTATCGCAGATTTCGCCTGGACGATGGCGCGCCTTATCAACCAACTTACATATGCCTTGCCCGATGAACTTATCGAATCATTTTACGCGGGCTTGCTGCTAAGCACATCTCCCCTACCCTCCAAATTCAAACTTTCCGTACATTCGATGAAGCCTTTACCATGGCTCAAAACTAGAAATTCGAGCCTTAGAAGAAGAGAAATTGCGGTTGCGCAACAAAAACCCCAATTTCCGAATTCCTGATTCTACCAATAAACCAAATACCACCACTCCTCACGCGTCCACTTCTTCTAAATCAAAAGGAGCTGTCCACGCGGTGATGGTTAAATCTTAAACACCGTCTAATGCCCCACCAAAAACCACCTATAAGTACAAAGCCGAGCCCATCAACTACACTCCCTTGGGAGAAACATATGGTGTGATATTGGAAAAATTGCTCAAAGCAGGAGCCATTACATTACCTCCTGTTAAACCTCATTCCGGGTTTGATTCCACTCGCGCTATACCCGCCTCGGTACAAAGAAAATGACTTCAGAACTTCCACCACGTGAAGGGACACAATCATGAGAACTGCAAGATGTTGAAAAACATAGTGCAGGAAATGGTTGACGCAGGGGATATAACCCTCGATAATCCTAATGCCCCTGCCAACCGAAATTTGAAAATCTTCAACAAACCATTCCCGAATCACTCTCCCAACAGTAACACAAACCAGGATATCTTAGCCGAGGAGAGTGTTCATGAGATCCATGCAGTCTTTGATACCCAGCCCAAAGCCTCTATCGAGAAAATTTTGAATCAAGCCTCTTCACTAACACAGGAGCCCGAACCTCCTTTACCACCATCAAGCCAAAGCGAAATCATTCCTTTACCCATAAAGGAGTTAACTGCCCAGACTCCTCTTCCCATCGATGAGTCTGCTTATACCACATCCCTACAAGACTGCGAACGGATGTTATCTAATCTATCTATTTCCCAGATTTCCCTTCTACCACTCTTGTTGCACAAGAGGAAGGTACGCCACTCCTTTTGACATCCTTAGACGAGGAATCTCTTGCACCGACATCACCAAATTCTTTAACCATGACGGATCCTCTCGAACATGCCCTCTTACCTATTAGTTCTTCATCGCCTAAATCTTTTCAACGACCGGTTGACCTCTTGACATCTATTGATACAGTGCCTCGTTTACCCCCTGTATCACACCCACAGTGGACCGGAATCACAACCCACCTTTCTTCCGTACAAAAGTTCACATTCACACGTGAGGACTGTCATTCCACAGAAGATAGACAGGCCCTATGGGAACGTTTGAGTACGCCATATTCTACTCAAATGCAAATGACCGATCCTGAGACCTCCACCATATACCCGAAGTGTTTACAGAAGCTTAAAATGCCCATGTTCTCACCTTCACCCCCCTCACCTCTACCAAATGCCTCGTCCACTTCTATTAACTTAGCCAAATCTTCCCTACGCTGGGACTTACCCATACCCAGCCTAACACACCCGCCTAAGCGACTAGATTTGTCCAAGAATAAAGCCGCCCGCCACTTAGGAGATACACTTAACCCGTGCCTCTATCACAATCAAAACCATCATCGTCATACCTACCTTCCATATTGGGACCTCATCCTTCCACCTTGCACCAATATATCATACCTCCTGCATTTTCTTCAAAACGATCTACGCCTTCTGCACCCATACAGGGATCAAAGGGTATATCAACATTATCACTCCGCGTATCCTGTCCACCTATCAACCCTAAACAAATTCCATCATCAAAAGATTTGTTTTCGGTCACTCCTATTTCCCCGTGGTTGTTTTCTGATACCACACCATCTGTGGCCTCATCATCCAATATAGCTTCTGCGCCAAAGAAACCACGTTTAGTGAAAAACACGTATCAACACCCCTCGGTTAAACCACCACCCATACGAACTAACCACGCCCAAACATTACCAAAACCCGCGCAATCAATACCCTCATCCTCTTCTGATTTTGACCCACTCAAAGGATCTTACGCCAAAATCCTTGCTATGTTAGTAGAGAATGCGACCATTTCCCTACCCCCACTTAGACCTTATGACCCGTCTAAACCTCGACCTATAGGTTATGATGAGTCTAAGATCTACGCTATCACCGCACACCAGACATGATGTGGAGGGATGCAAAGCTTTAAAACCATCCTTCGTCACCACCTCTCCCGAGATAGAAAGGTTAAGAAAGACAACTTACGAAGGGAGAGACCTTTAGCTTCAATTCCCTCTCCTATACCATCCGTCCCCGCCTCACTAAGATCTCATCATTATTACAACCCCACCTCTCAAGACCATGATTTATCCCAATCATCTTCTTCATCTCTCGGTCTATGAGATTAATATGATTAGTGTTGCTACTCGAGCGCAGAAAAACAATGAGAAAGCGAAAGTAAGCACATCTGCGTCCTCTCCTTCTCCGTCCAACATCCCGATTGCACCACCACCCAAAGTGGTTATTCGTGGACCTGCTTACCCCATCTCTAATGGAGCGCCATCGAGCCATGATTAAACAGCTTCACCAATCACCCGTAAAAACGACACTATATGATCTCATTCAGACTTCTGAATCTCATCGACAAGCTCTCGTTGAAATTCTTCAGGATCGAGGTCTTACCTAATGAAACCCTACCCGTTGCCTCCATTCTAACACCCAATCACGTTGCTTCTCTCACCAAATAACCCACCGCCCCAACCACTTCGCTCTCTCGTACCACAAGCCGCTGCAATCGGCTCAAGATGAAATTGTCAATTTTGGCATGTAAGATCCTCGACTCGCCCTGCTTCATCTCGGGCCTTACGCCCGGGACATTCGTACGTCGTGTTATGATTGACAAAAGCTAGCCTAAACATCATCTCTTCAAAATATTTTCAACAAATGAATATCCCTTCTAGCTACATGTGTGCCAACCCCATCATGTTGCGGTCATTCAATGACGCTATTACCTCTACCTTAGGCACCGTGATCCTCAACATTCGGGTAGGACCACGTACTTTACCCGAACTCTTCTATGTCCTTGAGGGAGAGTTCCAATATAATATATTGCTGGGTCGTCCTTGGATCCGGGCCATGGGATGCGTTCCCTCAACATTACATAGATGCATAAAATTTGAGTACGAGGGGAAGTCCTACACCGTAAAAGCTGATCCTCCCCCCTTTAAAACCTGCAATATGTTATACCGCCCTAACGATGTGCTTATACCAATCAAGACACCCATACATTCAACCCAACCATCCTCTTCAAATGTACCTCAACCATCCACCTCAACCACGCCTACGCCTTCAACTGATGAAACCACCGTCGCAAAAACCACTTCCCTTCCCGCAGCTAACATCCCAACCTCCGACCCCTTAGTAGATGTTTTTCAACGCCTTACGCTGGGGGAGTACCGCCTATATAACGTTAGTTCTTTCCCTACCCCGTAGGAGTACGGACAATTACATGCACATCCCACCTACGACCGTCGCGTGGGGGAGGTAATCTCTTACGGACCACCCCATTGCCGCACCAACCTAACGTATGGGGGTGTTGACGCATCCTCCATTACCCCTGAACCTCCTCTTGGTGTGGTTCCCTTCCAATCTGATTTTCAGTACCTGACAAATCGTCGCTTCGCCCTCACCTTCTTGACTCGCTGTGCTTGGAAAGGCTTTGGTTTTGGTCTTTATGAACAAGGCCGACATACACTCATTCCCATCACCACACGCAAACACAATGATCGCAGTGGTCTCGGTTTTCTGAAACACCTACACAGAAACACCTCATGTCACTGATTCGGAAGAAGACGACGCCACCCCTACCAAACCATCATCACCCACTTGCCATCATCACCCACGTAATCTATAGACCCCGAATCTATCCCTCCTAAATTTTTTTTTTTTCATAAATGCTATCTTCATAGGTCCTCTCACTTATCAACGCGATAATGAGGACCCATCTTCTCTTCCCTTCTATATCCGACATGATCAAGAGGATTCACCTTTGATTAATGTTGTTGAGTGTCGATGATGACTCCATCCTCACTTACCTCAAGCGCGGATGATTCTTATATTCAACGAGCCTTACCATCTGAAACCCAAACCATGCTGAATGAATCTACTATAGAAATCAACATCCACATGGAGGAGGATCCTCACATTGTGAAGATCGGACAATCCCTTAACGCATCAGAACAAGTCACCTTTACTACTTTCCTCCGTGCTCGCAACCAAGCTTTCGCTTGGTCCTACGCTGACATGCCAGGAATTGATCCTACCATTGCCGTCCATAACATCACTCTAAACCCCGATTCCAAACCAGTCAAACAAAAACTGAGAAAAATGCATCCACGCATTGCCCTCTTGGTCAAAGAAGAGCTTCAACGACTTCTTTCTGTTTCCTTCATCTTGCCTATTGACTATCCTCAATGGATTTCTAACATCGCACTCGCCACTAAAGCGACAGGGGACTTCGGATATGCACGGATTTCCGGGATCTTAACCTCGCTTGCCCTAAGGATGACTTCCTCCCAAGTATTGATCAACTTGTTGATCTCACCTGCAGGTCATGAAATGCTTTCTCATGGATGGCTTTTCAGATACAACCAAATTTTGGTTGCCTCGCCGATCAACACAAAACTACCTTCATAACTCCTCGGGAACCTTCTATTACCGTAATGCCATTTGGCCTTAAGAATGCTTTGGTGCGACCTATCAGTGGGCTATGACCTATATTTTTCATGACATTATGCACACTATCCTTGAAGATTACGTCGACGATCTTCTTGGCAAGTCTAAACATCGCAGTTGAACATCTCGATGTTTTAACCATTATTTTTGATCGCTTTGTTACAATATTTCGTCCGCCTTCAACCAAAGAAATGTGTCTTCGTGTCCTTTCGGGAAATATTCTTGGTTTTATCGCCTCTTTGCGTGGCATTGAGGTCGATCCATATAAAGTCAAAGCTATCATAGAAATGCCCCCACCTACTAATCTCAAACAATTGCGTAGCTTACAAGGTAAGTTACAATCTATCCGACGTTTCATCTCCCAACTCTCGGATCGATGTCAACCTTTCCATCACCTCCTTAAGAAGGACATTGATTTTCAATGGAGCCAAGAGTGCCACCAAGCCTTTGAGGCTCTTAAAACTTATCTCTTATAGCCACCCGTGCTTATCCCACCTCAAGACGACCGCCCTTTCTACCTTTACCTTTCCGCCACTGACCATGCTGTAGGGGCCATGCTTGCACATCGTGACTCTGAGAATCGAGAACAAGCCGTTTATTATATAAGTCATACTTTGGTGGATTATGAGACTAGGTATACACATGTAGAAAAGTTGTGCCTAGCCCTATCATTCGTGGCTACCAAGCTCCGACACTACCTTCTGAATCACAAAACTTTCGTCATCACCAACACGGACCCCATCCATTACATGTATGCCAAACCTCATCTAAACCAACGCATCGCCCGATGGCTCATGCTCCTCGCCGACCTCGACCTTGAGTTCATCCACCGTAAATCAATCAAAGGACAAACCATCGCAGCACCAACTTCATGGAAGCCCCTTTACCCGGGAACAATTTACCAATTTTACATTCCCCGACGAACTCATCGCCACTCTTTCACTCAAGGAGGAGTCGTATCCAACGACTCTCTTCTTCGATGGATCAAATGCCAACGCGGTGGAGGAGTTGGCGTTGTTCTTATTCCTCTCGACGCCGAGCCTATGCCTCTTTCATTCCGACTCGATTTCCCTTGCACTAATAATACAAATGGAATACGAGGCCCTTGTCTCGGGTCTCCGTGTCAGGCCGCACTTAGGTATCAAATCTATCAATATTTTTGGCGACTCTCAATTGGTAGTCAATCAAGTTATGGGCATCTACCAATGCAAAAATGAGGAACTTCAAAAATACAAACACTACGTGGATTCGCTTCTAGCCTTATTTACTCACTATTCTATCCAAACCATTCCACGCTCTACTAACAAATTTGTGGATACTATGGCTTGCTTAGCCTCACAAATTCCAGCCTCATCAACTGACTCTGACATTTTTGTCTTGGTCCAACAACTCTTTGCCCCATCTTATTCAGCCCCGGTTGTTTGTACGATAAATACTGTGTCTGCTAACTCGCAGGATACTTGGTATCACCAATTCCATGACTACCTTACAACCTCTGTTCTCCCTTCTGACCTTACTAGTACTGGTAAACGTGCTTTTCTTAAATGCGTTTCTCATTATGTAGTTATGGGGGGACTCCTTTATAAACGTGGCTTTGATGGCATCCTCCTTCGATGTCTCACCGGTGCGGAGATCACCCATACCATCCAACAAGTCCATGACGGTATTTGTGGTGGACATTTTAGTGGCCTTGCTGTGGCTAAACGAATCCTTCGCCTTGGTTATTATTGGCCTACTCTCAATAACGATCGCTACTTAATATGTTAAGCGTTGTGTTATGTGTCAACAACATGCTAACCTTCAACATACTCCTAGCCATCCGCCGCAGTCGCACGAGATCTTTCGCCCTTCTCACAATGGGGTTTAGACCTTTATAAGTGAGATTCACCCGCCCTCTTCACAACGCCACCGATGGATTATCACAAAGAACCGAATATTACACAAAATGGGTGGAGGCTATTCCACTCATTTCAACTAAAAAGAAAAATTGTAGAGTTCATTAACCACCACATTATCTGTCGTTTTGGTGTTCCTCATCGCCTAATAACAGATAATGGTAAATCTTTTAAAAACAAGTTGTTACAAGACCTTTGTGACAACTTTGGTATCAAACTTAGTTTCTCATCACCTTACTATCCACAGGCCAATGGTCAGGCTGAATCTTCTAATAAAACCCTAACCAAAATCCTCATGAAAGTTGTCAATGAATCCGGAAGAAATTGGCACGATCACATTCCCTTTGCCCTTTGGGCTTATCGTACTAGCATTCGTACCTCTACTAATGCCACACCTTTTTCTTTGGTATACGGTACCGAGGCTGTTTTGCCTCTCGAAATACAAATACCCTCCCTTAGAATATCTCTTCAGGATATTCTCACCAACGATGATTTCCGCCAAGAGCGGTTAGCCCAATTGGAGCTTCTTGATTTAACGCCGCCTTTATAGCTCTTGATCACCTTCAAATCTATCAAAAACGCATCAAACGTGCTTATGATAAGCGACTTCATGAGCGCATTTTAAGGTTGGTGATCTTGTCCTCAAAGAGAATCAACATGTCACCAAACTAGAAAAGAGCAAACATGGAAAATTTGCTCCCAATCGATTGGGCCTTACATAATCACTCACACCTATGGATCGTGCACTTATCATTTAGCTTCGCTTAATGGTAAGCTCCGAGCTCAACCCCTTAATGCCTTGCATCTTCGACCATTCTACCGTTGAATTTAGTGTTATATCACTTCTTATCTACCCGCCGCTCGTCCCGAGCTCATACCACCACATGCACTTCTGCTTCCTACACCTCATAATAAAATCAAGCTCACATAGTTTGATTCTCACCTCACCTAAACGATGCCTTCCCTTTTTAGTCTAGTCCATGACTTCAAAGTATTAAAATAAGCCGTATTCTTATGGGATTTTCTTGAGTTAAACTTCCTACCAAACTAGATGCTTCACGCCAAAAGAACATCTAGCTATCTAAATTATATATAGACTGCTCCTCGAAGGACAACTATATGCCAAATTATTGCTGCTATTCTATATAGATCGCTTCCTCGAAGGACATGCTATGCACTAAAATCATATTCGCTACTATAAATAGATCGCTTCCTCGAAGGACAGCTATATACACATCAGCCTTTATCGAAGCTTTCGCATTGATCGCCTTCGTGAAGACCTCAAGAATAGCACAATCAATATCCTCAGAGACTTCCCGCATCGATCGCCTATATTCAAGAAAATAAAGGCCTCATTCAAAAGAACTTTTTGGGTCATGGACTTGTCTATTTAGGGTAGGTTCTCTTTCATCGTAACACTCACTTTGTAATAAATTCTCTCAGACTCAGCCTATATCATCCACCTCACCTCACCATTTGTTTCAACTCAGGGACGTAACGCTCACCCAATATATTATGATCATACAACTCTTTTCACCTATGGACTTCTCGCCTATGCACGGTACCTAGGGCTTCAAGCTCGTTTCTACGTTTGGTGGTTTGTTTAGCTCTTTTCACCTACGGAGCACTCTTTCCGCTTTGCCTCACATCTAGGATTGTGTGTTGATCTTAATCGTGACATGGTTCCCTACCACTTGGGTAGGCTAACTTTCGCTTCCTTATACCTTTTACAACATCACCAATTCATTACCGACACCAACAACCTTACCTTACCAATATTAATATCAATATTCTTACCAACCAACCAATTGCCTAAACCGTACCAAATTGCTTGAATTCACCTCTCCCTGATCCTAAGGGAGAACTACATCGGGTCCGAGGCCCCTCCTTGCTTTGTGCAAAGGGCTATGTAGGCAAAGACTTTGAGACATGGGGTCTCCCAAGGTTAGCTCGACCATCCCCTACCATAACCTATCATGTGTGGTAAATATAAATATTTTTGTGTATTTCTATTTAATCACATTCCTCTTTATCCTTTTTCAAAACACCGAAAGTCAAAACGAAAACATTCTTATTATTATAACTCAAATCAACATACATATCTCGTTTTATTTAGATGTTAAACAAATACATCTTTCTATCATCGACACGCAGTGTCGGCATCCTTATTTATTCTTATACTTGCTAACATTTATTTAGACCTCGCACGCCTCATCCCGAACTAGGTGATGATCGTGATCGCGACCCTCTCGCCAGCCTCTCGTCCTCAAAGGTACCACGGCTATTGGTACCGCCCACTGATCTGCCAATCTCTCCTGTAACATATGAATATGCCCTCTCGCATGGAGGACTCCAGCCTCTAGTCTCTCCGCCCGTGACTCCGCAACCACTAACAATCCTCTTGTCTCATTCACTCGCTTGAGCCGCTGAACCAAACGCTGCAAACGATCTCTCTCTCGTAATCACCGCTATGTGTCGACGATCACGTACACCTCGCAGCTCGCTACCCACCATAATCTATAGGCCTCTCGCTGCTCTCGCATCCATTACCTCGCGATCGGCCGCTACTTCTTCAGACCTTCTCGAGGTGTTGGCCGGGAGGTGAGAATACTACCTCTTGCATCGATCCTCATATATGGTCTATAAGCTCTGTGGTATATCTCGCACAAATCCAAATTGTCGCCGCACGTGATCTATAGGAATCCTCTCATATTCACTCGCCTCGTGCCCCGCGATCCACCTCAATCGCTCTACACCCTCAACTCTCTTAGCCTATATTCTCTGTTACCATATAATTCCCGTAAGGCCTCCAACAAATATCCGCAATCGTCACCCTCTCCCATATCGCCTGTAAACTCAATGTCACCCATCACGGCCTCGAGATCTTGCTCTCTGTTCGCTCGGACCCATCGTCTCAATCCAACCTCTCGTATCCGGTCTCTCCCGATCGATGGGTCGGCCTATTGGTCGCACACAAACAATGTGCTCATAGGCCCAACAATGTAATAAGTATGAACAATCCAAAGGTCGCGTTCTCGTGATTTCACCTACAAGCCCATAAACCCCAGTATAGCTCCGCTAAAATATGCAGTGCCCATGCAAAAGTCACGTTCCTTTCTATCATCTCCCAAATAACACACATCAATGCCTTTGGAAATCTTCCCCATCCGCCTCGATAATGTAATACCCTACCGCTATCATTAATATCACTCGCTAACCTTGTCTCTCGTGGTGTGCCGCATACATTATCCCATATGTGAATGTCAAAACTCTGTGTGTCGATCTCGTGCGTATGGACCAAATACACGCTGTTATCGCCTCCACGTGCCGCGCTAGGTAATGCCTCGATATATGGTTTTCCGTAATTGGGAGTCTCAAAATACGGAACACATCTTCCAATGTTACATGCTATTTCCCCTATGCTGCGATAGAAGGTATTTGTCTCAGATTCCATCTCTCAATCAACACCTATAACATAGCATGGTTACGTGTGATTCGTGAATAATAAGCGGATTCCACTTAACCCCAAACGATTTATCAATGTCCATTCAGCTGGCGTTACATCCGCTCGGATTCATGACAACAACGCTGGTACACTATCATTCATCCTCAACCCTGCCTCTGCCTGCATACATCCAAATAACAAACAACCATTCAATTCTTCAAATCCCCGGGTTTTTTTTTTCTCAAATTCGAAATTCCTACAAAGAACCCAGATCGCTATACTAATCGGTAATGTTGAGTAATCGATACCGGTTATCCCTAACCGATATTGGTCCCTGTTACTTTCATACACCTTGCCTAAACAACCACCTACGACAATAAATTGCTCGTTTATTCCTCTCTCAGTATACATGTACATACCCAAAACCCTTGATTACCTACCACGTAACACTCACCTCATTTATAACCCTTGTTATCATCTTTTCTTTCTCATATCTACCCACTTACTCTCCCTCAGCTTATTCCCAAAACATGCAGTAGTCAAATTACAAACAAAACGTTACCTCTTGGGTGCAGTAGAGCTTGAGGTGGCCCTTGTCTTCCCTTGTCCCCGCTCGCCGGATGTTTCTCCTCGTCCCGCCATTATTACCACCTTTTTCAAACCCGCCTTTTCGTTTCAATCTCGATCACAATCACTTTCCCCGTCTCTTCACTCCTAATCACTCAAATCTCTCATGCAATTACATGTCTCACTGCAAAAAGTGCGCGCTCACGTATTTAACTTCTTGCATGGCTCTCAAAATTAGAACTTAAGTTGCCACCCTAGCTTTTTTATTTTTAGAAAAGCTCATACCTAAATAACCGGTATCGGTTATGTAACCGATATCGGTCTACTATCTACCGACGTCGGTTATCTAACCGATATCGGTTATACACCTGCCTTTTTGAAACATGGTTCTTTTCTTCGTTTTTACCTAATTTTTGTCGCGCCCGCTCTTTTTCCTGCATCTCATCACCATTATCCATATTTGTCCATCCACCACACATATCATTACAATTTCATTAACATCATCTATTTTACAAAAACAAACAAGTCATCAACTAAGGATACCAAAACAAAACAAAAAACTATCTATCTATACATCATTTGGATCCAACTCATCAGATACATATATAACAATGTCACAAAACCAGCCCAAAACATGCAACATTTCATCATATAACACATCATCCATATATCAACATGTCAATTAAACTCATCATATATTCTATACCACAAACCATCGATTTAAATACTTAAAAACATTTTCAACACCGCATATGGATCAAAACATCATATATATATATATATACAAGTTTTCAAATATACATGTGCCCTACATCGGGGCCTCTCGTGATCTCATAATCAACAAAGCCTTGCACGCAGCCGCAATAACTATCAATAATCTCGACTCGCTCGCAGCCGTCCTCATATCAAAAATATACTGGCCGCAGTTTGCATTACAACCTATAACCCGCTCGGCTCGCAGCCAGTATATACAATAAATGAATGAATGAATAAATGAGTAATATGTAGGCACGCAGGCCTCTATAAACATAACCGGTTCGCAGACCGGTGCCCATATCCAATATACAAATACAAAAACAATGCAGGGATCCCTCAGCTCTCCCCACCGCCCTCAGCACCTCTCTCTCGCTGGTCCCTCGTGGCGCTCTCGCTCTCCCGCTCGTAATGACACACGCGGCCGTGGCCGCACCTCCTCGCGATCTCTCGACTACGCGAGGTCTCCCGCCGGTGTGCCGCATATGGCTGATACTCAGCTCCGGTACTATCAAGAACATCCTGATAGTACCGGGCCTCCGCTCTCGCCTCCATGTATCTATCCCGTGCCACCGCTTGCAGATCGGGCCGGGTCTCGACTCCTACCGCGCACTTCGTGCTCGTGGCTTTGGTGGTGCTCGTGGGTCAGGCTGCGGCGGCGGTGGTATTCGTACTCGTGCTCGGGCCGTGGTTGCTGCTGCTGCATCGTGCTCGCACTGCACTCGTACTCGCACTCGCACTGTGGCCGTGGCTGTGGTGGTGGTGCCGCTCGTGCTCGTACATTTCGAGCTCGGGCTACGCGCCTCGTAAGACACCTATTCGTGCTCTCGCAGCAGCAAGCAACCGCCCTCGTAATAGCCGCACTCGCCCCGAGCTGATCTCTCTCACATCAGCCGCTAAGTTCGGCCGCGGGGTGGTACTATCTCGCCGCGCTACTCTCGACCAGCCCACCAAACACCATGTATGCCCTGCACACCAAAGATCATCTACACCATCATCTCGCCGGCCTCTCAAAGCAACCTAACTGGATCCAAGGGCCGTGGTGCAGCAGTAAAGTGGGGCCTCTACATCATCCCTCTCGCATCGAGGGAAGGGAGGTGGCTCGCCCTGCCGCAGCCCCATCTCGCCGCGTGCACTTCTCTCTAGGGGTATCCTCTCGTACTTCCCCGGCCTCCGCCCCGCTATCCGTAATGTGTACTGGATCGGGCGAATCGTAAAGGGCTCCTCTCGCGAGGGTGATGACCTCTCGTAAGGTCTCCATATGATGTCTACCACTGCTGTCGCCCTCTAATAAATGTCTATAATACACCACATCTCCCCGCAAGAACCGCCGTGGCTGCCCCACGACCCCAACCACCTCTCAAAGCCATATCTCGTATATGACTCGTGGGCTCAAGCCGCTGGGTAACCCTATCGCTCGATGCATATGATGTGCTCATATGCCCAACAATGCAGTAAAAATGTCGAACAGATACCGAATCGCCTCATCCGGCGATAACCCCAGAGCTCTCTGTATAGCTGCACCAGATACACTCGTGCCCACGCATAGCAAGTATGCTCCTCAATCATCTCAAGCAACACCCCCATCAACGCCCGTGGAAAGCGGCTCTCCTCTCGAGTCGGGAGGGCGAAGTGTGATCCTAATCATCATCAAGACAAGCCACCGTGTCTCGTGTCGATGCGCATGCGGTACATGTCACCTATACCTAATGCTCGCGCCGTGATAGGTAAGCAGCGGCCGCATCTCCAAAACTCGTAATATGCTGTCCATGGCAGCCTTCGATCTACTCGAAGATCGCTTCTCTCGATAGGTAGTCAAGGATGCGATACACATCCTCCAACGTGATAGTCATCTCCCCGGTTACGGGAGATGGAACACATTGGTCGCCGATCCCATCTCTCGATGAGGGCGACCATCAGCCGTGATCTCTCTATCGCTCTCGCACTCTCGACTCCACCGAGTCCCACTCGCGCATGATCACCAAGCTGAGCTGCGGACACATGTGGTCTCATCCGCACCAACAGAGGGGGCATCCTATCCCGCATCGTCAACTGCTGACGTGCCTGCAAAACCAACCCACATCCTTAGACCTACTTTTTATCACAACATCTACTTTATCCTCTAAACCCCCTTTTATCCCCCCGACCACACCCCGACTCTCTACCACCCCACCCAAAACCCAAACTCACCCCACCTACAAAACCAAACTCACCCCACCCAAAACCCAAACCCACTCCACCTAAAAACCAAACCCACCCCACCCAAACCCCTACCCGACCCAAAGCCCAAAATCTACCCAAATCCAAACCCACCCAACCCCAAAACAAAACAAATCCAAACCCACCCAACCCCAAAACAAAACAAACCCAACCCAACCCAAACCCCAACCAAACACCCACCCCAACCAAACCCCACCCCACCCAACACCCAAACCCACCCAACCCAAAACACAAAACACGCCCAACCCAAAACCCAACCCACACTCACCCAAAACCCAACCCAACCCACACTCACCCAAAACCCACCCCAACCCATACCCAAAACCATACAAACCCAAACCGAAACCGACGCCGACATACGACCGACGCCGGTCCAGCCCAACACACCCTGTCCACACAATTTCATGACCGATGCTTGGCCGCCATGCAAGAATCGACATCGGCCGTTGAATTACCGGAGCCGAACCCCGCGCATGCCCCCGCCCATATTTTTCCATTTTTATACTTATCTACCCACCCAAACACCATAAAAACCTACCCACCCAGCCGACTTGCCCTATTTTACCCATCTATCCTCTTCGTTTTTCAAATTACGTCAATTTACTCATTATTTCCTAAAAAATGTAAATTCCTACCCAAACCCCCAATTTCGCTTAATACCATTCAAATGCACAAAATAAAGAGTTCCGAGCCTACCCGTACGATGACACGTCGTCGTGGTGGGATGGGTGGTGGTGGTCCAGCTGGTCCAGCCTCCCCGCTCCTCCTCCCGCCGTGCTATGGCTCCACTTACTCGCTGGGTCTCGCCAATCAATCGCCGCCTCCTCCTCACTCGGGCCCGCAAACAACTCCCTCCTCCAGCAAAATAGCTCCACCTCAATCAATAAACCTCCAATCTCAACTCTCCACGTCAGACAAGTCAATTTGGTTTTCAAAATAACAAAGTGACAATGACAAGCCGTATTTTTCTTTTTATAGGTTTTTCGCTCCTTAACCGATTTTTATAGTTGTCTAATGAACCTCAAGAGACGTCCCTTAACCGATATCGGTCACGTAGAATCGACATCGTTTTTTTCTTCCAACTTTCCCCAATTTTTTGCCCTTATTTACCATTTGCCCTTTTTAACCACATATCGCCTATATCCACCTTTCACAACACCATTTTGAACACCATTTGTTTACAAATTCGCCCGACCCAAGGCCTCGCCCTACCTATTCGGCCCGACCCAAGGCCTCGCCCCAAGGCCTCAACTCTACCTCGCTCGCCCAAGGCCTCAACCTACCTAACAAACTGCCCGACCCAAGGCCTCAACCCAAGGCCCGACCCAAGGCCTCAACCTACCTATTCGGCCCGACCCAAGGCCTCACCCTACCCATTTCCCCGACCCAAGGCCTCAACCTACCTAGTGCCTCGGCCCGACCAAGGCTCCTACCCACCCACCTTCCGGCCCGCCCCAAGGCCTCGCCCTAATTCGGCCCGACCCAAGGCCTCGCCCCAAGGCCTCGCCCTACCCATTTGGCCCGACCCAAGGCTGCAACCCAACAACTCGGCCCGACCCACGGCCGTATCACTCCAATACCTTACCCAAAATCAAAACCATCCACTTTTATCCACCCATCCTGTAGTTTTTTGTTCAATCGAGCTCACCTGTTCGTGTTTTAGCATGATTAGGGTCCTTGACTTGATCTGTCGACCAACTTTGCTCAGACCTAGACCGTGACGTTTATCTCAACCAAACCAACCATTTGGTACTGCCGGACATGCCTAAACGTTCCTGTACCTTTACCGTTATATACCCCGAGCTACTTCCTATGCCTTGGATACCAGGATTATATCACCCTTGTTTGGATAAACTATCGACCTTTGCCTATGCACTGCTGGTTTGCTCGTCAAATCATGTACCCTAGTCATACTATTGCATTTTACCATGCGTTTGCTTCCTCGACCTACCCCACCATCTTACCATCCCCTCTACCCCATTTACCCTTTATCAACCCTATCCCCGATTTCCCGCTCACTCAATCTCGTGATAGATTTGAGGGGGATTACCTATACCCTTAACAGGGAAACCACTTCATATTATTGTCGTGCAGCCTTTACAAAACAAGCTACACGACAATAAGGGCTAATGTAGACACCAAATTTGTGTCTTACGACCCTGTGACCCGCATCTCATCTCGCAACTTAACCTCATCACCTAAACCTTACACAATTATTTATTAATTACCTTGTAATTGATAAATCCACATCACCTTACCTCGCCACCTCATTTTGCCACCTCATCATGACCTAGCCCTAACCCTAAACTAACCTAATTAAGACCTATGACTTGGTCTCCAGACTCACATCCATAACTAATGCCTCCTTACTCGCACTCCAAAACCGACCTTCTAGCCACTTGACCAAGCCCGCAATCGATCTCGGGAGAAAAGCAAGGAAGGTGGGCTATTTTACTAAAAATAGCCTACTTTTTCCTTACCGATGCCGGTTCCTACTCGACCGCCGTCGTTACGTGAACCGCCATCGGCTCCTCGTAAATGGGCTCCCAAACCAAAATCAAGGGTCGAATGATTTTTGAATCAACGAGATCATTGGGAGAAGAAAAAAGAGTCCAGATCTTCACTGACCGAGAAGAGACGAGTGGAGATACGTAAGTGTTTACAACAAAGGAGATCAACTTGCATCTTGTCAAAACCAAGAAGTCACATCTGCATGTCCTCTCGTTATAACATTTCTTATGCCTTTTGAATCACAAATCCTCATAAATCCATCCCTCGAATCCACTACCCAAAGATGCATATTACCTCTAACTATCATTCATCTACCTCTCATCACCTTATTTCCTAAATACCACCTATATACACCTTTACAAACAACACAACTAGCCCATAAAGCAACCAACCTACAGATCCTAGAACCCACCGGATCGGTTATCAAGAGAATCGCCATCGGTTATCAAGAATCGCATCGGTTCCTCCGATCAAAACCAAAACCAGCCTTTCCCCTACCTGGGCTTCAACGAAGCAACTTAATTGATATTTTGCGTCTTTTGTGTTAATTCATATTAGCAGGAACTCGACCACCTTCAAAGGAAGTTTTATATTTCCTGGGCCCAAGGCGCTTCTCATTTATTGTCTAATCAAAATCTTGTGGTCTTGTGTTCTTATTTGCAGTAGTCCTTCCAAGACAAAAAGGAGTTCTTCGCAATCATCCCGATCTTTCTCTACGGTGCACGCGCACACCATCTCGACATTCTACATGTATTCCTCCTAGCCCCTAACCTTATCTCTTTTCTAAAAGGAACGAAACATTCCGAGTGAAATAGATGGGGCCACATTTTTCTATGGTGACTTCATTTTTCAGTTGTGTGTTTTCTTTTAGCATGTGTGGTAGTAAATAAGAATAGATGGATAATTCTGTTCATAGTTAGGAACATATTTTCCTATATTTTGTTCTCTTTTGTAAAATATGGATGGGGAAACATGTACGCTACTATGAAAGTGGTTGGTGGTCCACTAGAAAACCAATTTGAGAGTTTGTGAATCTCTTTGAAAATCACATACAGAGTGGTTAATGGTTCCACTAGAAAACCTGTTGGATTTGATGGTACTCTTTGAAAGCCATCGTTTTGTAGAACATGAGTAGGTACTAGACATAAGTCACCCATGTTCACACTAAGGGGGTGAATATTAGGAAATTATTGTTCATAGTGTGAACATATGGTTTGACTATTAGTATTATTTAATATTTAAATAATATGTGACTGTGCATAATTAGTTGTCATGCACAACTCATAGAGATAGGAATGTGTGAGAATATCTTGGGATTGAGAGTAAGACTAGGGAATAAAGGAGAGATATGGGGATAAAATGATAAGAATTGACTCCATGATTTAAGGAGAAATCAATTGTATAAAATGTCATCTCATATTCAATAGAAATTACTCCATTCTATTTACATTTCGTTTCTATCTTATGTAGTTTTCATTTCATGTGTTGATTTCAATTAATTATTACTTAATTATTTATGCAAATCTAAAGATTTAACATCATCTTCTTCTACCCTAGCTTTCTTTGGCATCTTCTTGTGAGGAGAAGCTTCCAATTCTGTGGCCTTCCTTCTCAAACTTTCTCTAGAGCATTTAGAACTAGAAGTCACCTCTACAAGTTTTTAGGATGACTGATGGGAAGCTTCCTTCTGACTTGGGGAAACTCCTCATGAATAGATGATTATGGTTCTCTTATTTTGAAACCAATTTCTTGTTCTCCTTACCAATTTCTTAGTTTGTTCCTTTATATCCCCCGATTCAAGAAGATACCATTTGACTGGAGGAAAAGAGGACATCTTGACTACCATGTACACAGGATCATACATCTATATCCCATCATCGTGAAAAATATATTCATATTAGGAGAACTTGAATTTATTCATCTCACCAATTGTCATCCTCATATGGTCCTTTTCATGCACTTCAAATTCATTAGCACAATTAGCCTAGTAGTCCTCAACTTGTGGGTCGTGTTGCAATTCTGGGACATAAAAAGAGTTGAGATCTTCTCGGATGTCAAAATTAGGCATGGAAATGTAGGGATGTAAAGTCAAATGAGTGAAAGCAGCCTCCAGATGAGATTCGTCATTTGAGATCTTGCATATGAATAAATTGAGAGAGATAGGAAATGAGATCAACTTCTTCCTCTTTCTTTTAAGCCTGTTATTCACTTGTATGATCTATTTGCAGAGCTCGAACAATAAAATTTGGTCACTAAGGTACTTAGGAAACCTTAGTGGAGCTTGGTTGAAGCTAGAAACTCGTAGTTAGGAGAAGGTTGAGAATTGTATGAAATAAGAGCCATACTTTTGATCAAGGATGCCACTTGTGATGACATCCTAGCTTCCAGATCCCCTTCTAAGATTTAGACCACATACATTGTGAATGCGTCGTTCACGCAAGTGAAATGCCTATGGCTTTCCTCCATCATCAACTGTGGAAATTTCTCAAACACATGCACCTTGGCGACAATGTTTTGCATGAAATCCAATCCTTTTAATGATCTTGAGATAGCGAGGAGATAGACCAAGTAAGAAGTCATGTGAAAATTATTCATCATGGGTACTTAGAGTAGTTGCAGATGGAGGGTGTTCTTGATGATCTACCCCAGTCAATTCTCTATTTTCATTCTGACAATGTCAAGATGAAAAGTCCCATCTAATCTTGGAAGTCTCTTGTGCTTACTTTTCCCATCACTCTACTGAGGAGAGTGATGGAATTTGAATATCCTTCTCGTAACTCAAACCTTGGAAGGTTCTTGGGCATCCTTGAGGGATTTATTCCTATTTTTAACCATGAACCAAGTGCTACCCCTTATACATATGCATCCATTGTTTCCCAATTGTGTAAGGCCCTATCCTTTGAGATGATGACCGTGTTGGTGATGTTGGTATCCAAAGAGAAAGTGAAATGGTTCTAGGGATAATGACTGTCATTGTTATACCATTTTTAGCTTGGATGGTTCATGTTTAGGCTCATAGTGGTGAGAGTAGGCTAGGACCAACTCAAGACTTTACATAGACATTGGGTGTCTGTGGCAATGAATAAGCCACTTGTGAATATTTGATCTTTAATATTCTATCGGTCCTTATTTGTCACGTGAGTTCTAAGGTCATTCAGGGCCATGTACAAGACATCAATGTCTTCTATCTCATACTTGCAGGTGAAGGGTTGTGCTAGCTTATGTCCCATCCACTTATGCTTCATGTTTTCCTTAGAAACAGTAACTTACTATTTTTAGTAACTACAAAAAGTAGCTCCTTCAAACCTCAACTGAATGTTGCGACTATGATTTCCTCTTCTCCCTACATTCCTCTCTCATTTTGGATCAAATTTATATTTTTGGTATGTGCTCGTGGGACCAATTACTATTTTTAGTAAGTTCCAAAATGCCCGTTCTGATGAATTCTCAGTTGCATTGCATCTCCAATATCTCTGTCTCCTTCACAAGTTCTTTTGTTGATGACTTTTTCAAAATAGTTATCCCCTATGCAGAAGACCTGCTATTTTTAGAAAGTGGGATTTTGGAAGTTAGGTTGACATAAAACAAATGTTTTTCAATATAATTTTTTCCCAATATCACCCCTCTCGAAATTTTAGACCTACCCGTTGATAGTGTAGTAGATTTTAAACTGTTAGTTTGTTGACTTGACAATGCTTTTGGACACAACAACCATTAATTGACCTCAAAAATTATAGGTTTGGTTTTATCATTCATTTGTGAAAAAAATTATATTTTTGATATGGGTTTTTATTCCGTGCTTCAAGTGAAATCTTGTTTTAATCGATGACCGGTTTGTGAGAAATCCAACTTTTTCTTCGTCAAAGTTTGGAAAGAAGATTTCTTCTCTGTGAATGTTCTATGCAACACAAGGAGGGATTGAAGGTGTGTTTCTGATGGTTTTTTTAGAGAGGAACTAACATAAAAAAATTTGTGTGTTGTTTTGTGCACTAGTTTTGCAAGATTTCTACGAATCTCTGTTTCACGACAATGGAGATTTTCATTGTTTCTTCTCTTCGTTCTTTGCTTCTTCTTCCTTGTTTGCTCAAACCTCCTTCTGAGACTTGTATGTTTTCATGGAGTGGAGGAAAAAAATTCTGTGATAGATCTAGTTTAAGGTTCAGCAATGGTGGAGTGGTGGTAGGAAGTTGTAGAGGAGTTTGGAGAAAGAATTGTGCACGAGAGAGTTAGATGTTAGAAAGCGGGAATAAAAAAAATAGGTGGGGATTTTTAAAAATAAAAAATAATGCATAGAGAAGGCTGGATGAATTTTTGTGTCTGTGAAATCCCTCAACTCAAAGGGAAATGAGGGACATCAATTTCCATGGTGAGAAAACTGGCGACACTTGGCGGCGATCCGATGACATGGAATGAAGGCTCCACTAGCTCATAGGGCTGAAAAACTAGACTTAAAGATGTCACATGGGTGACTAGGAGTCTCACTAGGGGTTGGGAGAATTTTTTCAAGTCTGATGTCCCTGAATTGTGAGGGACATAAAATTCCATGGTGCTCTTGGTGATGACACGTGGCAACGATTAGACGGTTGAGGCTTTGAGCTCCCGCAAACACCTGGGGGCTGAACTGGCAATCCTAGAGGTTGCATGAGGATCCAGAGGTCATATGGGGGCCGGGAGAATTTTTCCATGGTTGATGTACCTAGCCTTGAGGGACATAAAATCCCTCCTAGCTCTTGGAGCTAACACGTGTCCTCCCAAACTTTGACTAACTCCCGAACTCGCTCTAGGAGGAGAACTTAAAACGATGATAAATTGAGCTCTGATGGGATTTTTTGATGAAAATTTATATTATACTAACTAGAAATGACATTTTAAATCCAATGGTGAGGATCTTAGGTCTTGATTATTCCATTTGATCCCTAAAAAAATTGGATTTTTATTTGGTACTCCACATGTGCATGAGAAAAATTATTTGCAGACTCAATGTGCCAAAGTGTTGTGAAGAAAATAATTTCACCATATTTTATGGATTGGAATTCAATTTCCAAAGATGTTTTTTCTCCTAAATCCACCCAGAGCTCTTGGAATCACCTTGAAAGTTCAACAATTTGTTTTGGCTTATGCACTTTGCCAGGCTGTGAACCATAATTTTGGTGAAATTGCTCCAACTTATCTTAATCCTTCCGAATCTTCCGAGAATCACTTCCATGATGTACCAAGGACTTTAAATCACCTCCACATCCATTTTGTATTTTCTTCTCTGATCCATGGGGTTGCTCCAGTCCTAGGAAGGCCAGTGATAACCCTTCCCATAACTGCCTGAAGATCGCAACTTTTAATGAACTCCTAAAATAACCTATGGGGTAATGAATTGATGATCCTAAATCACCTAGGGGGATGAGATAACATTAAACGAGAGGTCACTTGGACTAACTGGATAGACCCGAGGTGCCTTTAAATTATAGGACTTGAAAAAATTAACACAGGGGTATAGTTTTCATGCTTAGAAATTGTTAATTTCATTGTTGCACATTTGCATGAAAAAAACTGGCTTTAGCTTGGGGACATGACATGGAATGAGTGTAGTGAAGACATGACATGGGGAATCCAGAATCTCAAATTTAGACCATATGATCCATTGACCAATTCCTTATCCATTGGGCCTTGTAGAGTCATGTACAATTCACAAGAGAGGAAGATAATGAAGAAGGAAACACACACACACACACACAAAACAATGGAAAGGAAACACATGACACACAATATGAAGGGAAACACACACAACATAAAGGGAAACACACCTAGCAATCACCTATGGTACAAGGCGGGGGACAACCCACTTTCACTGATGATATAATTTTAGGTATTTCCCACTACAAGGAAATTCTAGTGGCGTTCCATCCAAATATGAGAGTAGAAAAAATTCTCACCACAAGCTTCACGAATCTGGAATGGGCCAAGCCATAATGAATCAAACTTTCCATGGCTGCCTTTTAGTTCCCTTCTCTTGTCCCATAGTAGGACGAGGTCTCTAACTTTGAATTCTCTCATTTTAGATTTCTTGTCAAAGATCTTCTTTACTTTCAATTGGTACTCCTTGATATGGTCCACCACTCGAGTTTATTCTCTTCTAGATTCTCAAGAAAGAGGATCCTCTTATCAATGGAATCCTTGTACTGTTTGTCTTCTATTCCCTGGAGAAACTTGAGAGTTGACATCTCAACCATGATGGGAATTTATGATTTAACTCCATACAATAGTTGGAATGGTGACATACCTATTGCCTTCTTGGGAGTGATCCTATCTGCCCATAATGCATCATATAACTTCTTATGCCAATTCCTTTGGTTTTAATCCATGAGCTTGTAGAAAATGGTCATGATGTTATTTTTTCTTGATTCAAAATTTCTATTTCCTTATGGATAGTAGTCTGATGAATGAGATAAGGAGATTCCGTAGCCATAGAAAAATCCGTCAAATCCGTTGAAGAGAAATATGTAACATTATCTGCTATAATATTTACGTGGTACTTCAAAACGTACTATGATATTCTCCTTGATGAAGTTACATACTATTTCGGTGTTGGATTGCTTGGCTGGAATGACTTCCACCCATTTTGTGAAGTAGTATGTCACTGTGAGCACATAGGTGTGCCCATGCTTGAGTGAGGATTTAGTACACTGATGAAATCTAGTCCCCACTATTGAAATGGTTCTTCAATAACAACTAGCCTGAGTGGTAGTGCTGCAAGTTGGGGTCTCCCAACAAATTGTTGACATGCTTCACAGTTGGAAACCCATTCTTGAGTGTCTGCAAAGAGGGTGGGCTAATAATACCTTCCTTGGAGGATCTTGTGTGTAGTGACCATCGCGAGAAATGTCCACCACATGCTTGGTCATGGTATGCTTTAAGAAATTTTCTTGTTGCTCTTTGTCTACACATTTGAGGAAGCATCCATCAAGACCCCTCTTGTAAAGTGCATGGTTCAGATTACAAACTTTGTTTCCTTCAGCTTGAGTGTTATCCTTTGCTTATAATCAATATGAGAAGGGAATTCTCCATAAGTTAGGTAATATGAAATATCAACATACCACTCATCAGTAGTGGTTACAAAGAGAACATGTGGATTATTTTTAGAACAAATTGGGCAAGCACATTGTCTTCACCGTGTTGAGCCTTGAGTGCTTCATCTTCAACGATCAACCTACACAAGCCATTTCCTCGTACCAAATTGGAGGGCCGGATATCCAAATCATACTCTTGAATTTTACAACCTAGTTTCCTCTTTTAGCTCCAGGATCTTGTTGTGTCAAGATGGACTTGATTGCACTGTTAGGTACCATTACCACAATATGAGAGTTTAGTATGTAAAATCTAGATTTTTTCACAGCCTTGACTACAAAATAGGCATGTTTTTCTAGTTGGATGTAGTTTAGTTCATGTTTCTTCAATGGGAAGCTCATGAAAGCAATGGGTGCCTCCACACCTTCATCATTATTTTGGACTAGAATGGAAGAGAGTGTGTGTTCCGATGCATAAAAATACATGAAAATTATTTTCTTAATATCCGAAACACGAGGGTCGGGGATTTGGAAATGGATTTTTGATATCCTTAAAATATTCCTTCCCTTAATTGTTCCATTTGAATTTTTCCTGTGGTTTCATCATGGTGGTGATGTGCTTTGTTAATTTAGCAAACTCGTAAAAACAAAGCGATGAAGAAAGTTCACCTTCTAAAGAAGGGATGAACTCCTTTCTTACTTGTGGGTATAGATAGTGCTTGAATGGCTCGTAATCTATTAGGATCAATTTTGCTCCATTTTGTTCACAATGTGCCCCATAAACTTGCCTTCCATGACTCCAAAAATGCACTTTTTTGTGTTTAACGATATGCCATGTTTTCTACACCTTGCAAGTACTTGTTCCAAGTGATCGATATGGCTTCCCTCTTTTAAAAAATCTTGTGAGATCATTGAGCTATATGAAGATGTAATGTTTTAAATATTTGAATGCCAAATCCATCACCCTTTGAAATGTAGTTCCTACATTGATCAGTCTAAAAGGAATTCGGTGTACGAAAAAGTTCCTAAGGCAATGTGAAGGATGTCTTGGTGTGATCCTCCTCTGCCAATTTGATTTGATTGTACCCTGAGAATCCATCAAGCAATGAAAGCATTTCAGATCCAGTGACTACTTGCAAAATGTGGTCCATGATAGGGAGAGGATAATTGTCTTTCAGTGATGCTGGTTCAAGTTGTGGAAATATACACATTTTCTTATCTCACCATTCTTATTTTACATCGGCTTAATGTTGGTCACCCATGTCAAATTATGGATGGGAAAGATAATCCTTACATTAAGCATCTTCATTACCTCCTCTTTGATGGTATCAACAATCTTTGGGTTATATGGCCTTTGTTTTTTACTAAATGGCTTGACATCACCTTGAGGAATCGAGTGATACATTTCTTTCAATTGGAATGATTTGAGTTCATCATAAGAGTAGGCTAAAAAATATGGATATTTATTGAGTAACACAAAAACCTTCTCTTATCCTGAGTGAACAACATTTTCCAATAGTGACCATCCTTTTCTCCCTGGGGTGCTAGTGTTCTCCTTCTCAAAAAATCAGGTGAGCCTTTGAGAAGATTGTTTTTCTTTCTCTTGAATAAATCTGTTGTGTTTGTCAAAGAGTTCCTCTAGAGAAACTAGACCTTTGGGAATCTTGTTTCCTTTCAATTTGATCACTCCTTCTTCATTGATCCCTTCAATTCCTTCTTTCTCTTCTTCGCTACCGCTTCTGGTGTGGATTCTCACTTCCTTCAAATAAGAGGTTATTGAAATTGTCCCTTTGTTCTAAGAACACCAAGATCTAATTATCATCATTGAAGACCTACCAATGATTTGCATTATCTGGTACACTAGGCCTGAACACCATTTCAATGGTCACCTTGTCTTTACCAAAAGAAGGATGAGGTGTCACTAGGGAAGCTGACACTGCAAGAGAATCATCCTTTTCATTCTTTTCTTGTGGGATAGCTTCGATGGAAAATGCATCAAAATATTCAATGTAGTCCCATACTCTGTTTCTATAATGCCAGAGTCTTGGATTTTTCACCTGATATTGTTGTCGGAATTGCTTTACTATCACCTCTGCATCACCCTGACATCTTAGCTTCTTGATTCCCATGTCTTCTACCATGCCCATGCCTAAGAGGATAGCTTCATATTTCATCATGTTATTTGTATTATCAAATTGCAGCTTGTAGGAAAATGGGTATAATTCACTAGAAGGAGAGTAGAACACCACGTCTGCTCTCGAACCTGCATTGGAATGACTTCCATCAAATTCCATCATCTAAATTTGATATTATTCTTACTCCATAAGAAGTGGAAAGTTATCATATTTTTATGATGTGAGGAAGTAGTTTCCTACCCCACTATCTTGAAAAATAATGTTTTCCTTTGGATCATCGAGACTTTTGTATTGTGAACTTCAACTTCCTTCGCTAACAACTTCTTCATCACACCTTTCACTGGAATAGTTGCAGATGACCAATCCATTTTTATTTCTCCATCCAAGTCTCTGCTAGAAGATTCGACTCAATAGAATTCCAAAGGATGTTGGGATGTCCACCACCAGGATGGTTAAAAGCACCTTCTTATCTAGAAAATTAGCTAATGCTACCTGTGCATCTTTGATTCTAAAAATAATTATGAGAGAGAGAATTCTTGGAGCAAAAGGAGAAGATTGAGAGAAAGAAAGTATTATACATCTGAGAGGTGTGGAAGATTGTAGATATTCAATTGTATATCTTTTGAAAGATTTGGATAATAGATTGTCTTATTTCTTGGTGGATGTAGCCCACACTGGGTGAACCACGTTAAATCTGGTGTTGATTTATATCTCTTGTTTTGTATATTTCTTCTAGTAGAATATCCACTTTTATTGCATGTATGCTTAGATCTGATATATTATCTATACAACCTTGTGCTAACCCCAACAATTTGGTATTAGAATTTTTGTAGGATTTTATGTGTTGACCGATTTACTCACATAGGGTTTTTTGATTGAGTGGGAGCTACAACAATGGAGAAGAAAACAAATACAAGGTAGAGAAGTTTGACGGCTGAAATTATCAATTATGGAAGATGTAGATTGAGGATTATTTATATCAAAGAGATTTGTACTTATCGTTGGATGAAAATTCTAGACCTATGAAGATGACTGATGAAGAATGGAATATTCTTAGTAGAAAGGCTTTGGGATCTATAATATTAAGTCTGGCAGCATCCATGGCTTCTAATAGTATAGAAGTGACATCTATGGTAGAGTTAATGAAATCTCTTGCTAATTTATATGAAAAACCTAGTGCTTCAAATAAAGTTTATTTGATGAAGAAACTATTTAGTTCTAAGATGTATGAAGGTGGATCTGCATATAGTCATTTGAATGATTTCCGATCTATTGTAAATCAGTTAAAATCGATTGATATTCCATTTGATGATGAAGTGAAAGAACTTTTATTCTTATGTTCTTTGCATGATAGTTGGGATAACTTGGTAATGGTTGTTAGTAATACAACATCTGCTAATAATATTTTGAATTTTGATGATGTGGTTAGTATAATCTTGAATGAAAAATTCACAGGAAAAGTACTGAGAGGACTTATCATCGAGAATGCTTTGAATGTAGAAAGAAGAGGCAGGAAGAAGGAGAGATCCAAGAGTAAGAATAATGGGAAATCAAAGTCAAGGAATGACAGATCTAAATCTAGAGGTAATGGAATTACCTGTTGGAATTTTGGAAAGAAAGGAAATGCAATGAAATATTGTTGGTCAAAGGATAAAGAGAACCAACACCCAGACAAAGGTAAAGAGGAAAATATTACAACAGAGGTAATGCAAGATGATTTTATTATTTTTATGGATAATATAATAGAATCTTGGGTTTTAGATTCAAAATTTTCTTTCCATGCAACCCCTAATAAGGGTTATTTCAAAAATTATGTCCAAGGAAATTTTGGGCATGTTTATTTGAGTGATGATGAACCTTGTAGTATTATTGGTAAAGAGGAAGTTCATCTAAAATTGAAGAATGAAAATACATGGGTATCGAAATATGTGAGGCATGTGTCAAGCCTCAAGAGGAATCTTATTTCATTGGGAAACTAGGTGAAGTTGGTTGCATGGTTACATTCATAATCAGACTCTTGGAAAGTCACCAAGGGTGATTTTTTTGTGGCAAGAGCTAAGAAGGTAGGAATTTTATATATATCTACCTATGTTATTGATTCATTTTCTATTTTATCTACTTTAGATTCAAATGCGTGCATGTGGAATAATCATTTGGGCCATATGAGTCAAAAAGGAATGTAGATCTTAAAGGCCAAGGGTAAGTTATCAGATTTGAAAGATTTAGATCTTGATTTACGTGAGCATTGTATCTTGGAAAATAAAAAGAGAGTCATATTTCTCAAAGTTGGGGCAACTAAGAAGGAGCATAAGTTGGATCTTGTACACTCAAATGTGTGGGGACCAGCCTAGGTAGCTTCTCATGGAGGATCCTAGTATCATACTACTTTCATTGATGATGCTACAAGAAAGGTATGTGTTATCGTATTAAACATATGATGTTTTTAAACTTTTAAAAGATGGAAAGTCCTTGTTGATAATGAATCAAATTCAAAGTTAAAGTGCCTTAGATCTGACAATGGTGGTGAATACTATAGCAAGGATTTCAATGATTATTGTTTAGTGAATGAAATACATAGAGAAAGGACAATTCAAGAACACCACAAGAGAATGGTGTTGCAGAAAGAATGAACATGAAAATCATGGAATGTGCTAGAAGTATGAGGATACATGCTGGATTGCCCTTGTAGTTTTGGGTAGAAGTAGTTGATATAACAATTTATTTGATTAACCATGGGCCTTCAAGTTCACTAGATGGAGGAATACTAGAGGAAGCTTGGACCGAAAAGAGGTAGATATTTCTTTTCTTAAAGTTTTTGGTTCATAAGATTTTGTGTATATTGATAAGGAAAATAGAAAAAAATTGGATGCAAAATCCAAGAGATGCACTTTCATTGGTTATGGATCTGGTGATTTTAGATTCTATTTTTGGGATTTAGAAAATTCTATAATTATTAGGAGTTGTGACGTTGAATGGAATGAAAAGAGAATGTACATGGATCAAATTTTGGTATCGAGGACGAACCGGTTGAGATTTTTGTGAATGAAAATGAACTCTTGGATTTAAAAATAATACAAACAGTTTAAGATAACTTGGTATCGATTGACCCTTGATTGCCATTGGTGGCTGAACTGGTATTAGTTATAGAAGAGATGAAATGACATCGGTTAGTAGAATCGAATTGTCGGTTACAAGTGACCGGCATCGGCCATTTGTCGGAATTGAAACAAATTTCTAAGAGGTCCAAAATAAGCCTCTGGTACCCCAAACCTCTGATGAGAAGGTCACAAAGGGTAAGTAAACCTCCGAAAGATTTACACATTTTCTATCTTATTTATTATTGTGATAATGGTGAACCATAAATTTTTGAAGAAGTAATGCGGGATAAGACTCACATGTATTTGGAACATGGCATGGATGAGGAGATGTAATCTTTGAAACAAAACCAGACTTGGGATTTGGTTAAGTTGTCAAGCATATAAGAGGACATTACGGAACACGTGGGTTTATAGGATCAAGAAAGAAGAGGGTGGATAGAAAAGATACATAGCAAGGCTTGTAGCAAAGTGATTTGCACAGAAAACAAGTATTGACTTTGGTGAAATATTTTCTCCTGTTGTTAAAATGACTTCCATACATACTATATTGAGTTTAGTTGCAGTACATGATTTGCATTTAGAGAAACTAGATGTGAAGACGGTTTTCCTTCATTGTGATTTAGATGAATAGATTTATATGCAATTTTCACTTGGGTATGAAGCCAAGGGTAAGGAGAAATTAGTGTGCGGAGTTGAGAAAGAGTCTATATGGATTGAAGAAAGCTCCAAGGAAATGGTACATGAGGTTTGAGACTTTCATGCATGAGCATGATTATTTAAGATGTTAATCTAATCATTGTGTTTATTTCAAGAAGCTTGAAAATCGAGCTATATTATTTTGTTACTTTATGTGGATGAGATGCTTATTACAGATCTAGTATGCATGACATTGGTGAGCTTAAGGGAAATCTAGCTCACACATTTTCTATGAAGTATTTGAGCTGCAAAAATAATCCTTGGCATGAAAATACACAAAGACAGGATTAACAAGAAATAATATTTGTCTCGGGAGGCTTTTATCAATAAGGTGTTAGAAATGTTTAACATGTAAGATTCAAAACATGTAAAGTACGCCTATGGCTAGAAAATTCAAATTGAGAAAAGATCAGTGTACTTCATCACATGAGGAGGTCAAATACATGACACGAGCTCCATATGCTTCAACAGTTGGGAGTATCATGTATGCTATGGTTTGTACTAGACCGAGTAATTTCACAGCAAAGTGGGAGTTTTAAGTAGATTCATGGCCAATCTAGGTAAAGAGCATTAGAAATAAGTCCAATGGATACTTAGGTATTTGAGAGGGATATCTAGCATGCAGTTATGCTATGGAGGTTCAGATTATTTCTTTATGTGGCTATGTTTATTCGGATATGGTTGGAGATCTGGATGGTAGAAGGAGCACTACTGGATATATTTTCACAGTAGGTGGGATGACAGTTAGATGGATTTTGAGATTGTAGAAGGTTGTGGCTTTGTCTACTATAGAGGAAGAGTATGTTGCAACTATAGAGGCTAGAAAAGAGATGATATGGATGAGAAGGTTCATGGAAGAGTTGGGAAAGGAGCAAGATGATTGTAAATTTTTCAGTGATAGTTAGAGTGCAATTCATTTGGAAAATAACTCAACGTTTCATTCTAGAATGAAACACATTTAGTTGAGGTATCACTTCATATGGAAGGTATTGGAGGATGGGAAGCTGAAACTAGAGAATATTCATACAAGTGAAAACCCTACGGATATGCTAACAAATCCATTAGAAAAAGAGAAGTTGGAGCTACACTCCACTTATGTTGGTCTTCGAGTTTGAGACTTGAAGAGGAAGAAAAAATCTAAGGAAATGATACAAGAATAACATTGTACATGTATAGTGCAGTAGTTTATCTTCAAGTGGGAGATTGTTGAGTTGTGGAGCTCAATTACTTCAAATTAGCATGCTATATTAAACTTGCAAGAAAATATAGTAACCGACATCGGTTATGGAGGGTCCGACATTGGTCAGGTAAGGAGGAACCGACATCGGTTGGGGATAACTGGTGTTGGTTACTGTGTGTGAGTTTTTATTTATCTCACGAGAATTAGATCTAAATTTAGTATGAAATAAAATCTATTGATTGTAATTACATGGCTAAGTTTCATAAGTTCGTATATGCCTATATAAGCATGAAAGATAGGGTTTATAAGTAAGGATTATGAGAGTTAATGATTATTGTGAAAATAATTGTGATAGAGAGAATTCTTGGAGCAGAAGGAGAAGCTTGAGAGAAAGAAAATGGTGTACATCGAAGGTGTGGAAGATTTTAGATCTTTAATTGTATATGTTTTGAAAGCTTTGGATAATATATTTCCTTGATTCTTGGTGGATGTATCCCACACTGGGTGAACCACGTTAAATCTGGTGTTGATTTATATCTCTTGTTTTATATATTTCTTCTGGTAGAATATACGCTTTTATTGCATGTATTCTTAGATATGATATATTATCATGTACAAGCTTGTCTTAACCCCAACACAAATCTTATCCCAAAATACACTAAAATGTATAGAAAGATTAGATGTTAATCTAGGAAGAAATTATCTAAAATTAGAATGAAAGTACAAGTGTATGACTAAGGAAAAACTCAACCTAATACAAATTTTGATTGGATGATTATATTAACAAATCAACATCTGGGAGAAGATCAAAACCACCTAAACAAGAGACTTAGCAAGTTTTGTCACCTAAAATTATGCTTGGGTCCAATTAAATGACAATCGTTAGCTTTAATATTAAACATATTTGAGGGTGCCAAACATGTTCTTCACTAGTTAGATCCTCATGATTTTATGGTGATTTTCCACTTACCTTTGGTCTTTTAGCATCTAGCTCAAATAAAATGTGATGCGATGTTACATAATTGACTTCTCCTTTTTCAAACACTAGTAATCGTTAAAATAATATAGGAATATAAGCCCTAGAGTAGGCCTAAAACACCTTCCCATGCCCTATTACATAAAATAACTACAATGCATACTAAGGACTATGGCTTATATAGCTCTCCCAATGTGAAGAAGGTTTTCATTCTTCACTCCCGATCTTGTATGTTGAATGCATGCAACTAAAAAGTAACATGTAAGTAGGATGACCTTTTTCCTATCACAAGGAATAAGTGGAAACATGTGATTCATACTTAGATTCACCTCATTTACTTCTCTTGGAAATATTATTAGAAGATTTAGATTGTGTATAAGGTTTGTGTATATTTTATATAAAGGGCTAACACATGGATCCTTTCTTAGGTTTTCAATTGTTGGGGATCAAATCTTTGCATGCACATAAGATGTATCCACAAAAGGTTCTCAAAGAGTGCAAACATCATAAGTCTAGATGATATTGACCCTAACCTTAAGATAGATATATGTTTCAAAGGCCTATACCTAAGATAAAGATAAGCATCCTACTAGGATTTAAAATAAGAATAAAACAAACGATGGATAAAGCCTAGGGGCATAACATATGAAGACAAAAAAATAGATCAAATAAAACACACATTTACCCTAATATATAACATTGAATGACCAACCATTTACATAAGAATAAACATTCAACAAAGGAAAAACAAGATGTAAACACCTAAAGTTAGCACCTGCTAATCTCTCGTATCCGTGTTTGCTAATGTCTCAACACTATCACATCAATATTTTCCCCCATCATATTTACTCCCGTAAATATCATCTTACACATGTAAAATTCTATTATATCCCCTCATAAACTCCCCAAACCACTCACATTCCAAAATCAAATAAAGACAAAATAGAACAAACACCTTCCTAACAATTTCATAACCCCTCACCCGCATAGCTTTCCTTTCACACAAAATAAGAAAAAAAAAATGACTCGGTTGGATTTGGTTTCAACCAAAATCCGTAATCATTGGAAATTCTCTCGGATCATCGGTGATTCTATTTAAATGAGTTTTAACCCCTTTTAGAAGGTTGGTCCATGCCTTTTGTTCCCGAGACTAGACACTTCATTTAATTGTAACATAGTCTCATCACATATCCTCGAAGAATGCTACAAAAACAATAAATTTTCCACATGACATCAACAACCTCTTCATTAAATTTCAAACATCATTCAATGGTGAGAATCAACACAATAATCTTCTGGCCTCTACAATCTCCCTAGCTCGGGTAACATCATCTTCTCATTTTCATTCATAAACTTATACAAGGTAAGTGCTTTACATTGCATTATTATCTTATTTACACATTATGTACAAGCTCAAATTAAACTTCTCAGTATACATTTCAAGCTCTTTTCCAATTTTTATCAACTTGCATGTTTATATAGTAATCACTACAAATTTAATCCAATCACGAGCAATTTATATTAATCACCGATGACTTCTCCCAATCATTGGTGATAAGTCTAAATTACCAACGATTCCAGTCTAAAAGATCCTTTGACCCCTAAAATTTCTCTTCAAGCATTTGGATCCCATCATTTATCACCACTCTGCCTTTGCAGGTGTTTTTCTAACCCTATCCAACTACTTTAAGCCATCACTTTGTTAGTTATCCTAAATCCAACACATCACTCATCTCACCCTCGTGAGCATGTAGTTATCCCCATCCTTTCTCCTTTGATCTATTTCATAATCCATAGACTCACTTTGGATAAGTTATCTCCACATTATAAGACCATCATATAACCATGGACTACGCTAGTCCTTTTGCCTTTGCATTGTGGGTTATATCATCTATTTTTACATTTTATCTCATCATTATCAAACTGATTTATCGAATGTGGATTGACATCCTTGTAAGGAAGTCCATTGAATTCCGGGGGCTGGCCTTTTCTAGGAAATCCACCATATATATATAATCCTATCATTTTTTGAGTTTCTGTACATTATAGGTAATTTATCCCATTGGAAAGGACATATGCACCCGCTTGGATCCATCGTCGTCGATCTTCCATCAATATCAACATCAGTCATCGTAGGTATCAGTAAAACAATGTTGTCTTCCGAGGTCGGTTTGGTTTTGTTATTCTATTTTATTAATTTAGAATATAAAAGCAAAAAATCTTTGGTACATTCTGGCATGCCCAGTGAAACCTATCCCTTACATTTTCATTAAATTTAACTTATAACTATCTTCAAGTTGTCATCTTTGTAATTGATATCAATTATGTAGAATCACCAGGATTTTGGTTAATCACATGTGATTCATGTAAATCACCGACAATCCATGCAGTCTAATTTCAAATACTCAGTCAATCTACATTTAGGATTGTGTTTATTTTTTATTTCCTATTTTTTTTCTAATCCTCGTAGTTTATCTCTTCTAGAGCATCTACTTTTGCAAAAAGAAAAAAATCAAAAGCTAAATTATAGGTATGTTTTCTTTGTAATTTTTTTTTTCGCATCGCATTTTGTTTGTTGTCTTCATCAAAGTAACATTTATTTTTTAGGATTTAAAACTAATCTTTCATGTCTAGGTAAATACACGAAGTTGGGGGGTCAAAAAGTGGACAAAAACCTGAAAATAGATGAAATGTGCTTGCGTTTTAATTTGTTTGGCTCAGTAATCACCAAACCTATAATGTGTACACATTTTGTGTAGTATGGACCATGCATATGTGTTTTGGTGGTTTATACTTACAAAAATAAATGTTCAAGTATAAGAAATATTATACTTTAAATTTGTTTTAGTAAATATAAGAAATTAAGGTCACTCTGCACCTTATGGAAGTGGTCTCGTAGCTCCAACAATTATAATCTAGAAGATAGTTTTTCAAAATCTAATCTAGTCAGTACTTACTCATTTTTAGGATTTCAACAAATGACCTAAAACTTTTAGGGCATATATATTGTAGTTAGTCTTTGTTTTGGGAAAGAATATAGTCATTTTTTAGGTTTTTGACCTTCTAAAATGGATTTTGGCCCTACCACTACTTGAATTGGTACTAATTTTTAAATTTGGTCCATAATTCACTTTAGTGACCATGAATTAACTCTATGATGTTTGTCTACTTCTTACTAAAAAGAGATCCTCACTTTATAGATAGAGGATTGTTCCCTGAATGGGATTCTTGTCCTATGGCTAAAATGAGGTGATTGTAATGTGCCTCCTCCTTAAGTTGTGATAACACTAATAGGTGTTAAATGAGTTGTTACGAATAGTACCACATAAATCGCATCAAGTGAACTCGGATGATTGCTCATTCTTAGAAACATGGTGCTCTAAATAAAGATCCTCCCCTCACCTTTCCTAAATCTAAAAACATCCTTTCATGGAATCAAATTCATGATTCTCATACATGATTTTACTCATATGTCTCTTATGGAGACAAACAATGCCTTAATACTTCACAAATAATGGTCCTTGATAACTCGGTGACATGACTAGCTCATTTTAGCTTTTTATGAAGGGTGTTCAATTAACTAAAAAATGGCCAAAAAATCCTTTTTAGGACTTCAAAGGAAGTAGTCTCTCATCAAAACTAAATGATTCGATTGATCACCTTAAAAAACTACAAAACTATTCCCTACACACTAAAACATGTTGAATGATCTTTTTAGGACTTTCCTTTGGGTAAGGTCTTATGATTTAGGGTTTAGGGCTCGGGGTTTAGGGTTTAGGGCTCTGTGGTTTAGGACTCAAGGTTTAGAGTTTAGGGTTTAATGTTTAGTGTTTAAGGCTCATAGTTTAGATTTTAGGGTTTAGGGTTTAGGCTCAAGGCTTAGGGTTCATGGTTTAGGGTTTAGGGTTTAGAGTTTAGGGTTTATGGTTAAGGGTTAAGGGTTGAGGGTTTAGGGTTTAGGGATAAAGGTTCAAGGTTTAGGGTTTAGGGGTTAAGGTTGAGGGTTTAGGGTTTATGGCTCAAGGTTTAGGGTTTAGGGTTTAGGGTTTAGGGATCAAGGTTGAGGTTCGAGGGTTTAGGGTTGAGAGTCGAGGTTCAGGTTTAGTTTTTAGGGTTTAGGGTTAAGGGTTTATGTTTTAGGGTTCAAGGTTTAGGGTTTTGGCTTAGGGATTATGGCTTAGGTCCTAGGGTTCAAGGCTTATGGTTTAGGGTTTAGGGCTCAAGGTTTAGGGTTTAGGGGTCAGGGTTTAGGTTTTAGGGTTTAGGGTTTAGGGTTTATGATTTAGGGCTTAGAGTTTAGGGTTTAGGGCTTAGGGTTTATAGTATAGGTTTTAGGATTTATGACTTATGGTTTAAGGTTTAGGGTTGAGGATTTAGGGTTTACGGTTTAGGTTTTAGGAGTTAGGGTTTAAGGTTTAGGGTTGAGGATTTAGGGTTTACGGTTCAGGGTTTAGGAGTTAGGGTTTAAGGTTTAAAGGTTAGGGTTCAGGGTTTAGGGTTTAGGGATCATGGTTGAGGGTTTAGGGTTGAGAGTTGAGGGTTCAGTGGTTTAGGGCTCGTGGTTTAGTTTTTAGGGTTTAGTTTTTAGGGTTTAGGGTTGAGGGTTTATGTTTAAGGGTTCAAGGTTTAGGGTTTTGGCTTAGGGCTTATGGCTTAGGGCCTAGGGTTCAAGGCTTAGGGTTTAGGGTTTAGGGCTCAAGGTTTAGGGTTTAAGGGTCAGGGTTTAGGTTTTAGGGTTTAGGATTTAGGGCTTAGAGTTTAGGGTTTAGGGCTTATGGTTTATGGTATAAGGTTTAGGGTTTAGGGCTCATGGTTTAAGGTTTAGGGTTGAGGATTTAGGGTTTACGGTTTAGGGTTTAGGAGTTAGGGTTTAAGGTTTAAAGGTCATGGTTTAGGGTTTAGGGCATAGGGTTTAGGGTTTAAGGCTCGAGGTTTAGTGTTTAGGTTTTATGGTTAAGGGTTTTGGTCACGGTAGAGTTCTGTGGTTTAGGGTTTGGGGTTTATGGTTTATGGTTTAGGGTTTAGGGGTTAGGGTTTAGGATTTAGTGCTTGGGGTTCATGGGTGTGGTTTAGGGTTAATGATTTTGTTTTTAGGGGTTAGGGTTTAGGGTTTAGGGTTTAGGGACCTTTAGGATTTAACATTTAGGCCTTAAGGTTTAGGGTTTACGGTTTAGGGCTGTGGGCTCGGGGTTTATGGTTTAGGGGTTAGGGTGCATGGTTTAAGGTTAATGACTCGTGGTTTGGGGTTTAGAGTTATGGGTTTAAGATTTAGGGCTTAGAGATCGGTGGCTCTAGATTTAGGGTTTATGGCTTAAGGTTTAGGGTTTAGGGTTTAGGGGTCAAGGATTAGGAGTAGGGTTCAAGGCTTAAGGTTTAGGGTTTATGGTTTAGGGATTAGGGTTTGGGGTTCATGGTTCATGGTTTATGGCTTAAGGTTCATGGTTCATAGTTATTGGTTTAAGGTTGGGGTCATGGCTCGGGGCTCTGGATTTAGTATTTAGGGTTTAGGGCTTAAGGCTCGTGGTTTAGGGTCTAGGGTTAAGGGTTTAACGTTATGGGTTTAGGTTTTAGGGTTTAGTATTTAGTGTTTAGTGTTTATGATTTATTATTTTGGTTTTAGGGTTTAGGGTTTATAGTTTAGGGTTTAGGTCTCATGGTTGAGGGTTAAGGGTTTAGGTCATAGAGTTCAGGGTTCATTGAATTTGTAGGTAGAACATTCAAAGAGAGTCATCAAAATTTGATGTTTTTCATCTATTGATATTTTGAAGGAGGGAAATTTCATATTCCTGACTATCCAATCCTTCCAAAGACCCTAATAGTCCTCAATCCTTGGATGTACAGGGAGACACTATTACTTGGCTTCCATTTATAATGATAGAGATATTTGTAAATTCGTGTTATGACCTCTAAATCTATATGAATTTCAAGTTGCTTGGAAATCACATCACACCCTTCACTAGGATTGATAACTACCCCTATCTTTTGGTTCAAGGGATTTTGAAAACATCCACAGTTTATCATATAAGGAATTATCAATGAATGGAAGGTCACTAAATCATAGGCCGTGTAACTCCCATTTAGAACTAAACAAGAAATATTTACAAGGAAATTGATAACCCCTTAGTGTTCTTAGCCATTCCCCTGCTTCTATGCTTATTTTGAACACTTCAGAAGTTTTGTCAAATTTACTTTCCATTCCAAAGTAGAACACTTGAACTTCATCTTTCTCCGAGGAGAGGATACTACAACAAATTCAATCATGATCCTACACTTTTGCATTGATATATTCTCTATGTTTCTTTAGTTTCCTTTAAGACTTTTTTTTGTTGTGATGGTTATTTTTCCAAAGCTTCCAATGGGTCATCATGGCTTGTATAATACCATACATGGAAATATGAGAAATGTGAATTTTTTTCGTAGTGTGAATAAATTTACATTCAAGAGTGCAAGTATATGTGGGAGAAACAAGTTTGGAAGAGGTGTAATATATGCATTACAAGGCACAAGGTAAATGTCATATCCATTTAGTTACTTGTCCCACCTCTCATAAACAAGGTAGTTCTATAAGCAAACTTAGTGATGGTTCTAGGAATGAGACTAGAAAATATTGATGAAATATGGTTTTGGGGTTTAGGGTTTAGAGTTTAGGGCTCATGGTTTAGGGTTTACGGTTTAGGGTTTAGGGTTCGTGGATTCAAGGTTCTGTGGTTATGGTTTATTATTTAGGTTTTAGGTTTAGGGTTTAGGTTTTATTGTTTATGGTCGGGGTTTATGGATTGGGGTTAAGGTTTAGGGTTTTGGGTTTTGGGTTAAGGATTTAGTGTTTAGGGCTAAGGGTTTATGGTTTATGGTTTAGGTTTTAGGGTTTATGGTTCAGGTTCAGGGGTTTAGGGGTTAGGATTTAATGTTTAGGGATTAAGGTTTAGGGTTTATGGTTTAGGGTTGGGGTTTAGGGTTTAGGGATTAGGGTATATGGTCTAGGGTTTAGGGTTTAGTTTTAGGGCTCAGGGATAAGGGTGTGGGGTTCATGGCTTAGGGTTTAGGATTCAATGTTTAAGGTTTAGGGTTTAGGGGTCAGGGTTTAGGATTTAGTTTTTACGCTTCAAGGTTTAGGGTTTAGCATTTAGGGCTCATGGTTCATGGTTCATGGTTTAGGTTTTAGGGCTTATGGCTTAGGGTTTAGGGCTTATGGCTTAGGGTTTAGGGCTTACAGAAAGGGCTAAATGTTTAAGGTTTAGGGTTTAGGTTCTAGGGTCTAGGGACCATGGTTAAAGGTTTAGGGTTGAGGGTTTAGGGCTCAAGATTTATAGTTTAGTGTTTAGGTTTATGGCCTATGGTTTAAGGTATCGATTGTAGAAGTTAAATGCTAAAAGAATCGGGTTGAATGCTAAAATCCACGAAAAATTACCTATGTACTAACCATATTATACTTTAAAAAATTATCTACTAAACCATGACTCATGGAGCTATGAGACTAATTCCATAAGGTGCAGAGTGAACCTAATTTCTTGTATTTATAGTTTTTCATTTATTATTATTTATATTTTATTATTTCTTATACTTAAACATTTATTTATGTAAATAGAAGCATGTCAAAAGCATACATAATGTTTATACTACATAGAACGCGTACATGTTATAACGCGTACATGTTACATAATGTGTACGCATTTTACGTTTTCTCTTTTCCCAAGCCATGCCTCAAGGATAGGGATCCGGTTTAGATCCCTAAGCCCGAGGCATGGACCAACAAAAACACAACAAACATCGTGTTTTTACAAGAAAATGTAAAAATGCCACTTCCTCTATGATAAATCAAATTAAAAAAATTGATCCATTTAAAAAAAATTATACCATGATGTAGAGCAGAGTCTCTTCTTTCTAAAAATATAATTTTTCAAATTTTCTGACTAATATAAGGTTTTAATATTATTTATTTTCTAACTATGCCTTTTAATAGCTTTTTTTTGAAGTGTAAATATGTCTATCTTTCATGGTGTATCTTTTTTTTTGGGTCATAGAAATTTTAAAAAATTATGCTAGCCCAAACTAGGCATAATTCTATACATATTCAAAAAAAAATCTAATTTTTGATATTTTTGAGGTAGGTGGGGGGGGGACACGGTCGGAGCTCTGTTATTTTTCAAAACATAAAATTTTTGTACTAGAATAATCATAAATAAAAAAACATTTGCTAAAAAAATCTAAAAAAAATGGAGCCCAAACTAGATGCTCTTGGCTATCTTTCTACCAAAGTGTTTTCAAAAATACTAAATGGTGCTTAAAAAATGGTGGGGGACACAAAAGTCACTCTATTATGTTTTTTAACAAAAACATGAGCATATGTTGGTATTTTAGTTGTTTGACCCACTTAAACTTATCTGTTTTTAATAAAATTTAGTATCTTAGAAACTAGACTCAAAATTCTATGATTCATATTTCTACAACATATTCCAATTTTGAGTGTAACTATTTCAAAAAACTCGTACAAGTTGAAGTTTTTTTTTTCTTGAGAAAAATGCTTCCACTTAAGACCCCCTTTTGGCCCCCCAACTTGGTGCACTTACCGTCTATATGATCATCTAGTCTAATTAGGAATTTAACAAATTACATTCACTTAATTTCCCCCACACAAAACTATAGTCACAAAATCTTGAACACTAGGCATTATCTAGCCCAATTTTCATACTATTATTTAGAGGGGTTTTAAGTGAATAAAATACTAATTAATCCTCCTTTTTGGCCATCTTATTTTATATTTTATTTCATCTTTCCCACACATTTCCAACCATTTCGACATTTTCCCGTTAGTTTAGCCTAAATTTGGGTGCCCAGGTTTGTAATGGGGCGTCTTGTGGCGCCCAGGGCCCACCTCGGGGCACCCCAAACCACTTTTCCACTTTCCCGCCTCTTTTAGGCTCTTTCTATCCATTTCTCATTCTTATATTTTTCATAGTCGACCATGTCAGGTGGTTAATAACGACATTAGAACAAGAAAACCATATAAATATAAAGTTATGAGACCATAATGGGGGTTCTAGCATCACACACTACTATCACTCCATCTAGAGTTGCATCCATTGCATCACTTGCAATACATGGTGCCATGCATCAAGGCTATAAAATATGCATCAACACACATAACATAGGGGAGGGATTCTATTCTATTCCATGTACACATGCTAGTACATTTTCTATAGTTGTTATTGCTCGCTACTTGATGCATGAGCATCCTAGTTAGCTTAAAAACTATGTTTTTAAATTCATGTCTTTGTGTGAGAGGGATGAAAGTGTTCACCATGTTTTCCCTCCATTTTTATTTGTTTTGAAAAGTGTGAGGTTTTAAAACACATCCATGAGCTTAATAAGGTCTAAAAGGGGTAAATAGGCCAAAATAGTGATTTAATGGTCTTGAAGATCTTTTCCTTCAGAAAAGATCCCCAAGACCCTCTCCTAGGATAGGGGAAGGAATAATGGTAGGGAAGTTACTTAGACTATCTTGGAGGTAGCTAAGTTTAGTGAAAAATGAGAAAAATTAGGAGATGTAACAGAAAAATAGGGGAAGAAGAGGTCTACAACTCGAATTCGTGTAGAGGAGTGAAATTGGTGGAAGAAATTCATGGCGGGGGTGTGTGTAGGAGGTGGATTCATGAATAGAAACTTTGACAAAGGCAGATTGGAGGAATAAAAGCGTGTTTATTGCATTTTTTTAAACCGTAAAAATTGTGAAAAAAACATTTCTTGGTGCAGGCCCGAGTTGCAAGATTTGTGAGCACGTGAGAGAGGATGAGAGTTGACTATGATGATTCCAACATGTTGGAGGAGCCAAGAGAAGGGTTCTAGATTTTTTTGGGCCTTTGAAATCACTCCACACGTGCTTTGGCAAAGCATGTTTTGGTTAAAAACCTTCATTTAGGGCCTCCTGGATCTCCCTCTATAAGTGGTTACATGATTTAAGACTTACCCTACACCATTTTCATGCCAAAACAACCCTCCATGCAAATTTTTAAGTCTTGAAACATTTTGCAACCCTCTAACTGTTAATTCACTTTTTTTACAAAGCCGTTTGGTGCATGTTACGGTTCTAAAATTCAGATTTTTTCATTCTTTTTGTTTTTCCAATCAAAGAAAAGGTATGAGAAAGTTCCAAACACCCCCATCTCGTTGAATGAGGTTTTCATGAGTTTAGAGTAAGGGAGGTCGGTTTTTGCAAGTTTGACCTACTTAGGCTAGAAAAATTAGCCTAATTCCACCTAAGACACCAAGAGAGGTAAATGTCCCAAAATAACCCCTACCAATTTTGAAATATGTTGTGAGAGATCAAAATGGGTAGCCAAAAGTGTATACTTTCTAGCTGGAACATGGGCATAGGGGTTAATCTTGTAGAAATCAATCATTTTGAGGGCTACGAGCCACAGTGGGCAAGCCTACAAGAAGGTACACTACCCTAGTTTGAGTTACTATTTCTTGGGAGTTGGGAAGGGTTCTTCCTATCAAAAAAATGAGTGCCTAAAGTGTGTGTGAGTGTAGGTAGCTTAGGTGAATGTGTTTAGAGTAAAGTGAGTGTCATAGTGTTGTTTAGGTAGGTGTACATGTCCAAGGAATGAATCAAAATCATGAGAAAGAGCTTGCAGCTTTGACCGATCAAGCAAGCATAGAGAGATCAACAAGGACAACCATCATTTTTGGTATCGAGCAAGGTGATTGTGCACAATTAAAGATTCGGAGAGCAGAGGAGAAGAACAAGTGAAACAGAGCAAAGAAGAACCGGAAGAGTCAAAACAAGATGCCACCAAGAAGAGTAGTTCAAGTAACCCAAACAACCCAACTTACTTTGGTTGAAGACATGAGGAACTTGACAGCTAGGTTGAGGGACCTAGAAATGGCATAGAGGAGAGGTATGGAGATGGTAGAAGTTAGTGATGGTGAGCAAGAGCCAAGCAGAGGATGAGTGATGCAGAGGTAGATGAAGAAACCTCTCAAGAATAGTTGATTAGAGCCATCATGAAGGTGAATACAAATCCAAGTATGAATGTTCCCATGTATGAAGGAAACTTGAATGTGGAGGAATTGATTGACTAGATCAAAGCACTAGATAAGTACTTTGATTTTTAAGGCATAGTGGAGGATGACAGAAAAGTGAAATTTACCATGACCAGATTGTAGAAGCATGCAACCCTATGGTGGGATGGAGTGCAAGAAGAGAGAAGGAGAAAAGGCAACGCAAAAATCAAAAGCTAGGATAGAATGGTGGCCAAGATGAAGGGAAAATTCATCCCCAGAGACTATGAGGTAAATTTGTTTAAAAAGTTGCAAAATTTGAGGCAAAAGGAGTTGTCTGTGAAATAATATACTGAAGAGTTATGTAGGCTAACAATCAGATCAGGCCACATAGAAGAAGATTTGGAAAAAGTGGCTAGATACATCAATGGATTGAGATTCAACATCCAGGATGAGATTAGCCTTCTCACTCCTAGGACTATTGAGGAGGCCTACCAAATTGCTCTAAAAGTAGAGGAGAAAATAGCCAGGAGAAAAAACACTGTCTCAAGAGGAAGGGTCAAATCATTTAGAGGAAGAGGTGCTCCAAATGATGAAGACAACTGCAAACAAGTTTCGAATAGGGGAGTATCTCAAGAGCACATGAGAACACAAGGGGTGGTTCACCATCTAGAGGAAGGAGACCCTATCAAGGTTATCAAAGAGGTAGGGCAGATTCTTGGGTAAGTGTTTCAAGTGCAATAAGTATGCTGGTCATAGATCCTATGAGTGCTCAAATAACCCTTAGAACATCCATGGGAAGAATATGTATATTGCTCCAGATGAAGAGCAAGATGGGGAGCTAGATGTAGCACCTAGAAAAGAGAACATTCCAAGAGGATGGTGAGTCCCTTCTCATGAAGAGGGTGCTGTTGAAAACAAACAAGGAGGCTATGGAACCTCCTCAGAGAAAGAGCCTGTTTAGGACTAGATGCAAGAGCCAAGGGAAGTGCTGCAAGGTGGTAATTGATAGTGGGAGTACAAAAATCTTGTGTCTGTTGAGATGGTAGAAAATCTAGGCTTGAAAAGAGAGCCACACCCCACTCCATACAAAGTGTCATGGCTGCAAAAAGGACATGTTTGTTGGTGAATAAACAGTTTAAGGTAGAATTTCATATTGGGGCATATAGAGATCAGGTCATGTGTGACATTATACCTATGGATGCTTTCCATATCCTTCAGGAAGACCTGGTAGTTTGACAACAAAGCCATTCATGATGGGAGAAAGAATAATTACACCTTCAAGAAGGATGGAGTAGAGCATATACTCATACCTCTAAAGGAAGAGAATGATGCATCGAATCAACTTCAAAAGTAATGATGGTAAGTGGCAAAGAGTTTTTACAAAGCATGAAGAAGGAAGAGGTAATTTTTTGCAGTCATGGTAAATTGAAAAGTGTAGTGACTAACACTCGGTTGAGTGATCTACCTCTTTAAGTCTAGGAGATGCTTTGAATGAATATGTGGATATTGTTGTGGATGAGATACCAAATGAGTTGCCACTTGTGAGAAGTATCATCCATCACATAGATCTAATCCCAGGAGCAAGTTTGCCAAACAAGATAGCCTATCGGATGACACCAAGGAGAATGAAGAGACCAAGCAACAATTTTAGGAGTTGTTGGACAAAGGAATGGTGAGGGAGAGTTTGAGCCCATGTGTTGTACGTATGGTGCTCAGCCCTAAGAAGGATGGAATGTGGAGAATGTGTACAAACTCCAGAACCATCAACAAGATCACCATAAGGTATATGTTTCCTTTGCCTAGGATAGATGATTTACTTGATTGTTTGAGTGGATTAGTTTACTTCTCTAAGATAGATTTGAAGAGTGGATACCATAAGATAAGAATCAGAGAGGGAGATGAATGGAAAACAACATTTAAGACCAATGATGGTTTGTATGAGTGGCTGGTTATGCCCTTTGGTTTGATCAATGCTCCTAGTACCTTCATGAGACTGATGAATGAGGTGCTTCAAAGTTTCACTGGTAAGTTTTTCATTGTGTATTTGATGATATTTTGGTGTTTAGTCAGAGTAAAGAAGAGCATTTGTTGCATTTGAGAATGGTATTGAATAAGTTACAGGAAGAGAAACTGCTGATCAATGTGAAAAAGTGCAGTTTTCTACAAACCGAGCTGGTGTATTTGGGGTTTGTCCTTTCAAGAGAAGGACTGAAAATGGATAAGGAGAAGATTAAAGCCATCCTTGAATGGCCAACACCTAGGAGTGTGTTTGAGGTAAGGAGTTTCCATGGGCTAGCTAGTTTTTATAGGAAATTTATTAGAAATTTCAGTGGTATTGTAGCTCCCATGATAGAAACCATAAAAGGTGATAAGAAACTTTTTTAGTGGACTGAAGCAGCAGAGAGAGGATTCAAATTGCTGAAGAAAAAGGTAACAGAAGAGCCCATTTTAGTTCTACCTAATTTTAATAAATTGTTCCAGGTAGAGTGTGATGCTAGTGGCCTAGCAATTGGGGCAGTTTTGAGTCAAGAAGGCAAACCAGTTGCTTTCTTCAGTGAGAAACTCAGTGAAGCAAAGAGGAAGTATTCATCCTATGATCAAGAATTCTATGCATTAGTTCAAGCATTAAAAAATGGAGACACTACCTGTTGCCTAAAGAGTTTGTGTTATTTATTGATAATTATGCTTTGCAGTTTATTAGTAATCAACCTAAATTAAATCAAAGGCATGTCAAATGGGTGGAGTACTTTAAAACTATACTTTCAGCATTAAACACAAGAAAGGACAGGCCAACAAAGTGGCAGATGCTTTGAGTAGGAGAGTGTTGGTTTTGCAAGAGCTACAGGTGAGTGTGATGGGTTTTGAGAACTTGGGAGAATAGTATGAAGAGGATGATGACTTCAACAAGGATTACAAATCTTGTAAGCAACACATAGTGATGGATAGGAGTCCATGGATGGACTATATGCTGCAAGAAGGATTTCTGTTAAAGGGTAGCCAACTATGCATTCAAAAAGGTTCAATGAGAGAGCGATTAGGGAAAAACACAAAGTGGAAGTTTGTTTGGGAATTTTGGTTAGAAAAACATTAGCCCAATTTGAGTGCATAATGATTTTGACCAAGAATGGGTCAGGATGTGAATAAATTTTGGAGAGATGCAAGGTATGTCAATACAATAAAGGAACCAATCAAAATGTAGGTTTGTATCGCCACTTCCTATTCCTAGCAGGCTATGGGATTGTTTGAGCATGGACTTTGTACTTGGATTTCCCAGACTCAAAAGAGTTATGATTCCATATTTTTATTATTTGTGAGTTTACGAAGATGGCACACTTCATTCCATGCATGAAAACTAGTGATGCTACCCACATTGCTAATTTGTTCTTTCAGGAGATAGTGAGACTGCATGGGTTGCCAAGGAGTGTTGTATTTGACAGGGATACAAAGTTTGTTGGGAATTTTAGAGAACACTGTGGAAGAAGTTGGGAACTCACCTGAGTTTCAGTTTAGCGTACCATCCACAAACAGATGGTCAGACTAAAGTAGTTAACAAGAGTCTTGGGAACATCCTGAGAAGCTTGGTGAGCATGCACCCAAAACAGTGGGATCTAGCACTTACACAGGCTGAATTTTCTTACAATGACTCACCCAACAGAAGTACAGGCATGATTCCTTTCCAAATCATGTATGGGAAGCACCCAAGGGGTGTATATGAGCTAAGATAATTGGGGAGAATGGAAGGTAGGAGTGCATATGAAGAAGAATTTGCTAAGGCAATGCATGATATCCATGAACAGGTAAAGAAGAAACTTGAAGAGAGTTCTAATAAGTACAAGAAGAGAGCTGATCAGAGGAGGAAGGAAGTTAGTTTTGAGGTTGGTGATGAAGTACTTGCACACTTGAGGAAAGAGAGGTTTCCCAGGAAGGAGTATAACAAAGTGAAGGTCAAGAAGATTGGTCCTACAAAATAATCAGAAAATTTTCCAATAATGCCTATGAATTAAAACTCCCTGAAGGCATTGGAATTTCTCCAATCTTCAATGTTGCAGACCTGTATGAGTACAGGGGTGAAGATGAACTAGAGGAGGAGTCTGAAATAGGACAGCAGAGAGCAGATTGGCAAGCACAGATGCCTAGAGACAAACCTAAGGAGATAGAGCAAGCTCGGCTTTGGATAAGGTCATCAAGAAAAACCAAGGACAAAGAGTACTACAAGTATCTAATCAAGTGGAGAGGTTTTCTAGTTAAGGATGCAACATGGATGACTGAAGGTGACCTGATCAAGCTGGGAGCCAAGATTGAAGACCTGGAGAAGACAAATCAGCCATGAAGAACACTTCTTCTCTCCAGGGTAGAATGATGCAGAGCATCCTAGTTAGCTTTAAAAACTATGTTTTTAAATTCATGTAGTTGTGTGAGAGGGATGGAAGTGTCCACCATGTTTTCCTCCATTTTCATTTGTTTGAAACGTGTGAGGTTGAAATCAGAAACACCTCCATGAGCTTAATAAGGTCTAAAAAGGGGTAAATAGGCCAAAATAGCGATTTTAATGGTCTTGAAGATATTTTCCTTCGAAAAATATCTCCAAGACCCTCTCCTAGGATAGGGGAAGGAATAATGGTAGGAAAGTTACTTAGACTATCTTGGAGGTAGCTAAGTTTAGTGAAAAATGAGATAAATTAGGAGATATAGCAGAAAAATAGGGGAAGAAGAGGTCTACTCGAATTCTTTGTAGAGGAGTGAAATTGGTGGAAGAAATTCATGGTAGGGTGTGTGTAGGAGGTGGATTCATGAATAGAAACTTTGAAAGTGTAGATTGGAGGAATAAAAATGTGTTTATTTCATTTTTTAAACTGTAAAAATTGTGAAAAAAACTTTTCTTGGTGCAAGACCAAGTTGCAAGATTTGACAGAGCACGTGAGAGAGGATGAGAGTTGACTATGATGATTCCAAAATGTTGAAGGAGCCAAGAGAAGGGTTCTATAATTTTTGGGCCTTTGAAATCACTCCACATGTGCTTTGCAAAGAGTGTTTTTGGTTAAAAACCTCCATTTAAGGCCTCGTGGATCTCCCTCTATACATGGTTGCATGATCTTAGATTTACCCTACACCATTTTCATGATAAAATGACCCTCCATGAAAATTTTTAAGTCTTGAAACCTTATGCAACCCCTCTAACCATTTAATCACTTTCGTAGGCCGTTTCGTGCATGTTATAGTTCTAAAATTCAATTTTTTTGTTCTTTGTTGTTTTTCCAATCAAAGAAAAGGTATGAGCAAGTTCTAAATACCCCCATCTTGTTGAATGAGGATTTTGGGAGTTTAGGGCAGGTGAGGTCAATTTTTGCAATTTTGACCTACTTAGGCTAGGAAAATCAACCTAAATCCACCTAGACACCAAGAGAGGTAAATGTCCCAAAATGACCCCTATCAATTTTGACATATGTTGTGAGAGACAAAAATGGGTAGCCAAAAGTGTATAATTTCTAGCTAGAACAGGGGCATAGATGTTAATCTTGTAGAAATCAGTCATTTTGAGGGTATGAGCCTAATGGGAAAGCCTAAAAGAAGGTACACTACCCTAGTTTGAGTTACTATTTCTTGGGAGTTGGGAAGGGTTCTTCTTGTCACAAAATGAGTGCCTAAAGTGTGTGTGAGTGTAGGTAGCTTAGGTGAATGTGTTTAGAGTAAAGTGAGTGTCATAGTGTTTTTTAGGTAGGTGTGCATGTCCAAGGAATAAATCAAAATCATGATAAAGAGCTTGCACTAATTCAAGCAAGCATAGAGAGATCAACAAGGACAATCATCACTACTTCACAAAGTGTGACTGGCACAAGAGCACCTAGGGCACGATACACACACACACTAGAACTACATATGGGTTTGAAATGTAGTGCAACGCTTAGTGATAAGACCAAAATTTTGGCGGCTAAGGTCATTCGGACCCATTCATTCTCGAATTTTTATTTTTCGTAGGATTTGATACTTCCTTTTATCTTGCAGTCATCACATTATTATCCAAAACATCCAACATAGCTCGAGAAGATCCAGTGTAACATACTAAGAGTACTTCAGACATCTTGCGACCATATAAATTCATATTCTAAGCATTTATACAAATCAAGGCACCTAATCTCTGCAGACTAGGTCACCCTGGGTACCTCAAGTACCTTCCAGGGAACCTCGGCCTCCGATCAGATCCTCTAGATCTCACCTTTGTAAGAACTTTGAGTGATCATTCTTACTTCGGAATCCACTTTCGGTCTGCGACACTCTGCAATGCAGTCTTCTCTAATCACCTAAGTCATTTCTCTCTCTTTTCTTGCATATCGGGTTTTATTTCACTTAGAATAATTATATAAGATTATTCCATACTATTTTATTGCATTATTTATAGCGTTTTAGTCCTCCTAATTACATTAACTATCATTACTATTTCCCTCCATTTATTTGATTTTAGATAATCATTTTGGTGAACCCCACGTTCTTCTATCACATCTTCTAGGACTCATATTGATATTATAAGGTTTCTTACCTTTTTAAGATTTATTTATTCATACTATGGCCCAAAATCATGAGCATTTACTGCAAATCACCTTAATGCCATGGATGACCATCTCGCTACCCATCCACAAGATCTAGATTTGTTATTACATGTCTCTTGTGAAGAAGCTACTAACCTTATTGAACTCAATACTTAAGTTTCCATCACAACCCCCGTTACTACACCACCACTTGATTTTACCCTCCCACTTATTTCTATTGTCCCATTTTATGTCTCTACTCCCACTAATTATTTTATTCCTCCCTTAGTTTCCCATATGCGCAAGTCTCATCTAATGGCAATCGGGACTTGACTTCTCTTTATCATGATCTTTGAGCCCAAATTTGTAAGTTACAACATGTGTTGCATCATATGCCTCACCATCTCTTGATTCCACTTTATTATTGAATACTCCATTTGCACCTGCCATCTCCACTTATCCACTTCCTCCTAGATTTTTTACTCCTGAGATGCCTATCTTTAATGGGCATGGTGACCCATAAGAACATCTTAGAGCATTTCATGTCTCTTGTTTGGATTTTGTTGAGGACTACTTCCTTTTAGCCAAGATCTTCCCTCGCAGCCTCTAGGACTATGCCATGCATAGGTTTTATGACCTACTTATTCACTCCATAACTTCATTTACACACCTAGTGATGCATTTTTACTCACTTCTCCATAAACATCATCTCTAAGATTACTTACGCCCATCTAGAACAAATCAAACAAGGCTCAAATGAACACCTAGAAAATTATATTTTGTGATACAATAATAACCTAACTAAGATGACCAATGTCCTTGTTGACTCCGAGATACAAGATCTATTTATTCATAGTTTATTACCACCCTTACAGAAAGTGTGTTATTTGAGATCTCTGCTTCTTTTGACCGATTTTCCACATTCTCGTGCTCTCGCAAAACTAAGCTTTTATTTGTTGGGAAGCTTAAGTATCAGGAATAGGCTCCATCTTCCACTCAATTTCAAACTGAAGCACCAATTAAATCCTCTATACCCAAACCCACCGACGTTAAATTTACTATTAACGCTATTGCTACTAGAAAGGATGTTTAATCCCCATAGCCTCATCATACATTTAGCAATTTTCCCATGGCCCCACATCTTTTCTTGAAACACCTCCTTGATAGTAACCTTATTACTCTTCCCCACCACTCAAGTTAGACCCATCATAAAAAAATCTGAAACTATAATGAAAAGTTTCGTTGTGACTATCACCATTGTGTAGGCCATTATACTAACAAATGCTTCAAGCTTCATATAATCATTCAAGATCTGATTGACAACAACAAACTTGAATTCCTATAATCTAATAACTCTTCTCCCACCAATGAAAAAGGTAAACTCAAGCTCTTTAATACGACTACTAACAATGGGACAAGCATGCCATGATTCCTCTACTAATCATGATTATCACGTAGTGTAACCTTAGCGTCGGGGCTCTCGACTTCCTCGCGTTGCTATCACCGAAACTTCACCACTAGTTATTTATTTTTCTAATGTTGATCATCATACTACATTCACATCCGATCACTTGCATATTTAGGCATCTCTTGGATCGAAGACTCTTAACAACACCGAGGTTGATCCATCTTCCCCCATTAGTGCATGTTCTCTATCCCTCCTATGAGCTATCAAATTTCATCCATCGCAAATAGACTACCCATTCAAGAGACCTTATGGCATAATCAAGTTACATGTCATGGTTGGTCCTCTCACTTTCCTTTTCCATTTCATCGTTGGTAGTGCCATCAAAGGATGTGACAGATTCTTAGAATTAATTGGATTCTTTGATCCCAATATATTATTTCCATGACTCACTTATTCCTTAAGTTTATCTACAATAATCAAGTTATCTATATTAAAGGTATTCCTCCTTCTACCCCATTATTGGCTTCTCCTCATAAGGTAAGGTTGTTTGTGTGTCATCCACCTCTACTAACACATCACATTTTCTATTGTTAAAATCACAATCTACTCCTAGTTCACCTATCCGAATGCCACATACATGACCAAATCATTCCGCTAGTCCTCCACATTGGTATAGGCCTATCCCTAGGACAACCACAACATCTCGGCATCGATCACCACCTTGATTTATTCCATGTGGGTCCTCACCTCCATCCCCTTCCACATCGCATTGATCCCCGTCAGCAACAAATTATGTTACACCATGTTATTCATCTTATGCTCATCCATCACATATATATAGAATTTATTCACCAGCACAACGTTTATATCACATACCACCACTTTTAGTTCATGGTCCTATACATTCTTCCTCACAGCCATTGGTTGAAGGACCTTCATCCTTCACTCTCATCAGTTAGTTTACCCTTCCATAAATTCTTGGGGGCATAGTAATCACACATCATTCCCCCCAACTCTTCTAGAAAAACTACATAATATTATGTCACACATTACATATCTATCATACCATTTCACATGTCATAACACCATTATTACCCAATGATGCACTCTTGTGCTTCAGATCACACTTGACTAATGAGGGGATACCATTACACTAAACCTTACACACCATGCTAGGCATTATACATTGCATACCATCTTATCACACATCATCTATTATTCATTCTACACTTATTCTACATTCTATATTATATTACGTTCTACACATTCCACCTATTTAGTGCATTTACACATTTATTCACCTTATACACCGTATATTTATTCATTACCTACATTCTACATGTTACACTAGATTACATTTACACATGGGTCTAGCTTTATCATTTTTATAACCACACATTCCATTTCCATCTACACCCATCGTCACATCTTACATATTCTACATTACATTCTTCATACCACACATTCACACACCCTATTCACCATTTAGTCACATATACTACATTTTTCTATGCGATACACTCACTACCCTATGAAACAATTTAGTTCCTCAATCCATACTTGTATTTTGAGGGTTTACCAATAAAATGGACTTTACACTCACCATGCGACACTTCATCACACAGAATTCATAGGACTAGTGACATACGCTCTAGGCTAAATAGTCACTTGCACTCATCATTACATAGCCATAGTTGTATAAACTTTAGGATAGATCACCTCCTTCATCATATCATCTTGTAGTGGTATACACCTTAGGTTAAATCACCACTCCCTTCATTCATCTCGTAGTGACATATGTTATAGGCTTCAATCGTCACCTTCTTTAATCCGTTTATAGTCATATATGCTTAGTGCTAAATCACCACCCCTTCTTATTCATCATATAGTGATATACGCTTAAGATAAATCATCACTCATTCATTCATAAAAGTCATGATATACGATTGGTTATAGGGTTTATGCACATCCTTTATTTATTTCACATTTCACCATTACACATACATACTCATCGCAACACGTTAGACACACACAACATATACCACTTGACCATTTCTTGATGACACACTCTCATTTACGGTTCATTCGGATTGTTGAGGGGAAACAAAAATGAACCTCATTGCATACACTTTCATACACTTGGGGAGCACGTTGCTCTATCATTCCATCTTGCATTCCATTACATCCATCCAAAACATACCGCATTGTCTTGGGGGCATTTAATGTTTCTTACTAGTGTTTTGCATATTCACTTTACTAAACATGTTAGCTTGAATTATTATATGTCATTATCATACACACATGTGTGTTCACACCTTTGTTTAGTGTGATTGTAGATATAGGAATCTTACACATGGCATGGATTCTTACCTTCTACCCTTCCTATATTGGTCACTGGGGGGCATCCACATTCGTTTTATAAAGGTGTTATTGTTTCATTTTGTAATTCACATCTTCTATTACTTTATCATACATTATTTGACATATTGGTTACTTCTCTAACATGCTAACAAGTGTTCCATGTGCCACACTTGTTTTATAGGATTACATGTTGCCAAGACTACTTGTTTGACTGTTTTTACTTATCTACCATTGTTTGTGGGCATTGCCCTTTACTTGTGTGCACACTTGTTTGTTGTTTACGGCCATGATGGCCTTGCATGTCTTGTGACATCATGAGTGATGTCCCATGTTTGTAACCCACTTTGTGTGGTGTACTCATTTTTTTTGTGTGCTTACACTATTGTTATTAGTAGTTTTTACATTGTTTGCGTATTTTACACGTATTCAATACATGTGTTTTTAGACTAACACTTATTTTTATAGTCATCCCCTTTTATGCACGCCTTGGTTTCTACCAAGAACTTTCCTGGTTCCCATGCATGGTAGATTTTTACAGTCAAAGTGCGGTAGGTCATCTTTTGGGGCCGCATTCTCCTTTCAAAGTCGTTACATGTTCCCCCAAAGAGGGGGGCATCATTGAGGGTTCTCTCACTAACTAACCGAGTGTATTTACACAGGTTTGGTATAATTCACTTTATGTCCTTGGCATTATGGGTTTACATACAACGAGTGAGTTCAGACCAATCTACGAACTCCATACACATTGGATTTTATAGGACATGGTGTCCTTAGAATTTCTGGGGAGCAGTTAAAGGTTGGAGGAAACAGAGCATTTCCTCCCTAAAATTCTTCGGCAAGTTAGCGTCGGATCACCCAAAAAACCAAGAATTTATAGAGATCTCTTCACACACCTTTCTTTAGAAGCGGTTAAAGGTTGGAGAACATAGAGCATTTCTTCCCTATAATTTTTTAGCCAAGGTGGCGTGAGATCACCCAAAAAACTCACAGTAATACATGATATCCTTTTACACCCTTTTTCTTGACATGGATCAGTTCACATGTTCCATTTACACTTTTCCTTTCACGTACTTTACATTTTGTATTTTGTGTATTTTACACAACGTTTATACATACATACATATTTGACTACTTGATCATTTTCTCCTTACTGAGTCCAAATTCGTATGAGAAACAAATAGTCAAATTATGGGAAACAACAACAATAATGAAAGTTCAATGACAACACTTTCCTTCACTAACCATGCATGTACACTACACATTGCAACAACTACACACATGATTCTCCCTAGGTTCACTCTCATCACTTTTCTTGCACACTTTTCATATTTATAATTCCACACTCCACTTTTTTCTCTTTATCATTCCATGCTTGATTCTAGTCCATCAAAACGTCTCCTCTACAATTTTCATGGATATTAGGTACACATTTCTTATTTAATTTATGTTACTAATATTTCTTCTCACCAACATAAACTGGGTACAAAACGTAGTCACAAAATCTTGCACATTAGGCATTATCTAGCTCGGTTTTCATACTACTATTTAGAGGGGTTTTAAGTGAATAAAGTATTAATTAATCCCCATTTTTAGCCATCTTATTTAATATTTTATTTTGTCTTTCCCACACATACCCATACATTTCGGCATTTTTCCGTCAGTTTAGCTTAAATCTAGGTGCCTGTGTCTTTGGGGTGCCCGTGTGGCAAACTTGGTCCCATATGGGGTGCCCCAACCCATTTTTCCACTTTCCCATATCTTTTGGGCTCTTTCTAGCCATTTCTCATTCTTAAATTTTTCATAATCGGCTATGTCGGGGTTAATTATGGCATTAGAACAAGAAAACCCTATAAATATAAAGTTATGAGACCATAATGAGGGTCCTAGCGTCACACACTACTATCAATCCATCTAGAGTTGCATCCACATAGTTACATGCATCAAGGCTAAGAAATCTGCATCAACACACACAACATAGGGGAGGGATTCTATTCTATTCCATGCACACATGCTAGTACATTTTCTATAGTTATTATTTCTCGCTACTTCATAAAGTGTGACTGGCACAAGAGCACCTAGGGCATGACATGCACACACACACTAGAACTACATCCGAGTTGGAATTGTAGTGAAACACTCAATGATAAGACCACAATTTTTGTGGCTAAGGTCAGTCTAACCCATTCATTCTATATTTTATTTTTCCTAGGGTTTGATACTTCCTTTTCTCTTGCAATTCATCGCACTATTATCCAAAAATCTAGCATGATCAATAGATCCAGTGTGATATACCGAGAGAAATTTGGGACATCTTGCGACCATACAAAATTTAGATTTTGAGCATTTACAGAGATCAGGGTGCCTAATCTGTAGACCAGGGCACCTCGAGGTGCCCTAGTACCTTCCAAGGTGCCTTAATTAGCTCAGATCCTCTTAATCTAACCTTCACGGGACCCTCGAGTGACCGTTCTTACTTACTGGAATCCATTTTCAGTCTTGAAACACTCTATGACAATCTTATCTTATCATCTAAGTCATTTATCTTATCTTCTCTTACTTATTAGGGTTTTATTTCACTTAGAATAATTATATAAGATTATTCCATATTGTTTTATTGTATTATTTATAGTAATTTATTCCTCCTAATTAGATTAAATAAAGCTTCTATTTCCCTCCACTTAGTTAATTTTAGTTAATAAAAAACCAAACTACTTTCAATTAAAACTTGTATCAAACATTTCCTACCTAGGCGGACCTACTTAGATTTCATCACCAAGAGGATAAGTGGACTCGGTGTCATGACCAAGTATAAACAATCGATGGGTGATTTATTGGCTAAGCAATCGACGCCCTTATCGATGCGAGACCATGAAGTGAGGGGTAGGCCCCAATACCACACTTTGTACCAACACCAACATAGATTCGGGCCTCACATATATTGGGGTATATCGAGGACTCCAACATTTAACATCACTTGAAACAATAATTAGAACAACCATATCATTAGGGTCCCTCTAAGACCCTTCCTCCACATCTAAATTCTAATCAAGATAATAAAAAATATGGCTACTTTAATTTTCTATTACATTTTTATCTCTCTTAGGTTTTTGCGCTACCATTGTCAATCAATTGTCATTTAAAATGGATTTACCCTCCACATTAGCATATCCTCTTATCACTTAGGTGTCATTATTACAACCATCTTCAGTTTCTTCATCCACTATATCTATAGTTTTTACCCCAATCAATCTCAAAACATCCCTTACACAAGATATAATCATTCTCATTCTCATCAACCTATCATATCCCATTCAACTTCACTTAGCTATGGAATATTCCGAGAGCCATCTATACCACCTTTTCCCCGTGAAACCTCTACCTCTCAACCAATCTTACAACCCTAAAACATTTCCATCCAACAACCTGATGAGAATCCTTTACTTACAAAACACTTCCAAACTATCACTCCTCAGTCCATGGTAAGTGTCTCTAGTCAATTGATCCTTTCCGCATCCCCTCCTTCATGAAAATCTTATCACAATCTTAACATCCCCCATATTTTATCCAATAAACCTATCTTGACTTTTGTAGACACCTAAATTCTACTTTCGCAATCTTATTTCCAAAACACACAAAAATCACTCTCATTCTCACCAAATTCATTATAATTATTGGTTTTCGCTAATTAACTAACATTCCTTACCAATTTAACCAGTTAACATAATGTTGTTGATTAGGTAACCCCTTTCGCATTTAGGATGCCACTTTACGATGAGTAATAAGTCAAAATCCTCTTCAAAATAGATAATTAGAGATTATAAGATAATTAGGCCTATTTTCCCCTTAATTTGGTCAATATACCCTAGTATTGACTCAAATCCCTCTTCCAACCACTCAAAATCACCCCATTCACCTCCACAACATCTTAACAAGCTTCAAAAGCTAATCTTAGCCTCCTAGATGACCCTAAGTGGTTGACTAAGGCTTCATACCTCTTAATCACTTGGTAATTCTCTAATTGTGATTAGTAAGGCCTAATCATGATTAGCAATTCTAATCTAATTTGGGGATTTTAGTCCCACATGCACAAAAATACAATTTTCTCCAAAAAGAAAACTATAAAAAGAGTGCACCTCATTTCTTTATATTTTACACACCACACTTTGATTTGCATCTCATATAATACATATGATTCATAGCTAATTTCAATCCTTGCCTAAAGCCTTCAACAAGGTTAGTAGATGAATATCTAGAGTGACTTAAAAAGTCATTTGGAGAGGTCATTTCACCATTGTTTGGAGTACTAACCATAACCATTTCATTTCCCTCTTAGGTCTATTTAGGCCCATGTTAGGTAATTAAATCATATTAGTAGGCATGTTTAGTTAGATTTTGCATTGTTTTCATGCTAGTTAAGCATTCCTTTTAGCTTATATCTTAATGTTACATTCCTAGACTTAGAATCATTAGCTATTAAGTGGAAATTGTGTTAGCCTTCCTTAATTAGCTTTTTCATTTTGTTTGTAAAATTTTAGCACCTACGGGAAAGAGGATCACTGTGCATCCAGAGGTGTCTATGCATGAGTGAGCACTGTGCATCATCGTGAGTGCCTTTACAAAACTGATTTTTGGTCTTGAGTGAAAAATGTGTCGTGCATGTAGATAGGTACTGTACCTCATTGGAAGTACCCATGCATCATTTATCAGGTAAAATGACAAAAGAGCACATATACAAGATTGTGAGCTCCTTTGCATCAAGAGGGGTGCCCATGCATCAAGGTAAAATTTCCTCAAACTTCAAAATTTTAAATTTTGTGTTTTTGAAGTAGCTATCATTTCTAGAAATTTTAAGTTGCTATTTTAGTCCATTTATTGATTTTAGAGCAATATTCCTAACAAAATTTTCTTAGGGTTTGATAGATGATATGTTTTCATACTTTGTTTTGAGTTTGGAATAGGATTGTGTATGCTTCGCTCTCTTGCACCTAGTGTGATCTTGAGAATAAAAAACACCTCTAAACCACATTTTCTTCTTGGGAGTAAGTAAGAACAACCATCCTTCATTTTTTTTTCTTAAGGGAACAAACTTGCATGTTTTGACATATACTTGATCTTTTAGTTTAAGAGATTTTTCATTTGATAAAGAACCAAGGCTAAAATTTGTGTATGCTCTTCCCTTGCACCTAGTGTGATCTTGGGAATCAAAAGAAATTTTAGTCTTTCATTAAGAAACACTTGGATTAATTGGGAATAAACCTTGTTTTTGTAAAATTTGATAGTAGTTGATTTTTGAACATTTTTCATTGCCATATTTTTTATGATATTGTGAATCTTTTTGAACTACTAACCATTTGTGTGAAGGACCTAAAATGCTATTCAAAGAAAGGAGGATCTAATTTTTTTCTAAGCGCACGTGTGATTGTAGGTTTCAAAAGGAGTACAACAAAAGACACATTAAGTCTAAAAGATAAAAACACACCACAACCATCACATTGTATTTGCAATTTTTGGTTAAGAGCTATGACTTGTCCGCTTAACTAGGACATAACCCCTTTGGCATAATCCTTAAGCTACAATAATTGGGGTGGTCCTAGAAACCATTATCCAAAATTAGCCCCTGCTTATTTTCACTAATTTTCCTTCATCCTTTCCTTCCTTGTGATTAAACTTCAATTTTCACACATTTCAATCATTCAAAAGATTCTAGAATTAGCTTCAATAGATAGATATTTTCTTCCCCTTTCCAGAAAGGTAAAGAAGTCCTCCTAACTCCTTGTATTTTTTGAGTTATGGCTCGGCAGAGTTTGGAGGGAAAATTTGCCAAGGTGGACCTGTGGGAAAATTTTTGGCACTTAGCCCTTTTGGGCAAAAAAACTCAAAGGAAAATTTTGGCCCGAAATCCTGCAGAGTAAAATAAATTGTTTGAGGCCTGTAACCAATCAAGATGCACCACATGTCAAGGTGGAGCAGTGGGCACTGGAGAGAACTTCAAGTTTTTGGATTTTGGTCAAAATGTGTCAAAGGAAAAAATAGAACTACATTCCCATGGCCAATCACAGGGTGCAACATGTCACATGTCAAAGCGGGAATTCACCAAAGATAAGACCTTGGAAAAATTTTCCCTTGTGGGCAAAATGGGCAGAATGTGATTTTGAGACCCATGGACCAAATTTAAAGTGCCACATGTCAATGATGCGGTGGGGATGTGGAGGATTTTTGTAAAATTTTCCAATTTCACAAAAAGGGAAAAAGGTCAAATTTTGGCCCACAAACCCGATTTTTGCCCTAAATTTTCCTGTTTTTCCTAAATCTTCAGAGGGCCATATCTTTCGATCCAGAGCTCAGATTTTCGCAATTTTGGTATCAATGGAAATATGTTGAAATACTCTACACGATGGAAACTTAAATTTTAAATTTTGATGGAGTTTTGCGGGAGAAAAATGGGAAAATGTCTCTGGCATGGAAAAATTGCAGAAAATGACCCCAACCACCAAAATTAATGAAGTATGGGCCTCTTTCTTTCTCTGCGAAGCAATGTACGATGAAGTATGGGATTTTTCATGGAAACCCATCATTTTGTAGGCTAATTAAATGGATCTTGTTGGTGGTTGGAGTTTTAAAATCAATTTTCCCGTGTTTTCTCATTTCCTTCATTCTATTCGAGTGATAAAAGCCAGTTTTGGCTCATTTTGAAAAAGGTTGTTCATCCTTCTTCTCTGCCTCTCCCTTATTTTCTTCCCTAGGGTCAAAAATGGAGTTTGAACCTCCTCCCCTACTCTATAATGGCATTTTTTTCCTCTTACCCATGAAATGATGCACTGTGTAAATTCTAAGCAATAAAAAACATGTTTTTGTGATGCATTTGTCCATCCTTGGCTCGTTTTATTTGTTGTTTTCCTTACCTCTCTTCATTACAGGGTATTTGTGTATGTTTGGATGTTCATTGCAGGTTTTGGAGCTGTGTTCATGGAGTTTTGGAACATTTTCTGTGTGAAATCCATCTTTGGTCTGTGATGCACTTGTCCATCCTTTCCATTGCTCACCTCTTCTTGTTCCATGACAGTTTTGATAGATAATCAACACTTTCCTTCTCTGGTGTATCACCTTTTAGTGTAGGCTTTGTTTTTCCTTATTTTCTTCCTCTTCTTATCTCCTTGGAAGTTAGATTAGGTTAGATTAGCTTGCCTACATTGGAATAGCTTGTGGTAGGTAGTTTAGGAAGAGGAAGCAGCCTTCTCTGGAGAACTTTCCCTATTTGCAAAGGTCCCACACTTTGGGAAAGCTAAATGTTGTGTAATCATAACAAATGAATTTTCCTTAGAAAAGTAGATCCATAACTCAGTTGGGGGTGCTTTGTGAATTTGCATCAATAGAAACCCTAAAGTAGTTCTCACAAGAGGGAACCTTGTGAACTAAACAGGAAAGTGCTCTACACTACCGACTTGATTAATACGCCTTGGTGAGATTAGAGTTAAAGTTACTTTCATTGTGACCCCAATGATAATAAAACTAAATGCACTAGTTTCTCATTGTATTAGAAGGGGGTAAAGTAAATCCAAGATAATCCTTGGGAAACAAAGGTAAATTGAGCTCGCAGAAGTAAACTTGTGACACATAGAGAGAGAGAGCCAGCTAGGAATCTTGCCAACTTAGAGCCATTGTTTTTTTCTTAGTTTTTATACTTGAGAGCTCTCACAAAGTGAAAAATTTGTTAGATTCAAACTCTTATTTTTCGAACAAGGGAAAGAATCTCTTAAATTTGAAACCACATGATATTTCATCAGAAATTTACTTAGTTTCATTTTTTCCTAGTTTTTCACTTGTCCTAAGATAAGGTGAAACTATGAAAAAATAACAGCAAGTTTATTTCAACGCCACTTGATCTACACCCTTGTTTTCTTGTTTCCCATTTTTGGAAAAAAGGAAACAACATATATGGATACCACTAGATATCACGTGTCCACCACTTTTTTATTCTACTTAAACAACTAGGTTGCAATGCTAGAGAACAAGTTTTGAAAGTGTGCATGATACGTACTCATGATCTAGTAGGCCCCTTGTCTCAAAAACCCATATTTGAGACTTATTACCATCGTAGTTAGGAGATTTCATCCTTGTCTTCTTTTGAGTTGTTATGTTGCCCATATTGTAGCCATACAATTGAGATACTTACGTCTTGTTTCCATTGTAAAATTACACCTAAATCTCTATATTGTAGAGTTACATTGTTCACACACATAACAATTTCTTGTTATACTTGGACATGTTTTTACACCCTTTCTTTGTCTTGAGTTTTTGAGTGTTGAGGTTACTTTGTTAGCATAAATATAATGCCATTTTGATACTAAAATCTTACTTTCTTGCAAAGTTTGATTACGTGTCCAAATAGCATTGTTACGTTGCTCACACTTGTATCATCCATTTTACAAAGCTTATAATTTGTTGGTGTTTAGAAATTGGATTTTAGTATATCTTGTTAGAATATCAAATCAACATTCTCTTATCATTCAGGCCTTGTTTGTTGCACAATTGACCTAACTAGTGATATTGTGTTGTCACTATTTATTAGTTTCAAACCAATCTAGAAAAATCTAGGGAGTAACATATATGGTGAGACTAAATTTTGAGAGTTGTACGTCATTAAATTATTCAAGATAAGATTGTGTCATTTATTACCTTTCTAGGTTAGATTATTGTTTATTCTTTGGTTCTTAGGTCACATTGATCTAGTGGATTTGTGGCTATTCTATAGTCATCATTATTTGAGACAACATTAGTGTCATTACACTGTAAAAATTTGAATATGGTCCTTTTTAAACCTTAGTAGAATTCATTTGTATTATACCTCCTACCTCGAGTATGCCTACTATGAGAATGGGATCCCAAAGATTAGGAGCTGATATATTTGGAGGTGATAACCCTATTTTAGAGGATAATCTCATGGTTGACCATAGTGGTGGAGAGGAAGATTCTCCTCATATGGATATAGAGCATTCTCTTTCCAATTTTGATGATTACATTTTCCAAAACAAACATGAAGTCCTCATGCATGTCATGGAATTAGGAGCTAAGTTACCTTCCACAGTAGACCCTTCTCTCGTTCTTTGGAATGATTCGTGGAGAAGAGGAAGTAGACCGACCTCATCGTACTATTAATGAAATTTTAAATCCATGTCATGCCTCTACTTCTATACTATAGAATAATGAGGAGGTACCATTTGAAAATGATGGTGACTATCATATACCTATAGTTAGGATACATTGTGAAGAAAACGAGGAACATGCTCATCATGTACAACCTCCCACTAATGAAAATTATCATGAAGTACCTATTCAAGAGGTGACATTAGAACAATAGGTCTAAGCCATTACTCACCAATTGGAAAGTTTGGATTTGCACATACAAAAGGAACAACCCAAAGTTTTGAAACAAGCTATACTGAAATCCAAACCTAAAGTTTCATTTCACAAGTTCCCAATAAAAACTCCTCGATGGGAGGCACAAAGAGATCCTTATGAAGATATTCTCATAGAAAATAGGGGTGGGAATACACCTATATTTAATCCTACATATAGACCTACACCACCCACGTAAGATCCACTTTTTAATCAAGAGTGGTCAACTATGAAGAACACCCTTCTAGCATTGCAAGAAGTTAAAACTGGTAACAGTAAGAAATACCAGTTCGATGAGTTATGTATTTGATAGGGCCATGATCTAGGTACCTTTCCCATGACACTTTGATTTTCCAAAATTTTACAAGTATAAGGGAAAAGGTGACCCTCGTGACCATATAAAATATTTTTATATGGCATGCCAAGAAGTCACATATAGCGACAACTATCTTATCTGTCTCTTCCCATGGAGTTTAGGAGGATAAGCATTAGAATGGTTTGTTCATGTCCCCAAGGGATCTATGTCTACATGGCTGGAATTATCCAAACACTATTTAAGAAATTTCTCATTCAATATTGAGAATGATGTCACCATGTTAGATCTCTACAATGCCAAGAAACGAAATAAGGAAAACTTTGTTGCATTTTTATGACGATGGAGAAGATTAACTATCCATTTTCCGTTCTTCATATATTAGAAATAGTTAATCAATATATTTATTCCCAAACTCCATCCAGACATTATGTTCCACTTACAAATGCATTGTGGAAACACATTTGAAGAGGTAATAAAAAAGGGTGTCAAATTGAAAAAGCGTTGTTAGCCAGGGGGACTCTAAAAAATTTCTCCCACAATCATAACGATTCCAAAACTAATGAAAAACCATTTTTTTCCCTAATAGGAACAAAAACATTGTTAGTGATGGGATAGTAGACTTTAAACGAGTATAAGTCGTTAAAACCAACACTCCTTCGAGGCTTACAAAGGGAGCTTCGTTTATGGAGTATAAGTGTCATACTTTCACTCCTCTATCTAACTCAATGTCATCAATAATAAAAAAGCTAGAGGTAGTTAATATGGTTAGATATCCTAAAACTACGACTAGTGAGGATGATGTGCCTAAACCATCATGGTTTAGAGATAATGAATATTGAAAATTCCACCGCATTAAAGGTCACAAAACAAATAAGTGTTTGAAGTTGTAGCACTACATCCAGGACTTAATCAAAAGTGGTGATGTGGAGATGGAATTTTCCTAAACGTAATCAAGACAAGAATGCTAATTATGTGTCTATTGTCTCAAGATCACTTTGCACCCCTTGAATGGCTTGAAAATGAATCACGACATTCGGTGTGATTGGGACACATGGGATCACCTCTCAAGCTATGGGACTTGGGCTCAAGGTGAACCTTCGGAGAAGGCCGGCTTCCTCTTCCTAAACTAAACACAACACTACCTCTAATGCAAGAAAAATGGCTAACTAGTCCTATGTTAACATTTCATGGGATTAGGGAAAGAGATTTGCAAGGAAATAAAACCTATACTAGAAGTGGTGATGCACCAAGAAAGGGTGTTGCTAGACAAATTTCCGGCTTGCCGATGAAGAGAGATGATCATGAGAAAGAATGACATGCATTACAAACCCACTTTTACATATATTACTTCACTCCTTGATAAGCACAATGACCTCCAAAACTTGCAAAGGAAACCCTAGTTGCACAGTTCACTTGAAAACATGAGAGAGGTAGATAGAAGCAACAAAATCATGAAAAGGACATATAACTGATCACAAATCACAATTCTCATTACTTCAAACACTTGCACAATGCCATTACATCAGTGAAAAAGGCATAAGATGCCATTACAATTTGAGAAGAAAGGCTTGAAAGCCTACAAATCATAACATCTCAGCTTGTGAAGAGAGGGGAAGCTTGGAAAGTGTCTAACTTGTCCAACTTGTATGACTTGTCGGAACCTACTGGTTGGAACCTACTTGTTCTATTAGACCCCCTTGGAATGAACTTCCAATTTACATTTATAGAAGAATTGAGAGAGAAGAGGAAAGGTCATAATTTTCCTTCCTAAATGGAAGGCACATGATGTATCATTTATTACATTTTGTTGAACCATCGAGAAAGTTCCATCATGCATCCTTGATTGCTTGTTGACATAGTCTTCTTAATTAATTAAAATAATATTTAAATAATAATAATAATTATTATTATTATTAAAATATTTAAATAAAAATATTAATTTAATTAAAATTAATATTAAAAATATTAATGGCGGGACCCCTTTTGAATTGATTTGCAGTGAAAGGGGAATAAGCCAAAAATGGCCCAACTCGGTGGTTGGCTCACTGAGCCAACTCGCCAAGTTGGGTCTGAGATCCATTATTCCTCGCATCCAACCGAGTTTACTTGAAATGAGGCTCCTTCATCGACCGATGCAACTGAGCTCCCATTGAGCTTCTTTTCATTCTTTACCGAGCTCTTAAACTCCGCATGAGCTCATGTAGAATCGAGCTCACCTCTTGGCCGAGCTCTTCACATCAATTCCACCCCTCTAAGAGCATCATAAATATCTCAAGCTCACTGCATAATTTTGAGCCCCCAAAATGAACTCTTCACCGTGGAGAGATTTCAAACTCACCCAACTTCCTATACAACTCCGTTCAAGTTATCGATGCGCATTAATTGGTCACCAAGGTATCACCGCATCTATTCCTTTGAAATCTTCATGACTTGGATCTACGAGCAGGAGATGCTTCTACAATAGAGCCCTTCGGAAGTCTTCTCACTCATTTTCTATGTGCCGAGCCATAGCTTGTCTTCTCATCACCTTCTAATGCTCACCACCAAGTTCCAAACCGATGAGCTCGATTCTTCATCGCACCAATTGTGTTAGTTTTGTCTTTGACAAATCCATCTCATCCATGATGAGCCTAAGCTACCATCCTCGATGAGCTTCACCTCCCAGTATGGTTCCATCACTGTGACCTGAGCTGAGATCCATCACATCGAGTTAAACACTCTTTTCCTCGCTGCATCCAAATTGACAAGATCGAGCTCCTTCATTTCCATGTGACCAAACTCTCTCTCAACAAAGCTCCTCATTTTTGTATTTCTGCCACCTTTTCATGAGCTCACCTAGTTCCTCATCCCATCTATGAGTTACTTCGAGTTCCATGTGCTCGACCAATGCTCAAGACACAAGCTTTCCATAGATGCTAATGAGCTCCTCCTTTACCGTGAATCGGGGTCACTGCGTCGAGCTCCCATTGTCGATTCCACCCCTTTGAGATCACAGAGAGCTCAACTCAGAGTACACGTATGAGCATCATAACTATCTCAAGCTTACTGCATGATGGCGATCTCTTACATTGAATTTCATTTCCGTGTGGCTCGATCTAGAACTCATTGATTTTTCTTTTCTACAACCACCTGTTTAGACCTAACTTACTTGACATTGAGCCCGCATTCAAATGTCACATACACGGCTTCACTCGAATGGATCTCTCGTTATGCAAAGTGAGTTCTTCTATAGATCATTACAAGCTAAACTCCTTCATATCCTCGACCACACTCCCACTCTTCATCAAATTCTAACAAAATATCAGGTCATCAAAGGTGAGGAACTCGGTGTAACCAACGACAATCATTAACGGGTAAACCGGTTCCTATGACTTACCACAAACTACTCGGCAAAGGACTCAGACTCTCCACATCTCGCCATCTCGACCTGTCACCTCCCTCACAACTCGGCGCATGACTCGTACCTACTTGACCGACTCAACCACTTTAGGATTTGGAGACTAAACATCTCACCTATGCAGAGCTCTTAACATCCAAAATTTGTAAACCCTGAAATGCCAACCTTTGAAATTTAGAGTTTCAGAGTTTTGGGCTTTGGAAGTATCCAACTCACTCAACGTCTTCGAATCCAAAAAACTATGAATTTCCAAAAAGGATAACTTCAAGAAAAACTCTAAGAACATGACTCAACTCGACCTACCTCCAACATCTGAGCTCAATCCTTCCACCGAGCTTCACATTTTGAATCGAGATTCTTCTCATTTTCTGAGATCCATTCATGAACTAATTTTTTTGGTTGAGTTAACCACTAAGTATGCTCCACCTCACGCGTTCTACCAAATTGGTTCCTTACATGAGCTAACTAGCTCACCCAAAAGTTTGAATTCAAACTTCATACGAAGCTCAAAGTGGATTCTTGAGGTTAACTCGCATATGATCCCTTTAGTGCGAGAGTTGTTGATGTATGTAGTGAACATGCTCAATCGAGTTCATCTATCATTCACCAAGCTTTAAAAATGATGCCTCGGGAGTATTTTACTATCACGAGCTTTACATGCTGATATCTTCCACCTTTGATGTTCGTAGTGCATAGTTAATTTCATCCACATTGATCTTATTTGGAATTACAACTACCGAGCTCACATTTGAGTATTCCGTCGGGTTTTTCTATGCAGAGCCCCACACATAGCATTAATACTATGATCTCCAATTTAGGTATTTTCCTAACTTGAATATTTCAAATCTTGTCTTGAGCATGATCCCTTTTAAAATAATTTATCATTTTTATTATTTAACCAAGAGGTGAGCGCATTAGGGCCAATTTTCTGTTCCAAGACCAACTCGAACCTTCAAGACACGGAAAGAAGGAACAATCCCAGAAGATCCTGAAACAACATACAAGGCTCTCAAGGCTTGTAACCTCATTGTCCATTTTTGCTTAAGGGGGAAAAATTTGACAACATATTTGGTGGACTCTTAGGGAAGCTTCCTACTATGAATGATTCCAGTAGCCTTGTATATCCGTTGGGCATGGAGTCTATATTGGAATCCTGAAGAAATTTGATCCTCTGTGATACATCCTAAAATCCCCTTAAGCATTGCTGATCTTGGACCTCCCTGGAATGCTAAGCATGAAGTATACCAAAGCTGATTAAGATGTGGCATCTATGGAACACTGCATAATTTTGACTAAAGTGGATCATGAAACTCTAATGAAGCTTTGAAATTTCCTTCTCCTTGACACCTTCCAATGATGCAACAGTGTGTAGAACAACACAAGAGTGATAATGAAAACAAAAACACATGAAACAACTGAAAACAATACATGCCCCAAGTAGAACCTGCAGGGTGTGCATTACACTTATTCTCTTTGAAAGAAAACCTATACTACCCTACACTAACTGGTAGAATAGGTGAGTTAAAAAAACCCTACAAATGGTTGTGCAAAATAGCTCCCTTTCCTCACTATGGATTTTCATGCAAATTGTATGACAATAGACATAGCTGAGAATGTGAGTAAAAAACTAAAACATGCCCAATTCTCCACTTGGTCTATTGAGACATCAACTGGAAAGAGAAAGAATTCCTCTTTTAGTTGCTCTACATTTGTCCTATAGAAGCATTACAACTGATCCTCATAATTTTGAAACTCATCCTCACACTCTGAAGTGAATGTGACTGGTTTTGGATTCTCTTCTAGCTTCAATGAAGCCAGGTACCTAATAGGACATGGTCTAAACCGTTGAATATCCTGCTTGTCTGAACTTCAATTTTAACAAGAAAGCCTTGCTGAAGACATCCTTGAAAAGAATGATAATCCATGAGATGATTTCCCTCTTGTTTCCCATTTACAAACAACTCTTCTCCTATATGAATGAATGGTACTGAATTGATGTCCTCTCCATTTCTTTTTCCTTCTTTGACAACAAGAAGTTCCTCCATGACATGCAACTGCTTTGGACCGCTTACAGGCTCAATGGAAACACTTGAAAATCTCTGCAAGTGTTTGAAGAGTATTTCTCATATAGGAGCTCTGCTTTCATCTAAAGGTAAATTTGTTCAACATCTCTAACATCTTCATCCCACATGGAACCTATGAGATCAAATCCTTTTACCTATTTTTTTGGGACAATTAAGGGAAGCAAGACCTCCTTGGTTTCCTTCCACCATTACTTGTTCATCAAACAAGTTTGACTTCACAATTGAAAGTAAGAAACTCTCAATAATATCATCTTCACCCAAAACCTTCAAAGTTGACTTAGTTTCTCCCATATGCTCCTCTCTTTATTCATTCAATTAATATTGTAGATGATCCAAGTATTCCTATTCAAGGAGATAACTTGAAACTATAGGTGTTCCAGAAGTGGCTATTTTTATAGGCTCTTTGACATAAAATTCTCCTCCAAATCTGATAGAAAATCTACTTCTTTGTTCTCCAAATGTGCAAAGGGTTCAACCTCCCTTATGGTGTTTCCTGAATTAGCATCTGATTCCCCATGACCTTCCTCATCTTCAAACATAAAATTTGGAAGATCAAATTCATCTAAGAAATCGAGTTTTGAAAAGATGAAGAAGGGTAAGAATTTGAAACTTCCTACATGGTATAGTCTATACTTGAAATTTCTGATTCCATCATGGAAAGAAACCCACTATGATTAATTGTTGTATTCAATGATGATGTTGGAAAGTCTCTAAAATGCTCCAAAAGTGATGTAATTTCTTGATTTTCTCGACAGGTAGTATCATTACACTCGTAAGAATCAGCTTGTACACTTGAGAGTCTTTCTTCTTCAACTTGCACATTCTCTTCTCTAACATACTCTGCCACCTTTGGTGTTTCAAAATCCTCTGATGGAATTGAGCCAATATGAATACTAAATTCTAAACAAGTAGATTACTAGTCCTCCTTGTTCAACTATAGATTTTTTTCTGGTACAAAACTAATTTTCTCCACTTGTTCTTGAGTCTAGTTTTTAAAGAAAGGTTTAGTCAGGAATGAAGTTTGTTTGATGTTAAGTTTTGCAGCCCATTTATTCAGATTATTTGCATGCTCTCCTTTTCTATTCTCTTTGAGCATATACTCCTCCCATTTGATCATTTCTTGACAATGCTCTTCCCAAAATGGATTTGGGACTATAAGAGGAGGGGTGGGTTGGGATTCAACCGATTCCCTCACTATTTGAGGAAGAGATTCATTATCTTGTCTTGATGGCACTTGTAGAAAAGTCGAACTTTAGAAGGATGAGGCATGGACAATTCATGATGAAATGGAGGAATATGAAGTGAAGGAAAGGAGTTCTCAGTAGGAGTAGAAACTGGAAGATTAGGACTATGGGGTTCAAGTTGAAACTGCATAGATGGAAACATGGGAAGAGGGTTGTAAGGTGGTAATGTAGGGCCTCCCATTGATAGGATTGACTAACACTACATTCATAAATGTCCCTTTTCTTGATCCATTCTCCAACTTGAGTCATCGTCTTGATTATGAATTGAATCTTTTGTTGAGGGCTAAGCTCACATGGTATATGGCCAGTCCATGGGTATGGAATTCTAAAGCCAATCTGGGCTGCCTTCGTCATTTCATTGATCCTTATTCATACCATGTTATGCTCTAACTCTCAAACCTTCTTCTGTAAGTGATCCTCTTCAGGTGTGGAATAGATTCCAAAATCTACATGCCATTGTTCTTCAGTAACCCCCATGTTTGGTGGATAACCAAATTGACCTGCATCTTGCTTATGTGAACATGCATGCTCAAACTGATATTCATCATGAAATTGGTTTGGAGGTGAATTGTAATATCCTCGAAGACGGAAAGAACTATCGCTGCTTTGGAAGTGGGAGTTCCAATGTGGAAATTAAGCCATGATTTCACAAATTCATGAATGAGATTAAATGGAAAGATATGGAAGAAAAATAGATGGAAAATGGATAAAATGAAAGTCTGCAACATAGAGAGTAGGGTACTTAGACCAATGGAGTCCGGTTGTGCTTGGGTATACCTCCTAAGGCTGAAATTTTACTAAGAGCACAACAACTTAATGAAATGAAATGAACACAATACACACACCTATGAAATATGTGCCTCTTGTGCCATCGGGCATGCCAAAAACTATTTTCGCTAGATCACCACACCCCCTAAATGGATTGAAAATGAATCACGACATTTGGTGTGATTGGGACACATGAGATCACCTATCAAGTTTTGGGACTTGGGATCAAGGTGAACCTCCAGAGAAGGCCGAATTCCTCTTCCTAAACTAAACACAACACTACTTCTAATGCAGGAAAAATGGCTAACTAGTCCTATGCTAACATTTCATGGGATTAGGGAAAGATATTTTCAAGGAAATAAAACCTATACTAGAAGTGGTGATGCACCAAGAAAGGGTGTTGCTAGACAAATTTCCAGCTGGCCGGTGAAGAGAGATGATTGTGAGAAAGAATGACATGCATTACAAACCCACTTTTACATACAATACTTCACTCCTTGATAAGAACAATGACCTCCAAAACTTGCAAATGAAATCTCGGTTGCACAGTTCACCTGAAAAACATGAGAAAGGTATATAGAAGCAAAAAAATCATAAAAGGACATATAACTGATCACAAGGCACAATTATCATTACTTTAAACACTTACGCAAAGTGCCATTACATCAATGAAAAAGGCATAGGGTGCCATTACAATTTGAGAAGAAAGGATTGAAAGCTTCCAAATCACATCATCTCAACTTGTGAAGAGAGGCAAAGCTTGGAAAGTGTCCAACTTGTATGACTCTTGGAACCTACTTTTCTATTGGACCCTCTTGGAATGAACTTCCAATTTACATTTATAGAAGAATTGAGAGAGAAGAGGAAAGGTCATAATTTTCCTTCCTAAATGGAAGGCACATGATGTATCATTTATTACATTTTGTTGAACCATCTGAGAAAGTTCCATCATGCATCCTTGATTGATTGTTGACATAGTCTTCTTAATTAATTTAAATAATATTTAAATAATAATAATAAATATTATTATTAAAATATTTTAAAATATTAATGGCGGGATCCCTTTTGAATTGGTTTTGCGGTGAAAGGGAATAAGCCAAAAAATGGCCCAACTCGATGGTTGGCTTGCCGAGCCAACTCGTTGAGTTAGTCCCAACTCCTTTATTCCTTGCATCCAAGTGAGTTTACTTGAAATGAGGCTCCTTCATCGACCAACACAACTGAGCTCCCATCAAGCTTCTTTTCATTCTTTGTCGAGTTGTTAAACTCTGCATAAGCTCACGTAGAATCAATCTCACCTCTTCACCAAGCTCTCCACATCGATTCCACCCTCCAAGAGCATCATAACCTTCTCGAGCTCACTGCATAATGCCGAGCCCCCAAAATGAGCTCTTCACCATGGAGAGATTTCAAACTCACCCATATTTTTGTACAACTCCATTCAAGTTATCCGATGCGCATTAATTGTTCACCGAGGTATCACCACGTCTATTCCTTTGAAATCTTCATGACTTGGATCTACGAGTAGGAGATGCTTCTATGTGAGCCCTTCGGAAGTCTTCTCGCTAATTTTCTATGTGACAAGCCATAACTTGTCTTCTCATCACCTTCTAATGCTCACCGCTGAGTTCCAAACTGACGACCTCGATTCTTCATCGCACCAAATGTGTTAGTTTTGTCTCTCGACAACTCCATCTCATCCACGATGATCCTAAGCTCCCATCCTCTAATGAGCTTCACCTCCTAGTATGGCGCCATCACTATGACCTGAGTTGAGATCCATCACATCAAGTTGCACACTCTTTTCCTCCCCGCATCCAAACTCACGAGATTGAGATCCTTCATTTCCATGTGACCAAAATCTCTCTCAACATGAGCTCTTCTTGTTTGCGGTTCTCGCCACCTTTTCATGAGCTCACCTAGTTCCTCATCCCATCTACAAATTGCTTTGGGTTCCATGTGCTCTGACGATTGACACTCCAAGACACAAGCTTTCCACATAGATGCTTTGATGAGCTCCTCCCTTTACCATAACCGGGGTCACTACCTCGAGCTCCCAACTGACGAGATCCATTTTGTATCGAGCTCCCATTATCGATTCTGCCCCTTCAAGGTCACGGAGAGCTCAAATCGAGCACACGTATGAGCATCATAACCATCTCAACCTTACTTTATATGATGTCGAGCTCCTGCATTGAATTTCATTTCCATGTCATTTCGATGTATAAATCATTGAGTTTTCTTTTCTACGACCACCTGTTTAGACCTAACTTACTTGGCACTAAGCCCGCATTCAAATGTCTCCACCTAGCTTCACTCTAAACGGATCTCTGCTATGAAAAGTTGCATTCTTATGTAGATTATTATAAGCTGAAATAATTCATATCCACGACCATGCTCCCGCTCTTCATCAAATTCTAATCATTTATCAGGTCATCAAAGGCTGAGGAACTTGGTGTAACCAACGACAATCATTAGCGGGTAAACTGGTTCTAATGACTCGCCACAAACTACCCACCAAAGGAATCAGACTCTCCATGTTTCACAATCTCGACTTGTCGCCTCTCTCACAACTTGGTGCATGACTCAGACACGCTTGTTGGATCAACAACTTTGGGCTTTGGAGACCGAACTTCTCACCTACGCAGAGCTCTCAACATCCAAAATCTCTTAACCCTAAAATTCCAAAACTCCAAAATGTAGAGTTTCAGAGTTTCGGGCTTTAGAGGTATCCAACTTTCTCAACGTCTTCGAATCCAAAAAACTATGAATTTCCAAAAAGGATAACTCTGAAGAAAAAATCTAAGAACATGACTCAACTCGACCTACCTCTAGCATCCACGAGCTCAATCCTTCCACCGAGCTTCACATTTTGAATCAAGCTTCTTCTCATTTTCCAAACTCCATTCATGAACTGAAATTTTCTGGTTGAGTTAACCGTTGAGTATGCTCCACCTCGCGTGTTCCTCCCGAAATGGTTCCTTACATGAGCTACAAGCTTTGATCTCGATCCCAACCCTAATATGTGATCAACTTGTGACTAAGTTATGAGTCTCGGTGGGCCTTTTGAATGAACTAGCATGTATAATCCATACAAATCTAAGTGATGAATTATCAATTCACTTCATCATGATGCCTATTGCAATGTTGAGATCAATCTTAGCTTCTCTACGAACTAGCTCAGGAAGTCCATACCGAGCTCTTCAAAATTTGGCATTCCCGCTCATTCCTTGGCCTAGCTTGTTGAGTCGAGCCATATATTTTTGACCTATGTGTCAATATTTCATCGTAGTGCATCAAGGGATCTGTAGATCTTGATTTCATCCCAATCTCTGTTCATGAGCTCACCCGAAAGTTTGAACTTAGACATCATACAAAGCTCGAAGTGGATGCTTCAGTTAACTCACATATGATCCCTTTAGTGTTGAGCTATTGGTGTATGCAGTGAACATGCTCAAACTCACCCATGTTATCCTATCATCTCCATGCTCGATCTGAGTTCATCTATCATTCACCAAGCTTCAAAAATGATGCCTCGGGGAGTATTTTACTATCACGAGCTTTACATGCCGATATCTTCCACCTTTGATGTTCATAGTGCATAGTTCGATTTGTTCACATTGAGCTTATTTGGATTTACAACTACTAAGCTCACATTTGAGTATTCTGTTAGGTTTTCCTATGCTGAGCCCCACACCTAGCATCAATACTACGAGCTCCAATTTAGGTATTTTTCCTAACTCGAATATTTCCTGTACTGTAAGCTAACACGATCCCTATTAAAAATAATTTATCATTTTTATTATTTAACCAAGAGGTGAGCCCATTAGGGCTGATTTTCCCGTTTTGAGACCAACTCGAACCTTCAAGATACAGAAAGAAGGAACAATCCTAGAAGATCCTGAAACAACATACAAGGCTCTCAAGGCTTGTAACCTCATTGTCCATTTTTTCTTAAGGGGGAAAATTTTGACAACATTTTTGGCAACCTCTTAGGGAAGCTTTCCTTCTAAGAATGATTCTAGTAGCATTTTATATCCATTGGGAATGGAGTCTATATTAGAATCCTTAAACAATTTGATCCTCTATGATACATCCTGAAATCCCCTTAAGCATTGCTGATCTTGGACCTCCCTGGAATGATAAGCATGAAGTATGAAAAAGCCGAGTAAGACGTGGCATCTATGAAACACTGCATAATCTTGGTAAGCGGATCATGAAACTCTAATGAATATTTGAACTTTACTTCTTCTTGACACCTTCCAATGATGTAACATTTTGTAGAACAACACACGAGAAAACTTAAAACTATACATGCCCAGTTGGAACATACATGGTGTGCATTACACTTATTTTGCTGAAATAAAACGTATACTTTCCTACACTAACCGGGAGCACAAGTGAGCTAAACAAACCCTATAAATGGTTGTGCAAAATAGCTCCCTTTCCTCACTATGGATTTTCATGCAAATGATATGACAATAGACACTGAGAATTTGAGTAAAAACTAAAACATGCCCAATTCTCCACTTGGTCTCTTTGAGACATCAAATGGAAAGAGAAAGAATTCTCTTTTAGTTACTCTGCATTTGTCCTATAGAAGCATTCAAGTGATCCTCATAATTTTGAAACTCATCCTCACACTGAAGTGAATGTGGTGGTTATGGATTCTCTTAAAGCTTCAATGAATCCAGTACCTAATAGGACATGGTCTAAACCATTGAATATCCTGCTTGTATATACTTCAATTTTTACAAGAAAGCCTTGTTGAAGACATCCTTGAAAAGAATGATAATCCATGAGATGATTTCCCTCTTATTTCCCATTTACAAACAACTCTTCTCCTATATGAATGAATGGTACTGAATTGATGTCCTCTCCATTTATTTTTCCTTCTTTGACAACAAGAAGTTCCTCCATTATATGAAACTTCTTTTGACCGCTTACAGATCAATGGAAACACTTGAAAATCTCTGCAAGTGTTTGAAGAGTATTTCTCATATAGGAGCTCTACTTTCATCTGAAGGCAAAGTTGTTCAGCATCTCTAACCTCTTCATCCCACATGAAACCTACAAGATCAAATCCTTTCACCTATTGTTTTCCAAGACAATTAAGGGAAGCAAGACCTCCTTGGTTTCCTTCCACCATTACTTGTTCATCAAACAAGTTTGACTTCACAATTGAAAGTAAGAAACTCTCAATAATATCATCTTCACCCAAAACCTTCAAAGTTGACTTAGTTTCTCCCACATCCTCCTCTCTTTCTTCATTTAATGAATATTGCGGATGATCCAATTATTCCCATTCAAGGAGATAACTTGAAACGACAGGTGTTCCAAAAGTGGCTATTTCTATAGGCTCTTCTACATCCAAATGCTCCTCTAAATCAGATAGAAAATATGCTTCTTTGTTCTCCAAATGTGCAAAGGGTTCAACCTCCCTTATGGTGTTTCCTGAATTAGCATTTGATTCTCCATGACCTTCCTCATCTTCAATTATAAAATTTGCAAGATCAAATTCATCTAAGAAAATAGAGTTATGAAAATACGGAGAAGGGGAAGAATCTGAAACTTCCTGCATGGTTTAATCTATACTTGAAACTTCGATTCCATCATGGAAAGAATCCCACTATGTGTTATGTTTGTGGAGCCTATTTTCATGTTAGAGTGTGGTACACCTTCTATGTGTTACACTTGGGTATTTTTATGGTGGTTATGCTCACCGGTGAGCGGGTTAGGGGGTTCGGGGTGAAGCCCTTGAAGCAAATTTTCATGGGTGGTTTATTAAACCATGGGTAATGGGTAACCGTTATGGGTTGTTTTTGGGCCCATGGTTTTTCGGTACCCATTGTTTTGATACCCACGATTTTTGCCCATGGTTTTGATACCCACATTTTTTTCCCATGGTTTTGATACCCATGGTTTTGTATCAAACTACTTAAGCAATTGTCTATTTATATGGTCTTATGCATACGATACATATACAAGCAAATGTACAAGATGTGTTTTGATATATAGTTTGTTGATTATGTTCAAGGGATTTTGGGCATGTTTTTCTTGGTGATGATGAGCCTTGCAGTATAGTTGGAAAAGGTTCTGTTTAGGTTAAGATGTAGAATGGGAATACATGGCTATTGAAGGATGTCAGACATGTTCCTACATTAAGGAGAAATTTGATATCAACAGGGAAATTGGGAAGTGATGGTTGTACTGTGATATTTACAGCTAACTCTTGGAAGGTTACCAAGGGTGCTCTTGTGGTGGCAAGAGGTAAGAAGGTTGGAACCTTGTATTTATCCACTGATAGTACTAATGATTGTAATCTTGTGGCTTTAGATGTAGATACAACATTATGGCACTATAGGCTCGGTCATATGAGCCATAAGGGCATGGACATCATAAAGAATAATTTTCCTAGATATACGAAATAGGATTAGAGTTCTGTGAGGACTACATATAGGGGAAGCAGAAGTGAGTAAGGTTTCTCAAGGTTAGACCTACAAAGAAAGAGAGTCAGTTAGAGATGGTGCATTCTGATGTGTGGGGGCCAACTCAGGTATCATCTCTTGGGGTTTCAAGTTATTATGTTACTTTTATTGATGATGCAACAAGGAAAGTTTGGGTTTTTGTATTTGAAACAAATCGATGTATTTGAAATTTTGTTAAATGGAAAGCCTTGGTAGAAAATGAAACAGGTCTTAAGTTAAAATGTCTCGAAGTCGGATAATGGAGGGAGTATTGCAGCAATGGATTTAATGATTCTTGTTCTAAGAATGGAATCGCATGAGGCAAAAGATGGTTCGGGAACTCCATAGTAGAATGGGGTATCGAAAGGATGAACATAACAATAATGGAACGTGCTAGGAGCATGAGGTTACATACGGGATCTTGCCTCTTTTTTTTTTTTTTTTGGGTAGAAGCGGTGAGCACATTTGTGTACTTGATAAACAAAGGACTCTTAAGTGCCTTGGATGGAGGCATACCTGAGGAGGCTTGGTATGGTAAGAAAGTTGATTATTCATTTCTTAGAGTCTTTGGATGTGAGGTGTTTGTTCATATAGACAAGGATGATAGGACCAAGCTAGAGGCTAAATTAGAAAAATGTACTTTCATTGGTTATGGTGGTGATGAATTTGGATTTAAATGTTGGAGTATTAAGGACAAGAAAATCATTCGGTCTAGGGATGTGGTCTTTAATGAGAAAGTCATGTATAAGAAGCAGTTGTAAGAAAACATGGAAGAATCCAAGAAAGAATATGCAGTGGTAGAGGATCTTCTAGATGGGACAATGACCCATGAATCAGTTCAGGAACTGACTCAACAGGAACCCCAAACTCCTATAGTGAGGAGGCATTCTAGGGTAAGAAAAGAACTTGATCATTTTCTCCTTCTCTTTATTATTTATTACTCACGATAGTGGAGAGCTAAAGAGCTTTAATGAAGCAATGCAGGTAGACGCTTGAGTAAGAAGTGGGAGAAAGCCATGGATGAGGAGCATAAGTCTCTCATGGAGAACCAGACTTGGGATTTGGTGAAACTACCAGAAGGCAAAAGAGCATTGTAGAACAAGTGGGTGTACAAATTTAAAGACGAAGGAGGAAAGAAAAGATATAAGGCCTGGTTGGTGGTCAAGGGGTTTGCACAAAAAAAAGGTATAGATTTTGATGAGATCTTTTCTTTTGTAGTAAAAATGACTTCTATTAGAATTGTTCTTGGAATAGTGGCAGCAAAAGACTTGCACTTAGAATAGTTAGATTTAAAGACTACATTTCTCCATGGTGATTTGGAGGAGGAACTATATATGCAAAGACAACTGAGAGGGCTATGATTTCAAAGGTAAAGAGGAGATGGTGTGTAAACTGAAGAAGAGCTTGTATGGCTTGAAACAAGCTCCACATCAATGGTATAAGAAGTTTGATAGATTCATGATGGAGCAAGGTTATATTAGATGTCATTCTAACTATTACGTGTATACAAAGAAATTTGAGGATGGAAGCTATATTATCATGTGTTTGTATGTTGATGACATGTTGGTTACAGGTAAAAACATGCAGGAAATACAAGTACTCAAGAAACAACTAAGTGAATCCTTTGATATGAAGGATTTGGGGGCAGCCAGACAAATCCTTGGTATGAGGATAACTTAGGATATGAAGGAACGGAAGCTGCCTTTATCTCAGGAAGAGTACATTAAGAAGGTATTGGATAGGTTTAACATGTAGGATGCTAAACTGGTTGGGACTCCTTTAGCGAGGCCATTTTAAGGTATCAAAGGAGCAAAGTGTCCCAAGACTAAGCAAGAAATAAACCGAGATGTCCAAGGTACCTTACTCATCGGTAGTTGGAAGTTTGATGTATGTTATGGTGTGCACTAGGCCTCGATATTGCCCATGCGGTGGGAGCTGTGATTAGATTTGAGTGATCCAGCTAAACAATATTGGCAAGTAGTAAAGTGGATCCTTCGATATTTGAGAGGGACCATGGGGACAGTTTTGTGCTACAGTGGATCAGACACCACTTTACGTGGTTATGTAGATTCAGACATGGCTAGAGATGTAGACAGTAGGAGGAGCATGATAGGTTATATTTACACTGTAGGTGGGACAAAAAGTGAGCTAGATTTCACGACTACAGAAGCTGGTGGCTTTGTCAACCATGGAGGCTGAGTATGTTGCTGCCACAGAGGCAAGCAAAGAGATGATTTGGTTACAACAATTGCTTGAGGAGTTGGGGCATAAGCAGGAGGAATGTAAGCTGCATAGTGATAGTCAGAGTGTTATACACCTAGCTAAGAACTCTGCTTTCCACTCCAGGACGAAGCATATATAGTTGAGATATCACTTCATCAGGACAACTTTAGAGGAAGATAAGTTAAAGTTGGAGAAGATTCATACCACTAGAATCTGTAGACATGATGACCAAGGTGGTCACAAGGATAAAATAAAGCTATTGTTATCCAAAATTCACCCCCTTAGGGTAAATTTTGATAACATGCATCAGAATACTCAAGTCCCAGGAAAATAGATTGATTCAAGGCAAAAAATCATGTTTCGGGGTCCCCTTAGCTTCCTTCTAACTCTTGTCCAAGAAGAAATGAGCAAGTTATAAGAAAGGGTGAAAAAGTTGCAAAAAACAAGCTTGGGCCAGAAAAAATCATGAAAAAGGGCTAAGTCCTAGTCCTCGCAGCAGCTGGGACGGTTGGGACATCGGGCGCGGATCGGCGAAAATCCTCTAGGTGGTCTGCGTAGCACTTCGGGACAATTGGGCGTGGGGCGCGAAGGACGCGAGGGACACGAGGAGGTGAGGCAGCCACGAGAAAATGAAGCCTATTTCAGGTGGTTCGGAAGAATTTGTCCCAGCGGATCAGGGACAGTTGGGACAAAAGGACACGAGGGACGCAAAAAGCCGGTGGAGCCGAGAGCATGAAATCTTGCCACGTGTCTTGGCGCAAAGAGGGACGCTTGAGGATGCGAGGGACACGTTAAAAGCCGTGAGCCTATGGATGAATCGCAGCATGACATGTGTCACGATGGGAAACATCAAAATTTCAAAGGGGCAAGCTTTGAAGGGTGGCCCGAGTGAATAGGAACTGGACACGTGTCCTAAGGGCCGGGGAGTTCGCGCGTAAAATAAAATTTTGGCTAAGTGTTTTTGGCCGAGTTAAAGAGGGAGAGAGTTGGAGCATTGGCCCGAGCCAATAAAAGAGGACACGTGTCCAATGGAGTAGGGAAGTGTGGAGCTTTGAAGAATTTGGAAAAGTTTTGGCGAAAAGCTAAAAGCAAAGGTCTTCCCCGCACCCCTGTCAACCAATCAATGCATGCCACGTGTCCCAGTAGGCGGGGCGCAAAAAAATGGGAAATTTTCCAAAATTACAAAAAGTCAAAAACTTTCAAAGGGAAACCCATGGAAAGAGGGAGGAGAGAGAATTGCTTGTCTAATCAGCACCGACACGTGTCATCCAGGTGGTGGAGCGTGGGAAAAAATTTCAAAACCCATTTTTGCCTGTTTCGTGCCCTAAATCTTTAGATCGCCATATCTTTCGATCCAGAGCTCAAATTTACACGTTCTTTATATCATTGGAAAGCTTATAAAATTCTCTACATGATTCCGCGGTCAATCTTGAATTTTGGTTCATTACGAGAGAGAAAGTTAAGAAACGGCTCGACGCGTGTTCATGGCGAAGTGACATTTCAGCGATCAAATTTAATGCGTAATGGGTCGCACTCTCCTCCAATTTGGTCAAAAATGAAAGGTTATGGGTTTCTAAGGTCCCCATGCTGATTTAATGCATTTTCGAGTTAGTAAGGAATGGGCTCCCACATTTTGTACATTTTCTCTCTCCAGGCTCGACCTATGCAATGTAAAAGCTAGATTTGGCTCATTTTCTAGGGGAACATTTTTGGGCATGGAAATTTCTTCTTTCACCTCCAAAGAAGTGATTGTTTGAAGAATCGAGACCTCTTCAAGGATTGTAATGAGTTATTTTACCTCTCTAAGGTTGTAATGCAGTGATTTTGACATTGGAAATGATAATGCAAGCTTTGTGAATGGGTTTCAATCCTTTGCTTGTATTATTTGCTTGATTCGAGATCCTAAATTATATCTTATCATCTGTGTATGTTTTATATTGCAATCTTTGGTTTGTGTCTATTCGCATGACAAAAATATTCACCACTCCTTTTGGTGCATCACCATCTTTAGGTTAGTTTTAAATTTTGCATTTCTATCCCTGTCTCCTTGCAATTTAGAGTAGGATTAGGATCTGAACCTCTGTAGTTGTGCAAAATATAGATCTAAATCAGAGGAGTTTGAGGAACCAACCTCTAATATGGAGATTCCTCTCTCAGTTTAACAAGTCCCACACTTGGAGAGAGGTTTCCATGTTGTGCAATCACACTGGGTGCCTAAGACATCAGTTTAGAAACCTGATTTGCATCCAAAGTCTTGTGATCCAGCTACAATAGTTTTGGCATGCCCGGTGGGACACTAGAGGTCTCATTTTTATTGCAGCAAAGTTGATGTGCATCTGCTACAATTTTCTTGCTTGAAAAGAGCTATTATTTGCATATCTGGCGTCTCAAGGGAAGAATCAACTGGTTTCAGCAAAGGTGCGGGCCTAAAAACTCATGAGAAGAGTCACCACAAGGTCAAGAGTTGGAGAAGAAGAAGCGTTGTTTGAATATCTGCAATTATCCCCAAGAAGAAGGCAAAGAGGAAGAAGGATTCAAAGGTCCCCATCTCCACCAAATAGAACTCTCTCAACTCCTCCACCTGGTAGGCCTTTCATTCAGTCAACAAGGGTTTTAAGACCAATTAGAATGGCACAAAACAACCCCTATGTCAACTTCACAGGTAGCAGCCCACTTTCCCTCAATGCAAAACATCCAATTCCTATCGCAGCCTTGAAGAACATTCCCTACTTCACTGGAGAGAATCAGACTACTCCAGGTGATCATGTTAAAGATATTGCTAACCTGTGTGCAATCCATGAAATCAATGAGATGCAAGTGGCTGTCAAGTTGCTGGCATCTTCATTCAAGGGTAAAGCATTGCAATGGTTTAGGAGTCTTGGAGTTGGTTCTATCACAAATTGGAATCAGCTGTGTATAGCACTTCATGAGAAATTTGGAGAGAAGGGAGACAACTTGTCTCTTTTGGAGCAGCTGACAACCATCAAGAGAGCTCCAATGATAGCGGTGACTGATTTCAACTTCAGATTTCAAAAGACTTGGGAGAGAATTCAAGTGGTAGTCAGGCCAATAGCAGAAGGTTCTTTTCTCTACTATCTCAAAGCTCTAAATTCTGATATTTCTATGTTAATTCAGTCCATGGGAGGCATAACTATCCCTATGGCTTATAGCATTGCCATTAGGGCTGAAAATTGTTTGATCCAAGCTGGAAAACTTGCCCCTAGACGTCCCATGCCATTGTTTCCAAGTTTAGAGATCCCAAACACCAATCAAGCACCTAATTTGGCTCCTTCTCCCACTCCTAGAAATCAGAGTTCAAATGAAGCTTCCACTTCATCTCCAAGTGCCCCAAATGAGCTTCAAGAAGTCATGAAGCAATTGCAAAACCTAGGCAATGAGCTAGTTACTCTCAAAAGGCAGCAGGCCCAAGGTTTTAGACCTTCTTATCAACCCCAAGCTCAGCCTAACAGGCAGCCATACCAACCACAAAGACCTCCTAATCTAGTTGTAAATATAAATCAAACAAGGCCTCCTGCCAATAGACCATTTCAGCCCTATAATCCAAATGTCATATCTGCCTCTAAGGCATTGGTGCCAACACAAAACAACATTGCTCAGGAGTATGACTGGTGTTTTCCATGTAATGAGCCTCATAACCAATCCATGTGCTTCAATGGTGCTTTGAATCAAGCATTAATGGTGACAACTACTGGTGTGGAGGGTGAGAGCGGTTAAGGAAATAGTCAACAACACAAAACATTTCAACAAAGCAATCAGCCCCAAATGACACCACATTGGTAAATTGGCAAGCAGAGGATTTTTGTGGCATGAACCGAGGTAGTTCTCAAGGTGTTGCAGCTAACACAAGGTCAAAAAGGAGAAATTTGGGTGAAGAACAGCCATTAGCCCCAACCAATCCACAACCTTATATGGTTCCAAAATGGTTGGCAAACAAAATCCAATTTCAAATGCACAAGGGCAGCCAAGAGCAGCCCCTAGGCCAACTCAAATACCGGTTGTTGCTGCCCACATTCAAGGAGCGAATGTAAATCAAGGGACAACAAAGAGATCCTTCATCACCATTTAGTATCATTGATCAGATGAAGAAGAAAAACATCAATATATCAATGTGGGAATCCCTATCTATCCCAGGCTAAAGAGATCTACTGCAAGCCGCCATAAAGGCTGGCCAACTTCGAATCAGCAAGTTCAGATGCAAGACAAAGTGCTTACAAATGCTACCTAGCCTGAGGGAAATCATGGAGGACAGCAAGGTAAAATTTTGAAACCCCCTCCCTTCTATGTTTCATTGATAATAGGAAATCAGCTAGTGCACAATTGCATGATAGACTCCGAGGAAAGTAGCTCGGTAATGCCTAAACAAATAGTTGATCAGCTAGGGCTCCAGTATGAAACAATATCCAAAGGGGTAGTGCAGCTAGATGGGACAGTAAGTAGCAATAGTTGGAGTGATTAAAAACTTGAGTCTTACCTTGCATGCATGTCCAAATGTTGTTGTTTTACAAGATGTATCAGTCATAGACCTTCCACCACTCTTTGCCCTTTGCTTGTCAAGGGACTTCATAGCCAAGATTGGGGGATATTTGTCTATTGATTGGTCACACATGCTATTCAGAATGAGGTATGGAACTAAGGCTACAATCAGGTCAGAACCTATTGCAAACTTCCATATTGAGCCTTACACTCCAAGTCAGATTAATGCCAATTGCTCAACATTTGATCAAGAAGACCACCCAAGCAATGATGAAGCTGACACTAAGGTTGGAAGCATCCCGGATCTAACTCTTTATGAATGGGAAAACAAGATACATGCTTTTGATCCTTATCAAGAAGTGGAAGAATCTGAGCTAGGGTCATTGCATACACGAAGAAAATCAGCCTATTCCTAGCATCACCAAGCCAAACCACAAAGAAGACAATGAGGTATGGCAAGCTGTTTTTGATGGATAAAAGAGTAGACAAGGTGCGGGAGGTGGAGCCATGCTTGTTTCACCTAAGGAATAAAGTACTATTCAGCTTTTAGATTTCAGTTTGCATGCTCCAATAACACTGTTGAATATGAAGCCTTGGTGCAAGGGATGCATTGGGCAATCAAGAAGAAAATAAAGAACTTGCAAGTCTTTGGGGACAGTGAATTGATTGTAAATAGGTTAAGGGAAAACATGCTGCCAAGAATGATCTACTCAAGTGCTACAAGAACAGGGTGTGGGACCTCATGGAATATTTTGAGGGTTTTGGCATCAAATCCATTCCTAGGGAAGAGAATCAAGCTGCTGACAGGCTTGCAGCAGTAGGGGCAGCCTTTGACATTGTGGAAAGCATTCAACAAGACAAGGTACAACCAAACATCCACGTGATTGTGAGGCCTTCAGTTCTAGATAACAATGTTAGTTGGCAAGTGTTTGAAAATGACCAGCAAATCATCCATTTCTTACAAGAAGAAGCTGAGTTCTCAGCCAAGAATCAAGAAAAGTTGGAGCAGCAGTATGGTGACCAAGTGGTACAACTGAGAACTAATAAGCTGCCCAAAGGACTTATCACTTTGGAGTCCATTTTTAACCCTAATAATCAGTTTAGAAAGGAGAAGGCAAACATTCGGGTCAAAGAGAGGATTTTGTATCCATCTTGGTAGAAGAGAACAAACCATTGTAGATTGGAAGGATGACAATTTGAACAAGATAGGTATGAGTTCATACAGCTGTGTCAAGAGTTCCCTGACATGTTTGCTTGGAGCTATGAAGACTTGAAAGGTTTCAATCCCAACTTAGCTCAGCATACCATCGAATTGGATCCAAATACTAAGCTTGTCAGGCAGAAACAAAGACCAGTCAATCCACACATGGAGCCTCTCATGAGGAAAGAATTGGACAAGCTAATTGAGTCAAGGATCATATTCCCAATCAAGCATTCTAGTTGGGTCACCAACTTAGTTCCAGTCAGAAAGAAGAGTGGAGAGATCAGATTGTGTGTTGACTTCAGAGACTTGAATAGAGCCTCTCTCAAGGACCATTACCCACTCCCTTCCATGGAGCAAATCTTGCAAGTTGTGGCTGGCTCCGAGAGGTTTTCACTACTTGATGGCTACTCAGGCTACAATTAGATTATGGTGAAGGAAGAAGACCAGTTCAAGACAGCCTTCACAACCAAATGGGGAACTTTTGCATACAGGAAAATGCCATTTGGGCTGTCCAACGCTGGTGCTACCTTCCAAAGGGCAATGGACATGGCATTCAAAGGTTTGATTAACAATGTGGTGCTGATTTACCTTGATGATATCACTGTTTTTTCCAAAATGCAGCGAGACCACCTCTCTCATTTGAGACAAGTCTTCACGAGATGCGGGATATTCGGAGTGTCTTTGAATCCTAAGAAGTGTATCTTTCTTGCACATGAAGGAAATCTCCTTGGCCATATTGTCTCCAAAGAAGGATTAGCAATTGATCTAAAGAGGGTTGAAGCCATAATAGCACTACCATTTCCAAGCCACAAGAAGGCCCTTCAGAGTTTCTTGGGAAGGATAAACTTTGTTTAGAGGTTTGTTCCAGATTTTGCAGCCCTTGTCAAGCCCATCACCAAAATGTTAAAGAAGAGCATGGCTTTCAAGTGGACAGCAGAAGGCAAGGAGAGTTTTGAAGTGATCAAAGAAGCCATCTCCCAAGCACCAACTCTCATCAACCCAGACTTCTCCAAAGATTTCATCCTCTATGCATTTGGAGGTAATGACACTATTTCTGCCATTTTGGTACAGCAGAACAAGGATAATGATGAGCAGCCAATTGCCTTCTTCAGCTGGAGCCTAGATGACTATGAGGTGAGGTACTCTTTTATCGAGAAGCATGTACTTGCAGTAATCAAAATCTTGAAGAAATTAAAGCATTTAGTCTCAAAAACAAGATCCAATTCTGGTCTCTCATCTTCAAGTTAAGGACTTTCTCCTCAACAAGGATTTGAATGAGAAAAGAGTAGGTTGGATCACCCATGTCATGGAGTATGACATTGAGATCAAGATCACCAAGTTGGTAAGAGGGAAAGGATTGTGTGAGCAGCTGGTTTTGGGGAAGCAAAAAGAAGTACGCAATGAAGAAGAGGCTGTTTGATGCAGGTCTGGAAAGCCACGAGCCAAGTGGCAATCAAGAAGAAGACAATTCTCTCGCTGGACCCAAGGTATTATACACTTCTAGCACGGGCCTATGCCCTCCGGAGATGAACAAGACCCAAAGGAGACACTTCAGATTGCAGGTTGTTCCGTATGCCATTGTTGATGGAGTTTTGTTCAAGAAAGATGTGAATGGAGTGCTGCTGAGATGCATTAGCACAAATCAGATTCAAAGGGTGTTGGAAGAGTTCCATGGTGGACCAGCTGGTGGCCATTTTGCACCAAGAGTGACAGCTCTAAAAATCATGAAGGCTGGTTATTATTGGCCTAAAATCTTTAGTGATTGCTATGCATGGATCAAGAGGTGTAAAAATTGTGCATTCTTCACAGGAAAAGAGAGACTTGCTGCCCTTCCATTGCATCCAATCTCAGTTGACCAACCATTCATGCAATGGGGTTTGGACTTCATTGGAGTCATTAATCCCAATTCAAGCCAACGACACAAATGGATTTTGTGACCACGGACTATTTCACCAAATGGACAGAAGCAATAGCACTCAAAGAGGCAAATGAGTCTAGCATCTTAGACTTTTATGAGGGGATAACAACCAGATTTGGTGTACCTGCTACAATAATCTCTGATAATGCATTGGCATTCATTAGATCTAAGGTAGAGTGGGTTGTCAAGAACGGTATCTACCTAAGCACTTCATCAAACTATTACCCTCGAGGTAATGGCAGGCCGAGTCTACAAACAAGAACTTTGTTGAGGATCATTAGGAGGACTCTTAATGAGAATCGGAGGTCTTGGCATACCAAACTAAAATCAGCCTTGTGGGCGATAGGATAACTCCCAAAAGATCCACGGGTAACTCTCCATTCAAGCTTGCTCATGGAAGAGAGGCAATCTTGCCCATGTCACTTGAGTTGCCAACATTAGAACTCATGAAGCATCGGAGTTGCTAGAGTTTGAGCCCATGGAGGTGAGGTATGCGAGTTGATGGAGCTGCAAGAGATCGAAATCGGGCATCCCAAGCAATGGAAAAGGATCAAGCTTTGATCAAGAATACCTTTGATAGGAAGGCCAAGGATAGATCTTTTCAAGTTGTAGATCTAGTGTTGAAATGGGATGTGGATAGAGAAAACCAGGATGGCATTCAAAATTTGATGCCATTTGGAGCTGCCCATACATGGTCACGAAGTGCAAGAACAACAATGCTTTCAATTAGCCTCATTGGACGGTGAAGAACTCTGATTCCATCAATGGAATCTATCTCAAAGCATTGCTTTCTAGAGAAAATTACCACCTTGTAAATATTAGATTAGATTTTCATTCCTCCAAGTGCTTGTGCACATTGTTTTCTTGTAGGTTAGTTTTTTTCCCTAATTGCTTTGGCACAACTTGCTGTCCATGGAGATGTTTTCAGTCCTTACTCCCATCAAGTGATGTTCCATCTTCCTCCTTACACATTCTGAGTAAGTTGGGGTTCTAAACAAAATATTTGATGACTCCATGCCCAATGGACTACTTCAGGCAACTGGTATCAACTTCATCTAGTAGGCAGATGACCCCACTGAGTCGCCAAATTGTTATCCAAAATTCACCCCCCCAGGGTAAATTTTGATAACATGCATCGAATACTCAAGTCCTGCAAATAGATTGATTCAAGGCAAAAAAATCATGTTTAGGGTCCCCACCTTCCTTCTAACTCTTGTCCAAGAAGAAATGAGAAAGTTCTAAGAAAGGGTGAAAAAGTTGCAAAAAAACAAGCTTGGGCCAAAAAAATCATGAAAAATGGCTAAGTCCTAGTCCTCATGAATTTTGGGACAGTTGGGACGTCGGGGCGCGGATCGGACGAAAAGCCTCCGGGTGGTCATGCAGCACTCAGACATTGGGCCATGAGGACGCGAAGGACGCGAGGGACGCGAGAGGCGAGGCGTACCGCAGCAAAGGATGCCTATTTTTGGGCGGTTCGGAAGAATTTGTCCCAGACAGAGACCATGGGGCAGTTGGGATAAAAGGACGCGAAGGATGCAAAAGCCAGTGATGGAGCTGAGAGCCCATGAAATCTTGCCATGTGTCTTCAATGCAAAGAGGGACGAGGAAGCCCAAATCGGGCGAGATCAGAGAAATTTGTCCCAAGCAGTTTGGGATAGTAGCGAGGACGCGAGGATGCAAAAATCTGGCGGAGCCCATGGACGAATCACAGCATGACACGTGTCACAAGGGGAAACGTCAAAATTTCAAAGGGCAAGGTTTGAAGGGGCGGCCCGAGCGAATCAAAATAGGACACGTGTCCAGGGCCGTGGGGAGTTCGCATGCAAAAGCGAAATTTTCCTAAGTGTTTTTGGCCGAGTTAAAGAGGGAGCGAGTTGGAGCATTGGCCCGAGCCAATAAAAAGAGGACGCGTGTCCAATGGAGTAGGGAAGCGTGGAGCTTGGGGGAACTTTGAAGAATTTGGCAAAATTTTTGGCCGAAAAGCTAAAAGCAAAGGTCTTCCTGCACCTGTCAACTTGATCAATGCATGCCACATGTCCCAGTGGCGGGGCGCGAGGAAAAAATGGGAAATTTTCCAAAATTACAAAAAGTGTAAAATTTCAAATGGAAACCCGTGGAAAGAGGAGAGAGAGAATTACTCGTCCAATCAGCACCCGACACGTGTCGTTCAGTGGCGAGCGCGGGAAAAAATTTCAAAACCCATTTTTGCTCTGCTTTCGTGTCCTAAATCTTGAGATCGCCATATCTTTCGATCCAGAGCTCGGATTTGCATGTTCTTTATATCATTTTAAAGCTTATAAAATTCTCTATATGATTCGAGGTCAATCTTGAATTTTAGTTTAGTATGGAGAGAGAAAGTTAAGAAACAGCTCGATGTGTGTTCATGGCGAAGTGACATTTCAGCGACCAAATTTAATGCGAGAATGGGTTGTGACTTGTTCTCAATTTGGTCAAAAATGATAGGGTATGGGTTTTTAAGGTCCCCATGCTGATTTAATGCATTTTTAGTTAGTAAGGAATGGGCTCCCACGTTTTGTACGTTTTCTCTCTCTTGGGCTCGACCCATGCAATGTAAAAGCTAGATTTGGCTCATTTTCTAGGGGAACATTTTTTGGGCATGGCAATTTCTTCTTTCACCTCCAATAATTGATTGTTTGAAGAATTAGACCTCTTCAAGGATTGTAATAGTTCTTTTACCTCTCCGAGGTTGTAATACATGTCTGATGATTTTGACATTAGAAATGATAATGCAAGCTTTGTGAATGGGTTTCAATCCTTTGTTTGTATTATTTGCTTGATTCGGATCCTAAATTATATCTTATCATCCTGTGTATATTTTATGTTGCAATATTTGGTTTGTGTCTATTCGCATGACAAAAATATTCACCACTTCTTTTGGTGCATCACCTTTGTCTTTAGGTTAGTTTCAACTTTTGCATTTCTATCCATGTCTCCTTGCAATTTAGAGTAGGATTAGGATCGAACCTCGTAGTTGTGTAAAATATAGATCTAAATCAGAGGAGTTTGAGGAACCAGCCTCTAATATGGAGAATCCTCTCTCGGTTTAACAAGTCCCACACTTGAAGAGAGGTTTCCATGTTGTGCAATCACACCAGGTGCCTAAGACATCGTTCGGAGAAACCTGATTTGCATCGGGGGTGCCGTGATCCAGCTACAACAACTATGTTCAACTTTGGTTGGCCTTCGCGGATGACGGTGAAGGGTTGAGAAGATTTCTCGGTGGAAATCAGTCTCAAGTGGGAGATTGTTATGTTTGAGGAGCTTATTTTCATGTTAAAGTGTGGTACACCTTCATGTGTTACACTCGGGTATTTTTATGGCGGTCCCTCTCCTGGTGATCGGGTCGGGGGTTCATGGGCGAAGCCCCAAAGAAAATTTTCATGGGTGGTTTATCAACCCATGGGTAATGGGTAACCATTATGGGCTATTTTGGGCCCATGGTTTTCGATACCCATGTTTTGATACCCCAGCTTTTACCATGGTTTTGATACCTACGCTTTTTTCCCATGGTTTTGATACCACGGTTTTGTATCAAACTCGCTTAAGCAATTATCTATTTATATGGTCTTATGCATATGATACATATATAAGCAAATGTATTGCAGATGTGTTTTGAATTCGGGTGTGAATTTTGTAGATTTTGTTGAGCATAGCTCCAAACGAATATGGGTATTGTATTGAGAGAGTTGAGGTTGTAACAAAATTTGAGCAAGTGATTCTTAGTGGACATAGCCCAAATTGGGTGAACCACGTTAAATATTATCTCTCATGTTATGTTATTTATTCTACACTTTTATTTGAGATCTGTAATATTTTCGCATATATTATTTTGTCTTATTGCGATTCGTAAGGGATTATTCCACATATTTTATCTCTTATTTCCTAACACTATGATTAGTTGTTGTATTCAATGATGATGTTGGAAAGTCTCTATAATGCTCCAAAAGTGATGTAATTTCTTGATTTTCTAGACAGGTAGTATCATTACACTCATAAGAATCAACTTGTACACTTGAGAGTCTTTCTTCTTCAACTTGCATATTCTATTCTCTAACACACTCGCCACCTTTGGTGTTTTAAAATCCTCTCGATAGAATTAAGCCAATATGAATATTGCATTCTAAATTAGTAGATTACTACTCCTCCTTGTTCAACTCTAGATTTGTTTTCGTACAAAACTAGTTTGTTCCACTTGTTCTTGAGTCTCATTTTTAAAGAAATGTTTAGTCAGGAACGAATTTTGCATGATGTTAAGTTTTGCAGCCCATTTCTTTAGATTATCTGCATGCTCTCCTTTTCTATTCTCTTTGACCATATACTCCTCCCTTTTGCTCATTTCTTGACAATGCTCTTCCTAAAATGGATTTGGGAGTATAAGAGGAGGGGTGGGTTGGGATTCAAATGATTCCCTCACCTTTGTTTGAGGAAGATACTCATTATATTGTCTTGATGGCCCTTGTAATTATCGGTAGGAGTAGAAAATGGAAGATTAGGACTATAGGGTTCAAGAAAATGCATAGATGGAAACATAGGAAGAGGGTTGTAAGGTGGTAATGCGGGGCCTCCCATTAATAGGATCGACTAACACTAAATTCATAAATGTCACTTTTCTTGATCCATTCTCCAAATTAAGTCATTGTCTTGATTATGAATTGAATCTTTTGTTGAGGCTAAGCTCGCATGGTATATGGCCAATCCATGGGTATGGAATTATGAAGTCAATCAACTACCTTTGTCGTTTAATTAATCCTTATTGGTACCATGTTATGCTCCAAAACTCAAACCTTCTTCTCGTAAGTGATCCTCTTCGGTGAGGAATAGATTCCAAAATATGCATGCCATTGTTCTTCAGTAACCCCCATGTTTGGTGGATAACCGAATTGACCTGCATCTTGCTTATGTGAACATGCATGCTCAAACTTATATTCATCATGAAATTTGTTTGGAGGTGAATTGTAATATCCTGAAGATGGAAAGAACTATCGTTGCTAGAAGTGGGAGTCCCACTGTGGAAATTAAGCCATGATTGCACAAATTCATGAATGAGAGAAAATGGAAAGATATGGAAGAAAAATAGATGGAAAATGGATAAAATGAAAGTCTGCAACACAGAGAGTAGGGTACTTAGACCAATGGAGTCACCGGTTGTGCTTGGGTATACCTCCTAAGGTAGAAATTTTACTAAGAGCACAACTTAATGAAATGAAATGAACACAATACACACACCTATGAAATATGTGCCTCTTGTGCCACCGGGCATGCCAAAAACTATTTTCGCTAGATCACCGCACCCCCTAAATGGCCTGAAAATGAATCATGACATTTGGTGTGATTGGGACACATGAGATCACCTATTAAGCTATGGGACTTGGGATCGAGGTGAACCTCCAGAGAAGGCCGACTTCCTCTTCCTAAACTAAAAAAACACTACCTCTAATGCATGAAAAATGGCTAACTAGTCCTATGCTAGCATTTCATGGGATTAGGGAAAGAGATTTGCAAGGAAATAAAACCTATACTAGAAGTGGTGATGCACCAAGAAAGGGTGTTGCTAGACAACTTTCTGATCGGCGATGAAGAGAGCTGATTGTGAGAAAGAACGACATGCATTACAAACACTCTTTCTACAAACAATACTTTGCTCCTTGATAAGAACAATGACCTCCAAAACTTGCAAAGGAAACCCCGGTTATGCAGTTCACGAAAAACATGAGAGAGCGGATAGAAGCAAAAAATCATAAAAAGGACATATAATCGATCACAAGGCACAATTCTCATTACTTCAAACACTTGAAAAGTGCCATTACATTAGTGAAAAAGGTATAGGGTTCCATTACAATTTGAGAAGAAATGATTGAAAGCATGCTAATTGCATCATCTCACTTGTGAATAGAGGGAAAGCTTAGAAAGTGTCTAACTTGTCCAACTTGTATGACTTGTCGGAACCTACTTGTTCTATTGGACCCTTGGAATGAACTTCCAATTTACATTTATAGAAGAATTGAGAGAGAAGAGGGAAGGTCATAATTTTCCTTCCTAAATGGAAGGCACATGATGTATCATTTATTACATTTTGTTGAACCATCTGAGAAAGTTCCATCATGCATCCTTGATTGCTTGTTGACATAGTCTTCTTAATTAATTAAAATAATATTTAAATAAAATATTTAAATAATAATAATAAATATTATTATTAAAATATTTAAATAAAAATATTAATTTAATTAAAATTAATATTAAAAATATTAATGGTGGGACCCCTTTTGAATTGATTTGTAGTGAAAGGGGAATAAGCCAAAAATGGCCCAAGACGGTGGTTGGCTCGCCGAGCCAACTCACCAAGTTAGGTCCGAGCTCCATTATTCCTTGCATCCAACCGAGTTTACTTGAAATAAGGCTCCTTCATTGAATGATGCAACTGAGCTCCCATCGAGCTTCTTTTCATTCTTTGTTGAGCTCTTAAACTCTACATGAGCTCATGTAGAATCAATCTCACCTCTTTGTCGAGCTCTCCACATCGATTACGCCCTTCCAAGAGTATCACAATTGTCTCAATCTCACTGCATAATTCCAAGCCCCCAAAACGAGCTCTTCACCATGGAGAGATTTCAAACTCACCCATCTTCTTGTATAACTCCGTTTGAGTTATCCTAACACGTATTAACTGAGCACCGATTTGAGTATCACCACGTCTATTCATTTGAAATCTTCATGACTTAGCTCTATGAGCAGGAAATGCTTCTATGATTGAGCCCTTCAAAAGTATTCTTGCTCATTTTATTTGTGCTTTGAGCCATAACTTGTCTTCTCATCGCCTCTAATGCTCACTTATGAGTTCCAAACCGATTTGAGCTTGCTCGATTCTTCATCACACCAACCATGTTAGTTATGTCTCTGACGACTCCATCTTGTCCACGGTGAGCTCGAGCTCCCATCCTTTGATGAGCTTCACCTCCCAATATGGTGCCATCACTTTGTGACTAAGCGAGCTCCATTACATTGAGTTGAAAACTATTTTCCTTGCCACATCCAAATTGACAAGATCGAGCTCCTTCATTTCCACGTGACTGAACTCTCTCTTAATGAGCTCCTTTTATTTACGGTTCTACCACATTTTCGTGAGCTTGGCTAGTTTTTGATCCTGTCTACGAGTTACTTAAAGCTCCATGTGATCGATCGATGCTCTAAAGACATAAACTTTTGCGAGATGCCGAGAGCTTCTCTCTTTACCACAATTAGGCTCACTACATCAAGCTCCCATTGTCAATTCCCCCCTTCAAGATCATGGAGAGCTCAACTTCGAGAAAATGTATGAGCAACATAACCATCTCGAGCTTACTGCATGATGCAAATATTCCATGTTTAATTTCATTTCCATGTTGGCTCGATCTATAACTCACCGAGTTTTCTTTTCTATGACCAACTGTTCAAACCTAACTTACTTGGCACCGAGGTGACATTCAAACGTCTCCACATGGATTCACTCTAAACGGATCTCTCGCTATGTAAAGCCGAGTTCTTTTGTAGATCATTATGAATTGAGCTCCTTGATTATCGCGACCAAACTCCCAGTCTTCATCGAATTCTAACCATTTATCAGTTCATCAAAGGCTGAGGAAATTAGTGTAACCAATGACAATCGTTAGTGGGTAAACCGGTTCCTATGACTTTCCACAAACTACTCGGCAAAGGACTCAGACTCTCCATGTCTCACCATCTTGACTTGTCACCTCCCTCACAACTCGGTGCATGACTCAAACCTGCTTAACTAGCTCAACCACTTTGGGCTTTGGAAACCAAACTTCTCACTTACGTAAAGCTCTCAACATCCAAAATCTCCAAACCTAGAAATCTTTGAAACTATGAAATTTTTAGTTTGAAGCTTTGAGGTATCAAACTTTCTCAACGTCTTCGACCCCAAAAAATATGAATTTCCAAAAAGGATAACTTCAAGAAAAAGCTGTAAAAACATGACTCAACTCGGCTTGCCTCCAACATATACGAGCTCGATCCTGCCACGAGCTTCACATTTTGACTCGAGCTTCTTCTCATTTTCCGAGCTCCATTCATGAACTAAAATTTTCCAGTTGAGTTAATCGCTAAGTATGCTCCACCTTGCGCATTCCACCTGAATTCATTCCTTGCATGTGCTACCAAGCTCTAATCTTGATCCCAATCCCTAATATGCGATCTAATTGTGACTGAGTTATGAGTCACGGTGGGCCTTTTCAATGAACTAACCTATATACTCCATACAAATCTGAGTGATGACTTATCAATTCACTTCATCATGATGCCTACTATGACATTGAGATCAATCTTAGCTTCTCTACGAACTAGCTCAGGAAGTCCATACTTATCTCTTCAAAATCTGGCAATCCTGCTCATTCCTTGGCCTAGCTCATTGAGACGAGCCATATATTTTTGACCTGTGTGTAAAGATTTCATCATTGTGCATCGAGGGATCTATAGATCTTGGTTTCATCCTAATCTCTACTCACGAGCTCACCCAAAAGTTTGAACTTAGACTTCATACGAAGCTCGAAGTGGATGCTTCAGTTAACTCACATATGATCCCTTTGGATGTATTGGTGTATGCACTGAACATGCTCAAACTCGCCTATGTTATCCTATCATCTCCATGCTCGATATGAGTTTATCTATCATTAACCAAGCTTTAAAAATGATGCCTCAAGGAGTATTTATTGTCACGAGATTTACATGTCGATATCTTCCACCTTTGATGTTTGTAGTGCATTATTCAATTCATTCATATTGAGCTCATTTGGACTTACAACTACCAAGTTCACACTTGAGTATTCCACTGGGTTTTCCTATGTCGAGCCCCATACCTATCATCAATGCTATGAGATCCAATTTAGGTATTTTTCTTAACTCGAAGATTTCCTGTACTATGCCGAGCACAATCCCTTTTTTAAAAATAATTTGTCATTTTTATTATTTAACCAAGAGGTGAGCCCATTAGGGCTGATTTTCCCATTTTGAGGCCAACTCGAGCGTTCAAGACACAGAAGAAGGAACAATCCTAGAAGATCCGAAACAACATACAAGGATCTCAAGGCTTGTAACCTCATTGTCCATTTTTTCTTAAGGGGGTAAAAATTGACAATAGTGTTTAATGAGGAGAATCATTTTGACACTCTCATTGGTTGTGTAGATATACCTGTTGAAGATGTCAACATAATAACCCCTGGGATATCCCTTGGACTATTTATGTTTAGGCACGTGCTGACAAAGATTAATTATCACGCAGTCCCACATAATTATAATAGTAAGGAACCTAGGTTTCAACATTCCCATCAAACGATGACTATCACAACTATACCTCATTTGATTCTTCATTCTAAAGAACTTGTTCACTTACATCTTCCCCCATCTTGAACTCATGGTAAGTGGTATGATTTTGATTATTTTGAAGATTCCAATCCTAATTATTCTAATTCTTCTAATTCTTTTGAAGATTCCAATCTGAATTATTCCTCTAATATGAATCCTAAGTCACGGTCCTCCCTTTCTTTGTAGGACACCATTTCTCAGTCGCCTTAATGACCCCTTCTTCCATCAAAGATATCTCCAACTCAAAGTCCTTCTAATCAATCATCCAAGTAGACTCCCATGTCATATTCATCCAATCAAACTCTTGTGGTATAACAAATAACCACACCGATTGATTTATTTTAGAATGAAGAATATATTAGAGAATTTATGAGGTTACATGAAAAAATTCCTTTATAGGTTTCTATGAGTAAGAAACCTCTTTATACCTCGATACATTCGCATATTGGGAGGAAGAGATTGATGCCTTTTTAGAAAATAGAGGAAGACCCTAAGATCATCAAACATGATCCTCCTCTTATTCTTCCATCTTCACATTCTTCATTGGGTGATGAAATGCTTGGGTCTAGCATTGATCCATGACCTATCTTCTCATTACCTAATCATTCTTTATCTATCAGGATTCCTCTATTATAATCTTACCTTGGGTCACCACTTGGTATCCCATTGTCTTCTTCTATATGTGGGCCACCTCCAAGTATCCCCACATCATCTATATGTGGCTCACCTCCTAGTAGCCCATCTTCATCTATTCTTGGGCCACATCCTAATAGCTCATCATCTTCTATACATGGTGTTGTCGCTAAATCAGTCACCCCCGAATGGCCAGGATGTGAATAGGACGTTCGGTGTGATTGGGACACATGGGATCACCTCTCAAGCTGTGGGACTTGGGCTCGAGGTGAACCTCCGAGAGAAGGTCGGCTTCCTCTTCCTAAACTAAGTGTTTGACTACTCTAGTGTAACAAAAATGATTATCTAGTCCTACGCTAACATTTTCATGGGGTTTTAGGGAAAGAGATTTACAGAAATGAAACTATACTAGGGATGGTGATGCACCGAATAAAGGGTGTCTTCAGATTCAGGAAGGGTTAATTTGAAGAGGGTGTGTGCACCACAGGTCAACTTCACCTACTGCAACTTAGAGAGGGTACAGGATACCACAGACTAAGAGACACGCGTTCCCTTTGTTAAACTTTATCAGACCGAGAAATATACCAGTTTCCCAGTGAAGAAGGATGAACTCAAGAAGGGTGAACAGACACCACAACTCAACTGCATGCAATACTCCACCACTCGATAAGCACAGAACTCCAAGAACCTGCAATAGAAACTTAAACTTGCACAGTGTACCTGCAAGTACGAGAAAGGCACAAAGAAGCATAAAAGGATGAAAGGACCGAGATTAGTCACAAAACACACACTTTTATTACTTCAATAACATGCACAATGCATCATACATTCAGAAGAGGCAATAGTTGCCATTACAGTCTTGAAGAGGAGGCTTGAAAGTTCTCTCAACACACAAGAACAACTTGCAGAAGAAAGAGGATTCTTGAAAAGTATACACTCTTGCCTGAGATATCTAACTGTCCAACTTGTCTGAACTGTTGGAACCCTTTGAAATGAGCTTCCAACTTACATTTATAGAAGAATATGTGAGAAAGAAGAGGAAATGGTCATAATTACATTCCTAAAATGAAGGCCCATGATGTATTTATTACAGTTAGTTGAACTACCTGAGAAGGTTCCATCATGGGTCATTAATTGCCTGATGACCAAGTCTTCTCAATTAATTAAAAGAATATTTAAATAAAATATTTAAATAATAATAATAAATATTATTATTAAAATATTTAAATAAAAATATTAATTTAATTAACATAATGTTGGGACCCCCCGTTGACCGTTTGACTTGAAGAGGAGGGGGGTCCATGTGGATAGAATCTGCACATAGCCAAATTCGATGAGCTTCGAATCCTCTAACTCGGTGTTGCAATTGATTTTGAACCCCACACCAACTCTTTCCTTGTCTTGGCAATCGGGCTCTTTTGCATTGAGTCCTTCGAATGGTGAGCTATCAAACTCGATTCTTATCATTTTCCTTTGTTAACTCGAGGCCATTTACGTATTCCTCGTTCAAACTTCATGAAACATCACCACGAGCTCCCTGCGAAGTCACCGAGCTCTTCATCCAGCAAACGATCTTACCTTTCCTGGGCTCAAACTCACTTGAATACCGAGCTTAACCCAACATTTCTGAAAAGAATGGTTTTACCACAATGCTCACGGTTCTTCCTTATCATATAACACTTGTAGTAAGAATGTTTAGCTTTGCCATAATAAGCACAATTGTACCCTCCAAACAATGAGAAAATGCCATTACCAATAAAGACCTAATGCTGCCATGATGATGACACAGGCTCATGCCCATAACATGTCGATAGACATCCTTGAGACTGAATTTTGGCCAAAGAGCCCTTCGGTATTTTGGCAGTGCACTCGGCAATCTCGGCTCCAATCAATAATTATGCCACTATTGGGATTATGGCATAGGTAGCCGTGAGCTACACAATATACTCATTTTTTCAGAAACTAAAAGATCCTTTATGTTACAACTTGCAACACATAACAGAAGCCCTTCAAAAAATACATTGAACAACTGGGGCAGCCAAGAGGACCTTGGAAAAATGTACAGGTAACAACCATATGAATTCTCCCTTAGTCGTGGATCAAAGCTGATAGAAATGAGCTAGATAAAAATAGCTTGAAACTACAGTATAATCGTCCATCAAAACGAGCTTCTCTGAACCTGGTAAAAGAATATTGTTATTGTCTGATTGGACGTACATAATGGAAGGGTATAAATATTGCCTCTGCTCTCGGATTTTCTCGAAGAGACCATTTACGAGTAACAAGGATATAGCATGCAAAACAGCCGACCGGGTATTTTCAGAGTTGACCTTCACATTCAATTCGTTTCTAGGAGAAAACAATGCTGAGCAATATGAATCGTTTCACTCCGCACGCTTTATTTTTCGATTGGCTCTGCAATGATTCTTCTTGATTCGGACTTGGCATTTAATCTGCGAATACTTCACCACAAGATTGGTTTTATTGTCAATTCCTGAATGAGGTCTTCATTCAGTGTGGCTTGGTCACGATTCTTCTTGATTCAGACTAGGCTATCTGCCTACTAAAATCTTAAAGAAATCTAAGCCTACCTCCATTCGACTTGCTATGACTGCCAACTTCTCCTAATCCTCATCATTTCTCAAACAGACCATTTACAAGTGACAAGGATGTGAGTCGTGACATACAAAACGGCCGACCAGGTATTTCAGAGTTGACCTTCGCATTCGTTTCGTTTCTAGGAGAAGGAATGCTGAGCAATATGAATCGTTTCATTCTGCACGTAATAAACCTTCATCTCCTGACTCAGGCAAATGTTATGAAGCTTTGAATGGCGTGACTCCAATCTATCATACACGGCAGTGAATGTTTGTTTCCTGCAACTGCTCGCTGGAAGCGCTGAAAACGGCTTCTACTGTATTGCACATGCCTGCTGCCTGGTTGATGATTTTCTCTCGCGGCCACCGAACTGGACGAGTTTTGAGCACTGCTTTCCTGTTACTCGATATCATTTGACAAATATCTGCATAATGAGACGAGCGGCCTGTAGCCTCCGCAGAAATTGATATCACGTCGCGTTTTTTCCATGACCCGCTCTAATTCACAACTGTCCTATTAATCCTCCCGGTGACTCGCACAAAGACTCGGACCACTCCAACTGCGCGGGGTTTTCATGACGGATTGCCATCTTAATTTTTCCCATTTGGCAGTGTTTGCCTGAATCTCCCCTTCGCGGAAGTTTAGTCATGGTTTGCCAAACCAATATTTCCACGGTTGGCAGTTTGACCCGATTTCTCCAACGCGAAGTGAACAGCCTCGGCGCGGGATTTAACAGCTTGGCCCGCCATCATCAAATTTCCGCTTGGCATTGCTTGCCGGAATCTCCCCTACGCGGAGTGAACAACATGGTTTGCCATCTTAATTTTCCCATTGGCACTGGTCGCCTTATTTCCCACGTAACGGCCCCTCGCATGAAGCTTGCGACTCGTCTCTACGAGCCCCGAGTGTTTTCATTGCTGAATAACTCCCACCGAGCCTTGTTTATCCTTACCGGGCTCCATTTCCTCTGAATCAGCGAGCTTCTCATGAGTTTCACCAAGCTCTACGCATCGAGCAGATCTGCCTTCGACTGAACTCAGTCACTAGATTGCTTCAATGCAGCTGTGTTGCCCATAACCCAAAGCGCTCTGCGAGCTCGTGTCAATGTCACATTCATGTGGCGAACATCAGCTATAAAACCAACCCCATGATTTGCAGCTCGGACACAAGACATAATGATTATATCACGCTCCTGGCCTTGAAAGGCATCTACCGTATTGATATATAAACCTTTTCCTTCATCAAATTTGAGGACAACATCAAACTCTCGGTGTAAACATTTCAGCTGTAGCTTGTAAGGTGTGATCATTTCAACAGAAACCTTTATGCTTGCCAACCTAGTGACTCGTTGAAGATGCTCGTATAATTGCAAAGCAAATTATGCTCCATGAATATTCTGATATGAAACAGTTACACCTCTATGAGATCCGTTTCCATGAGTTGCATTGTAAAATAAATTTAATCAAGTCTCCATTAACATTCTCTTTTGTCACTTAATTGATTTTCATAAAAATATCTTGAAGGAAAATCCTGAATTTGAGGATGCATACGATGCTGATCAGATAACAACATTGGACAACTTACTTGCTCAAACGGGCTTCTACTATACTGCAACATCCCTGTGCACCGAATACTCGACCGAGGAAGGTCTGAACACCATTACAATTCACAGTTCTTTGTAAGATGTCGGTTTGACTCAATTTCACATTGGTATTCGATAGTGCTTATACTATCTTCCTGGGTCGATAGAAGTCCTTCCATTATGTAATTACAAACCCGAGATTCAATGATGTTGAACCTCCCATATCTGCATATTTTCATAACATCTCGGTCAAACAAGATAATTCTCCCAAGTGGTTGGTCGAGCGTTGTCTTAGTGGATTAAACCTGGCATCATGTTGACTTTGACTCTCCCTGACTTGGCCTTCAGATCTTTTTGCATCGATCTCCACCGGGATCCTTGTACAGTTCCTTTCATTCGTCAATCTTCAACGAGCTATATTTTGCATTAACAAGACCATCGTCGAGCTCTTACAACTGAGAGTCTCCACTGAGATGATTTCTGAGATGATTATCAATTTGACACCGGGTTCTTTATCAACTCGACCCTGAACTCTCCACTGAGTTGAGATCAACTGGGTGCCTTTCGATGCTAGGTGATCTCTTCATATGCAATTTAGGAATTATTTTTTAATTATTGCATGTCGATAATAACCGAAGGTGGGTTCCTGGGACTATTATTTTATTTTGAACGTGATAGGACTCCGTTGTCCAATCTTGTGTGTGCAAAATTGGATAACACATGGGAAACCTCATAGTAGTCCTTCTTCTTAAGTCTATAGGACACCTCCTAGTAGTCCAACTTCTTATGTATGTGGCTCACCTCCTAGCATCCCGTCTTCATCTATACTTAGGGCAGATCCCGACATCCCTCATCTTCGATTCTTGGGCCACATCCTAGTAGTCCATCATCTTCTGTATATGGGACACCTCTTGGTAGCCCATCATCTTTAATCTTAGGGCCACATCCTCATAGTCCTTTATCTTCATTCTATGGGACACCTTATGGTAGCCCATCCTCTTCAATTCTTGGACCATATCCTTTATGTCCATCATATTGTTCTTCTATCAATGATTGTGGCAAACCCACCATCATTTCTCCCATTAATTATATTCATCCACTTTCTTCTCCCACTTCTCAAGATCAGACAAGTCACATAGTAGCTTATAAGAAACCCAAACAGTTTCTTCATCAGACTAAGATCAAAACTTCCAAGAGCTCCAAAGCTCCCAATAATTCAAACAATCTTAAAGTTCAAAATCAAACACACTTCAAAAATGCACACCAACACACCCGTCAAGTATGGCGTAAAGTGCAGAAACCTCTGGATAGGGACCTCAAGCTCCCACACACAAAATCCACATTTCATGATAAAATATAGTCATCTATTGAGTATGAGCTCACCATGATCATTGAGATTGGGGATAATATGAATCTTGATAAGAAAACATGCCTAATATTCCTTATCAAGGAAATCACTAACATTGTTGTTGGATCTTATCACGTTAAGTGATCTTGTCAGTCCCACCTTTTATAAAAGACAAATAAAAAAAGAGAAAACATTTCAAAAATCGAAGGTAAACAAATGTACATTGTAATAAGGTATTGCATACACATGGATTTTCTTTCTTTCCTTGCTATTCTTCTATAAGTATTCCTACCATTTTCATCCCTTTGGTAATATTTTGGTTAGCCTATTCGCAAAAATTTTATGACATTTATCTCTATGGTATCTATTTGACCTTGGTATTTTATAACCTTAGTAAATTAAATAATGATTGACCTCTTAGAGATCCTATTACAATCAACATCTACAAAACTTGTTGCAAAGAAATTTTGGATATATTTATTGACACTAGCCAATGTTGTCATCACAATCACTTCCACCTCCTTCTAGGAAATCAAAGGTTCTTAACCCCTTTTCAAACAAGAGAGATGAAATAAGTTTTCAGAAATAAAAAGAATCAATCAAATCAAAAAGCACAAAGCTGAAAGAAAATGCTAAAAGTAGAAGAAAATTGATATATAACTCTCTCTTGGGGTATTTCCAATAAACTCTACCGGGGTATGGACACTGACTTGTAGTAGAACAATGTTATGATTAGAATCAAATGCTACTCTGTCCGGGGCTATGAATGTCTAGATCGTAGTGGAGCAATGTATGACTCCCCTTTCACAATCCATTAAAAACAAATCAACATTTAAAAATAAATCATTCCTACACATTGGATAGGGTGTCTTCACTTGTTATCTATCAAATATTCCCTCCAAGAGGTAATAAATTTACATGTGCACACACCTTTATCCTATGAGCAAATAGGATTAGTATGTTACCAAGTGTCTTTTTTTGGGACCTTGTTCAAACTCTTACGCTAGTCCGTATCTTGTTTCACGATTTGTGTCTTTGGCTAATCACTTCTTCATCAAGAGGTTTCTAATTACATTCAAAACATTCACATTTCTATTCTATTTCTTTCAAAACATTCATGTGTATAAGATTTCATTTTTTCCATGGTTACGTGCACCTTTGTCCCCTTCACAAAAATAATCTTCCACTTCTTTCTAACATTGGCCAACTTACTGGCTGGGGCATCCTTACTCCTTCCTAACACATCATTAGGTTACATTTGTCATCATGATTGAGCCAATCCATATTGGCCCTTATCCAACTCTGCATGTGTAGAGTTTGTCTTTGAATATTCTCATCTAATCTTTGGGGAAATTTTACATCTCCACTTCCTTGCACGTACGCATGGCATTCTTCCCTAGTGCATTCCATTTTTCGCTAGGGAATTCACATTTCTTCATTTCATGTATATAGCTTCAGAAAATATCTCAAAAGTTAAAAACATTGAAATATATTTCAAAAATCCCAAAACATTCAAATATGTTAGTTAGAAAAGTAAAAACATCCAAATAAACATAAAAACCCCAAACAAATTGGTAAAAAAATAAAAATAAAAAAAATGGTAATTCAAATTCAAAAACCCACATTTCTCTTACCATTGCATAGTTCACTTCAATACCTTTCCAATGAAAAAAATACAGAGTCATTTCGAGGTTGGGAGAAAAAGTTATGGCCTCTGGAAGATAGGTTATGCAATCAATGTTGCATGGGCACCAGGCACCATTGCATTCATGCACGAGCACCTAGGCACCCTTGTGCATCATGCACAGGACCAAGCACTTGTGTTCATGCACAGGAGCCTAGGCTCTCTTGCATTTCTTCTACCGGTTGCACGTGAGCTCACTAAATTCCCTAAATTCATGGTAACTCTAAAACCTAAATTTTATCTTACCATTGCGTAGTTTGCTTCAATACATTTCCGGAAAAAAAAGCAGAGTCGTTTTTATGTTGGGAGAAAACTTTATGGCCTCCAAAACATAGGTTATGCTCTCAGTGTTGCACAGGCACCCCCTGTGATGCAAAAACACCTTTTCTTCAGCATGAGTACTTTTTCTCGTGCGTGTGAGCTCCTTTTCCTTCTATGACATGTTTCTCACCCCGAAGTGCCTTGAAATCACCATATTTCTTGTAAATGTTTTCTAACACTTTCTTTATGGTTATTTTTAATAAATAATTATTTTTTGGAACGTTTTTGCTACGCTTAGGCATATTTTTGCTTCCTAAAGTGGCCTTTTCACCACATGGGGCATATTTTTGCCTTACTGATCACTTTTAGCGTTGTCTCATGACTTTTTATCTATTCTATAATATTTTCTTCCGTAAAAGTAAAAAAATTAAAACAATCAAAAGTTTTCAAAAAATTGATAAAATCATAAAAAAATCCAAATTACGAGAGTAATTATTATCATCTTAATTTGTGGTAAAAAATATGTTTGTAAATAATAATTACATTGGTAATTATTATGTAAATGGTAAGTTAGTGAATATTTGTTATAAATTGTTATGTTAAACAACTATAACAAATATTGTTGTATGAGTTTAAGCACTCATGTGTATAGATTTTGGGAGAGATATTCATGGAGGTGTAGTTATACCTACATCCTAAAATATAGGAATTATATTCCTATATATATGTAAGTATTGCAATATGTAAATGTATTATGAGAACAAATTATTATGATTTGATTATTAGCATTTTTTTGGGTTTGATCTCTGCAACTCTGACCCATCCTCAAGATTTGGTATCAGAGCAGCGTTCTAATCCTCTCTCAGTGATGGTTTTTTGAGTGTAACTAAGGGAGCAGTGTTGTACTTGCTCCTGTGTATGCATTTTCTATTCAATGATTTTGGAATAGTTTTGTTTCCTACACTTTGTCTCCTCTATCTTGGCCATATATTTAGTGTTGTGCATTCATATCTCCAGTAGTCAAAAGAAGGATTTGGCCACGTATAACTTCTTGTAGCTGAAAAAAAAAGAAAGCCTATTTTTTTAGCCGGTTTAGGCGTCAAACTCAGTCAAGAATAGCTTTCATATCATGCAATGAAATAAAACAAAAATGAGTACCATTGCAAAGCTCTAGAAATAAGCTTTCCGATGCATTAAACAGTTTTCAAATCGGAGCTCTGGTTCTCAAGTTATGAACAAATCATTGTTGGTCACTTCAAAAATCAGCCGTGAGTTTCTTGCCTTCCCACAACCATTTCTGATTGGCTAATTATTTTATAGTTTTGCAAAACTATAGTTTGAAAATATTTATTTTTTCTATAGTTTTTGCTTAAATAATTGCAAATTGAGGGAAAATAATACATTTTTGGCCAAATTAATACTTTTTTGGCACCAATTCTTGAGGTTATAAACATTTTGGAATCTACATTTCCTCTCGGTTCCAACGAGTGGTCACACGATAAATTTGCTCTCCATCTTGAGAAAATTTTTAATTGTTGAGCCAATTTTAATTAAATTGGGTCTTTTTACGGGAAATTGAAACCTTAATAACTTTTGCACGGTAACTCAAAATAGAGTGCCAATTTTTACAAAAGTGTTTGTTTTTCATCCCCGTCACATTGGTTTCAATTTCGTTGAAAAATTCCAAGTTCAAAAAATACCCTCTTTTTTGTACCCTTTTTGAGCCTTATTGAGTAATAAATGTCAAACATTAAAAATTGTAAAGGACACATTATCACTAGAATGCGACGTCCAATTTGTGGGGGTTCTTCTTAAGCTCTGTGATCAAATCTAGCTAACCTAGTAGTATGACATTGGAGGACGGAGGCATCGGAGGTTGGAGGTCAATCAAGCGACCTCTCGTCGATGGCCAATAACGAGGCCACATATTAGATTTGGTGACATGTGTGTGTGTGTGTGGTTTGATTTTAGTGCTTTGCCAATGTGGTATAGTTTGCAGTTTTCAATAAGTAGAAATTTCACATTGAGGGGGAACATGATCCAATGTTCCATTTCCATTATGTCAGCTTTTTCTATGTATGTACGAGCAACAAATTTCAACAGAATTTCCTATGTTATTCCCTGCAGTGAGATGTGATGAGAGCTAAGAATAGTACTTGGCATATCATGATGTGGTTGTAGGTAAACCACTTGAAAACCTTTATTTGTGGTTTTTGGTAAACCAATAGCAAAACCACCATTCTTGGTTGTTGGTAATCCATTTGTAAAACCATCACTTTGTGGTTTGTGGTAAACCAATTGCAAAACCACCATTCTTGGTTTTGGTAAAGCTGTTTGCAAAACCATCCTCGAACTTTGTGATCATCCCTGTGAAAATCACCAGATCATGAGTAGGTGCAAGTATAAGGTAGGTTTTCCCCATGTTTGCACTAAGGGGGAATGTTAGGAAATCCATAGTTAGTGCTCCACATATATGTGTGTTTAAATAATAATTACGAGAGTAATTATTATCATCTTAATTTGTGGTAGTAAATATGTCAGTAAATAATAATTACATTGGTAATTATTATGTAAATGGTAAGTTAGTGAATATTTGTTATAAGTTGTTATATTAAACAACTATAACAAATATTGTTGTATGAGTTTAACCACTCACGTGTATAGAGTTTGGGAGAGATATTCGTGGAGGTGTAGTTATACCTACATCCTAAAATATAGGAATTATATTCCTATATATATGTAAGTATTGCAATATGTAAATGTATTATGAGAACAAATTATTATGATTTGATTATTAGCTTTTTTGGGTTTGATCTCTGCAACTCTGACCCATCCTCAAGAAAAAAATGGTAAACAACATATACGTGGCTAAAGCATGTGTTAATTGCATTGTCCTCGAACGTTGAAATATGTCTTACAAAAGTATATTTCTACGGTTCTTTCTTTTTCTTGTTTCAAACGACTTGCAAATCATTGTGATCTACCTCCATTAACAAAATATCGTCTGCATGTTATGTTGGTACTCCTGTGCAATAGTGAGTTGCTAGAGATTGTGTTGTAGTGCACAAATTTTTTTCCATGGGACTACTTGTGTCCTCCATTATTCCCCTTGCATGTGTCATTTCTCGGGGCACCCTTTTTAACCCTTGTCATTACAACATGAATATTCGAGAACTAAAACTTGATAAAAACACACCGGTGCAAACTATCTTAAATGTTGTTTGTTTGAGTGCATGTGATTGTACTCGGTTTCTATGTTAGGTTAGCTAGTTTACTTTCTCGTATTGCATTGCATTTTATATGTGGAATTTGAGTTAGATATCGTTTTACTTTCTCATATTGTATTGCATTATGTATGTTGCATGGATTTACATATTAATGGACAAATGTTAGTAATTTTTCTTTTCATGTTATCTTACATTTTTGTTCATTTCAATAAAGGCCGATGATGTAGACCTAGGAGAAAAATGATATAAACTTATTACTTATTGAAAGGTTGGATGCAATGATTGGGGTTTTCCTATATTCTCCATTAATAATTTCTTCTCTATTATCATTTATTACCATTACTAATTTTTCTTCCAAATCACCTGGGGCAATAAACAACCAGGTTTATCCTTGTCCTTATTCCTTCTCAATATCTAAGGGTTTTCATGCCTGTTTTATCCTATTTTCTTCTCTCCATTTCAATCATATTTTCAATTGTCGATTAAATTCTTCTATCACCCCATCGACACTCAAGGGGGCATCCTCAATTATATTAATTTTTCTTCAAAAATTTACTTATCTATGCTTTTCTACTATATTTGAAGTGAAGTCACTCACTTCACTTCAAATAGGGGAAAATGTAGACACCTAAATTCTGCTTTTGCAATCTTATTGCCAAAACACACACAAATCACTCTCATTCTTGCCAAATTTGTTATAATTAGCAGTTTTCACTAACTAATGTTCCTTACCAATTTAGCCAATTAACACCATGATGTTGTCTACATAATCCCTTTTGCATTTAGGATTCCACTTTACAATGAGTTGTAAGTCAAAATCCTCTTCAAAACAGAAAATTAGTGATTATAAGCTAATTAGGCCTATTTTTCCCTTGATTTGGTCAATATGCCCTAGTATTGACTCAAAACCCTCTTCTAACCACTCAAAATCACCCCATTCACCTCCACAACGTCTCAACAAGCTTCAAAAGCTTATCTTAACCTCCCAGTTGACCCTAAGTGGTTGACTAAGGCTTCATACCTCTTAATGACTTGGTAATTCACTAATTGTGATTAGAAAGGCCTAATCATGATTAGTAATTCTAATATTATTTGGGGATTTTAGTCTCACATGCAGAAAAATTCAATTTTTTACCAAAAGGAAAACTATAAAAAGAGTGAACCTCATTCCTTTATATTTTAACTCCATGCTTTGATTCGCATCTCATATAATACATATGATTCATAACCAAGTTCAATCCTCGCCTAAAGCCTTTAAAAAGGTTAGTAGATGAATATCTAAAGTGAATTAAAAATTCATTTGGAGAGGTCATTTCACCATTGTTTGGATTAGCAACCATAACCATTTGATTTCCCTCTTAGGTCTATTTAAGCCCATGTTAGGAAATTAAAACATATTAGTAGGCATGTTTAGTTATATTTTACATTTTTCATACTAGTTAAGCATTCCTTTTAGCTTCTATCTTATTATTACATCCCTAGACTTAGAATCCTTAGCTATTATGTGGAAATGGTGTTCGCCTTCCTTGATTATCTTTTTATTTTCTTTGTAAAAGTGTAGGGTGATTTCAACTTCAATACCTCAGACATCCCAAACCCATACACACATCCCTACTCAGCCCAATCAGCCCCCTTATCCAACAAAAACATATCTAACATCTCTACATGTCTCCCCACATCCCTTTATCTCAACCTACTTTGTAATTGATACCTTCTCAGGATACCCCTTATCAGCCTCTACATCAAACCCATCTACATCCCACTCTCCATTATCATCAATCATATCAACTACATTATCCTTTACACTCACATGTTAATTCCCTCATGCTTAATCCTACAAATGATCCCATGCAAGCTCTGTTGAATAGATTAGCTGATTTAGAAGCCACTACCATGGGATCCAAACATGTCCTCACTTATGGTTAAGTCTATAATGAACCCATCCATCCATCCATAAGTACCATATCCTCCACATTGAGAATTCCCTGAATCTACCATGTTCCATGGCAAGGAGGATCCTTAGAAACACATACTATCCATTAGACACTCATGTTACCTCATCATCCCATGTCAAGATCTCATGCTTAAAACCTTTCATACATCACTTATGGGACCCGCCTTGGCTTGGTATAACTCCCTCCCTTAACACTCTTTTTTATTTTTCATATAATTATCCCTTTCATTTCTTAAACACTTCTCTACCAACATTAATCACAAAATAACTATTTATGACCTCTCCACCATCAAATATTCTGAAAATGAATGTATTGTTGACCTCTTCACTAGATGACGAAGCATTATCAATCAATTGAACTTCTCACTGCCTCAATCAGAACTGGTCGAGCTATTTTCTCAATCATGTTCCCATCACATCTCATCTACCCTTCAGATCCACATGTTACATACTTTTGATGAAGCCTTCACCATGGCTAGAAAGTTAGAAATCCAATCCCTTGAAGAAGGAAATCTCAATCCTTAATCTACACATGTCCCATATGATTCCCCTAGGTTTTCCTATGAGTCAGATGAGATTGCCACACATATTTCCATATCTTATCTTTCGAATGAAATGCCTTGATAGATTCATTTCATAAAAACTTCACATCCTTCAATTCATATCATCAACACTATATGTAGGATATTCCCATGAGGAGTCCCCTTCATCACTAGCACTACCCTAGAAGACTCAAAATCCTTAGCTATTCTTTTCTCTAGTCCTCACACATCGATGTTACCTTTGTCTACTATTCAATTTCTTACTACTTCCTTGAAGTTATTAGAATTGACCTTGGCGACCATCACAAAGGAGGCACCTATAATCAAAGATCTCGACATCCAACCATATTTTGAACTAATTGAAGACTTGGGTAGCTCACATACACATGACCTAATTTAATCATGTTTGGAGATAACATCTCCCTCATTTGAATAAGACCCAATCATATCCCCGAATCCTCACTTTCCATCCATTCTAGAACCTCGGCCTGAATCAAACACTATATAATCAAATCCCATCACATCCATGGCCTCATCCTCATCATATGTCATGATACCCTCTCCTTTATCTAAAGTGAACATTACAAAATCAAAATGCACATCATCTAGGGTCTCAACCTTACCATCTATTTTGGGACCCCATCCTTTATCAAAATCCAAATCTATCACATCTATAGTTCTACCTTTACCATCCATTTTAGGACCCCATTTTTATCAAGAAATATCATATCACATAGTCGAACCCTGTCTCATCCATAATTTTTCCCTCCTCGTCTATTTTGGGACTTCATTCGTCATCCAATTTTATCAATTCCACATCTTATCCCATCCTTGCATTGCATCCTCTTTTTATCAACCTCACAATGTCCCTTTGATGCTCCAACACCATACAACATCCATGCATCCACCCACATCCAAAAATAAGGTGTATCCTACCAAGAGTTCTCGTAAATCAAAATCAAAATCTTTTAATGAAAATCCCAAAAAGGGAATTACATTGACATCCTCAAGAGGGTTATGTAGGATTATCTTATCACATTACCAATGATCAAAACACCCAATCCATATATCCAGAAACCTGCATGGTATGAATAAGATAAATTATGTGCCTACCACAGAATTCTAGGTCATAACATAGAGAATTATAAAATGATTAAATCCATAATCCAATGAATCTTCCTAGTCAATGATCTTCTCCCGAGAATAAGACCATCCTAAGTTGTTGTTAATATCATCTACACCTCCACCCTCGTTAGTGTCCTCAATGAAATATTCAAAATAAGGGGGTCATCCTCATTCGGTATTATCAAACCTCTACCGAACATCACTTCAACACATTCCCTTGAAGGTTTCTCAATCCCATCAACATCTACACCCAAGTCACTGACAATGTCCTCACCAACATCTATGAGACAAGGGAGTCATCATTAATCAAATATCAGAAAACATTTTTTCATATGATTTCTCATCACCTTCTATTAAAGGTACCATGTCTCAAATTGGTATGGTTCACCCACCTACATGAACCATAAATCACCATACACGAAGAAAAGGAAAAACCAAAGCTTCATCATCTACCCATCCTCATTAATTTTCCTCTCATATCTCATCTAGGTTTTCATTGGCTCATTTCTTAAAGCTTCTAGATTCTCCTTTATTTACCATATACTCAATCAATGAACATTGAAGCTTTCATCATCCTAAGATGAAAGACATTTTTCCTTTTGGCACATGTTATCTTTAACCACATCATCAGGTGAAGGAGTCTCCTCTCTCGAGACATCTAAAATACCACCTTGCACATCTCCCCCTAGTGTCTCTTCACCAATCCTATCCTATAAATCCAATCAATATATCCTTAACAAATAAAGAGATAAACATGTCAAAGAACGCAACTTTAGGTGATATTGTTTTAAAAGAAAATAAAAAATACACTCTGTGAGAAGGAGTAAACGTGGAAATTTTTCCCATAACTTTATCTGTCAATATGTCATCACTCACAAGTATGGGTCGCGATCTTATCATCTAGCATCCATTAATGGTACACCTGAAAAGGAACCTCTAAATTCCTTGCACTTGTGGCCTTTCTAATGTTAACACATTGGCCATCATGACAGTAGTCACATCAAAGATCTTAACTGTAATCAACCCTTCACTTCATCATTGTAATGATTTGAAAGCATGTGGTTTTCCGTCACTATCCTCAAAAACCTTAAATATGAGCACCATGACTCTATTCATCACATCTTTCACATGGACAAGTTCCTCCTTAGCAGAACCCCACAATCATTACAATCCATCACCTTGTCTATTAACCAAAGACACGTCACAAGGAACACATGTGTAGTTTGTGTACACATCTCTTCCCCTCCTCAAATTGGTCTATTAGGGTTTCCTTAATGTAAAATAAATTCAAAAATATCCATGGATACATCTTATCAAAATAAATAGACTTATCCTCAACGGAAAAATGCTTGTCAAAATCATAGACCGATCGCTCGAAGGATAGCTATAAAAATGAATAATAAAAAAGTCAAAAATGTATACCACTCCCTCGAAGGATGGATACCCATGTAAAAAAATGCTTCCCGCATCGATTATTTTGCGTTAAAAATAAAATTTTGGGCATTTACCTATGAAGCCATGAAAAGGAGAACCTACTCTCCTACACAACCTACATATGTAAACCCTTCCCATGTTCAAGGAAGGTATATATTTCACTTCCATCTATATCCAAGATCCTACATATGATTTCCTATTTTTAGTCACGTGTTAACATCGTTATAAGGCCAAAGAGCATAAGAGCTTCACTATATTGATTCCCATCACATATGTATCAAATCCAATATAAAACAATCATTTCACGTTTTATTCTTAACCATGATTAAGAAACATTTTGATAAACATTAAAGTCACTTTAAAATCAAATATCGCTGACACATCACATCAAAAACATAACATTAACATCTATCAATACCCACAAAATCATGATCACATATCAATATTACATTGCCACATCAAAAAGATACATCAAAGTAAAATCAGCACATCGATAGAAAATAAAAACATAATCAGAAATCATATTGATGTGTCTTTATACATCATCCCAAGTCTCAAAATCTCTATATATAAAAATATACATCAAAAATAGGCTTCAAAAAGAGTTGTATACATCCAAAATATCATATCTACTGGGTAAAATGGACATCCACAAATAGGGAAGTTCCTCAAGCATGAATCCCTTGACCACCGTTAAGACCCCTATCTACCCCTCTATCAAGAATTTTTTTCACCATTAAGTCATATGTCTATAGGACATGATCCCATTGGTTCCCATATCACTTGACTTCATGGCCTCATAAGACCAACTTTGTAGCAACATCAATCTTTTTCCTTTGACCTCATCAAAACTATTGTTTTCACCTTCTCTTATTGCCATTAAGTCATATGCCTATAGGAAACAAACCTATTGGTTCCCCTATCACTTGACTTCCTAGCCTCGTAAGCCCACCTTTGTGGAAACATCGAGTTTTATTCCCAGACTTTGTAAAACTATCTGTTTCATCTTCCCTTACCATCATTAATTCATATGTCTATAGCAAATGAACCCATTGGTTCCCCTATTACTTGAATTTTTGGTCTTGTAAGCCCAACTTTATAACAACATAAATTTTTTGGTCCTTTGACCTCATCAAATTGTCATTTTCATCTCCTTGCTGTAGTTAAATCATGTCATAGGACAAAACCCATTGGTTCCCCTATCACTTGAATTCCTGGTCTTGTAAGCCCACCTTTGTGGAAACATCAATTTTTTTGTCCTTTGACCTCATCAAACCATCATTTTCATCTCCTTATTGTTGTTAAGTCATATGTCTATAACACACGAGCCCCTTGTCTCCCCTATCACTTGGCTCCCTAGTCTCTTTATGACCACATTTTCTTCCTACAAATCATACGTCTATAGGTCATGAACCCTTTGGTTCCCCTATCACTTGGTTCCATGGAAGTACTAATCATGTCTCTATACCTTGTCCTAGGGCATCATCTCTCATATTCCCATCCTTTTATCTTTTCATTTTCATCCATATATCTCACTTTCAAACTCGTGATCGATTCCCTTGTCTTAGGACCGCATGAGGCGCGAGGACGCAAAAAGCCGCGCAGCCCGTGGATGAATCGCAGCATGACATGTGTCATGAGGGGAAACATCAAAATTTCAAAGGGGCAAGGTTTGAAGGGCAGCTCGAGCAATCATCAGAACAAGACACGTGTCGTAAGGGCCGTGGGGAGTTCGTGAGCAAAAAAATTTGGCTAAGTGTTTTTGGCCGAGTTAAAGAGGGAGCGAGTTGGAGCGTTGGCCCGAGCCAATAAAAAGAGGACGATGTCCAATGGAGTAGGAAGCACAAAGCTCGGGAGCTTTGAAGAATTTGGCAAAATTTTTAGCCGAAAATCTAAAAGCAAAGGTCTTCCCACACCCTCCAACCAATCAATGCATGCCACGTGTCCCCAGTGGCGGGCGCGAGGAAAAAAATGGGAAATTTTCCAAAATTACAAAAAGTCAAAAATTTCAAAGGGAAACCCACAGAAAGGGGGAGGAGAGATAATTTCTCGTCAATCAGCACCCGACACGTGTTGTCCAGTGGTGGTGGAGCGCGGGAAAAATATCAAAACCCATTTTTGCCTGTTTCGTGCCCTAAATCTTGAGATCGCCATATCTTTCGATCTAGAGCTCAAATTTACACGTTCTTTATATCATTGGAAATATTATAAAATTCTCTACATGATTCCAAGGTCAATATTTAATTTTGGTTTAGTGGAGAGAGAAAGTTAAGAAACGGCTCGACGCGTGTTCATGGCGAAGTGACATTTGACCAAATTTAATGTAGAATGTGTCGTACTCTCCTCCAATTTGGTCAAAAATGATAGGGTATGGGTTTGTAAGGTCCCCCATGCTTATTTAATGCATTTATAGTTAGTAAGGAATGGGCTCCCATGTTTTGTATGTTTTCTCTCTCCTGGGCTCGACCTATGCAATGTAAAAGCCAGATTTGGCTCATTTTCTAGGGGGAACATTTTTTGGGCATGGTAATTTCTTCTTCCACCTCCAGCAAGTGATTGTTTGAAGAATCAAACCTCTTCAAGGATTGTAACAATTCTTTTACCTCTCTGAGGTTGTAATGCAGTGATTTTGACATTGGAAATGATAATGCAAGCTTTGTGAATGGGTTTCAATCCTTTGTTTGTATTATTTGCTTCAATTCAGATCCTAAATTATATCTTATCAGCCTGTGTATGTTTTATGTTGCAATCTTTGGTTTGTGTCTATTCGCATGACAAAAATATTCACCACTCCTTTTGGTGCATTACCATCTTTAGGTTAGTTTCAACTTTTGCATTTCTATCCCTGTCTCCTTGCAATTTAGAGTAGGATTAGGATCTGAACCTCTATAGTTGTGCAAAATATAGATCTAAATCAGAGGAGTTTGAGGAACCAGCCTCTAATCTAGAGATTCCTCTCTCGGTTTAATAAGTCCCACACTTGGAGAGAGGTTTCCATGTTGTGCAATCACACTAGGTGCCTAAGACATCGGTTTAGAAACCTCGATTTGCATCCGAAGTGCTTTGTGATCCATTCTGGACAGTTTTGCACGCCGATGGGACACTAGAGGTATCATTTTTATTACAGCAAAGTTGATGTGCATCTGCTGCAATTTTCTTACTTGAAAAAGAGCTATTATTTGCATATCTGGCGACTCAAGGGGAAGAATCAACTAGTTTCAAAGCAAGTGCAAGCCCGAAAACTCATGAGAAGAGTCACCATAAGGTCAAGAGTTGGAGAAGAAGAAGTGTTGTTTGAATATTTGCAATTATCCCCAAGAAGAAGGCAAAGAGAAGAAGGATTCAAAGGTCCCCATCTCCACCAAATAGAAATCTCTCAACTCCTCCACTGGTAGGCCTTTCATTCATCAACAAGGGTTTTAAGACCAATTAGAATGGCACAAAACAACCCCTATGTCAACTTCGGTGCAGAGCCCACTTGCCCTCAATGCCAACAACATCCAATTCCTATCGTAGCCTAAAGAACATTCCCTACTTCACGGAGAGAATCGGACTACTCGGGTGATCATGTTAAAGATATTGCTAACCTATGTGCAATCCATGAAATCAATGAGATGCGAGTGGTCATCAAGTTCTTGGCATCTTCATTCAAGGGTAAAGCATTGCAATGGTGTAGGAGTCTTGGAGCTAGTTCTATCACAAATTGGAATCAGTTTGTGTATGCACTTCATGAGTAATTTGGAGAGAAGGAGACAACTTGTCTCTTTTGGAGCAGTGACAACCATCAAGAGAGCTCCCAATGAGTAGTTGATTGATTTCAACTTCAGATTTCAAAAGACTTGGGAGAGAATTGCGGTGGCGGCCAAAGCAACAGCAGAAGGTGCTTTTCTCTACTATCTCAAAGCTCTAAATTTTGATATTTCTATGTTAATTCAGTCCATGGGAGGCATAACTATTCCTATGGCTTATAGCATTGCCATTAGGGTTGAAAATTGTTTGATCCAAGTGGAAAACTTGCCTAGACGTCCCATGCCATTTTTTCCAAGTTTAGAGAGCCCAAACATCAATCAAGCACCTAATTTGGCTCCTTCTCCCACTCCTAGAAATTAGAGTTCAAATGAAGCTTCCACTTCATCTCCAAGTGCCCCAAATGAGCTTTAGAAGTCATGAAGCAATTGCATGAAACCTAGGCAATGAGCTGGTTACTCTCAAAAGTAGCGAGCCCAAGGTTTTAGACCTTCTTATCAACCCCAAGCTCAGCCTAACATGCAGCAGCCATACCAACCACAAAGGCCTCCTAATCCAGCTGCAAATATAAATCAAACAAGGCCTCCTGCCAATAGACCATTTCAGCCCTATAATACAAATGTCATATCTGCCTCTAAGGCATTGGTGCCAACACAAAACAACATTGCTCAGGAGTATGACTGGTGTTTTCCATGCAATGAGCCTCATAACCAATCCATGTGCTTCAATGGTTCTTTAAATCAAGCATTAATGGTGACAACTACTGGTGTGGAGGGTGAGAGCAAATCGAGGAAATAGTCAACAACACAAAACATTTCAACAGCAATCAGCCCCAAATGACACCACATTGGTAAATTGGCAAGCAGAGGATTTTTGTGGCATGAACCAGGTAGTTTCTCAAGGTGTTGCAGCCAACACAAGGTCAAAAAGGAGAAATTTGGGTGAAGAACAGCCATTAGCCCCAACCAATCCACGACCTTCTATGGTTCCACAAATGGTTGGCAAACAAAATCCAATTTCAAATGCACAAGGGCAGCCAAGAGCAGCCCCTAGGCCAACTCAAATACCAGTTGTTGCTGCCCACATGCAAGGAGCGAATGTGCAAACCAAGGGACAACAAAGAGATCCTTCATCACCATTCAGTATCATTGATCAGATGAAGAAGACAAACATCAATATATCAATGTGGGAATCCCTATCTATCCCGAGGCCAAAGAGATCTACCGTAAGCCACCATGAAGGACTAGCCAACTTGAATCAGCAAGTTCGGATGCAAGACAAAGTGCTTCTACAAATGCTGCCTAGCTGAGGGATATCATGGAGGACAGCAAGGTAAAATTTTGAAACCCCCTCCCTTTTATGTTTCATTGATCATAGGAAATCAGCTAGTGCACAATTGCATGATAGACTCCGGGAAAGTAGCTCGGTAATGCCTAAACAAATAGCTGATCAGCTAGGGCTCGAGTATGAAACAATATCCAAAGGGTAGTGTAGCTAGATGGGACAAAGTAGTAACAACAGTTGGAGTGATTAATAACTTGAGTCTTACCTTGCATGCATGTCCAAATGTTGTTGTTTTACAAGATGTATCGAGTTATAGACCTTCCACCACTCTTTGCCCTTTGCTTGTCAAGGGACTTCATGCAGCCAAGATTGGGGGATATTTGTCTGCGATAGGTCACACATCTTTGTTCGAATGAGGTATGGAACTAAGGCTACAATCAGTCGAACCTATTGCAAACTTCCATATTGAGCCTTACACTCCAAGTCGATTAATGCCAAGCTGCTCGGCATTTGATCAAGAAGACCACCCAAGCGATGAGGTGACACTAAGGTTGGAAGCATCCCGGATCTAACTCTTGATGAATGGGAAAACAAGATACATGCTTTTGATCCTTATTAAGAAGTGTAAGAATCGAGCTAGGGGTCTATTGCATACATGAAGAAAATTAGCCTATTCTTAGCATCACCAAGCCAAACCACAAAGATGACAATGAGGTATGGAAGCTGTTTTTGATGGATCAATGAGTAGACAACGTGCGGGAGGTGGAGCCGTGCTTGTTTCACCTCAAGGAATAAAGTACTATTCAGATTTTAGATTTTAGTTTGCATGCTCCAATAACAACTGCTGAATATGAAGCCTTGGTGCGAGGGATGCATTGGGCAATCAAGAAGAAAATAAAGAACTTGCAAGTCTTTGGGGATAGTGAATTGATTGTAAATCGGTTAAGGGACAACATGCTGCTGCCGAGAATGATCTACTCAAGTGCTACAAGAACAGGTGTGGGACCTCATGGAAGATTTTGAGGGTTTTGGCATCAAATCCATTCTAGGGAAGAGAATCAAGCTGCACGACAGGCTTGCAGAAGAGGGGCAGCCTTTGACATTGTGGAAAGCATTCAACAAGACAAGGTATAACCAAACATCCACATGATTGTGAGGCCTTGATTTGAATAACAATGTTAGTTGGTAAGTGTTTGAAAATGACCAGCAAATCATCCATTTCTTGCAAGAAGAAGCTGAGTTCTCAGCCAAGAATCAAGAAAAGTTGGAGCAGCAGTATGGTGACCAAGTGGTATAGCTGAGAACTAACAAGCTGCCCAAAGGACTTATCACTTTGGAGTCCATTTTTAACCCTAATGATCAGTTTAGAAAGGAGAAGGAAAACATTCAGGTCAAAAGAGAGGATTCTGTATCCATCTTGGTAGAAGAGAACAAACCATTGCAGATTGGAAGGATGACAATGAACAATAAAGGTATGGGTTCATACGGTGTGTCAAGAGTTCCCTAACATGTTTTCTTGGAGCTATGAAGACTTGAAAGGTTTCAATCCCAACTTAGCTCAAGCATACTATCGAATTGGATCCAAATACTAAGCCTATCAGAAAAAACAAAGACCGTCAATCCACACATGGAGCCTCTCATGAGGAAAGAATTGGACAAGCTGATTGAGTCGAGGATCATATTCCCATCAAGCATTCTAGTTGGGTCGCCAACTTAGTTCAGACAGAAAGAAGTGTGGAGAGATCAGATTGTGTGTTGACTTGAAGACTTGAATAGAGCCTCTCTCAAGGACCATTACCCACTCCCTTCCATGGAGCAAATCTTGCAAGTTGTGGCTAGCTCCGAGAGGTTTTCACTACTTGATGGCTACTCAAGCTACAATCAAATTATGGTGAAGGAAGAAGACCAGTTCAAGACAGCCTTCACAACCAAATGGGGAACTTTTACATATAGGAAAATGCCATTTGGGCTGTCCAACGCTGGTGCTACCTTCCAAAGAGCAATGGACATGGCATTCAAAGGTTTGATTAACAATGTGGTGCTGATTTACCTTGATGATATCACTGTTTTTTCCAAAAATGCAGCAGACCACCTCTCTCATTTGAGACATGTCTTCACGAGTGCGGGAGATTCGGAGTGTCTTTGATTCCTAAGAAGTGTATCTTTCTTGCACATGAAGGAAAGCTCCTTGGCCATATTGTCTCTAAAGAAGGATTAGAAATTGATCTAGAGAGGGTTGAAGCCATAAGAGCACTACCATTGCAAGCCACAAGAAGGCCCTTCGAGTTTCTTGGGAAGGATAAACTTTGTTCGGAGGTTTGTTCAGATTTTGCAGCCCTTGTCAAGCCCATCACCAAAATTTTAAAGAAGAACATGGATTTCAAGTGGACAGCAGAAGGCGAGGAGAGTTTTCAAGTGATCAAAGAAGCCATCTCCCAAGCACCAACTCTCATCAACCCGGACTTCTCCAAAGATTTCATCCTCTATGTATTTGGAGGTAATGACACTATTTACGCCATTTTGGTACAGCTAGAACAAGGATAATGATGAGCAGCCAATTGCCTTCTTCACCTGGAGCCTAGATGACTATGAGGTGAGGTACTCTTTTATCGAGAAGCATGTACTTGCATGTAATCGAAGCTTGAAGAAATTCAAGCATTTAGTCTCAAACAACAAGATCCGGTTGTTGGTCTCTCATGTCAGGGTTAAGGACTTCCTCCTAAACAAGGATTTGAATGAGAAAAGGGTAGGTTGGATCACCCGTGTCATGGAGTATGACATTGAGATCAAGATCACCAAGTTGGTAAGAGGGAATGGATTGTGTGAGAGCAGCTGGTTTTGGGAAGCAAAAAGAAGTATGTAATGAAGAAGATGTTGTTTTGTGATCCAGGACAACCATGAGCCAAGTGGCAATCAAGACGAAGAGAATGCTCGTCGCTGGACCCAAGGTATTATACACTTCTAGGCACAGCCTATGCCCTCCAGGAGATGAACAAGACCCAAAGGAGACACTTCAGATTACGAGGCTATTCCGTATGCCATTGTTGATGGAGTTTTGTTCAAGAAAGATGTGAATGGAGTCTTTCTTGAGATGCATTAGCACAAATCAGATTCAAAGGGTGTTGGAAGAGTTCCATGGTGGACCAGCTGGTGGCCATTTTGCACCAAGAGTGACAGCTCTAAAAATCATGAAGGCTGGTTATTATTGGCCTAAAATCTTCAGTGATTGCTATGCATGGATCAAGAGGTGTAAGAATTGTGCATTCTTCACAGGAAAAGAGAGACTTGTTGCCCTTCCATTGCATCCAATCTCAGTTGACCAACCATTCATGCAATGGGGTTTGGACTTCATTGGAGTCATTAATCCCAATTCAAGCCAAGGGCACAAATGGATTTTGATAGCCATGGACTACTTCACCAAATGGACAGAAGCAGTAGCACTCAAAGAGGTAAATGAGTCTAGCATCTTAGACTTTTATGAGGGGATAACAACCAGATTTGGTGTACCTGCTACAATAATCTCTGATAATGCATTGGCATTCATTGGATCTAAGGTGACTGAGTGGGCTGTCAAGAATGGTATCTACCTAAGCACTTCATCAAACTATTACCCTCAAGGTAATGGCTAGGCCGAGTCTACAAACAAGAACTTGTTGAGGATCATTAGGAGGACTCTTGATGAGAATCAGAGGTCTTGGCATACCAAACTGAAATCAGCCTTATGGGCTGATAGGATAACTCCCAAAAGATCCACAGGTAACTCTCCATTCAAGCTTGTCTATGGAAGAGAGGCAATCTTGCCCATGTCACTTGAGTTGCCAACATTGGAACTCATGAAGCAGCTGGAGTTGCTAGAGTTTGAGCCCATGGAGGTGAGGTATGCAGAGTTGATGGAGCTGCAAGAGATCAGAAATCAGGCATCCCAAGCAATGGAAAAGGATCAAGCTTTGATCAAGAAGACCTTTGATAGGAAGGCCAAGGATAGATCTTTTCAAGTTGGAGATCTAGTGTTGAAATGGGATATGGATAGAGCAAAACCGAGAAGGCATTCAAAATTTGATGCCATTTGGAGTGGCCCATACATGGTCACGAAGTGCAAGAACAACAATGCTTTCCAATTAGCCTCATTGGACGGTGAAGAACTGCAGATTCTAGTCAATGGAATCTATCTCAAGCATTGCTTCTAGAGAAAAAATTACCACCTTGTAAATATTAGATTAGATTTTCATTCCTCCAAGTGCTTGTGCACATTGTTTTGTTGTAGGTTAGTTTTGTTTTCCCTAAGTGCTTTGGCATAGCTTCTGTCCATGGAGATGTTTCTGATCCTTACTCCCATCGAGGTGATGTTCCATCTTCCTCCTTACACATTCTCGAGTCGGTTGGGGTTCTAAACAAAATATTTGATGACTCCATGCCCAATGGATCGCTTCAGTGAAACTAGTATCAACTTCATCTAGTAGGCAGATGACCCCGATGAGTCACCAAATTGTTATCCAAAATTCACCCCCAGGGTAAATTTTGATAACATGCATCAGAATACTCAAGTCCCAGGCAAATAGATTGATTCGAGGAAAAAAAAATCATGTTTCTGGGTCCCTAAGCTTCCTTCTAACTCTTCTATCCAAGAAGAAATGAGAAAGTTCTAAGAAAGGGTGAAAAAGTTGCGAAAAACAAGCTTGGGCTTAAAAATCATGAAAAATGGCTAAGTCCTAGTCCTCGCAGCACTGGGAGCCAGATTGGGACGTCGTGGCGCGGATCGGATGAAAAGCCTCAGTGGTCGCATGTAGCACTCGGGACAATTGGGCCATGAGGACGCGAGGGACGTGAGGAGGCGAGGTGGCCGCGAGCAAAGGAAGGCTATTTTGGGTGGTTCGGAAGAATTTGTCCAGATAGTCCGGGAGATTTGGGACAAAAGGACGTGAGGGATGCGAAAAGCTGGTGGAGCCGAGAGCCAATGAAATCATTCCATGTGTCTTCAACGTAAAGAGGGATGAGGAAGCCCGAATCGGGCGGATCGGAGAAATTTGTCCTAAGCGGTTGGGGACAGCCGAGGCCGCGAGGATGCGTGAGGGACGCGAAAAGCGGAGGCTGTGGACAAATCACAACATGACACGTGTCACAAGGGGAAACACCAAAATTTCAAAGGGGCAAGGTTTGAAGGGGGCCCGAGTGAATCAAAACAAGACACGTGTCCAAGGGCCGTGGGGATTTTGGCAAATGCGAAATTTTGGCTAAGTGTTTTTGGCCGAGTTAAAGAGGAGCGAGTTGGAGCGTTGGCACGAGCTAATAAAAAGAGGACGTATGTCCAATGGAGTAGGAAAGCTTGGGGAGCTTTGAAGAATTTGGGGCGAAAAGAGGTTGCTCATCCAATCAATGCACCCAATGAGGAAAAAATGGGAAATTCGAAAATTACAAAAAGTCAAAACTTTCAAAGGGAAACTCACGAAAGAGGAGGAGAGAAGAAATGGTCGTCAAACCCCCACGTGTCGTTGGCGGAGCGCAGGAAAAATTTTCAAAACCCATTTTTGCCTATTTAGGTGCCCTAAATCTTCAAATCGCCATATCTTTCGATCTAGAGCTCGGATTTGCACGTTCTTTATATCATTGGAAAGCTTATAAAATTCTCTACATGATTCTAGGGTCAACCTTGAATTTTGGTTTAGTCTGGAGAGAGAAAGTTAAGAAACGGCTCTAATGCATGTTCATGGCTAGAAGTGACATTTCTAATGACCAAATTTAATGCAGAATGGGTTGCACTCTCCTCCAATTTGGTCAAAAATGATAGGGTATGGGTTTGTAAGGTCCCCATGCTGATTTAATGCATTTTTAGTCGAAGGAATGGGCTCCCACGTTTTGTACATTTTCTCTCTCTGGGCTCGACCCATGCAATGTAAAAGCCGTTTTGGCTCATTTTCTAGGGGTAACATGTTTTGGGCACCTGCTGGTCCACCATGGAACTCTTCCAACACCCTTTGAATCTGATTTGTGCTAATGCATCTCAAAGTAGCACTCCATTCACATCTTTCTTGAACAAAACTCCATCAACAATGGCATACGAATGCGACTGCAATCCAGAAGTGTCTCCTTTGGGTCTTGTTCATCTCCAGGAGGGCATAGGCACTCGTGCCTAGGAAGTGTATAATACCTTGGGTCCAGCGAGGAGCATTGTCTTCTTCTTGATTGCCACTTGGCTCATGGTTGTCTGGACTATCAAAATAGCATCTTCTTCATTGCATACTTCTTTTTACTTCCCAAAACCACTTCTCACACAATCCTTTCCCTCTTACCAACTTGGTGATCTTGATCTCAATGTCATACTCCATGACACGGGTGATCCAACCTACCCTTTTCTCATTCAAATCCTTGTTTAGGAGGAAGTCCTTAACCCCAACATGAGAGACCAGCAACTAGATCTTGTTGTTTGAGACTAAATGCTTGAATTTCTTCAAGCTTCTGATTACTGCAAGTACATGCTTCTCGATAAAAGAGTACCTCACCTCATAGTCATCTAGGCTCCGACTGAAGAAGGCAATTGGCTGCTCATCATTATCCTTGTTCTGCTGTACCAAAATGGCAGAAATAGTGTCATTACCTCCAAATGCATAGAGGATGAAATCCTTGGAGAAGTCCAGGGTTGATGAGAGTTGGTGCTTGGGAGATGGCTTCTTTGATCGCTTGAAAACTCTCCTTGCCTTCTGCTGTCCACTTGAAATCCATGTTATTCTTTAACATTTTGGTGATGGGCTTGACAAGGGCTGCAAAATCTGGAACAAACCTCCGAACAAAGTTTATCCTTCCCAAGAAACTCTGAAGGGCCTTCTTGTGGCTTAGCAATGGTAGTGCTCTTATGGCTTCAACCCTCGTGGATCAATTGCTAATCCTTCTTTGGAGACAATATGCCAAGGAGCTTTCCTTCATGTGCAAGAAAGATACACTTCTTAGGGTTCAAAGACACTCCGAATCTCCTGCACCTCGAAGACTTGTCTCAAATGAGAGAGGTGGTATGCTGCATTTTGGAAAAAAAGAGATATCATCAAGGTAAATCAGCACCACATTGTTAATCAAACCTTTGAATGCCATGTCCATTGCTCTTTGGAAGGTAGCACCAGCGTTGGACAACCCAAATGGCATTTTCCTATATGCAAAAGTTCCCATTTGGTTGTGAAGGCTTCTTGGCTGGTCTTCTTCCTTCACCATAATCGATTGTAGCACTGAGTAGCCATCAAGTAGTGAAAACCTCTCGAAGCTAGCCACATTGACTTGCAAGATTTGCTCCATGGAAGGGAGTGGGTAATGGTCCTTGAGAGAGGCTCTATTCAAGTCTCTAAAGTCAACACACAATCTGATCTCTCCACTCTTCTTCCGACTTGGAACTAAGTTGGCGACCCAACTAGAATGCTTGATTGGGAATATGATCCTTGACTCAATCAACTTGTCCAATTCTTTCCTCATGAGAGGCTCCATGTGTGGATTGACTGGTCTTTGTTTTTGCCTGACAAGCTTAGTATTTGGATCCAATTCGATAGTATGCTAAGCTAAGTTGGGATTGAAACCTTCAAGTCTTCATAGCTCCAAGAAAACACGTCGGGGAACTTTCGACATATTTGTATGAACCCATACCTTTCTTGTTCAATTGTCATCCTTCTAATCTGCAATGGTTTGTTCTCTTCTACCAAGATGGATACTGAGAATCCTCTCTTTTGACCTGAATGTTTGCCTTCTCCTTTCTAAACTGATCATTAGGGTTAAAAATGGACTCCAAAGTGATAAGTCCTTTGGGCAGCTTGTTAGTTCTTAGGTTGTACCACTTGGTCACCATCTTGCTGCTCCAACTTTTCTTGATTCTTGGTGAGAACTCAGCTTCTTCTTCAAGAAATGGATGATTTGCTGGTCATTTTCAAACACTTGCCAGCGACATTGTTATCCGGCCTTTGAAGGCCTCAAAATCACATGGATGTTTGGTTGTACCTTATCTTGTTGAATGCTTTCCACAATGTCAAAGGATGCCCCCTTTGCTGCAAGCTTTGTCGTGACTTGATTCTCCTCCCTAGGAATGGATTTGATGCCAAAACCCTCAAAATCTTCCATGAGGTCCCACACCCTGTTCTTGTAGCACTTGAGTAGATCATTCTTGGCAGCATGTCTGTCCCTTAACACGATTTAAAATCAATTCACTTGTCCTAAAGACTTGCAAGTTCTTTATTTTCTTCTTGATTGCCCAATGCATCCCTTGCACCAAGGCTTCATATTCAACAATGTTATTGGAGCATGCAAACTGAAATCTAAAAGCTGAATAGTACTTTATTCCTTGAGGTGAAACAAGCATAGCTCCACCTCCTGCACCTTGTCTACTCCTTGATCCATCAAAAAACAGCTGCCATACCTCATTGTCATCTTTGTGGTTTGGCTTGGTGATGCTAGGAATAGGCTGATTTTCTTCGTGTATGCAATAGACCCCTAGCTCAGATTCTTCCACTTCTTGATAAGGATCAAAAGCATGTATCTTGTTTGCCCATTCATCAAGAGTTAGATCCGGGATGCTTCCAACCTTAGTGTCAGCCTCATCAGTGCTTGGGTGGTCTTCTTGATCAAATCTTTGAGCATTGGTATTAATCGACTTGGAGTGTAAGGCTCAATATGGAAGTTTGCAATAGGTTCGACCTGATTGTAGCCTTAGTTCCATACCTCGTTCGAATAGCATGTGTGACCTATCGAAGGAAAAATATCCCCAATCTTGGTTTGTGAAGTCCCTTGACAAGCAAAGGGCAAAGAGTGGTGGAAGGTCTATGTGATACATCTTGTAAAACAACAACATTTGGACATGCATGCAAGGTAAGACTCAAGTTATTAATCACTCCAACTGTTGTTACTACTGTCCCATCTAGCTACACTACCCCTTTGGATATTGTTTCATATTGGAGCCCTAGCTGATCAGCTATTTGTTTAGGCATTACCGAGCTACTTTCCCCGGAGTCTATCATGTAATTGTGCACTAGCTGATTTCCTATGATCAATGAAACATAAAAGGGAGGGGGTTTCAAAATTTTACCTTGTTGTCCTCCATGATTTCCCTCAGGCTGGGCAGCATTTGTAAGCACTTTGTCTTGCATCTGAACTTTCTGATTCAAAGTTGGCCAGTCCTTCATGGTGGCTTGCAGTAGATCTCTTTGGCCTGGGATAGATAGGGATTCCCACATTGATATATTGACATTTGTCTTCTTCATCTGATCAATGATATTGAATGGTGATGAAGGATCTCTTTGTTGTCCCTTGGTTTGCACATTCACTCCTTGCATGTGGGTAGCAACAACTAGTATTTGAGTTGGCCTAGGGGCTGTTCTTGGCTGCCCTTGTGCATTTGAAATTGGATTTTGTTTGCCAACCACTTGTGGAACCATAGAAGGTCGTGGATTGGTTGGGGCTAATGGTTGTTCTTCACCCAAATTCCTCCTTTTTGACCTTGTGTTGGCTGCAACACCTTGAGAAACTACCTGGTTCATGCCACAAAAATCCTCTGCTTGCCAATTTACCAATGTGGTGTCATTTGGGGCTGATTCTGTTGAAATGTTTTGTGTTGTTACTGTTTCCTGATTTGCTCTCACCCTCCACACCCGATAGTTGTCACCATTAACACTTGATTTAAAGAACCATTGAAGCACATGGATTGGTTATGAGGCTCATTGCATGGAAAACACCGAGTCATACTCACGAGCAATGTTGTTTTGTGTTGGCACCAATGCCTTAGGCGAGATATGACATTTGTATTATAGGGATGAAATGGTCTATTGGCGGAGGCCTTGTTTGATTTATATTTGCAGCTGGATTAGGAGGCCTTTGTGGTTGGTATGGCTGCTGTTAGGTTGAGCTTGGGGTTGATAAGAAGGTCTAAAACCTTGGGCTTGCTTCTGTTGAGAGTAACCAGCTCATTGCCTAGGTTTTGCAATTGCTTCATGACTTCTTAAAGCTCATTTGGGGTACTTGGAGATGAAGTGGAAGCTTCATTTGAACTTGATTTCTAGGAGTGGGAGAAGGAGCCAAATTAGGTGCTTGATTGGTGTTTGGGCTCTCTAAACTTGGAAACAATGGCATGGGACGTCTAGGGGCAAGTTTACCGGCTTGGATCAAACAATTTTCAGCCCTAATGGCAATCTATAAGCCATAGGGATAGTTATGCCTCCCATGGACTGAATTAACATAGAAACATCGAATTTAGAGCTTTGAGATAGTAGAGAAAAGAACCTTTCATTGTTGGCACTGACTACCACTTGGAATTCTCTCCCAAGTCTTTTGAAATTTGAAGTTGAAATCGTCATTCTAGCTACTCATTGGAAGCTCTCTTGATGGTTGTCAGCTGCTCCAAAAGAGACAAGTTGTCTCCCTTCTCTCCAAATTTCTCATGAAGTGCTATACACGCTGATTCCAATTTGTGATAGAACGAACTCAAGACTCCTAAACCATTGCAATGCTTTACCCTTGAATGAAGATGCGGCAAAGAATGACTGACCACTTGCATCTCATTGATTTCATGGATTGCACAGTTAGCAATATCTTTAACATGATCACACTGGAGTAGTCTGATTCTCTCCGGTGAAGTAGGGAATGTTCTTCAAGGCTACGATAGGAATTGGATGTTGTGCATTGAGGGCAAGTAGGCTCTTTGCTGTGAAGTTGACATAGGGGTTGTTTTGTGCCATTCTAATTGGTCTTAAAACCCTTGTTGACTAAATGAAAGGCCTACCAGGTGGAGGAGTTGAGAGAGTTCTATTTGGTGGAGATGGGGACCTTTGAATCCTTCTTCCTCTTTGCCTTCTTCTTGGGGATAATTGTAGATATTCAAACATCACTTCTTCTTCTCCAACTCTTGACCTTGTGGTGACTCTTCTCATGAGTTTTCAGGCCTGCCTTGCTGAAACTAGTTGATTCTTCCCTTGGAGTCGCGGATATGCAAATAATAGCTCTTTTCAAGAAAGAAAATTGCAGTAGATGCACATCAATTTTTTGCTGATAAAAATGAGACCTCTAGTGTCCCGGTCGTGCCAAAAGCTGTTGTAGTTGGATCATAACACCCCTGGATGTAAATCGGGTTTCTAAAGCGATGTCTTAGGCACCAGTGTGATTGCATAACATGAAAACCTCTCTCCAAGTGTGGGACTTGTTAAAGTAAGAGAGGAATCTCTAGATTAGAGGTTGGTTCCTCAAACTCCTCGATTTAGATCTATATTTTACACAACTACAGAGGTTGAGATCTAATCCTACTCTAAATTGCAAGGAGACAGAGATAGAAATGAAAAAGTTGAAACTAACCTAAAGATGGTGATGCACCAAAAGGAGTGGTGAATATTTTTGTCATGCAAATAGACACAAACCAAATATTGCAACATAAAACATACGAGTTGATAAGATATAATTTAGGATCGAAGCTGAAGCAAATAATAAAAATAAAGTTGAAACCCATTCACAAAGCTTGCATTATCATTTCAATGTCAAAATCATCGCATTACAACCTCAGAGAGGAAAATAATTGTTATAATCCTTAAAGAGGTCTGATTCTTCAAACAATCACTTTAGAGGTGAAAGAAGAAATTGCCATGCCCAAAAATGTTCCCCCTAGAAAATGAGCCAAATCGGCTTTTACATTGAATAGGTCGAGCCAGGAGAGAGAAAACGTACAAAACGTGGGAGCCCATTCCTTACTAACTGCAAATGCATTAAATCAGCATGGGGACCTTACAAACCCATACCCTATCATTTTTGACCAAATTGGAGGAGAGTGCGACCCATTCTACATTAAATTTGGTCGCTGAAATGTCACTTCTAGCCATGAACACGTGTCAGAGCTGTTTCTTAACTTTCTCTCTCTAGACTAAACCAAAATTCAAGATTGACCCTAGAATCATGTAGAGAATTTTATAATCTTTCCAATGATATAAAGAATGTGCAAATCTGAGCTCTGGATCGAAAGATATGGCGATCTGAAGATTTAGGCACGAAAACAGGCAAAAATGGGTTTTGAAATTTTTTCCTGCGCTCCGCCACCTGGACGACACGTGTCGGGTGCTGATTGGACGAGAAATTCTCTCTCCTCCTATTTCCATGGGTTTCCCTTTGAAATTTTTGACTTTTTGTAATTTTGGAAAATTTCCCATTTTTTCCCCGCGCCCCCGCCACTTGGGACACGTGGCATGCATTGATTGGTTGACAGGGGTGCGGGGAAGACCTTTGCTTTTAGCTTTTTGGCCAAAACTTTTGCCAAATTCTTCAAATCTCCCCGAGCTCTGCACTTCCCTGCTCCATTGGACATGCATCCTCTTTTTATTGGCTCGGGCCAACGCTCCAACTCGCTCCCTCTAAAACTCGGCCAAAAACACTTAGCCAAAATTTTGTTTTGTGCCGCGAACTCCCCACGGCCCTTAGGACACGTGTCCTATTCTGATTCACTCAGGCCGCCCCTTCAAACCTTGCCCCTTTGAAATTTTGATGTTTCCCCTTGTGACATGTGTCATGCTGCGATTCGTCCACGGGCCTGCCGTCTTTTCGCATCCCTCGCGTCCTTATGGCCAACATTACTAATATGCATCAAATTATGTGCAACTTCTAGCTCTTTGGTGCTTCTAAGAACCGAGCGAGTGAGGGATGTCACTTTTGGGAAACTTGGGGTTCTTAGTCTTGGGTTTGGAAGAGGTGTTCGGGATGGAAGTGGGAGTAGTGAAGGTAGGGATGCGCGGATCATTTGGGAGAGGGGGAAGCTTGGGAACTTAGAGACACAAAGCTTGTGAAGCAGAATGATAAGGCCTTGGTGAAGAGGGATGGCACAAGAGTGATTCTGGAATTCTAAAATGAAGCACTGAAGTGAATTTAGCAAGTAATGTGGGAAGAAGACCGCAAATTGTCTTCTAAAGTGGTTAAGAAAGACCAAGTGCTTGGCAGAGGACTATTTTGAAGCGCCTTCTAAAGAAAGGTACCTAACCATTTTTTGTAACCTCATCAAAAGGCTTGGGGATAGAACTTACCCTAACACCCGCATAAACAAATTCAAGCTCCTCACCAACGTCAGAGTTGGAGTTGGTTTCAACCAAACTCTATAATTATCGGTGATTCTCCAGGATCTTTGGTGATTCTATTTAAATGAGTTTCGACCCTCTTTAAGAAGGTTGATTCATGCTTGTTTCTCCGATACTAGACACTTCATTTAGTTAATGAGTCTTCTCATAGAGCCTTAAGAACACTAAAAACACTCAACTATTCCACATGACATTAAAAACCTCTTCATCTTATTTCAAAACTATTCAACATTGAGAATCAACACAATAATCTTCTCACCTCTACAATATCCCCACTCGAGGTAACATCATCTTATCTTCTTCATTCATCAACTTATACAAGGTAAGTGCATTCCATTGCATTATTATCTCATTTACATGTTATTTATAAGCTCAAATTAACCTTATTAGTATCCCTTTTGTGCTCTTTTCCAATCTATTAATGACCTATACATTTATATAGAATCTACTACCGATTTACTCCAATCACCAAGGACTTCTCGCAATCACGGTGATCTGTCTAAATCACCAAATATTCCTATGTAAAAGATATTGTGAACCCTAAAATTTCTTTTTAGACATCTGGATCCCATCATTTATCACCACTTTACCTTTGCAAGTAATTTTCCAACCCTATCCAACTCCTTTGAGCCATCACTTTGTTAGTTATCCTAAATCTAACACATTGTTAAACTCTCCCTTATGAGCGGTTAGCCATCCTCATCCTTAATCCTTAGCCATTTCATGATCCCTAGAATCCCTTTAGATTATTTATCACTACATTATCAGACCATCATATAAATGTGGATTGTGTCAGTCCCTTTATGTTTGCATTGTTGATTATATCATCTGTTTTATCATTTTATCTCATCATTATTAGATTGATTTCTTGAACGTGGATTGACATCCTTGCAAGGAAGTCCATTGACTTCAAGGGCTAACCTTTTCCAAGAAATTTTCCATATATACATCCAATAAGGTATCTTTTTCTAAGTTTCTATTCATTACATGTAGCTTATCCCATTGGAAATAATGAGTTGTGCACCCACCAGAAGATCCTTAGATTCCATTAGTATTAGCATCGGTCACTACGGTGTATCGGTAAACCCTACCATCTTCTCGAGGTCAATTTGTCTTTGGTATTCCATTTTATTAATTTATAATAGTTAAGAAAAACTCTTTGGTACACAAGGGTTGAAAATAATTACCTACAATTTGACTGGGTAATGCATGTTCCTCCCTAGAGACAAAAATTCCAAAAATGAGTCTTTATGGGTGGGGAAGGGGAAACCTTAAGAAGAATAGCTCCAATCCTATCTCACTATGGTGACCTAAATGAAAAAGGGAAATATCCAAAACCTCAAGTCTAATAAAGAGATGCAAAAATATGTGCAAATGTATAATGTGCAAGAAAGTGAAGTGTTTTAGAATGATGAATGAGTAATGATAAAATGAAAATAGTGGTGGGGTATGTATTCCCAACACAATCACCTATGGAAGATGACATCATCCATGGGAAAAAATTGGCATTATCACCCATGGGTGATGACACCAATATTGGTGGAAAATTAAGGTAAAAATGAATAAAACAAAGTAAGGTGGAAGCCAATAAATAAATAGAGAAAATGATGAAGGTCCAAGATGACTGAAATGAATGAAAAAAGAATTACTAAATGTAAACAATTGAACATAATGAGACAAGTAGAAATCTAGAAGGATCCTCACTCCAAAATAAATTATATGGTCTACACAAGTCATGAAATTTCTTACATATGTAATATCTCATCGAGATATTTTTGACACATTTTGAACGGAAAAAATGAACATTGTACGTAGAAGATACGACTGTTGAAATTTATGCCAATCGAGAAAAAATAAAAGTTGCGGGTTATATAGAGATGGGATGGCATAATCATAGTTGGACAAGTGTATGAATGTAGTGAGGATTAGTGAAAATTTTCTCATGTAAATGTTTTTGGTTTTATCCTCCAATATTCGACGATAAATATGGGGCACACATGATGTGTCGGTGAGGGGCCTAACAGATGGCAAGGTTCACTCTTTTTAATGAGGGGAACCATACCAAATTTCTTCACATTACATTATAAAATTTATATTTATAAACCATATGTAAGACCAAATTATCCTACTATGGGAATAAATCCCAAGTTTACAAAAGTCCACAAAATAGCCATCTCGGTTGAGTCACACAACCATCTCAACAAGTTGGAGTCAATTCATCAAGCATTGTCACATAACTCAATGGAAGATCCACCTTGACTTCCAACTCATCATGCTAACTCAATAACATAACTAAACATCCAACTCATGCACAACTTAAAGCTAACTCACTCAACCATCGACTAATTACTTATAACTAAATCACATGAAAAATGACGATCTTGTAGGGATTGTTAACAAAATGGGAGTGTAACATGACCGCAACTACATAACTTATCTGGAATTGTGGTATTATTAAATCAAAATATCATTCAAATTTGATCAATGTGGGATATATTCCCCATAATACATGTAAATTTCCAAATAAAATTGGGACATGGTGAGTGGGGGTTGAACCCACAATGGCATGTGGGTTATTCAAATTCCTTAGTCATTAAATCCATGTATGTCTTTGCTAACATAGCCAAGGAGATAGGTTTTATAATTTATTTTCCAATACAAAATGCACAATATTATGTGATGGGAGGGATTCAAACCCTAGATAAATTGGAAAAATGATATGAATTTAAATTTTTTAAGTGGGCCACAATCAAGGATTGAGACTGAATAGGATCGAATTCACAAAGAAAAACATGTGTGAAGTAGTGAAATTAAAAAACACTCCAAGGAGAAAACTTGTCTCTAGCAAAAAAGAAATTGTTCATAAACATATTAGCCAAAATATACATAGGAGGTTACATTATATAGTGATAAATTAGGTCACCCAAAAATATAACTAACTCAACTCACAATTAGAAAATTACCTAAAGTACATTTACCCTAATGACTTATAATAAATCTAAGCAAGCTAATTAGACCATGTAGGTAAAACCACATAGTGGGAAAAAACAACACTAACACTCCCTTAAGCATAGCTTAGGTGGGTACTAGAATTAGGTCCCAAAAATAAGGCCTGATGAGGTACCCAAGTATAAATAAAACACCCCTAGAGGAGGATGACGAAGTTATTCAAATCCCAAGAAGAGCCCACAAATGAAGATACTTTCTCTAAGTGAAAGGTTTGGTGAATATATCAGAAATTTTCTCTATTGTCTAGATGTAACCAAGATGCAAGACTTTCTCATAATGAGCTCCTGAATGAAATGCATGTGAATCTTGATATGCTTGGTCATTTTATGGAGGAATGGATTCCTACAGATCTAGTTTATGATTTTATTGTCACGAAGATGATTGGTGGTCTTTAAAACTGGATACCGAACTCAACGAGAACACCCTAAATGTAAATAGCCTCAATGGAAAAATAAAGAACTCATTTAGATTCTTCCTCTATACAAAATAAAGCAATAGAATTATACTTGTTTCTTGACTAACTAATCGGTCATGGACCAAGTGAAAAATTGTAGCATGAAGTAGACTTACGATTCGAATATCGTCATCCCAATCCAAATTTGTATATCCAATCAATTCAATGCCAATTCCTAATGTATAGTGAATCCCAAATCTATGAGTACCCTTAATGTCATGGAGAATTTTCCTAGCTATTTTTTAGTGTAGCTCATGTGGTCCCTACATAAATCTAGATACCATGCCCACGCATATGGAATATTGGTCTAATGTGTGTAAGATAGATGAGACTATCAATAAGTTATTGATACAAGGTAACATCGACCAAAGGAGATAGACATTAATCCTAAAGCTTCACACTACATAGAAAGGGAGTTACAGTTTTTTCTTACTGATTATCCATGTTAAATCATGAAAGAAAATCAATAGCATACTTGGATTATGCAATAGTAATCCTAGAGTAGACTACAAAATTTCAATCCCAAGGAAGTAATGTAATAATCCCAAGTTAGTCATTGAGAACTTGTCAGCCAAAGTAATTTTAACTACTCTAATGGTGGATGAATGATGCATATGAATCACTACCACGGTCATTATAGGCACAAGGAAATCCAATTTTGGCTTTATAGATTCATTTTGGTGTTTTAAGAGTCATTAGGTGGTCCATGTAGGCTATAGAGGTCTAAAGTTCAAATAAGGAGGTTTCCCTCCATTTTTCTTAGTTTAAAAATTTAAATGTTGTTAAATCCACTTGTAGTCTTGTTAGTGAGTGTAGGTGTCTTAAGGGTATGATTAGGATCTCTATAAGTTTGTAGGAGTTCATAATTATCATGTGAGCTCCATCATGATATGTGGAAAGAATATTGTAAATCCTTTATCCGATTATAACTCCTAGTCAGCAATAATGCCCTTATTGTATGTAACTTGTAACTATAGTGTCATCATGAGCATGAAGGGAAGTTCCTAAGAAATAAATCGAGTAAGGATATGATATACACCTTTGTAATAGTGAGGAAGAGGCATTGATCAATCAAGGTGTTATATATTAGAGATCAAAGACATGATTTGGTGTGGGTGAATGTATGCATACAATAGTAAGTGAGCATGTGTAATTGTTATGAAAGAATTATATGCTTCATTTTATTGTTATTGAAATAAATATATGATGTTATTGTGGTTTTCATAACCTCTTGGGTGTAACTGTAAAGGAGTGTGGATTGTATCTTTTTTGGAGTAAAACTAGAACATAACATTGTATAAGTTGTGGTGAAACTTAGTTGCATAGGGATTTTTAAGAGTTGTTCAAAGAAATTTGAAGGGATAAAGAGCCTCCCATAGTTATTAGAATCATTATAAAGCCTTTAGATTCGAGTGAGAGTGCTAAATGGGTGAGAAACCAATTCAAAACCTCTCTCAGTGTTATAGTTATGTATACCCTACAAACTAGGGTTTTGAGGAAACAAAACTGACTATCTCAAGTTTTAACCAATGAAAAATTATGAGAATTTGAAGTAATCATCATTGGGTGTTCATGAAGCTATTGCAAAAAGAATCAAGTTGATTCATTTTCATTTGAGAGAGATCTTCATGACAGTAGTGTGTCATAGTCATGCCAGGAAGAAAGAACACTATTTCTTGTAAATTAAATCCATTTCCCAAAATTGGGGGAGCCCTACAACCATTAGTTTAGCTAAAGGAATATAAGGAGTTAATTAGAAGACTCTTATTTAGTCTTGAAAGTATTTGGAGATCAATATAACCTTGAAAATGCACCGTTTCATGTTGAAATTGATTCAAAAGTGCTTGTAACCATTAGGATGATCTTGTAAGGTCACACTTTTAAATTGAATCTCAATTCAAAAGCTGACAATTTACCAAAATGGGATTGATAAGGTGTTTCCAAGGAAAATAGGGAGCCTTAAATGGCATAAGATCTTAGGAAATCACTATGCTTGTGCTTAAAAACCTTAGGATCATAGGTGAATTGTAAACTTGGGTTAAGGGTGAGTAAGTTAATCAATTCTTAGGATTTCAATGGCCTAGATTGTTGAGATGAGAGCGATAAAGGAAAGTAAACATGAATGAAGAAGTGAATGAATGGGTTTAAGCTCATTGGACACATTTACATGAAATTTCCATTTCCTCACCTTAACAAAGAGGCACATTTTACAAGATATAGGTTGGATTAAAGTAGGTTTTCTAACCCGTCTTGTTTGAGGGTATGTGAATATCCTAGATGCTCTACATCATATTGGTATCAGAGATGATAATGAGAAGAATTTGATAGGAAGAGAGAGAAAGAAGTAGTGAAAAATAAATAATAGACAAAGAAGTGAAGAATTTGACAAAATGCCACCAGGAAGAGTGTGTGGAGGAGGAAATAGAGAGAAACTTAGGGGTGCTGAGTTTGTTGTTGTGTTAAGAAACATTCAAGACAAGTTAGGAGCACTAGAAGTCTCTCAAAGAAGAGGGAAAACATTGGATGATGACAATGATGATGAGAGAGAAAGAGAAGTGACAACAACAAAAGGAGAACAAGAAGAAGAAAGACTAGAAGTAAAGATACTGAAGGCAGTCATGGGAGCAAGAAATAAGCCAAGGATGAAGGTACCAAAGTATGGAGGAAGTCTACATCTAGAAGAACTCATAGAATGGATAGCCAAGATGGAAAAATACTTTGATTTTGAGAGCATTGTAGAGAACAAGAAAGTGAAATTTGTATGTACCAAGACTACATGACATGCTACAGTATGGTGGGAATTTGTACAAGAAGAAAGACTGAGTAGAGGCAAAGAAAAGATAAATAAATGGGACAAGATGGTGGCCAAGTTGAAAGGTAAGTTCATTCATGTAGACTATCAAACTAGTTTATTCAAGAAGTTGCAAAATTTGAGACAGAGAGAACTAAGTGTGGCTGATTATATTAATGAATTATACAAACTAGCTATGAGGTCTGGTCATATACATGATGATGCTGAAGAAGTAGCCAGTTATGTAAATGGTTTGAGGTTGAATATACAAGATGAAATAAGTTTATTTCATATGTGATCGAGTAGAGGAAGTATATCGAGAATCCTTAAAGGAAGAGGAAAAGTTTCCAAGAAAAAGCTCACTATTTTAGAGGTAGAGGAAGAGGAATAAGTCAGTAGTAAAGAAGAGGAAAAAAAAAAACAAAAAATGAGGAAGAATGGATTAGTTCACAAACACAAATTTCTTCTAGAGGTGGATACTCAAGAGGTGGATACTCAAACAAAGGCAGAGGTGGATATGGAAGAGGTAGAGGTGAATTCACCTGGAAGATGTTTTAAGTGCAAAATTTTTCTCGGTCATAGATCATTTGAATGTACTTAATATCCTCAAGTAAAAATCAGCAAGGAGAATTAAGAAAGAAATAAAAATGGCACATGCAGATGAAGAGGAGAGTGTAGTAGAATCACCATCCTTGGTGGAGGATGTTGGCATGTGGTCCTATTAGGTGTTTTCATTAATACAAAACCATATTCATGAAAAATTGGATGATGTGTTAGGGCCATGCGATGATGTACATGATGCTAACATGATGATTCAGGTGTGTTTGTGTTGGTACAATGAGATTCAGTGAGGCATGCTTGCTCTTACAAGCCCATTCAGGGGCCTAGGTGATGTTGCATGGAGGTAAGAGCTTCTTGGATGCTTCAGAAGCACATTGACATGATGCATAGTATTTTTAGAGATTTCTTGGGAACTCATAACATTGGTATGGTACAAAGGGCTGAAATTCATCAAGCAAGATAAAGAATTAGCAAGGTGAAAATTATTCATGATGACATTCAAGATGGAAAAGGCAGAGTGTGGTGTTTCTTCAAAGCTCTAAAAGACTAGCCATAGGTATATCAATACTTATAGGTTTGTTTCAAATGTATGAAGCCTTAAAAAGGATAAAAATTATAATAAACCTAGAGAGGTATGAAAATAAAAATTTGTGCTCCATGATCAATACCAATCGAGAAAGCGGAGTATTTAGGTGTTCATAGATATGGTATAATATGAGTTTATACATCAATCTTGCTCCAAATCTGAGCTACTCTTTTGGAAAGAAAATGTGAATTTGGTATTTTATAAAGGACAAGAATAGTGTGTCCTTTTGACTGAGTTTAAGGCTTTTGTGCTTAACTGGGATTCTTCATCTTTGTATATCAAGCAATGTTGTTACTTAAGTTATGTGTGTGTCCAATGTGAGTGAACTAGGTGAGAGTTGATTATAGGTGTTGGAGCATGATTTGAGGTTGAAACAAGTGTATTTTAGGTTGAGAAAAATTAGAGAGAATGTGTGCAAGGGTTTGAAGATTTTAGAAGTGATTGAAGAGCTTGTTTTGTGAAGATTGGTCACCTAGGGTTTGATTGAAGAAGTGTGAGTTGAATAAGAGGTCTCCATCAGTTGTGGCAATAACAAATCAGAGATATGAACATCATAAGATGGTTGAGTGGGTGCTTGATCATCTTAGGGGGTTCTAGTCTCCTGTGAAGTTAGTTCTTCACAAAATTAGGGGTTAGTGCTCCTTTTAGGGTTGGTTCTCTACTAAACTAGGGGTTGGTTCTCCTTGTGGGGTTGGTGCCTCACTAAATTTAGAAACATATCAATATAAGATTGTGTTTCAGTGGGTTTTCTTCCCCTTGATGGTTTCCCACTTATATCTTGTGTTCATGTGTTGATTCTATGTTTCATGGTTGTTTTCATCTTTGATATTTTATGGTGTACACACATTAAGTATTGGTTAAGTGGATTTTTGGTTGAATGGTTATGAGTTTTTGAATATTCAGATCTGAAATATAATTTGAAATATTGTAAGGAATGATTCACCCCCTCTCAGTCCATTGTGCTTCTAACAATTAGTATTAAAGTTGGTACTTTTACATAATTTTGACAACTTGAAAGGAGATCCTTGAAGCAAAAATAGAGAACAACAATGTCATTATAAAGGCACCATTGTTTGATGGAGTGAATTATAGTTTATGGAGCTTGAGAATTAATTCCTACATCATGGCTCAAGGGTTTGATGTTTGGAATGCTGTGGAGAGTGGCTATACTCCTCCTACCACCTCTTCACTTACTGATGATAAAAAGAAGGCCTACACCAATAACTCAAAAGATTTTAATGCCATCATAAGTGGCCTTGGAGAATCTGAAATGGGAAAAGTGATGCATTATAAATCAGTTAAGGAAGCTTAGGGAAAATTGCAAGTTCTCTATGAAGGTGACTCAAAGGTAAGGATTGCTAAGCTTAAAATTTTTAGAAATCAGTTTGAATCTCTTAAGATGAGTGATGATGAGTCTATTACATCTTATTTTCTTAGATTTGACAAGGTTTTCAATAGTATGAAAGGATTAGGAGAAGATCTAAAAGAGGAAGTAGTTGTTCAAAAAGTGTTGAGATCCTTAACTCCAAAATTTGACTCAAAAGTATCAGCTATAGAGGAAGCAAAGGATGTAACTAAGATGAATATGGATGAGCTACATGGTACTTTGACAGCCTATGAGATGAGGGTAATGGATTCTAAACCTACTAAGAAGAAGATAGCCTTCAAGATGGATAAGATGACTAAGGAAAAAAAGGAAAAATTTAAAGATACTACCTTAGAGCTTGATGATGAAGAGATATTTTCCATGGTTGCTAGAAGAATGACACTTGGGACTGGTAAGTATAAAGGTAAACTCCCTTTTAAATTTTTACATGTGGTAAAGTTGGTCATTTTTCTGCCAAGTGTCCTCATAGACATGATAAGAAAATAAATGATGAACATGATAGTGATGATGAGAAGAAAAATCAGAAATTTGATAAGAAGAAGAAAGGGTTCAAGAAGAATGAATCTATGAAGAAGAATAAGAAGAGCCTCTATACTAAGAAAGAGGAATTTGATGCAAGTAGTGAAGTAGATAGATCTGATTCAGAGATTGAATCTGATCACAATGATGTTGGTGATGAAGTTATTTTCATGAAAAAAGAAGCCATGAGATCCTCTAGTGGTGGTTCCACTCTATGGGGTGATATCTCACATGATTCTTGCAAAGTAGAAGAAGGATAAGATGATGGTTTAAGGCTTGAATTGGCATGTGTGCAATCTGAACTTGAACATGCTGAAAATAATAATAAGAAGTTGACATCTCAGGTCAAAGAATATAAAGAAAAATACAAGAGCTTGAAGGAAAACATTGGGAAATTTCTGAAAAACTTGAAGAATTAGTAAGAAGGCTAGAGTTGCAAATGAGCAACATGACTCTTAATCTGAAATCTAAAGAAGAGAAGGTGATATCTCTCAAGAAGAAACTCATAGACACTGCAAGAAAGATAAATACTTATCAAAATTTTGATGAAAATAGTAGAGATCTTGATGATATCTTGAGAAATCATAAAATTGCAAGTGATAAGACTGGTTTAGGCTTCAAATTATAAGAAAAAGTAATAATAAGGAAGAGAAAATAGACATGGTTTCATGCAAGTAATCAGGAGAACCTATCACCAAGGAAGGAAAGAAGGGTCTTTAAGTTAAGGACATTGAGATACATGTAATATCCTAGAGACACTCAACCATGGTATGCAAGATCCTTTAATGGTTTTGTTATACATGTAATTCATTTGGTCATAGGGATAACGAGTGTAGAAGAGATCCTAGAGACACTCAACCATTGAGAGACATTGGAGATGACCATTCTAAGAAGGTTGTATGATTTAAGTGGAACAAGATAGGTCATGTTGCTAGGGATTGTATAAATGACTCATCTAGGAATTCGTATGAGTTAAAGAAGAGAAACACAGTGGTATGTTACAATTGTAACAAATTTGGTAATATGGAAAAAGACTATTTTCAATATTACTCAAGTTAAATAATAATTTATTCAGGTCATAGAGTACAAGCCTATGGTGTTCAATAACCTAGAGTGTATGAAAATGGCCTTAGAAGCACCCGAGAACCTAGAGGATACCATGATGTGTCTTCAAGTGTATATATCAATGAAAGGATAAGTGTTTTAAAGTGTTCATATCAGAAAATAGAGGATGAAGGAGTTCTACAGGTGCCCAAGAAGTCTTGGGACCTCTTCAATACCTTCTTTTAGGTCTTCATGGAACATATATACCTTCACTATGCTTCTTGAAGGTATATCAATGCATATGAAGCATCCATGAGAGGGGGAGATATTTGAGTGAATATATGCCTCCTCCATGTGGTATAGGTATGTCATATTATTCCATTATTCATAGTCTTGTTGGTACCTAATGATGGATCTTGTGTAGAAGTCTTGATATCAGTCTTGGGTCTCTAAGTTGTACATGTAAGAAGTCCTTAAAGTATGTTCTCACATCTTCATGATATGTGGTAAGTATGAGTTGGCCATGTATTATATTGTGTCTCTTTTATATGTCACAATGTGTGTGTGTGTGTGTGTGTGTAAATGGTTTAGAATTCATGAAAATTGTACTTATTGTCTTTGTGAACAAAAGCTGGACTATGTTGTGTGTCTATCGAGTTACGTGAAGAATACAAAGTGTCCTATCCGAGCTTAAATGATGTCATAATGAATTGACATGAAGTGTAACTTCCTTGATCAAGTGTGTCTATTTTTCCATAATGTGTATAAAGTTTAGAGGGTGTCTATACGATGAAAAAGTACAAGCGAGCGTGGAAATCTACAAGTAACTTTTCCTCGCACCCGACCTCCCGAGATCGTGCTAAGACAAATGCCGGTGGGGATTGAATATGCGTGGGATGCTGACAAACTAGTTAGGCAATCTGATGTCTTTGACACACACTAGTGGAATTTGTGAATCTAAGGCAAAGAAGGCCCTCATAACCTGAATCGGCGTGATAGATCGATCAACAAGGATGACTGCTCGAAGGCCCAATCAATGTCAAGCTCTGGCGTGATTCGGTCATGGGTTGTGGAATATGTGGAAAATGACTTGGGATAGTTTCGTGTATGTTTCCGATAAGGTCATAGGGTGGATGGTAAATATAATTGACTCTATGGGTGATTTTCTGGCCTAGTCTAGAACTCCTTAGCTTCGTTAGCTGCTATGTCTAATAAGGATAACTGTTCGATGATGATAGGTGGAAGTGGAGTAGATCTGAATATTAATGTGTGTAGGCCAGCATCAACGTCAGATTGACCTGTGGGCTCGTTGGGTTGTGGGATTTGTGGGTCACAACCGTAGATTCGTGGTTGTTGTAGACCTGCTATGGTCATGTGCGGAATCAATCTCTAATCTCTAGTACCCAATAGTCGTATGCTTTTTCAGCCTCTATATTTAGAATTAACAGTTGCTTGACTTTTTCAGAGTATCTCACAGGTGTTCGTGCAACTTGAATTCTTAAGCTGGTATCTATGTCTGTGAGAGTATCTCCTGCGTCTGGTTGTGGGACCAAAGGATCACAACCAAACGTTTTCTCTCTTTCAAGCCCTTCCACAGTCATGTGGGTATGTATCTAGGGTAATCTGTAGTTTGGCTGACTTGACCAAAATGTATACGCTTGGTCATCCTCTATATTCAACCCGCTCAACTGTGAGCTGATCTGTTGTAAGTTTGTCGTTGTTCGGAAGATTTGGATCCTAAGACTTTGATCAATATCAGTTATCACTGTGACGAGATTGGGTTGGGGCACGATTGGCTCGAATACGTATTCCCTGGGCTCTCTAGGGCCCGTGATTGTCATACAAAAGCAACAATATAAACTAAAAGCAGCAAAGTAAAATTAACTATGCGAAGTATATTTATAGCATATATAACTTCTCTATTTTTTTGTATTTTTCTGATGAAATTTTTGAACGAAATTGAAAGAGTAACCTTTTAATACATCTAGAAATTAACAATTGACACTAATAACAGACTAAAACAAACAAAGTAACCGAGTGTGGCTACTTGTCTGTGCAATTTGTAGATCTACTCTAAACAATGAAATAACTGATCTAATCTATTTGTAAGACTATCGATCCTACCTCAGAAGTGAGGAATGAATCATAGTTTCTCAGAAACTATCAATCCCCACAGCTTCCCCGGCAATATCGAAAGTAAAATTAATTGAAATGAAATGATTAGCTATTCTATTTGATATGCTTCTAACTAGAACTTTGAAAGATAGAACCTGGATTCTGTAGAACAGTGGCGAATCCAATGGTGTGTGTGGCTTTGTCCCCTCAGTGTGATCTCCTCATTCCTTCGTGCTCACGTGGATCCAGAAAAGCGTGTAATGCTAGCATCAACAGGAGTAGATATTGGAATAAAGACAACTTTAGGATACAGACTGAATACAATGCGAGTAGGAGAGGGATAGCGCAAGAGTACAGAGCTTGGCTTATGTAATTCCTAGCGGGATTTATTGCGAGTCATGCAGAATAAAACGTCCAGAACCTGAAACTATCCTGTTTGAAGAACAAAACCTGTAACTTTAATGGCTTCCTATTGATGAACAGACTATCTTACTCCAATGGATTGGATGAAATAACAACAGCATTTGCACAAGATGGATATGTGGCTTTCAAACAGCATAACAATGCTAACTAAGCATGCAAATGAACTAAACTATGACTTCTAAGCAAAATAAAAGACTGAACTACTGAAATGAGAAATTGAGAGGTAAATTTTGAGGGGCCATTTGCTTGAGCACAAGCCAACTATTTATAGCATTTGCATTTACCCAAGGTAAAAACCAAATTGAACTCTTAAACTATAAACAATGGCAAAACACTATTCTAGGGGACCAAAATCATTAATGCAAGCTCAAGGCGGTGAAAAAAGCTGGTGAATCATTGATTTTTACGTGAGTCGCGTTAAAAGAGCATTCTGGAAAATGTGTAAAGGACCACCACCCCGAGCGGGGTGGTAGTTATAGGACCACTTTGCCCAGCGGGTGGCGGTTTCATAACTAAAGAGCAAAAGGCCAAGAAAAAAGGGGAAAAGAGAAAAACAAAGCATGCAGGAGCTAAGCGGGGATGTGGGATGTTAACGCATGTTTAGAGGGATTTTCTCGGATCCCGAACACCTTGCGAGGAGACCTGTATCATCATTGGGGCATGTGTTACGTTGTTCGGCGGTGCAGTACCCTCCAATTTTGGGTACGTACGGTGTCTCAAGAGGTTTTTATGTCATCATGTGTCTCAATGTTCAAGCTTAGTAATTTCAAGGTTGTTGTAGCACAACTCTCAATATTTGAAGGTATTTTAGTGCATATCTCATGAGTCCTACATGTATCTACATATCTCTAAACATGTTGGAGAAGATCTAAGAAGTTGGATGGTGTGATCAAGTGACAACTTGATGAGTAAAATGGTTGAAAAGGATAACCGTGGCCAAGGTATGACAAAATTTTGTTGCTTAGATCAAAGGATGGAATGTTACAAGTATGTATTTGGTCTTCTATGCTTATTAATATTGGTAAAGGTCTCTTATATGTTTTAATGATCATTTTCAGCATGAAAAGTCGTCTTAATGGTCATGAAAGATAAATATGGTGTATTTAGAAGGATCTTTGCCTAAGCCTACATTTTCTCATGGTGATGTGGATATTGGTGGAAAATCACTTTTGGGGGCCCAAATGATGCAATATGGAGCTAATATTTTGTAAATATCTTCTAGACATGATAGAATAAAGGAATTTAGTGGCCCTAGGCGCAATAGTTTCCTCACTCCTTGGACGTGTGACGGAGTTTAGATTTAACAGATTGTTATGTGAAGAGACCGAATACTAAGTTGTGTATATTTTAAACTAAGTATAGTGAGCTCAAGAACATGGCACAAGAATTATGGGGCAACATGTATGATAGAATGGGTTTCTGTATCTGGTATGATTATGTCTTGAATGTTCCTTAGTCAATAGTTTGATATGATTTTCAATAGAACAAAGACTAGTAAACCGTATTTTTAACCTCTTGTTGACAAAGTGAAGGAAATGCCTGTGGTTTCTAGTGCACTAGTGTAATCCTGGTCATAACTGATCCCTTATAATATGGAGTATTCGGTGTGAGAATTTTTTTTTGAATTTTTTAAGATGGTTCATCATGGGATAAATAAGCCTTGCAGGTATCTCATTCATAATTTGAGATTATATTTGCATGCTACATATTTAGAAGGAAAAATATACACTTTCTTAGGTATGAAGACTAACTTTCAATTTTTTTTTTTTTATATGTCCGAGACCTCATGAAGATTATATATGCATAAGTTAATACGGTATGATTTCGGGAGTGGAACAAGTTGTCATAATTCTTAGTTGTGCATTGAGACAAATTGACCATCTTGGTATGCCTAATATCTCGTGAGGCATAATATCCTAATCTATAGGTGAAAGGTATGTATCTTTACCCCTAATGACATATCAAAATCTTATTAAGGATATTTGTAAGCTTTAGAAATTATTGTTTCCTCAAAGTGAACAAAGAGATGTCTAGTAAATGTACCATGTAGTGTATGATCAATATATCTCTAAAGAGTGAATCGTATAGGTCTGTAAAGTGTATGATGACAATTTATATGAAGTGATACAATGCTTGATTAACTTTATCTTGTAAATTATGATATTGAAAGAGAAGGAAAGTTGCTAAGATGACATTCTTGAATCATGGTAAAGATAAACATAATGCATCAAGATCTCAGTAAGCTTGTTCAATGTTACAATGATATGGATTATTTCTCCTACAGGTGTAAGATGTTACTCATGCATGTTTAAGGCCTTTATGATAGGGGCATATTGAATAAGCACTCTAGAAGGTGATGATGGTGGTACCAAGGAAAATGAGGTATGGTATGGGAGTCTATCCCTTTGGTTAGATGGTGTTGTCTATTGAATGCATTATGTTAGTCTAATATGACTGTAAGAGACTGAAATGGAGCTTTAGGGCAGTGTCAAGTTGCTCAAGTTGATTTCTAGTCATGCTAGCAAGGTAAGAAGATTATTTTTGTGATTGGGAGCTAGAATCAAAATCCATAAGTCCAGGGGAGCATTGTTTTGTCAAAACAAGGTATGAATTTCATGGTGTGACATGTCAAAGTTGGTTGAAATTGCTCTAAAAGGATTGTTCAGGGATCCTATTCATAATGAGATATGAAGAAGAAAGTTAGTGCACTATTATGCTAAATATATGCCTAGACATGATGATGTATGATAAAGAAAGGTGAAGTAATTCTTTGATATGCTATTTCATGACATTGTTGGAATGTTTTTAGTATGAATGGTTCGAGTTAGTGGCCTACTACGGTGTTTCCATGAAGCCTAAAACAAGGTTGAGGAGAAAAAATTCTTGTTTTACATGCCTAGAAGGTTGAGAATGATGTTTTGCTCAAAATAAGGTATGATTATATTTTTCTTTCACATTTATCGATGATGTAGATGCTTGACCCGGAGGAAACATGGTGTTTGCATGCTTTGGAAATGAAGACACACACTTCTTGAGGTAATTTTCAAGATTTTGAGCTAAGATAAGATCTTTGGTTGATGTTTCTAACCAAAACATGATGCTTTGAAGCTATGGAAGTTGAATAATATGCAGCTACAATATTCCTTTTTCATTAATGTTAAAAGGGGGAAGTTTAGGGTGTTTTCCATCAATGAAAAAGGGGAGATTATTGGCATGTGGTCTATTAGATGTTTTCATTGATGCAAAACCACATTAATGAAAAATTGGATGATGTGTTAGGTTCATATGATGATGTACATGATGATTGGATGTGATTTTTGGTACAATGAGATTCAGCGAGGTGTGCTTGCTCTTACAAGCCCACTCAGGTGCCTAGGTGATGTTGCATGGAGGTATGAGCTTCTTGGATCCTTGAGAAGCATGTTGACATGATGCATAAAACGTTTGGAGAGTGCTTGGGCACTTACATCATTGGTATGATATATAGGGATAAAATTATTTCCTATAGGTGGTCAAGTAAGATAAATGATTAAAACGGTGACAATGATTCATGATGACATTCAAGATGGTAGAGGAAGAGTGTGGTGTTGCTTAAAATTACTAAAAGACTAGCCACATGTATGACAATACTTCTAGGTATGTTTCAAATGTATGAAGCCTTAAAAAAGGATAAAAAATTAGAATGAGATTGCAGAGGTATGCCAATAAACATTTTTGATCCACGATCAATAACAATAAGAAAGCGAAGTATTTAAGTGTTCATAGATATGGTATAATTTGAGTTTATGCATCAAGCTTGCTCCAAATATGAGTTACGTTTTGAAATAAAATGTGCATTTGGTATTGTTGTTGCAAATCAGAAGCACCCCCTGGATGTTGATCAGGCTTCTAGTTTGACATTTTGGACATCCAGTGTGATTGCAAACATTGAATCTTCTCCCCAAGTGTGGGACTTGTAAAATGGGAAAAGAATCTCCAGGTTAGAGGTTGGTTCCTCAACTCCTCTGATCAGGTGTGTTACTTGTAAGTTACAGAGGGTTTGAATTCAAGATCCTACTCTAAATTCCAAAGGGGACAAAGATAGAGAATGCAAAAACTGAAACTAATGCTAATAAGGTGATGCACCAAAGGAGTGGTGAGCATTTTTACTTTTGTAGATTGACACAAATCATAGAAATGCAACAAAACTTCATGCAAAAACTGATAAACTGTAATGAAAGGTCAGAAATGAATCAAACAACACAAACAGAGGATTAAAATTCATTCACAGAGCCTGCATTGTCATTTCCACTATCAAAACACATGCATTACAACATCTGAGAGGTAGAAAATAGGTTACAGTCTTGGAAGAGGTCTGATTTTTCCACAAAATCACTTTCAAGGTGAAAGAGGGAGCCTGCAATACATGAAAAATGTTCAACCCTTTAAAAATGAGCCAAATCTGGCTTTTACAATGCCAGAAACGACCCTAGGAGAGAGAAACATGGGAAAACGTGGGAGAGATTCAACCACCAACCAAAAATGCAATAAAATAGCATGGGCATCCTTATAGGTCCATCCCTTGACATTTTCACCATGCTGGGAGAGAATGCGAGCCATTCTTCATTAAAAATGGTGGTTGAAACGTCATTTCTGTTCATGACCACGTGCCAGAGGCATTTTTCAATTTTCTCTCCAAACTCCATCAAAATACAAAAATGACCCTAGAATCTTGTAGAGAATTTCACCAGATTTCCATTGATATAAAGAACGTGAAAAATTGAGCTCTGGATCGAAAGATATGGCCGTTTGAAATTTTAGGGCAAAACAGGGCCAAAACGGATTGGCGGGTGAAAATTTTGAAATTTTCCACTTTTTGCATTTGGGAAAATTTCCCAAAAAATCCCCACACTCTGCCATTCCAAGTGCCACATGGCATGTTCTGATTGGACGCGGGCCCTCTGCGCTTCATTTTTCATCGTTGTGGCCATTGGAAAATTTTCCAAAAAATCTCTGTCGGCCGATGAGTTGAGGACACGTGGCACGTTATGATTGGCTGCGGGCATCTCCTTTTAAATTTTCCATCACTGTTTGACCATTTTTCCTCATTGGACATGTGGCAAAACCCCATTGGATGTGGGATTTTCCCTTTGAATTTTTCTTGCGGGCTTGTCTTGAATTTTTGCCGCCACATGGACACGTGGCATGATCTCATTGGCTCACGCTTAGGGGGCGGAATTTTCCTTTTGAAATTTCCTTCATTTTGCTTTGGGAAAATTTCCCAAATTTTCCCCACCTTCCACTAGTCGAGACACGTGGCAGCATCTCATTCAATGCGGGCCCTTGGGGCAAACATTTTTCTTTTCATTTTAGCCTTTGGGAAAAAATCCCAATCTCCCCCGTGCTCCGCCGTTCCGGCCCCTGGGGACACATGGCACAATATGACTGGTTGGCGGGTTGATGGGCCAATATTTCTCCTTTCCTCCCACCCAAACACTTCACCAAAATTTTAAGTTTCTCTCTGTGGCCCGCTGTTCTTGAGACACGTGGCATGAGGCCATTGGATGCGGACTTTGCGGGAAAAATTTGACTTTGCGCCTTCGCAAAATATTTCACCAAAATTTTAACTTCACCTCCGCGCTCCTTTGTTTGGGACTGAGGACACGTGGTGCAATGTGGTTGGGCGTGGGCCTTTCCTAGAGATTTTTCATGGCACCAACACTTAGTCATTTTTTCAATTTTTCCCCTTGGACACGTGGCACGATCCAATTCGCCGGCGGGCCTGCGGGGCAAATTATTCCCTTTGAAAACTTTCCGAATCACTTGGTAAAATTTCCAAGTTTACCTCCGCCCTCCACCGTCTGAGACACGTGGCATGATATTACTGGCTGCGGGCCTTTCAGGGGAAAATTTCCCACAAAAAATCCATCGAGCCATAACTTCAAAAATAAATGGAGTTAGGAGGAAAACTTTACCTTTCTGGAAATCTGAGAAAGAGCTCTATCCAATGGTTCCATTTCCGAGAAGGCCTTGAGTTCCGAAAAGTAAAAAATTATGATTGAGGCACAAGGGAGGGAAGAATGAAGGGAGTTAGCCCCCAAAATGAGCAAGGGGCTCATTTTGGGTAACAATTTTGGTGACTCAAAGGGTCATCTGCCTACTGGATGAAGTTACCAGTTGCCTGAAAACAATCTATTGGGAATGGAGTCATCAAATTATCTCGCTTGGTACCCTAACCGACTAGAACACTGTAAGGAGGAAGATGGAGGGTGGAACATCATCACTGATTAGAGCAAGGCCTACAACACATGTTTCTAGGAACAGAAAGCTTGTGCCAAAGCACTTAGGGAAAGCAAACTAATCTACAGCAAAACAATGTGCACAAGCACTTGGAGGAATGAAAACCTAAGCTAATATGTACAAGGTGGAGAATTCCCTTTAGTAGCAATGCTTTAGATGGATTCCATTGACTAGAATCTATAGTTCTTCACCATCCAATGAAGACAATTGGAAAGCATTGCTGTCCTTACACTTTGTGACCATGTATGGGCCACTCCAAATGGCATCAAATTTTGAATGCCTTCCCGGTTTTGCTCTGTCTGCATCCCATTTTAACACTAGATCTCCAACTTGGAAAGATCTATTCTTGGCCTTTCTATCAAAGGTCTTCTTTATCAGAGCTTGATCCTTCTCCATTGCTTGGGATGCCTTATTTATGACTTCTTGGAGCTCCTTCAACTCTACATATCTAACCTCCATGGGCCCGAAATCCAAGAGCTCAATCTGTTTCATGAGTTCCAATGTTGGCAACTCAAGTGACATGGGAAAAATTGCCTCTCTTCCATAAACAAGCTTGAATGGAGAGTTACCTGTAGATATCTTGGGAGTTATCCTATCAGCCCATAAGGCTGATTTCAACTTAGTATGCCAAGACCTCCGATTTTCATCAAGAGTCCTCCTAATGATCCTTAACAAGTTCTTGTTTGTAGATTTAGCTTTGGCCATTACCCGAGGGTAATAATTTGATGAAGTACTTAGGTAGATCCCGTTCTTGACAGCCCATTCGGTCACCTTGGACCCAATGAATGCCAATGCATTATCTGATATTATTGTATCAGGTATGCCAAATCTGGTTGCTATTCCCTCATAGAAGTCCAGGATGCTAGATTCATTGGCTTCCTTGAGTGCTACTACTTCAGTCCATTTGGTGAAGTAATCTGTTCTTTGTTAGGATCCATTTGTGCCCTTGGCTTGAATTTGGATTAATGACTCAATGAAGTCCAAACCCCATTACATGAATGGCTAGTTAACTGAAATTTGATGCAATGGAAGGGCAGCTAATCTCTCTTTACCCGTGAAGAATGCACAATTCTTGCACCTCTTGATCCATGCATAACAATCACTTTGAAAATCTTGGGCCAAAAATAGCCAGCCCTCATGATCTTTAGAGATGTCAATCTTGGTGCAAAATGGCCACCACTAGCTGATCCACCATGGAACTCTTCCAACACCCTTTGAATCTGATGTGTACCAATGCATCTCAAAGCAACACTCCATTCACATCCTTTCTAAACAAAAACACCATCAACAAGGGCATATGGGACAACCTGCAATCTGAAGTTTCTTCTTTTGGTTTTGTTCATCTCTAGAGGGCATAGACTTGTACTTAGGAAGTGCATTATGTCTTGGGTCCAGCAAGGAGTGAGGACACCATCATTTTCCTTTTGGGTGCTTCCTTTCTCATGGTTGTCTTGCAACGCCAAAACAGCCTCCTTCTCATTGCATGCTTCCTTGTGCTTGTTCAAGACCAGCTGTTCACACAACCCTTTCCCTCTCACCAACTTGGTGACTTTGATCTCAATGTCATACTCCATGACATGAGTAATCCAACTTTCTCTCTTTTAATTCAAGTCTTTGTTGAGGAGGAAGTCTTTAACTCCCATGTGAGAAACTAGCAATTGAACCTTGTTGTTTGAGACTAGATGCTTGAATTTCTTCAAGCTCCTGATTACTACAAGAACATGCTTCTCAATGAAAGAATATATCACCTCATAGTCCTCCAGGATTTGGCTGAAGAAAGTAATTGGCTGCTCATCATTGTCTTTGTTCTACTATACCAAAATTGCAGAAATAGTATCATCACCCCCAAATGCATAGAGGATGAAATCCTTGGAGAAATTCGGGTTAATGAGAGTTGGGGCTTGAGAGATGGCTTCTTTGATTTCTTCAAAACTTTCCTTTTCCCTCTTTTGTCCATTTGAAAGCCATGCTTTTCTTCAACATCTTGGTGATAGGCTTGACTAGGGCTACAAAATTTGGGACAAATCTCCGAACAAAATTTATTCTCCCCAAGAAACTTTGAAGGGCCTTCTTGTGGCTTGGCAACGACAACACTCTTATGGCTTCAACTCTTTCTAGATCGATTGCCAATCCTTCTTTGGAGACAATGTGGCCAAGGATTTTTCCTTCATGGGCTATAAAAATACACTTTTAGGATTCAAGGATACTCCAAATCTTCTACACCTTTGGAACACTTGCCTCAAATGAAAGAGGTGGTCTGCTGCATTTTTTGAAAAAATAGTGATATCATCAAGATATATTAGCACCATGTTGTTAATCAAATCCTTGAACGCCATGTCCATTTCCCTTTGGAAAGTAGCTCTAGTGTTGGACAGCCCAAATGGTATTTTTCTGTATGCATAAGTTCCCCATTTGGTTGTAAAGGCTGTCTTGAACTGATCTTCTTCTTTCACCATAATCTGATTGTACCTTGAATAGCCATCAAGTAATGAAAACCTCTCAGAGCCAGCAACAACTTGTAAAATCTTCTCCATGGAAGGAAGTGGATAATGATCCTTGAGAGATGCTCTATTTAAATCTCTGAAGTCAACACATAGTCGATTTCCCCACTCTTCTTTCTAATCGGAACCAAGTTGGCTACCCAACTAGAATGATTGATAGGGAATATGATTCTTGATTCTATCAACTTATTCAATTCCTTTCTCATGAGAGGATCCATGTGTGGATTGATTGGCCTTTTTTTTTGCCTAATGGGTTTAGTACTTGGATCCAATTCAATGGTGTGTTGAGCTAACTTGGGATTGAAACCCTTCAAATCTTCATAGCTCCAAGCAAACACATCAGGGAATTCTTGACAAAGCTGTATGAACTCATACCTTTCTTGTTTAGTTGTCATCTTACCAATTTGCAGTGATTTGCCTTCTTCCACCAAGATGGACACTGAATCTTCTCCCTTGACTTGGATGTTTGCTTTCTCCTTCCTAAACTGATCATTAGGATTGAAGATGGAATCCAAAGTAATAAGTCCCTTTGGTAGTTTGTTGGTTCTCAGTTGTACCACTTGGTCACCATACTGCTGCTCCAACTTTTCCTGATTTTTAGCTGAGAACTCAGCCTCTTCTTGTAAGAAATGGATGATTTGTTGATCATTTTCAAACACTTTCCAACTTACATTGTTTTTTGGCACTAAAGGCCTTACAATCACATGGATGTTTGGCTGTACCTTGTCTTTTTGGATGCTTTCAACAACATCAAAGGCTGCTCCAACTGCTGCAAGCCTGTCAGCAGCTTGGTTCTCTTTTCTAGGAATGGATTTGATGCCAAAGCCCTCAAAATATTCAATGAGGTCCCACACCCTATTTTTGTAGCACTTGAGTAGATCATTCTTGACAACATGCTGCCCCTTAACTTGGTTGACAATCAACTCACTGTCACCAAAGAATTACAAGTTCTTTATTCCTCTCTTGATTGACCAATGCAATCCTTGTATCAAAGCTTCATATTGGCAGTGTTATTAGAGCATGCAAACTGAAATCTAAAAGCTGAGTAATACTTAACTCCTTGAGGTGAAACAAGAATAGCTCCCCGCACCTGTACCTTATGCACTCCTTGATCCATCAAAAATAACTGCCATACCTCATTGTCATCCTTGTGGTTTGGCTTGGTGATGCTAGGAATAGGCTGATTTTCTTTGTGCATGCAATAGACTCCTAGCTCAGATTCTTTTATCTCTTGATAAGGATCAAAAGCATGCACCTTGCTTACCCATTCATCAAGGGTCAAATCTAGGATGCTTCCAACCTTGGTGTCAACTTCATCAGTGCTTGGATAATCCTCTTGATCAAACGTTGAACAATTGGTATTGATTTGACTTGGAGTGTAAGGCTCAATGTGAAAGTTTGCAATAGGCTCAGATCTGATTGTGGCCTTAATTCCATATCTTGTCCTGAATAACATGTGTAACCAATCAGCAGATAAGTAACCTCCAATCTTGGCTGTGAAGTCCCTTGACAAACATAGGGCAAAGAGTGGTGGAAGATCTATTATTGAGACATCTTGTAAAACAACAACATTGGGGCATACATGTAAAGTAAGAATCAAGTTTTTAATCACTCCAACTATTGTTACTGCTGTCCCATCCAATTGCACTACCCCTCTGGATATGAATTCATATTGAATTCCCAACTGATCAGCTATTTTCTTGGGCATTACTGAACTACTTGCCCCAGAATAAATCATGCAATTGTGTACTAATTGGTTTCCAATGATCAATGAAACATAGAATGGAGGGGGATTCAACATTTTACCTTGCTATCCTCCATGATTCCCCTCAGGTGGGCAACATTTGTGAGCACCTTATCTTACGTTTGGACTTGCTGATTTGAAGTTGACCGAGTCCTTCATGGAAGCTTGTAGCAAATCTCTTTGGCCGGGATAGATAGTGATTCCCACATTGATATTTTCACATTTGTCTTCTTCATCCGATCAATGATTTTGAATGGAGATGAAGCATCTCTAGGTCCCTTGGCCTACACATTCATTCCTTGCATATGGGTAGCAACAACTAGCATTTGAGTTGGCGTAGGAGTTGTTTTAGGTAGCCCTTGTGTGTTGGAATTGCATTTTGTTTGCCAATAATTTGTGGAGTCATAGAAGATTTTGGATTACTTGGACCAAATGGTTGTTCTTCACCCAAATTTCTCCTTTTTGACCTTGTGTTGGCTGCAACACTTTGGGAGACTATCTGATTCATGCCACAAAAATATTCCGCCTCGCCAATTTACAAGTGTGGTGTCATTTGGAGCTGATTGTTGCTGGAATGTTTCGGTTGTTGGTTATTTCCCCGACTCCCTTCCCCTCCACACCAGTTGTAGTCACCATTAATGATTTATTTAAGGCACCGTTGAAACACATAGACTGGTTATGAGGTTCATTGCATGGGAAACACCAATCATACTCTTTAGCTATGTTGTTTTGATCGGCACAAATGCCTTTAGAGGAGACATAACATTGGGATTATAGGGATGAAATGGTTTGTTGGCGGGAGGTCTTGTTGGTTTAAATTTGCAGCTGTATTGGGTGGTCTTTGAGGTTGGTATGGCTTCTGTTAGGCTAAACTTGAGGCTGGAAAGGAGGTCTAAAACATTGGGCTTGCTTGCCTCTCGAGTGTAACCAGCTCATTACCTAAATTTTATAATTGCTTCATGACTACTTGAAGTTCATTTGAGGCACTAGGAGATGAAGTAGAAGCTTCACTTGAATTCTGATTTCTTGGAGTGGGAATAGGGGCTAAAATACTCACTTGACTAGTACTTGGGCTCTCTAAACTTGGATACAATGGCATTGGGGGTCTAGGAGCTAGCTTCCAGCTTGAATCAAACAATTTTCAGCTGTAATAGAAATGCTATAAGCAACATGTGGATAGTTGTGCCTCCCATGGATTGAATCAACATAGAAATATCAGAATTTAAAGCTTTAAGGTAATATAGAAAAGCACCTTCTACTGCTGGCCTTACTGCCACTAGAATTCTCTCCCAAGTCATTTGAAACCTGAAGTTGAAATTAGTCAGCTGCTCATTGGGAGCTCTCTTGATGGTTGTCAGCTGTTCCAAAAGGGACAAGTTATCTCCCTTTTCTCCAAATTTTTCATGGAGGGCTATACATAGTTGGTTCCAATTTTGGATAGAACACGGGCAAGACTCCTGAACCACTACAAAGCTTTCCCTTTGAATGAAGAGGCCAGCAGTTTGATAGCAACTTGCATCTCACTAATCTCATGGATTGCACAAATATTAGCAATATCCTTGACATGATCACCAGGAGTGGTCTGATTCTCTCCAGTAAAGTATGGAATGTTCTTCAATACTGCGCAATCGGGATTAGATTTTGTGCACTAAGAACAAGTGGGCTGTTTATAGTGAAATTGACATAGGGGTTGTGTTGTGCCATTCTGATTGGCCTTAGAACCCTTGTTGATTGAATGAAAGGCCTACCAAGTGGAGGAGTTGATAGAGTTCTATTTGGTGGAGATGGAGACCTTTGAATTCTCCTCCCTCTTTGCCTTCTTCTTGGAGATAACTGCAGATACTCAAACAACACCTCTTCTTCTCCAACTCTTGACCTTGTGGTGATTCTTCTCATGAGTTTTCATGTCTGCATTGCTAAAACCAACCGATTCTTCTTCCTTGGAGTCACCAGATGTGTAATTTAGGGCTCTTTTAAGTAAGAAACTTGCAACAAATGCACATCAATTTTGTTTTAATGAAGATGAATACCTCTAAGGTCCCACCGGTGTGCCAAAACTATTGTTACAAATTAGCAGCACCCCCGGATGTTGATCAGGATTCTAGTTTGACATTTTGGACATCCAGTGTGATTGTACAACATTGAATCTTCTCCTAAGTGTGGGACTGTAAAATGGGAAAATAGTCTCCGAGGTTAGAGGATGGTTCCTCAACTCCTCGATCGGGTGTGTTACTTGCAAGTTACAGAGAGGTTTGAATTCAAGATCCTACTCTAATTTCCAAAGGGGACAGAGATAGAGAATGCAAAAACTGAAACTAATGCTAATAGGGTGATGTACCAAAGGAGTGGTGAGCATTTTTACTTCTGCAGATTGACACAAATCATAGAAATGTAACAAAATTTCATGCAAAACTGATAAAGCTGTAATGAAAGGTCGAAATGAATCAAACAATACAAACAAAGGATAAAAATTCATTCACTGAGCCTGCATTGTCATTCCCACTATCGAAACACATGCATTACAACATCTGAGAGGTAGAAAACAGGTTATAGTCTTGGAAAAGGTTTGATTTTTCCACAAAATCACTTTCAAGGTGAAAGAGGGAGCCTGCAATACATAAAAATGTTCAACCCTTTGAAAATGAGCCAAATCTAGCTTTTACAATGCCAGAAACGACTCCAAGAGAGAGAAACATGGGAAAACATGGGAGAGCTTCAACCACTAACCAAAAATGTAATAAAAAGCATGGGCATCCTTACAGGTCCATCGCCTAACATTTTTCACCATGCTGGGAGAGAATGCGAGCCATTCTTCATTAAAAATGGTGGTTGAAACGTCATTTCAGTTCATGACTATGTGCCAGAGGTGTTTTTCAATTTTATCTCTCCAAACTCCATCAAAATACAAAAATTTCCCCAAAATGTTGTAGAGAATTTCACCATATTTCCATTGATATAAATAACGTGAAAAACCGAGCTCTGGATTGAAAGATATAGCCGTTTGAAATTTTAGGGTAAAACAAGGCCAAAATGGATTAGCGGGCGAAAATTTTGAAATTTTCCACTTTTTGCATTTGGGAAAATTTCCCAAAAAATCCCCACACTCCACCATTTCGGGTGCCACATGGCATGTTCTGATTGGACGCGGGCCCTCTGCGCTTCATTTTTTATTGTTGTGGCCATTGGAAAATTTTCCAAAAAATCTCCTCCGGGCCGATGAGTTGAGGACACGTGGCACATTATGATTGGGCACGGGCATCTCCTTCTAAATTTTCCATCGCTATTTGATCATTTTTCCTCATTAGCCATGTGTAAAAACTCCATTGGATGCAGGCTTTTCCCTTCAAATTTTTCCTGCGCGCTTGTCTTGAGTTTTTTGCTGCCATATAGACATGTGGCATGATCTCATTGGCTCGCGCTTAGGAGTGGGATTTTCCTTTTGAAAATTCCTTCATTTTTCTTTGGGAAAATTTCCCAAATTTCCCCTGCCTTTTGCCAGTCTGAGACACATGGTAGCATCTCATTTGACGCAGGCCCTTGGGGTAAACATTTTTCTTTTCATTTTAGCCTTTTGGAAAAAATCCCAATCTCCCCCCGCGCTCCGCCGATCTAGCCCCCGGGGACACATGGCACAATCTAACTAGTTGGTGGGTTGACGGGCCAATATTTCTCCTTTCTTCCTGCCCAAACACTTCACCAAAATTTTAAGTTTCTCTCCATGGCCTGCTGTTCTTCAGACACGTGGCATGAGGCCATTGGATGCGGACTTTGTGGGAAAACTTTGACTTTGTGCCTTCGCAAAATATTTCACCAAAATTTTAACTTCACATCTACGCTCTACCATTCCAGGGACTGAGGACATGTGGCACAATATGGTTGGGCATGGGCCTTTCCCGAATATTTTTTCATGGTGCCAACATTTAGTCATTTTTTCAATTTTTCCCCCCTAGACACGTGGCACGATCCAATTCACCGGCGGGCCTGCGGGTCGAATTATTCCCTTTGAAAACTTGCCGAATCACTTGGTAAAATTTCCATGTTTACCTCCGCCCTCCGCCAGTCTAAGACACGTGGCATGATATTACTAGCTGTGGGCCTTTCAAGGGAAATATTTTCCACAAAAACTCCATTGAGCCATAACTTCAAAAATACATGGAGTTAGGAGGAAAACTTTACCTTCGGAAAGATGAGAAAGAGCTCTATCCAATGGTGCCATTTTCGAGAAGGCCTTGAGTGCCCGAAAAGCAAAAAATTATTACTGAGGCACAAGGGAGGGAAGAATGAAGGAGTTAACCCCCAAAATGAACAAGGGGCTCATTTTGGGTAATGTGTATTTGAGAAAGGATAATAAAAGTGTGTCCTTATGACCAAGTTTAAGGCTTTGTAGTGCTTTAATGAGATTCTTCATCTTTGTATATCAACCAATGATGTTACTAAGTTGTGTGAGTGCAAGGTGAGTGACCAAGGTGAGAGTTGATTGTAGGTTTTAGAGCATGATTTGAGGATTAAAAAAAGTGTGTTACAGGTTGAGAAATATCAGAGAACATGTGTTCAAGGGTTTGAATATTTTATAAGTGATTGAAGAGCTTATTTTGTGAAGATTTGACACTTAGGGTTTCATTGAAGAAGTGGGAGTTGAATAAGATGTCTCCATCAGTTGTGGAAGAAATAAATCAGATATCTAAACATCATAAGGTGGTTGAGTTGGTGCTTAATCATCTTGGGGGGTTGTATCCTACTTTTGAAGTTGGTTCTTCACAAAATTAGGGGTTGGTGCTCCTTGTATGGTTGGTGCTCTACTAAACTAGGGGTTGGAGCTCCTTGTGGGGTTGGTACCTCACTAAATTCAAAAACATATCAATATAAGATTGTATTTTAGTGGGATTTCTTCCCCTTGATGGTTTCCCACTTATATCTTGTGTTCATGTGTTGATTACGTGTTTCATGTTTGCTTACATATTTGATATTTTATGGTGTGTACACATTAAGTAGTAGTTAAGTGGATTTTTGTTGAATGATTATGTGTTTTTGAATAGTCATATCTAAAATATAATTTGAAATATTGTAAGGACTGATTCAACCCCCCTTCTTATTCTATTGTGCTTCTAACGAGAGGAAGTTGAAATTGGATAAGATTTGATGATGAGAAGAGATTTGGTGAATGCAAGCAAGAATGAAGAACCAGTGCAAAGGAGAAAATTGTTTAGAACCATATGCAAGGAAAGAGGTAAGTGTTGCAAACTCATTATTGATAATGGTAGTACTGATAATTTAGTCTCCACTGAAATGGTAGAAAAACTGAATTTGAAGAAAGTAAAACATCCTCATCCTTACAAAGTCTTTTGGGTTCAAAAGAGAGCATCAGGTGTTAGTGAATCAACAATGTTTGGTTGATTTTCAAATAAGTAGATATCATGATCAGGTTTTGTGTGATGTAATTCCCATAGATGCATGTCATATTCTATTGGGAAGACCATGGCAATTTGTGTAAGATCCATCCATGATCGATGAGAAAAACATACACAATTATGAAGTATGGAACGAGAAATGCCCTAAACCCATTATGAAATGAGAAAGAATGGCATGATGAGTAGTCAATATTGTTGTTCATGGGGTTAAAGGTATTATTTTAGTAGGGACAAGAAGGTAAGATGATGGAGGGAGAAGCTAACATGATCAAGAAGGTGTGGCGGTGGATAAATGGAGAGAAAGAGTATCAAACCCACTTGTAGAAGATAATGAATCGAAGGGTGAAAAATAATATGTAGATTATATTAAGGATGGTATATATATAAATAAGAAAAGGTGCAATGCATACCATGAAAGGAAAGTGCACCAGTTAGACCTAGAAGGCGGTGAAGATAGTTTTAAAGCATGTTTAAAAATAGTCCAAGAAGATCCAATAGTGCAAAAGAAAGAGGAGAACATGCATGACAATAATATAGTAGTCATGTTTGAAGGAAGACTCAAAATTTTCCAAATAACTTTGGAAGTTGTGAATGTAGGTCATGGACATGAAGTGTGGAAAGAGAAATCATATGAAGATACATACTTCAAGAAACCACTACAAGTGCTCAATTTTGAAGGTGTTATGGATCAAGGAGAGAAAAATATGGAGTCAAACATGGTTTACAAGTCATAGCACCTCAAGGATCATCACAAGTGACTAAGAAAATAGTTTCTAACCATAAGCAAGAGCTCACAAGGACAACATAGTCCTATTCTAGTCCAAGAGCTCATGAAGATGACTACTTCAAGGATGGGGAAGCTTGTAAAGAGCATAATATAGCTAGAGGAGATGGAACAATTCAAGAAGAAAATTCAAGGACTGGTATAAAATGGAAACAAATAAAGAAGAAGCCACAAGAACCAGATTGTAAGCAGAAATACCATGAAAGCTTATTTTTCCCCCTTGGTAGTATGATGTAGGGGCATCGTATCGGGTACATATAGGCACAGGGAAATCCAGCTTTTGGCTTTCTAGATTCATTAGGGTGTTTTAAGAGTCATTAGGTGGTCTATGTAGGCTATAGAGGTCTAAAGTTCAAATAAGGAGGTTTCCCTCCATTTGGCTTAGTTTGAAAATTTGAATGTTGTTAAAGCCACTTGTAGGATTGTTAGCATGTGTAGGTGTCTTAAGGGTATAATTAGGTTCTCTAGAAGTTTGTAGGGGTTCATAACTAACATGTGAGATTCATCATGATTTGTGGAACTAATATTGTAAGTCCTTGCTCCGATTATAATTCCTAATCAGCAATGATGCGCTTCTTGTATGTAATTTACAACTATGGTGTCATCATGATAATGAAGGGAATTTACCAAGAAATAAATCGAGTAAGGAGATGATATACAACCTTGTAACAGTGGGGAAGAGGAATTGATCAATCAAGGTGTTGTACATTGGAGCTCCAAGACATGTTTTTATGTTGGTGAATGTATGCATATAGTAGTAAGTGAGTGTGTGTGTAACTGATGTGAGAGAATTATATGATTCAATTTATTGTTAATGAAATTAATCTATGATGTGATTATGGTTTTCATAGCCTACTACATGTAACTATAAATGAGTGTGCATTATATCTTTTTGTTGGAGTAAATATAGATCGAGAACTATATAAGTTATTGTGAAAATAGGTTGCAAAGGGATTTTTAAGAGATGTTCAAAATAATTTTAAGGCCCGGGATCTTCCCGTAGATGTGAGCATCATTCTAAATCCTTTATATTTGAGTGAGAGTTCTAAACAGGTTGAGAAACCAATTCAAAACCTCTCTCGGGATGTTACAGTTATGTATACCCTGCAAACTAGGGTTTCAAGGAAACAAAACCGACTATCTCAAGTTTTAACCAATGAAAAATTCTAATACTTTAAATTAATCATCGTTAAGTGTTCACAAAGCTATAGAAAAATGAATCAAGTTGATTCATTGCCATTCAAGAGAGATCTTCATGACAATAGTGTGTCATGGTCATGCCAGAAGAAAGAACGTTGTTTCTTGTAAATTAAATTCATTTCTGAAATTAAGGGGACCATAAAACCATTAGTATAGATTAAGGAAGAAAAGGAGATAGTTAAAAGACTATTAAAACTACAGAGGTTTAGATCCTAATCCTATTCTAACTCGCAAGGAGACAGGGGTAGAAGTGCAAAAAATGAAACTAACTAAAGATGGTGATGCACCAAAAAGGAGTGGTGAAACATATTAGTCATGCAAATAGACACGTACTCAAGGTTCACAACATAAAAACATACACAGATCGATAATGTATAATTTAGCATCTCAAATCAAGCAAATAATACAAACAGAGGATCAAACCCATTCACAGAGCTTCGCATTATCAATTTAATATCAAAATACGCATTACACCCTCGAGAGGTAAAGAAAACTATTATAATCCTTCGAGAGGTCTCGATACTTCATCAATCCTCAAGAAGGTGAAAGAAGAAGTCTCTGCTATGCCCAAAAATGTTCCTCTCTTTCAAATGAGCCCAAAATCGGCTTTTAAAATGCAAGTGGTCGAACCTGTGGAACAGAGACATACAAAGGCATGGGAGCCCATTCTTTCTTGACTCGCAGGTGTATTAAAATGGCATGGAGGACCTTACAAACCCATACCCTATCATTTTGACCGATTACAGGAGAATGCGACCCATTCTCGCATTAACTCGTCGCCGGAATGTCATTTCCGCCATGATAATACGTGTCGAGCCGTTTCTCGATTTTTCTCCTCCAGACTGCTCCAAAACGCAAGATTGACCCCTAGAATCGTGTAGAGAATTTCACCAGCTTTCCGCTGATATAAAGAACGCAAATCCGAGCTCGATCAAAAGTTATGGCGATTCAAGATCTAGGCACAAAACAAAGCGAAAGCGTGTTTTCAAATCCTTTCCCGCTCTCGCCACCTGGACGACACGTGGACGTGCTGATTGACGAGCAATTCTCTCTCCTCCATCTTTCGGGCTTTCATTTTGAAATTCACTTGTGGGGCCCTTAACTCGGACACGTGGCGCTATTTCATCTGGTTCTGGCCGACTTTTAAAACTTGCCCTTTGACCTTTTGACCTTTTTTTTCCCGAGACACGTGGCGGCTTCGATTGGCTCTCGGCCCCGCCGGCTTTTTTTCACGCCCTTCGCTCCTTTTGTCCCAGATGTCCCATTTTAGTGCTCCTTGTGCTGATTTCGCCGAATTCGGCCGGTTCAAGGCCCATTTTCCCCGATGTCCCAATTGCTTTGATCGCTTTTGACTCTTTCGCCGGTTTCGCCGGTTTCGCGCCTTTTCGGCCCGCTTGTCCCGAATCGTCCTCTCAAAGCAGCTAGTCGATTTTCTCTGGCCGAACCGGCATTTCGCGCCCGCCGCGTACTTTCATCCCATTTGTCCCATTTTTCTTTTGACTCGCTCGTGCTTCATTTTCGCCGAACTCGGCTGTTCGGCCTTTTTGTCCCAAACGTCCCGAGCAACACTTAGCCAATTTTTCTTCCTCTTCGGCCGGATCGGCTTTTTGCCCGCCGCGTACTTCTGGCCCGATTGTCCCAAATGCAATTTGGGCCGCCTAGAGGCTTTTCGGCCGATCCGCTTCCATTTGTCCCACTTGTCCCAAATGCTACCTTGAGCAGGACTTAGCCAATTTTCACACTCTTTCCTGGATCAACCTATTTGCCTTTCTGCAACTTTTTTGCATTTTCTCAGAGCTTGCTCCCTATTTCTTCGCCTGGGAGTTAGAAAATACTCGAAGGGACCCTAAACCTGATTTTGCTCAATCAATCAATTTGCTTGGGATTTGAATCTTCTGATGCATGTTATCAAAATTTACCCTAGGGGGTGAATTTTGGATAACAATTTGGCGACTCAGCGGGATCATCTGCCTGCTAGATGGAAAGACCAGTTGCCTGAAGCAATCCATTGGGCATGGAGTCATCAAATATTCTGTTAGAATCCAAACTGACTCAGAATGTGCAAGGGGGAAGATGGAATGTGACCTGATGAAAGCAAAGACATGCTAAACATCTCCATGGACAAAGCAAGTCGTGCCAAGGCACTTAGGGAAAACAAAACTAACCTACAAGCAAAACAATGTGCACAAGCACTGGAGGAAAGAAAATCTAATCTAATATCTACAGTGTAGTGAACCTCCCTCTAGAAGCAATAACGCTTGAGATAGATTCCATTTATCGGAATCTGCAGCTTCTTCACCATCCAATGAGGCCAATCGAAAGCATTGTTGCTTTGCACTTTGTGACCATGTATGGGCCACTCCAAATGGCATCAAATTTTGAATGCCTTCCCGGTTTTGCTCGTCCACATCCCATTTCAGCACTAGATCTCCTACTTGAAAAGATCTGTCTTCGCCTTCCTATCAAAGGTCTTTTTTTGATCAAAGCTTGATCCTTTTCCATGCTTGGGATGCCCGATCTCCGATCTCGCAGCTCCATCAACTCGCATACCTCACCTCCATGGGCTCAAACTCTAGCAACTCCAACTGTTTCATGAGTTCCAACGTTGGCAACTCAAGTGACATGGGCAAGATTGCCTCTCTTCCGTAGAAGCCTAAATGGAGAGTTACCCGTGGATCTTTGGGAGTTATCCTATCAGCCCATAAGGCTGATTTCAGTTTGGTATGCAAGCCCTCTCGATTCTCATCAAGAGTCCTCCTAATGATCCTCAAGAAGTTTTTGTCAGTAGACTCGGCCCGGCCATTACCTCGAGGGTAATAGTTTGATGAAGTGCTGTGTAAATCCTGCTTCGACAGCCCACTCTGGGCCACTTTAGATCCGATGAATGCCAATGCATTATCAGAGACTATTGTAGCAGGTACACCAAATCTGGAAGTTATCCCTTCGTAAAAGTCCAAGATGCTAGACTCATTCGCCTCTTTGAGTGCTACTGCTTCTGTCCATCTGGTGAAGTAGTCTGTGGCTGTCAAAATCCATTTGTGCCCTTGGCTCGAATTGGGATTGATGACTCCAATGAAGTCCAAACCCCACTGCATGAATGGCTGATCTACTGTAATTGGATGCAATGGAAGGGCAGCGAGTCTCTCTTTTCCTGTGAAGAATGCACAATTCTTACACCTCTTGATCCATGCATAGCAATCACTGAAGATTTTAGGCCAATAATAACCAGCCTTCATGATTTTTAGAGTGCCACTTGGTGCAAAATGGCCACCACCTGGTCCATCATGAAACTCTTTAATACCCTTGATCTCGACTGTTAATGCATCTCAAAAGACTCCATTCACGTCCTTCTTGAACAAAACTCCATCAATGATGGTATATGGAATAGCCTGCAATCTCAAATGTCTCCTCTTTGCTTTGCTCATTTCTAGAGGGCACATGCCCGTCTCAGTAGGAAATGTATCATATTCTCGAGTCCAACAGGAGTGGACACATCATCATTTTCCTATTTTTGATCATCTTGTAATAAGCAGACAACGCCTTCTTCATCTTTCGGGTTGTCTCGGTTGTTTGGAAGCGAGCTGCTCACACAAACCTTTGCCTCTTACCAGCCTTGGTGATCTTGATCTCAATGTCATACTCCATGACACGGTGATCCAACCCGCCCTTTTCTCATTCAAATCCTTGTTGAGGAGGAAATCCTTAACCCCAAAGATGTGAGACCAGCAATCGTATCTTGTTGTTTGAGACTAAATGCTTGAATTTCTTCAAGCTTCGATTATCGCAAGCACATGCTTTTCAATAAAAGAGTACCTCATTTCGCACTCACCTAGGCTCGGGTCAAGAAGGCAATCGGCGCTCATCATTATCTTTGTTCTCGCTGTACTGTAATGGCGAAATAGTGTCATCACCTCCAAATGCATAGAGGATGAAATCCTGGAAAAGTCCTGGGTCTGATGAGAGTGGGTGCCCGGGAGATGGCTTTGATTGCTTCAAAACTCTCCTCGCTTCTCGCCGTCCATTCAAAGCCATGCTTTTTCTTAACATTTTAGTGATGGGCTTGACAAGGGCTGCAAAATTTGGGACAAACCTCCGAACAAAGTTTATCCTTCCCAGAAACTCAAGGGCCTTTTGTGACTTGGCAATGGTAGAGCTCTTATGGCTTCAACCTCTCTCGGATCAATCGCTAATCCCTCCTCGAGACAATATGGCCAAGGAGCTTCCCTTCATGTGCAAGAAAGATGCACTTCTTAGGATTCAAAGACACACCGAACTTTCTACACCTCTCAAACACTTGCCGAGGTGAAAGAGATGGTCTCGCAAGATTTTTGAGAAGACAAGAATATCATCTAAGTATATCAAAGCACTATCTTGTTGATCAAGCTTTCAATGCCATATCCATAGCTCGCCGGAATGTTGCTCCCATGCTCGATACCCAAATGGCATCTTCAGTAAGCATATGTGCCCCATTTGGTTGTGAAGGCTGTCTTGAACTCGGTCTTCCTCCTTTACCATAATTTGATCAAGCCCGAGTAACCATCAAGTAGTGAAAACCTTTTCAACCAGCTACGACCTGCAATATTTGCTCCATGGAAGGGAGTGGATAATGGTCCTCGAGAGAGGCTCTATTCAAATCTCTCAAGTCAACACATAGCCCGATCTCTCCACCACTCTTCTTTCTCGATCGAACTAAGTTGGCAACCCAACTAGAATGCTTGATTGGGAATATAATTGCTGACTCAATCAGCTTGTCCAATTCTTTCCTCATGAGAGGCTCCATGTGTGGATTGACTGGTCTCTGTTTCTGCCTGATAGGCTTAGTATTTGGGTCCAATTCAATGGTATGCTGAGCTAAGTTGGGATTGAACCCTTTCAAATCTTCATAACTCCAAGCAAACACGTCAGGGAATTCTTGACATAGCTGTATGAACTCATACCTTTCCTGTTCAGTTGTCATCTTTCCAATTTGCAATGGCTTGTTCTCTTCTACCAAGATGGATACCGAATCTTCTCTCTTAACCTGAATGTTTGCTTTCTCCTTTCTAAACTGATCATTGGGGTTAAAAATGGACTCCAAGGTGATAAGTCCCTTGGGCAGCTTGTCGCTTCTCACCAGATCACCTGGTCACCATATTGCTGTTCCAACTTCTCTTGATTCTTAGCTGAGAACTCAGCTTCTTCTTGCAAGAAGTGGATGATTTGCTGATCATTCTCAAATACTTGCCAACTGACATCGTTATCCGCATCAAGGCCTCACAATCACGTGGATGTTTGGTCAGTACCTTGTCTTGTTGAATGTTTTCTATAATGTCAAAGGCTGCCTCATACCGCCGCAAGCCCGCCGCCAGCCTTGATTCTCTTTCCTAGGGATGGATTTGATGCCAAAGCCCTCAAAATCTTCCATGAGGTCCCACACCCGTTTCAGTAGCATCCGAGTAGATCATTTTTGGCAAAGCATGTTGTCCCTTGACCTGATTTACAATCAGCTCACCGTCCCCAAAACTTGCAAGTTCTTTATCTTTCTCTTGATCGCCCAATGCATCCTCGCACCAAGGCTTCATATTCAGCAGTTGTTATTGAGCATGCAAATTGAAATCTAAAAGCTGAATAATGCTTTATTCTCGAGGTGAAACAAGCATGGCTCCACCTCCCGCACCTTGTCTACTCCTTGATCCATCAAAAAAAAAGCCTGCCATACTTCATTGTCATCCTTGTGGTTTGGCTTGGTGATGCTAGGAATAGGTTGACTTTCTTTCGTATGCAATGACCCCTAGCTCGATTCTTCTACTTTCGATAAGGATCAAAAGCATGTACCTTGTTTGCCCATTCATCAAGAGTCAAACGGAATACTTCCAACCTTAGTGTCGGCTTCATCGCTGCCAAGGTGATCTTCTCGATCAAATGCCGAGCAATTGGTATTAATATGACTTGGAGTATAGGGCTCAATGTGGAAGTCTGCAATAGGTTCTCGACCTAATCGTGGCCTTAGTCCCATATCTCGTTCTCAACAAAGCATGTGAGACCAATCATGGACAAATATCCCCCAATTTGGGCAAAGAAATCTCTCGACAAAAAAGGGCAAAGAGTGGTGGAAGGTCTATGACTCGATATATCTTGTAAGACAACAACATTCGACATGCATGCAAGGTAAGACTCAAATTTCTAATCACTCCAACCTGCGTTGCTATTGCTGTCCCATCCAGCGCACTACTCCCTTAGATGTTATTTCATACGGAGCCCTAATCGATCGCCTATCTCTGCTTAGGCATAATCGAGCTACTTGCCCCGAATCTATCATGCAATTATGCACTAGCTGATTTCCAATGATTAACGAAACATGTAAAGGGGGAGGCTTCAAGATTCTACCTTGTTGTGCTCCATGATTTCCTTCGAGGGTGGGCAGCATTTGTGAGTACCTTCTCCCGCATTTGGACTCGCTGATTCAAGTTGGCCAATCCTTTATGGCAGCAGCAGCAGATTTCTTTGGCCCGGGATGGATAGGATTCCCACATAGATATATTGACGCTTGTCTTCTTCATCCGATCAATGATATCAATGGTGATGAAGGATCTCTCTCGCTGTCCCTTGGTCTCGCACATTTGCTCCTTGTATGTGGGCAGCAAAAACTGCATTTGAGTTGGCCTAGGGGCTGTTTCGATGGCGCCTGCATTTGAAACCGGGTTTTGCTTGCACAATCATTTGTGGAGTCTGTGGAAGGTCAGGATTGGCCGGGCTAATGCCGCTGTTCTTCACCCAAATTTCTCCTTTTTGACCTTGTGTTGGCAGCAACACCTTGAGAAATCGCCTCGATTCATGCCACGTAAAATCCGCTCGCCAATTTACCAATGTGGTGTCATTTGGGGCTGATTGCCGTTGGAATGTTTCTTGTTGTTGGCTGTTTTCGACTACTCTCACCCTCCACACCAAAGACTTGTTACCATTAAAGCTTGAGTCAAAGCACCATCAAGCACATGGATTGATTATGAGGCTCATTACATGGAAAACACCAATCATACTCCCGGGCAAAGTTGTTGTTTTTGTCGGGTACTAATGCCTTAGAGGCGATATGGCATTTGGATTATAGGGCTGGAATGGTCTATCGGGCAGGAGGCCTTGTTTGATTCATATTTGCAGCTGGATTGGGTGGCCTTTGAGGCTGATATGGCTGCCTATTAGGTTGAGCTTGAGGCTGATACGAAGGTCTAAAACCTTGAGTTTGTCTGTCTCTTAAGTGTGACCAGCTCATTACCTAAATTTTGCAGCTTGCTTCATGACTTCTCAAGCTCATTTGGGGCACTTGGAGATGAAGTGGAAGCTTCATTTGAACTCGATTCCTAGGAGTGGGAATAGAGCTAAGACAGTGTGCTTGACTAGTACTGGGCTCTCTAAACTTGGATATAATGGCATCGAGGCCTCAGGAGCTAGCTTGCCACCTTGAATCGATAATTTTCAGCTCTAATGGCAATACTATAAGCAAAGCAGGATAGTCAGTGCCTCCCATAGATCAATCAACATAGAAATATCGAATTTAAAGCTTTAAGGTAATATAGAAAAGCACCTTTCATTGGTCCGATCGCCATCGGAATTCTATCCCAAGACCTTTGAAATCTGAAGTCAAGTCGCTTAGCCGCTCATCGAAGCTCTCGATGGTTGTCACTGCTCCAAAAGAGACAAGTTGTCTCCCTTCTCTCCAAATTGATTGTGAAGTGCAATACACAACTGATTCCAGTTTGTGATAGAGCCACTTCAAGGCTCCTAAACCATTGCAATGCTTTTCCTCGAATGAAGATGCCAAGAATTTGACAAGCCTACTGCATTTCATTAATCTCATGGATCGCACAAATGTTAGCAATGTCTTCGACATGATCACCGTGAGTGGTCCGATTTTCTCCAAAGAAAGTATGGAATGTTCTTCAATGCCGCAACCGGGATTGGATTTTGTGCATTGAGAGCAAGTGGGTCGCCGCCCGTGAAGTCGACATAGGGGTTCACCGGTCAGCGCCATTCGATTGGTCTTAAAACCCTCAGATATCAAAGAAAGGCCGCCTGTGTGGAGGAGTTGAGAGAGTTCTGCTTTGGTGGAGATGGGGACCTTCAATCCTTCTTCCTCTTTGCTTCTTCTTCGAGATAATTGCAGGTATTCAAACAGACTTCCTCCTCTCCAACTCTTGACCTGTGATTCTTCTCATAAGCTTTCAGTGCCCGATCGCTGAAACCTAGCTTGATTCTTCCCCTGAGTCGCCAGATATGCAAATAATAGCTCTTTTCAAGCAAGAAAATTGCAGCAGATGCACATCAACTTTGCTGCAATGAAAAATGAGACCTCTCGGTCCCACCGGCGTGCCAAAATGTTAGTTAGTGCAAAATTACAAAGACCCCTGACGCCGATCGATTTCTAGGTTGATCACTCTTGCATCCAAAGTGTAATTCGCACAACATGGAAACCTCTCTCCAAGTGTGGGACTTGAAACCGAGAGAGGAATCTCCAGATTAGAGGCTGGTTCCTCAAACTCCTCTGATTTAGATCTATATTTTGCAAAACTACAGAGGTTTAGATCCTAATCCTATTCTAACTTGCAAGGAGACAGGGGTAGAAGTGCAAAAATGAAACTAACTAAAGATGGTGATGCACCAAAAGGAGTGGTGAAACATATTAGTCATGCAAATAGACACGTACTCAAGGTTCACAACATAAAAACATACACAGATCGATAATGTATAATTTAGCATCTCAAATCAAGCAAATAATACAAACAGAGGATCAAACCCATTCACAGAGCTTCAGCATTATCAATTTAATATCAAAATACGCATTACACCCTCGAGAGGTAAAGAAAACTGTATACAATCCTTCGAGAGGTCTCGATACTTCATCAATCCTCAAGAAGGTGAAAGAAGAAGTCTCGCTATGCCCAAAAATGTTCCTCTCTTTCAAATGAGCCCAAAATCGGCTTTTAAAATGCAAGTGGTCGAACCTGTGGAACAGAGACGTACAAAGGCATGGGAGCCCATTCTTTCTTGACTGGCAGTGTATTAAAATGGCATGGAGGACCTTACAAACCCATACCCTGTCATTTTGACCGGATTACAGGAGAATGCGACCCATTCTGCATTAACTCTGGTCGCTGGAATGTCATTTCCGGCCATGAATACGCGTCAGAGCCGTTTCTCGATTTTTCTCCTCCAGACTGCTCCAAAACGCAAGATTGACCCCGGAATCGTGTAGAGAATTTCACCAGCTTTCCGTTGATATAAAGAACGTGCAAATCCGAGCTCTGGATCAAAAGTTATGGCGATCTGAAGATCTAGGGCACAAAACAGGCGAAAGCGTGTTTTGAAATCCTTTCCCGCGCTCTGCCACCTGGACGACACGTGGGACGTGCTGATTGGACGAGCAATTCTCTCTCCTCCATCTTTCATGGGCTTTCATTTTGAAATTCACTTGTGGGGCCCTTAACTGGACACGTGGCGCTATTTCATTGGTTCGGGCTGACCTTTTAAAACTTGCCCTTTCGACTTTTTTTGACCTTTTTTTTTTTCCCGAGACACGTGGCGGCTTCGATTGGTTCTCGGCCCGCCCGCTTTTTCACGCCTTCGCATCCTTTTGTCCTGATGTCCCATTTGCTTAGTGCTCCTCAGGTTGATTTCGGCCGAACCGGCCGGCATTTCTGGCCCATTTGTCCCTGATGTCCCAATTGCTTCTGATGATCGCTTTTGACTCTTTTCGCCGCTTGGGCTCGCCGGTTCGCGCGCTTTTCGGCCCGCTTGTCCCGAATCGTCCCTCTCAAATAGCTAGTCGATTTTTCTGGCCGAACCGGCATTTCGCGCCCGCCGCACTTTTCGTCCCATTTGTCCCATTTTCTTTTGGACTGCCTGTGCTCATTTCGGCCGAACCGGCCGGTTCGGGCCTTTTTGTCCCAAACGTCCCGAGCAACACTTAGCCAATTTTTCTTCCTCTTTCGGCCGGATCGGCTTTTCGCGCCCGCCGCGTACTTCTGGCCCGATTGTCCCAAATGCAATTTGGGCCGCCTAGAGGCTTTTCGGCCGATCCGCTTCCATTTGTCCCACTTGTCCCAAATGCTACCTTGAGCAGGACTTAGCCAATTTTCACACTCTTTCCTGGATCAACCTATTTGCCTTTCTGCAACTTTTTTGCATTTTCTCAGAGCTTGCTCCCTGTTTCTTCGGCCAGGGGAGTTAGAAAAATACCTGAAGGGACCCTAGAAACCTGATTTTGCTCAATCAATCAATTTGCTTGGGATTTGAATCTTAGTGAATGAATGATGAGTGATTCAAATTGAGTTCATTTCAGAAACTGGGAAAAAATATTGGTATAACCAATTCCATGTACTGAGTAAAACCCTTTGCTACCAAATGTGCTTTGAACTTATTCACGGGCCCATCTGCTACAAATTTTATTCAATAGATCCATCTACATAAAACTTCTATTGCCTTAGGTAGAGGGAATAAATCCCAAGTATTGTTCCTCTGTGAGGAACCATAATCATCTTCTATAGAAGTATCCCACTCGGGAGTTACTGAGATGCATGATGAAATGACTATGAATCGAAGTGGATGCAATGAATTCATGAGGGGCATTCTAGAATTGTGAAAACATCTATCTTTTTTATGGACTTCTAACCAAATTACCATCACTTTGTGCATCTATCTATCTTAGAGAGGATTAATAGTTAGATCTTTAGGAGGAAATTCCTCTTCCTATGAAGATATTCCCGAGAGGAGGAGTTGATTCCCCATCAATACTCTCATCATTATAACTATAATAAGAATCTAGACCATTAGGAAGATACTTAGGTGAATCGAATCATTAGAATTATCATCAAGTCCCAAGACACTTAAGGAAGAGGAGTGTAGACATTAAATCACACACGTGGGTAAATTTTTATCTCATAATCACATACCACTATTCATATGATTCCTAAGCAAGAAAACTAGTAATTAAAATCTATCTTTGGCCTCTTTATTTGATGTATTTCTTTCTCTATGGTATTCACAGACCTCACTACCCAGTCTAGCTTTCACTTCATTATCTTTTTGGCTCGGGACACCAACACCCAAATAAGATACCAATGCCTAGGAAACATCCTCCCCTCTATGCACCCATGACCTCTTTGTATCTTGCTCATCCCTTTTGGGCCTCTTTTATCCTTTAGGCATCTTGTTTTCTTATGGGTCGGCCTTTTAGTTGTCAATTACGAAATTCAAACAAGGGAATCATATAAATACAAAGCTATGTGATCATAATAAAGGACCAAGATCTAAACATTTATTACTATCACCTAATGTTGCATGCAAAGGCATTTCAAGATCATCTAAGCATCCATATAGCTATCATTCAAGGGACAAGGGTCTACATTTTTTCATACACTTCATAGGAGAGGAATTTTATTTTAACATCCACACATCTACTTATATTACTACATTTAGTTATTGCTTTCTATTTGGTGCATCTTGCACAAGAGATTCCAGTGAATGATTCTACACACACACAATGAACTACATGGAGTATGAGATGTAGTGCGGTTCTTGGTAATAAGTTCACTACGTTGAGTGACCACCGAGGTTAGTCCGACTCCCCATTTGTATTTTTTTTTTTAGGATTTGCTGTATTTTGGAGTTTTCTAGGAGGTCATTTGTTTTACGGGTTATAGGAGTACTATGTGATCAACCCTTGACATATAAAAAAACATTGAAAGTCACCGAACACCTTTGATATAAGAATATTCAAATTTCAGACATTTTGATAGTCGTAGGTGCATGGAAGAAAAATTTGACACCTAGGCACCCTTGATCCAGTTTAGGAAAATATAATAATCCTGTAATTTTATGAGTGTGGTTGTGACATATTCCTCCTCCTATTCATAAGTATTCTAAACTAGAAAATTTCAGGATTTATTGTGAAATAAGCTAAGTCCTCTATCCTCTCTCTTTCACCTAGCATTTCATATTTCTTTAGCTTATTTCTTGTGTCATATATGTACTTCATTGCTTATTATTGTGTTGTGACTCTGAAATATCCTAGGGTTTTAAAATTTTCAATATTTATTAAATCATTTGGTGAACCCATCTTATTCGAACGCTCTTGGGTCTTCATTTCATCACTTCTTTCATTTTCCTAGGGTCCCCTCATCATGGATATTTCTATTCATGATTTCTTGCTAGCCAATCCTGAGTGTAGAGATAAAATCATTTCACTCTTGGATAATACTCACATTCCTTCTACTACTCATCCAAACATAGTTTATCATACATTTATAGATGCATTTTCTCAACAAATTACTTTTCCATCTAACTTAACTACTGATATTTTTGTTTATGACAATGATCCTCCCCTATATATACAAGTATGCATCAATAACTTGGGTATTAAGTGAAATTTAGTCAATAATGGATCTGATCTCAATCTTTTTACTTTATCATTCATTTAGAATATTGGCATTTCCATGACTAACATTAACTCAATGTCTATTTCTCTTCATTTATATTATTCTTCTATACATCCATGCATAGGCAACTTTGTCACCTTACCACTCACGGTTGGGACAAAACTATTCTGTCGTATTTTTGTCATCAATTTCCCCATCCTATACAATTTGAAATGTTTGTGAATTAGATTCCACTCCATCCGCTCCAGTCTCTCCTTCCTTATACTAATGTTATAGTACTTTATTGGGGGCCTATCCATATATTGTATGTCATACCACCTTCCTTTTATTCTCATGAACAACCTACATTTGTGTTCCCTCCTTTCACATGCACTCTTTTCATGAATAATGCCTATTGACCACACATTCCATTGGATCCTACTTACTCGAAATTGTTTGTACATATGATGGCTTCACTGGCTCGGATTCACACTCAATGATCTTCTCCCCTCCTCGTTCATCCCATCTCTATCATGGGTATCTTCATATTATTGCTTCTTATGGCCTTCTTGTTTTCCTCGCTATCGGTATTTTGCATGCACTTCTCCACTTACTATTGGGTAGTATTGGATTGAATATATTGGTGACACTTTAGTTCCCGATCATATTGGCATTTCATTCCCGATTCTATTCAGCCACGTTTTTTATTTGCAATGATTTATTTCTGGCTATTCACAAAAATATTACTCATTGGTATGCACATGGATGTCCATTACCACTATTCAGTGATGAAGAATATGCAATGGGCATGTACAATTTGTGCCATAATGGCTCTTTACGTGATCAATCTCATACTATTGTTTTCTTGGGTCTAATGCATCTCAATTTTTATTTGACCATGACAACAATGATATCTTAGATGATGTTACTTGATTCTTATTCATCATCATTATACACTTTGGGGGAATCATGCTTACTTTCCCCCTTCTAGCATTATCAGGTGTCTTGCATTTCTACTTTTCTTCTCTACAATTTTCATCTTGACTTGTGCGCATTTTACACATCTTCATACACTTGTATCATTAGTATCCGATAAAACACTCTTGTGCTATGGTTCACACTTGATTGTTAAGGGCATACTACATCCATGAAACTCACATCATACACACTACACATTTCACACTCTACGTATCCACGAAACATCTATCGACATCACTTTCTCACACATTACACTACCTGATGATGCACTCTAGTTCTATGGTTCATACTTGACTGCTAAGGGTATAAATATGAAATGAACCTCACCACATTCAAATTTTTTACACTCTATGCTTCATTGAATCTATATATCTAGCACACACAATTAAAATCATTTCTTGATGACGCACTATTATTCTATGGTTCATTCTTGACTTCTAAGGGGGAATCTATAAATGAACCTCATCACATATTCATCTGTATTTTCTTGGGGGGCATGTTTCTCCTATCACACTCTCTTTACATTCCATTCCATTTACATTCACATCATTATGTATATCTTGGTTGCACATACGCCTTCTTTTTATACTAGTTGCATATACACTTTATTTCACATGTTAGACATATACTTTGTATGTCATTGTATTTTCTATATACACATGCGTGTTCACTTGATCTTTAGTTATGAATGTAGAATTTCTACATATCCTTACACACAACATGGATGCTTGACACTATACCTCTTACTAGTCCCCCTGAGGCTCCTTGGAGAATCTTCTTTTGTACATACTACATGTGCTATTGTTTTTTAGTTTTATATTTCATATTCTTACTATCACACTACTTTATATTTCACACCATAAACACTTTGACATAATTTTTATCTTTCTAACATGCTAACAGGTGCTTCATGTGCAAAATTTTCTTGTAGGAACTATTTTTACCATGCTTGTATCGATACTTTGTATGATAGAATTTGCCATTATTTTTGTTATATGTCATTGCTTACAGGATAAGCCCTATGTATTTTATGTTCATTGCTTATATGATTTTGGTTTCTTTAGTCCCGATTGTCTTGCGACATTGTGAGTGATGTCCCATGTTTGAAACTCTATTTTCATGGTGTACATTATCTTCTTTCTTGCTAGATTATACATTGTCTTCTATATGCATATTTTTCTTGTTTGTACTAACACATGTTTCTGGCCACTCTATTTGCATGTGCCTTGGTTTCTTCTAAGCACATTACCTCCTTCCATATAGGGTATCAAATTAAACGTAGTTTTAAGTCCTCTCCTTTGGGTTGCATTCTCCTATTGACATCACATGCACCCCAAACAAGGAGAGCATACATTGGGTGAATCAATCACCCCACTTAATAAGTACACAATCATTGTTTAGACCTATATATTACATGAACATCACATTCGATAGTTATAGAAACGACCCATAATATGAATTGGGTCCTCAGAAAAACACATATGCCAGTTCGGACACAAACATGAGCACCTGGGAGCTCTTAAACCTTCCTAGTTGCCTATGAATAGGGCGATTACAATTTTTTTCTCGAGATCAACATGGTTCACGGTAGTCTACAAAATATTTTTCTTAGTACAGGAATAGTCCTCCAGTAATCAGAATGTATTCTACCTTAATTTAATACTTGGATCAAACTAGATAAAACTTAATCGAAGTAGAACAAAATAGGATCAAACCATCTGTAGTGGTGTATAATTTTTGGGAAGCAATCAGGGATGTAGAATAACACTAGACTTTTCTCCCCGACACTTCTTCTACCATGGTGTGAGATCACCCAAAACACTCGCATGTGGCTTGAGATCACCTAAAAACCTCATACTTGGTGTGATATCTCCTGAAAATCTCGCACTTGGTGTGAGATTGGCTGAAAAAAGTCATCCTTGGAATGAGATCACCTAAAACACTCGTACTTCTACAAAAATTTAGGATATTTTCTATCCTTTTACTTACTCATCACAGATTAGGTGCACATGTTCCTTTTGCTACTTTTTTTATTTTTACATAATTTTTACATACTTAGATAAAATTTCTCACATATACACGAATTTGACTATTTTTTTGCTCTTTTTTTGTAGGTCTGTCCTTATGAGAAACAATAATCACATCATTAAACACATCAAGAAAAAATGAAAATAGGTACAAATACAACATTACACATACACTTTCACCGCTAGGTCACTTCCTCATCCTTAGCTTCCACACTTCATTTTTATCACTCCACACCCTTTCTTGTCTCCTCGGCATGCTTTCACTATCGATCTACATGATTATTAGGTATGCATCTCTTATCTACCTTATGTTATCAAGTATTCACTCAACAACATAAAGTGGGGAAAATATAGACACTAAATCACACACTTGGGTATATTTATAGGTCCTAATCACATACCACTATTCATATGATTCCTAAGTGAGAAAACTAGTAATTGACATCTATATTTTACCTCTTTCTTTGCTTTCTGATTTCTCGTGGTCTTACACACCTCACTACCTAGTTCTACTTTCACTGCTTTATCTTTCTTTTCTCTAGATATTGGCACCCAACTAGGATGTAATTGCCTAGGCACCCTCATCCCCTATGGGTGCCCCTGATCTCTTTGTATCTTGTTCGATTTTGGGCATATTGTTTTCTTATGGGATTTCCTTTAAGTTACCGATCAACTAAAATTAACTAAATGAATGGGAAATAGTAATGATAGTTAATCTAATTAGGAGGACTAAAATGTTGTAAAGATGTAATAAAATAGTATGGAATAATCTTAAATAATTATTCTAAGTGAAATAAAAACCTAATATGCAAGAGAAGAGAAGAGATATGACTTAGCTTATTAGAGAAGACTACGAAGAAGTGTCACAGGATTGATGAGTGGATTTTAGAAGTAAGAAGGATCACTTAGAAGTCTGCAAAGGTCATATATGGAGGATCGAGCTAAATGAGGCACCATGGAAGGTACGGGGCACCCGGGATGCCCTGGTTTGTAGATTAGTTTCACGATCTTTGTACGTGCTTAGAATATGAATTTTGTATAGTCGTAGGATGATTTGAAATAATCTATGTCTATCACACCATCTGTGAAGTGTGCTTAGATGTACTAAATAATGATGTGATTCCCTATAAGAGAAAAGGAAGTATCAAACCCTAGGAAAAATAAAATATGCACAATGAATGGGTCAGGAATCGACCTCAACCATAAAATTAGTGGTCTTATCACTTGAGCCATCAACTAAATTTCAGACATGGATATAGTCTCGTGTGTGTGTGTGTGTGCATATCGTGCCCTAGGTTTTATTATGCCAATCACACTTTGTGAAGTAGAAAGCAAACCGTTACTATAAAAATGTACTAGCATGTGCGTATGGAATATAATAAAATCCCTCTCCGTATGTTGTGTGTGTTGATGCAGATCTCCTAGCTTTGATGCATGGAAATATGTGGATGCAAGTGATGTAATGGATTTAACTCTAGATGGAGTGATAGTAGTATGTGACACTAGGACCATCATTATGGTCTTGTAACTTTATATTTATAGGGTTCTCTTGTTTTAATTTTGTAATTAACCCCTTGATTGGATGACCATGAAAAATATAAGAATGAGAAATGGCTAGAAAGAGCTCGAAAGAGGTGGGAAAGTGGGAAAATGGATTGGGGCACCCCATGAGGGACCGGGGTGCCTCTAGGCACCCCAGTGAAAGGCTTAATTGTCAGATTTAGGCTAAAATGATGGGAAAATTTCTGAAATGGTAGGGAATGTATGTGGGAATGTGTGGGAAAGATGAAATAAAATGTAAAACAAGATGGCCAAAAAGGGGGATTAATTAGTACTTTATTCACTTGAAAACCCTCTAAATAGTAGTATGAAAACTGGGCTAAATAATGCCTAAAGTGCATGATTTTTCTAACTACCATTTTCCCCCACTTTATTTTGGTGAGTGGAAATCTCAGTAACATAAATTAGATAAGAATTGTTTACCTGATATCCATGAAGAGTGTAGTAGAGACGTGCTAATGGACTAGACTCAAGTGTGGAATGAAAAAAATAAAAAGTGGAGGAGCGTGGAATTCTAAAGATGAAAAATATGTATGAAAAGTGATGAGAGTGAACCTAGGGTGAATTGCATGTATAATTGATGAAGTGTGTAGTGTATCTACATGGTTAGTAAAAGGCAAGTGTTGTCATGGTGTGTCATCGTTACATTTGTCATTGTCATTTTCCCCTAATTTGACTTCTTGTTTTCTCATATGACCCGGACTTGCAAGGAGAAAATGATCAAGTAGTTAAATATGTATGTATGTAAAAACACTATGTATAATACACATGTTTAAAAATATGCAAGTGTAAAATACGCTAAATGAAAATGTAAATGGAACATGTGTGCCGATCCATGTCAAGAAAAAGGGTGTAGAAGGATATCCTATCTTGCTGCGAGTTTTTGAGTGATGTCACACCACCCTAGATGAAGAATCGTAGGGAGGAAATACTCTGTGTCCTCTAACCTTTGACTACTTCTGCTGAAATTTTGTGAAGAGGTATACTGTAGCATCTTGGTTTTGGGCGATCCAGCGCCAACCTGGATCAAAAGTATAGGGAGGAAATACTCTGTGTTCTCAACCTTTAACTACTCTAAGAAATGCTAAGGACACCATGTCCTGTAAAATCCAATGTGTATGGAGTTTGTAGACTGGTTTGAACTCACTCGTTGTATGTAAACCCACAATGCCAAGGGTGGAAAGTGCATTATACTTAAACCAATGTAAATACGTTGTGTTAGTGTGACAAAACCCTCAATGATGCCCCCTCTTTGGGGGTGCATGTGATGACTTTAAAAGGATAATACAGCCCCAAAAGAGGACCTACCACACTCTAACTGTAAAACTCTACCCTGCAGGGAAAAAGGAAAATGCTTGGTAGAAACCAAGGTGCGCACAAAAGGGGATGACTAGCCAAAACAAGTGTTAGTCCAAAACCACATGTATGCAATAAGTGTAAAATACTGAGAGAATGTAAAAACTACCAAGAACACTAGTGTAAACACACAAGAAAACAAGTAGACCACACAAAGCGGGTTGCAAACATGGGAAATCATGAACAATGTCACAAGACACACAAGGCCAACATGGCTGAAAATAACATACAAGTGTGCACACAAGAAAAGGTAAAAACCCTCATACAATAGCAAACAATGGAAGAAAAATAGAGAAAAACAAAAAATTATTTATGGAAACATGTAATCTTGTAAAATAAGTGTTGCACATGGAACACCGGTTAGCATGTTAGAGAAATAAACAATTTGTCAAAGTGTGTATGATCAAGTAAATTTAAGATGTTAAGCACAAAATGAAACACTAGCACCTATATAAGACAGATGTAGATGCCCCCAATGACTAGTATAGTAAGGGTAGAAGGCAAGCATCCATGGCATGTGTAAGATCCATGTATCTGTGATCACACTAAACAAAGGCATGAACATACATATGTGTATGATATAGATAATGACCTATAAGAGATAAATCTAACATGTATAATAAAGTGAGCATGTAAACACTAGTAAACAAGAGTAAAATCCCTAAGATAATGCAATATGATGTGGATGGATGGAGTGGAATGCAAGATGGAATGATAGGATAAATATTCCCCCCGAGTGTATGGAAGTGTATGCAATGAGGTTCATTTTGATTTCCCCTCAGTAGTTTAGAATGAACCAGTAAATGAGAATGTGTAATTGGGAAATGGTCGAATGGTGTATGTTGTGTGTCTAACACACTGTGATGAGTGTGTATGTGTAGTGGTGATGAGATGCGACATGTAGAATAGATGTGCATGAACCTTATTGCTGAAGCGTATATCATGACTTATTGAATGGATGAGGGATGATTGAGAACTAAGTGTATATCACTATATGATGAATAAAAAGGGTGGTTATTTAACACTAAGCGTATACCACTATAAATGGATTGAAAAAGGTGATAATTAGCCTATAGCGTATGTCACGATGAGATGAACTAATGGTGTGTTGATTTAGCCAAAGGTGTATACCACTACAAGATGATATGAGTAAGGTGGTGATTTATCCTAAAGTGTATACCACTATGAATATGTAATGATGAGTGCAGGTGATGATTTATCCTAGAGCGTATGTCACTAGTCCTATGAATGTCGTATGATGAAGTGTCACATGGTGAGCGTAAGGTCCATTTGATTTTAAACCATTGGTAGTGAAGTATGGACCGATGAACTAAAGTGCATCACGGGGTGGTGAGCATGGTGTTTTAAACAAAATAGTATATGTGACCAAATGGTGAATAGGGTATGTGAATGTGTGGTATGAAGAATGCAATGTAGAATATGTAAGATGTGAGGATGAGTGTAGATAGAAATAGAATATGTGGTGATAAAATGTAAAGCTAGACCCATATGTAAATGCAACCTAGCATAACATGTAAAATGTAGGTAATGGATAAATGCGCGATGTATAAGGTGACTAAATGTGTAGATACCTTAATGGATGTAATGCATAGAATGACTAGTACAATGTATGAATGAGTGTAGAATGAATAATGTATGATGCATGATTGGATGAAATGCAAATGTGTACTTCCTAAGTGTGGTGTGTGGGGTTCAGTGTAATGGTAATCCCTCAACAATCAAGTGTGAACCAAAGCACAAGAGTATATAATCAAGTAATTATCTAATGATGGGTGAGCTAAACATAGTATTTATTAAGATGAATTATGTTTAGTAGAGTGTTGAGTGGTTTTCCTAAGAGAGTAGAGAGGTGATATACACCACCACCAAGCTTATTAGTGATAACGTAGGGACCAAGCCAATTGGGCTTAAATTTTCCTTTTAAAGGTGACTCAACATTTGTATTATTTTGATTGTCTTTAAGGAAAAGGTCACGATGTGAAGCTCTCATGAAAGTGAGTTTTGTGGTTGTAAGTGTTAGCGATGTGGGATTGGTATGTGCGAGAGATGCTCAAGTGATTAGACCCAATGCGAGTCCAACAATTCGAGTTCATGTAATTGGTTTTCATGGTATGTGTCATCTTTTAGGATGTCTTTTAAGGATATTTGCAAGGATGGTATTTCCAATTCTAATGGGATAATAGCCTCATCACCATAAACTAAATAAAAAGGTGTAACACTAGTAGGTATGCAATCACTAGTACGATAATCCCATAACGAATATAATAGTTTGGTATGCCAATCACTACCACTAAATTCAATGGATTTACATAAAATTTTCCCAAGATTTTTGTTTGTAGCCTCAGCTTGACCATTACCTGGTGGATAATAGGGTGTAGAGAAGGATTGCTTGATTTTGAATTTATCAAAAAAATTCTTGACGTCCTTATTTTTGAAGGAAGATCGATTATTAGTGATGACAATTTGAAGGAACACCAAAATGTGTGATAATATGTGTAGTGAGAAAGTGAAAATATTTGTACCGGTGGTAGTTTGAAGGGGATCCGCTTTGACCCACTTAGTAAAGTATTTGCTAATAGTAATTATGAATTTGTGTCCATAGGCTATCTCAAGATTGATCATACCAATTAAGTTAAATCCCCAAAGGGAGAAATGCCAAGTTGGCACAATGGGTTGAAGGTCGTAAGTAGGGGCATGATGGAGGTTTCTATGCTTTTGACATTTGTCACAATGAGTAGCATACTCCATACAATCTTGTTCCATTGAAGGAAATAATAAACTTGGCATAAAAGCTTTTACGACATATATTTACCCGAAAAATGACCTTTACTTAAGTTGTCATGAATTTGTGAAATGGCTAGGGAATATCTATGTGTGAGAGGAAATAAAGGAGCTGACCATCAATGGCATGTTTTAACAATCCAATCGATGATGATGACATAATGAGTATCCTCACGACGTATTCAACGAGCTTCGTAAGGTTCCATGGTATCAGGAATAGTCTTCTTATATAGATAATTGTAAATAATCGTAAACCATTAAGTGATATTTTGTTTACGTGTGATGGCATAGGTTATAATGGGTAAAGCGAGATTGAAGGATGTCAGAGGTGTGTAATGATGAAGGTAGCTTGTTCATCGGTGATATCTTATGGGATAAAGGATGTTGCAATCTTCATAGCATTGACATGATGATTATATTTTTGAGGAATAGTAGTGATGGAATAAGACTCAAAGGTAGCTAAAAGTTCTTTTACTAGGGTGTTGTAAGTAAGGGATAAGGTATTCCTCCTTTGTATTATATGTATTAATAACTTGATTTATGAATAGTTGTGAATGAGAAGCTTTAAAGAAGTAAACACGCCTAATATAAGAGCCTCAAATTTAGTGATATTGTTTGTGGAGGATAATCCTAATCAATATGCGAAGGGGAGTAGGTCACCATGTGGGGTAATAAAAACAACTCCAGCTCCAGCACCAGAGTGACAATGAGAACCATCAAAGTACATGGTCCATATATGAGATTAATGGTATAGGTAGTGAAATCATCATGAAAGGAATCATAAATAGGTGATGTATCGATATGGGTGTGGCTGGTAATTAATCGGTGATACCTTTTCCCTTGATGGATTTTTGTGGGATAAATTTAAAATCAAATTCGGTGAGGATCATGACCTAACGTGCTAAACGTCCTGAGAGGTGTGTACGAGATAAGAGATAGTATAAGGGGTCAACTCTGGTGATGATATGGACTCCATTGTTAATGAGGTAATGACGTAATTTTTACGCAAAGAAAACAAGACGGGCACAATTTTTCAATATAGCTATTGTTACATTTGGAAGAGAGTAAAGTGTGACTAATATAATATATGGCTCTTTCACGTTAAGAATCATCATGTTGTGCTAATAATGTGCCTAATGTATGAAAGGTAGCACATATGTATCATAAAAAGGTGGATTAGCAATAAGAGGGATGAGAAGCGGGTGGGTTTAATAGGTAATCTTTAATATGATCAAATTCTTGTTGACTTGCTCATCCCAAATGAACTTAGTATCTTCTTCATAAGGTAGGTGAATGGTTGTGTCTTATCAGCAAGTTATGAAATAAAACACCTAATAGCTTGGATTTTCCTTATAGGGAGTGAATTTGATAGAGGTTATTAGGTGGAGGCATGTTGATAATGGCTTTTATTTTGTTAGGGTCAATTTCTATGCCTCATTGTGAGATAACATACCTAAGGATATTTCATATCGTCACCCTAAAAAAACATTTTTTGGGTTTAAACGTACATGATATTGGCGTAATCATTCAAATAGTATGCATATATCCTTTGCATGGGAAGAACACCACCTAGATTTTGCTAAAATGTCATCTACATAATCCTCAATGATCTTATGAATGTAGTCATGGAAGATGTGGGTCATAATGCATTGGTATGTAGCCCCTACATTTTAAGGCCAAAGGGCATAACTGTATAGCAGAAGGTACCCCATGGCATGGTGAAGGAGGTTTTTTCTTGGTTGGGTGGATTAATATTGATTTGATTGTAACCTGCAAATCCATCCATAAAGGAAAGGATGTCATACCCGGTGGTAGAATAAAAAATAGTGTTGATATGTGGTAAAGGGAAATTGTCCTTAGGGAAATATTTATTTAAATCTTGAAAGTCAGTGCAACAATGAACGCAACCATTTGGTTTCATGGTGGGGATAATATTGGACACCCATTCAAGATAATCTATAAAGTGAATAAAACCAACATCTAATTTTTTTATTTCTTCTTTAACTAAAAGGGCTACTTTAGGTTGCATCTTATAGATTTTTTGTTGGATTGGTTTAGTACCAGGGTTAAGGAAAATGTTATACTTTGTGATAGATGTATCAATACCTAGCATATCACTATAATCCCATGCAAAACTATCCGAGTAGTCACGAAGGAATTTCTTGATGTCATTTTATTCGGATGGGTAAGGGAGGCGGCTAGTAAGATGATGTAGTTATTTTGGATGTGCTTAAATTGTATTGTATTGTCTCTTCATTAAGAAGGGAATAACGGTCCTCAATATATGGATTAGTTGGAATACTATCGAGTGAATCGAAGTGTTGGTGGGGATATCCAACTCTCCAAGAAAACCATATGAGTGGGTGGGGAATGGTGATGTTTTTAAGGTGGAAAGAGGAAGATGATCATAAACACCCATATAATTAAGCAACACATTATCATTAGGAAAGGTATCGAGATTGTCCCAAAATATGGAAGCTTCATCACTAATAAGCTCTGGATGTAGCAAGGGGAGTGACGTAATGTGACAAGCGGTGTGAGTATGCAAACATGATGTCAAGGAGGTTGGTAGCCTAGCCCAAATTTATGAGTTCATGCGGTGAGGTCCCAAAGCTCTGTGACTTTGTGCTCATGGGAATTAGAGAATCCAAAATGGTGGAAATAGTCATATCCTAACCCATACTTAGAAATATTTAGAAAAACATTAGAGGGAATAGGTAGAGTAGTAGTGTGTTCAATAGAGTTACAATACGTGAATGGTGATGGGTCAGCTGGTACATCCTAAACAATGACCTGATAACGGAACTTAAGTTGTGCATGTAGTGTAGAGGAGACCGCGTGTATTGTGTGAATCCATGGTATCCTAAGGAGAAGGTTCTAGTTAAGTTCATTAGGCATGACATGACTTGGGGTACTAATTTTACATGGTCCGATAGTGATGGGTAAATGAATGGTGCCTAAAACACATTTTGGGATATTATCAAAGTAACACATGGAGATAGATGAAGGAACATGAGATGCTATTGACATGCCTATGTGTTGAAGAAAAGTGATGTTATAGATGTTAAGGCTAGAGCCATTATTGATCAAGGCACGTTTGACACCTACGTTGTTAATGAAAACACGGATATACAAGAGGATGATCATGTTCTAAAAATGCGGATGACGGTAAATCATCAGATGTGAAAGTGATTTGATCCTCATTAAGGGAGAGAGCTGAAATAAACTTATGGTATACATGTTACGCGCAAGGTATGGCGAGGAATGTAATGAGTAGCTAAATATTTCCCAAGGTTACCGAGGAAATTTGAATGATTTTGTAGGTAAGTATGGAGGAATATGTTCATCTTTGAAAGCCTTCTAAGGTACTAAGGAAAGAAGAATGAGTGAATAGGAAGCAAGTGAGAAAAGACAAATCCTAAAAGCTATAATAAAAGGATCGGAGTTCACCAAAATGATTAACTAAAATTAACTAAATGGAAGGAAATAGTAATGATAGTTAATATAATAAGGAGAACTAAAAAGCTATAAAGATGCGATAAAATAGTATGGAATAATCTTAAATAATTATTCTAAGAGAAATTAAACCCTAATATGCAAGAGAAGAGATGAAATGACTTTGCTTATTAGAGAAGACTATCACAGAGTGTCACACAATTAATAGTGGATTTTAGAATTAAGAGCGATCACTCATAGGTCTTACAAAGGTCGGATCTAGCGAGATATGAGATGACCGAGGTTCCTGGAAGGTGTTGGGGTGCCCCGGGGTGACTGGTCTCGCATTATGCACCACGATATCTGTAAATTCTCGGAATCTAAATTTTATATGGTCATAGGTTGATTTGAAATAATCTTTATTTATCACATTGGATCGTGAAGCTGCACTATATGTACTGAATAATGATGTGATGGCCTGCAAGAGAAAAGGAAATATCAAACCCTCGAGAAAAATAAAACATGAAAAATGAGTGAGTTGTATTGACCTCATTTGCCAAACTAGTGGTCTTATCGGCGTTACACTACATTTCAGACCCGAATGTTCTAGTGTGTGTGTGTGTGTGTGCATGTCGTGCCCTAGGTGCTCTTGTGTTAGTCTCACTTTTTGAAGTAGTGAGAAATAGTAACTATAAAAATGTACTAGCATGGGTATATGGAATAAAATAGAATCCCTCCCACTATGTTGTGTGCATTGATGTAGATCTCCTATCTTTGATGCATAACACTATGTGGATGTAATGGATGCAAGTCTAGATGGAGTGATAGTATTATGTGACGCTATATGACCCTCATTGTGGTCTCATAACTTTATATTTATAGGGTTCTCTTTTTATAATTTCTTAATAACCCCAACATTGCCAAACATGAAAAATATAAGCATGAGAAACAACTAGAAAGAGCCCAAAAGAAGCGGGAAAGTGGGAAAATGGATCGGGGTGCCCATGTGGGACCGGGGCACCTTGGGGTGCCCTAGTATAGGCTTTGAGCACCCAGATTTAGGCTAAAATCACGGGAAAATGATGAAATGGAAGGGCATGTATGTGGGAATGTGCGGGAAAGGCGAAACAAAATGTAAAACAAGATGACAAAAAAGGGGGATTAATTAGTAATTTATTCACTTAAAAACCCTCTAAATAGTAGTATGAAAACTAGACTAAATAATACCTAAAGTGCATGATTTTGTGACTACAGATTTCAAATTAAAAAAATTCAAACAAGGGAATCATATAAATATAAATTTATGTGATCATAATAAAGGAACACGATTTAAGCATCTATTACTATCAGCTAAGTTTACATCTAAAGACATTTAAGAGCATCAAAACATTCATCTAGATATCATTCAAGGGATAGTGGCCTACATTTTTCTATGTACACTTCATAGGAGGAAGTTCATTTGACATCCACACATCTACTTACATTGTTACATTTATCTATTTCTCTTTATTCGATGCATCTTACATAAGATATCGATTCACACACAGAGAATTACTTGGAGTTTGAGATGTAGTGCGGTTCTCATTCATAAATTCACTATGTCGGGTAACCATTAGGGCCATTTTGACTCCCCATTTGTATATTTTTCTTTTTAGGATTTGATGTGTTTTGGGGTTTTATAGGAGGTCATTTGTTTTGCAAGTTACAAGAAAATTATGTGATCAGCCAACGACATACAAATGAAAAACAACAAAGGTCAGTGAACACCTTGCAATACAAGAAAATTTAGATTCTAACCATTTTCATAGTCACGGGTTCCCAGAAGTAGACTCAGGAACCTAGGTACCCTTAACCTAGTCTAGGAACCTAATTCCAAGAAGATATGAGAATCTGTAATTTTTCGAGTATGGTTGCAACAAATTCCTTCTTGTTCGAGTAGTTTTCCAGCCCAACACACTTTGATATTTATTGTGAAATTAGCTAAGTCCTTTATCATCTCTCTTGCACCTATGGTTTCATATTTCTTTATCTTATTGTTTTTGTCATATCTGTACTTCAATGATTACTTTTGCATTGTGACTCATAAATATCCTAGGGTTTAAAAAATTTAATATTTTAAAATTATAAGAAGTGTCAATCATGGTATTTGAAGGACCCTTTTTAAATTTAACACTTATCTCAAAAAATAACTCATAAGTGGTGGGATGGAGAATCTAGTATCCCTTAACATCCTTAGGATATCCCACAAAAATTCGAGGCCGAATTTGTGGTTGCATCTCATTATGTTTCATCTTAGGAATATGGGTGATAATAAGAAAACCAAACATTTTAAAGTTTTTAATTGTGGGTTCTTGACCATTCCATTCCTCAAAATGAGTGAATCCCTTTAATGATTTGTGAGGAACGTAGTTATAGATATAATAATAATAGTTGATGGCCTCGACCTAATATTGAGGTGCAAGAGACTTGGAGTGTATCATATAGTTATACATTTCCTATAAGGACATATTATTGTGAACCAAAACACCATTTTAATGAGGACTATATTGTCTTGTATAATGTATTTCAATCCTATCTAAAGTGAAAAATTTATTAAAATGGTTCTTGAAAAACTCACCATCATTGTTAGTGTATAAAATCTTGATGGATTTACTGACTATATTTTTGACAAGCACCTTGAAGTCCATACAATAATTAAAGACCTAAGATTTCTACTTAAGAAATTACTTTGAAGCATACCTCAAAAGTTCATTGATTAAGGTAAGTATGTATTTTGTCATGTAAAATGAAGGTGCTAGAAATGGACCAATAACGCCACTATGAACTAGCTACAATATATGTGTAGCTCTCTATTATTTTACTTTTTCATAATTCTCTTTAGGATGCTTACCAAGAATGTAACCTTGACAAACACTATCAAAAAAATGAACACCTCAAAAAAAGCAACCTTGAAACCATGTCATGATGACTAAGTTTCTCTAGGTAGTAATAGTTAAGATGGCCAAATTACTCATGCCATAATTTACTCACCCTATATGTATGAGTGAGCAATGTAATAGAGGGTTGATCAGGAGAAAAATGTGAGAAAGTGTACAACCTAGATTGGTGATCTACTTTCCCAAATATAATCATGGAGTCATTGTTAACTTCCTAATAACCATTGCATCGATGGTGAGTCAAATATATTAATTTAATTAATGTGCATGATATGATAAATTAATAGGAGATTGGTGGATAATGAGGGAACAAAAAGAACATCATGAAATGTCCCATCATCCACTTCAACTGACCCTCTCCCACTAAATTTTGTGGAAGTGTTGTCACCCAACAAGATGGAAGGCACATAACAAGGCTCCAAGGATGAGAAACGATCCTGAGATGAATTCATGTGGTGCAAAGGATCAAAATAAATAATCCATGTGGAAGGTTGGGATGTAACTATAATAAGAGATTTTCCCTTATCTTTTCTCTTTTTATTAGCTATGGTCTTGAAGACCTGTCTTTGATGAACTCTAATTAGATGAATCAATGAAACTGATATTTTTCTTCTTGAGCATATTTTTCACCTAGTAAATATGCTTCTATATGTATTTTGTTTCATCATTTCCATATTTCTTGTAATAGGTACATACGATTCTCTATTTCTTGGGTTTCTAACTCGAAGAGGAGGTTTGATTGATGCTTTAGACTTAGCATAAAATTTCTAACTCTTTTGTTGCTCATAATCCTTGTTCTAGTTCTTCTCCTTAATATTAGAATCCTTTTATTTTCATGAATAAAAATTAAGGCATGTGATTTTGAGTACTTATTTACACCCATTTGAATAATATTCTCTTTCTCTCGAGTAAAGCTAACAAAAATCATCCAAAGACAACATGGTCCATGTAGCTCTAATGACATGCCTAGTGGCATGGAAGGTAGAAACAAAGAAGAAATAGCTAGAACCAAATTATAAAGGAAGGAAAGAATAAAGTGATCATCCTCTTTGTCTATGCCACATAATTTCAACTATAACTTAAGTGGTTTGAATTTGGTGAAGAAGTCCTACATTATGTCAAAGTTTCTTGGGCTCAAACTAATGAGATTATTTTCTAACTCATGACCTCTCATTATGTCCTTATTTCCAAAGTGGTCCATACTTCATTAGGAGTATCTATATATTTAATATGAAAGATAAATTCGAAAGACATGGACATGCATAATAGACCGTAGGATTTGTCACTTTTGTTTTCACTTCAAGTTATCTACATCGGTGTCAGTTCTTCTTATGTATCTATGGTGATCCAATGTAATCCTTTACTCCACAATAGGATTTGTATTTTGAATTTCCACTAATGATAGTTAAATGGTTTAAGAAGCTTAACTTGAGATGAATCCATTGCGGTAAGTGGATATGTGTTGAAGTATGTGTGCTTAATAGACTAAGATATGTAACCCCATTGAAACTTTAGAAGTAAAATTTTACAAGGTACAATATTATTACCAATGTGTAGATCTCAGAAAAAATCATACTTTTAAAACTAATTGCACTAGAAATGGAGATTTTAGATGAAGGTTATAGAAGTTTGAAGTTTCTTGCTCACAAAACATCTACGATTTGCATAACTTTTTTGTGTAAATGTTTGTCCAAACATTATGAGGAAAAGTTAATCCCCCTTGGGTAAGGCGCATCCAAGGGCTTAATTCCCATGTTACTAAGGGCTAAGGGATAGGATGCGACCCCTATGTTTAAATTTTAAGTGCATACACATGTCATAGGACCCTACCTTGCTTCACACCTTCTAAAACATGGGTTGGGATATTAAGCTTTTCAAACACCTTGTAAAACCCACAAACACTATCGGAGTTTAAAACTTATAAATCACCTCCAAAACCCAAAAACATGCATTGATATTTCACCATGTTTGACACCTTTCAAAAATTAACACACACTATCCTGGTTATGAGATTGTGAGTCAACTCCACGAAACACGAAACTTAAATTTGACATCTACATGCCTACCATCGAGGTTTTACACTTGTAAAACACATAAAAAAACCCAAAACGCTCTATCATGGTTTTCGTCTTGCTTGACACCTTGGAAAACATGAAAAAAATTGTGGGGTTTTATAGTTGATAAAAAATTCATGAAACACGAAACTTATCAAGCAAGTTGAAAAACCCAAAACACTACATTTTCTAGGGGTCGGGGTTTGATTGTAAATTAAAAGTTTTACGTTGATGTGTTGATATTTACAATGTCCCAAAAACATGAAATGAATTGATGTTGATCGAGCATTAGATGTTTGACTACAAATTAAAAGTTTCATAGTTATGAATAAATAATCGAAAACCCAAAACACGGGGTGTTTACAAAGGTTTGGAGGTTTGATTTGTAAATTTCAAGTTTTGTAGTTGTGCACAAAAAAACATGAAAATCAAAAACATTGGGCATTGACTAGGGTTCATATGTTTGACCGTAAATTGTAGTTGTGTACAAAACACTTGAAAACATAAAATTTTCAAAATGCACTAGAATCGAAAAGTCAGACTTTGCACTAGGTCAAAGCGTTTTGACATGTCAAAAATCTTGAAAAACCTATAATCCATTGGGTCAAGTTTTTGACCTAACAAACAAAATGTAAATCCTGAAGTGGACATACTGATGAGAAAAATGCAAGAAAAACTCTATATCTTGAAAAATCCACATGTATTTCACAAAAATAGAAAATACCCACCTCATATTTTTCCCATAAATTATTTTTAATTTTTTTTGAACTCAAGACTATGCGAGTTTTGTATATTTAAGAAAACCTTCAAACCCTCTAAAAATGGTGAGAAACACCTGTCACTAAACTAGGCCATGTTTACAAACGAACCTAGGGTTTTGACCCATTTGAACTCAACAAAATTGTCTCTTTTTCTCTATAGGAATATATTCTCCTAATTTTTCTAGAAACCCCACCAAACCCTTGAAAACTGAAATCAATGAAAAAATAAACATTGAATGAGCTAGAATGCTAGATATCATATCAAAGGCTATGACATTCGGCTACCCCAATTTATATGATACCATGTTAGAGTGGGACATACTCAAGGATTGGGCTATGGTTGAATGCATAAAATAAAACACATGCAAGTAGTGAAATCTAAAAACACTTAAGGGAGAAAAATTGTCTCTAATAAATAAGAAATTGTTCCTAGACCCATTAACCAAAATATACATAGGAGGTTACATTATATAGTGATAAATTAGGTCACCAAAAAGGTAACTAACTCAAATCACCATTATAAAATGACTTATATTAGATTTACCCTAATGACCTATGATAAATCTAAGAAATTTAATTAGACCATTTTTAGGAAAACTAACGTTGAGATGATTTTTGATATTTACTAAAAGTTAAATAGTAATTAATTAGTTTCTAACCATACGGTTAATATGGTAATATTGTTGATATTATATTGTTAGGAATAAAAATATAATGCCGTATATAGTTAGTATTACATGTTATTTGTTGTAACACCTCCTATTTTCTAGGATGTTGTTTTGGCTATCTCTACGGCTATATAATAGACATGTATTGTGTGATTGATAGATGGAATGAAATATTATATCATGGTTGAGAAATTATTGATCATGATGGTTTGAATCAAGCTCGTAATTGGTATCAGAGCGTTTGATGATCCTATGTTTGTGAAAAATGAGAGTCTAAAGAGATTTAAAATATTTAATTATTATATTAGCTTGGTTGGCATGCCTTTGTCGGTTAGAAGTTGGAACGAATGTGTCTTTATCTCATAGTATTTTTATTATTCAATGGATTAATATCGGTGAAGTTTAGGGATTTCAATTCAATTTTTTGTAGATTGGGTGATTGTATACAAGGTTTAAGAGTTAAAAAACTACCAACTATCTTTTCTGTTGGGTACACCCACTCACTTGATGCATGTATCACGGTGGTTTTGATGATAATCTTGTTGTGAGTCTGTGGAGATATTATTTAGAGATAAGTTTGCAGATTTATTATTTTTGCATATTGGTAGAACCATATTATATTGTGATATACTATGGTGTTAAATATATTTCTTTGTATTCAATACAATAATACCGGTAGAAGAGTGTTTGTATTGTGATTTATGGAATGTTTTACATTGATCCCTAGAATAATTTTCAACATACACTCTTGTTAGTGCAAAATCACAAGCACTTCTGAATGTCTACAACCGGATGGGTTGAGACTATCAGTGTGATTGCATAACATGGAGCATCTCTCAAGTTGTGGGACCTTACGAGTTGAGAGAGCTCTCCGGATTGAGGCTAGTTCCTATCTCTCCATTCAGGTGTATGCAAAAAAATTGTAGAGGATCTATTCTAATTCTATTCTATCTACAAAGGAGATAGGGTTAGAGAGATGTAAGAAAATAAACCTAAGCTAACGAGGTGATACACCAAAGGAATGTTAGACACTCGTTTTGTAATTTAACATAGACCACAGGAATGTAATACAAACAACATGCATAGATGACCAAATCACAATAAGAGATCAGAGAGACAATAAAAAATACATGAGAGGGTCGAGAAACATCCACAGACATATATATTATTGCTCAGGAGTCGATACAGTATATTGCGGTATCAAGAGGCAAAACTTGCATTACTGACCCAAAGGAGAGGTTAAAAAATCTCCACAAATCCTTACGTGAAGAAAAGAAGGGAGGGCAAAAATAGAAATGTCCAACTTTTACAATGAGTCCCAACCCCGCTTTTATAGATTCGACACGAGAGGAAGAAGGAGAGAGAAGTGGGAAAACTAGTTGAAGCTCAACCATTGCCATGAATGCCTCATGCAAAATCTACCCCAAATTTTTCTTGACTACATCAATTACTAGTTCGGTACCTCGAAGGAGGAGGAAACGAAAGATCAGATCGAATCCAATCTGGTTATTGGGGAAAATAGATCTTGTATTAATGGCCCAAAGACATTTCTTCATTTTTTCCCCACCTAACCTCTCTAAACTTAAAGTTTCAAATCTCCATGGTGTAAATGAGGCCGAGATCTTTCCAATGGTTTTAGATTTGCTAGATTTCAATCCCTAAGTCAAAAGATATGCCCATTTGAAATTTGAATCGAGTTCGTACAAAATAGCGGGAAAACTAGTTCAAAAACAGGCACCTTTTTGAAACCGGACATGTGGAGGGCTGGCACATGTCTAAGGGAAGCCTTTTTATGTTGCTTTTGGAGTGGCGTGGGGAAGACATGTGGTTTCCTCCATGACTTACTCGATTTTTATGTTTTTGGCTAAGTCCTTTTGTTTGGCGGGGTCATATATTTGACTGGGGACACGTGGTGGCCTGGCACTTGTTTGGAAACTGTCCCTTAATTATACTCTTAAATTAGTACCATCGACACTTTGAACCCCCACCAACCTATCTCAATGCTTTGACTATTTAACTAGGACCTGTCCCTTTATGGCCCTGGATGCATGGAGGCTCTGCGCTCACTTAAAACCCACTCAATATTTTTCCTTTGGAGGAGCATCGGGTGGACACATGGAGGCCTCCATAGGATCTTGGAATTTTCAACGACCTCTCTTACCTTTTCAAACCCTGGATAACATGGTGAGCCCATCCTTTTGGATTAAATTTTGGAGCTGCGTCAAGCCGACGCGTGACGCGTGGCGCTCCGCTAGCACTTCTATACTTAGTCTTTTTTAGGCCTTCCCTATCCACCCTTTTAATTTTATTTGTTGAATCTGCCCCCACTTTAGGCACGGACACATGTGGGGGCTTGACACTTGTTCAAGTCTCCCTTTTTGGATTCAACTTTGGAGGTGCACCGCTTGGACACTTGGCAACATCCATTTGTCTCCTCCATACTTAGTCAATTTTGGACTCGTTCTGAACCGTTTCAGAGCCCGAAGACTTTGAACCTTTTCCATTACTTCTCTTTTGAGCTTTTGGATTCTTTAAAACTGTCTCCTCCTTCCCCGACCCTACTATTCCATTTCGAGCCCACCTGTAATCTATTTAATGGATTTAAGGCACAAATTTGCTCGACAGAGCCGTTTCTTGAATTTCTTCTTGCACGGGGTCGTTTGATCTTTGCAGGCCCCACCACTCCATTGTAGAGTCCCTCTATAACCTATTTATAGGATTTGAACATGATTTCTCTGGTTCCTTCTGTGCGGGGTCGTGGTTGATCCAATATTTTTCCGGGGGCAAAATATGGATAACAATTTGGTGACTCACAGGGGTATCTACCTACTAGATGAGAGGACCAGTTGCCTTGTTATATCCATTGGGCATGGAGTCAAGAATGACAACTGATACTGATCTTGCCTCTGATCCATGAGCTCATTTTGCACTCTCAATTTTCATAAGAAATATCTAAACAATTGTTTCTGAGAATAGAAAATTGCTTCGACCTAGTTCTTTCATCTATCCTTGAATGGATTATTTCGAAGATGACTTTTAGTTGCTCTACATTTGTTTTATTTTGAAGATAACAACTATTACAGGAAACTATGAGTTTCCCTGTCATGAATACTGAAAGGGATAACACGTCCACTTGGAGGCACGTTGGGTTGTGTAACGACATAACCTGGAGCAACAAAGAACCTATGCCACAACACTTAGGGAAATAAAAACTACACTACAACAAAACAACGTGCATACACACTTAGGGAAATTAAAATACTATGCTAATATTTATAGGGGTGAAACTTCCCATTCAATAGTAATGTTTGAGATGGATCCCATTCACTAGGATCTGTAATTCTTCACCATCCAATTTAGCCAGCTGGAAGGCATTGCTACTCTTGCACTCTGTGATCATGTAAGGGCCACTCTAGATAGCATCAAATTTGGAGTGTTTTCCTGGATTTTCCCAATCTGCATCCCACTTTAGGACTAAGTCTCCTTCCTGAAAGGTCCTCATCCTTTCCTTCTTATCAAAACTCTTTTTTATCAACACTGATCCTTTTCCATGACCTACATTGCATGCTCTCTTACCTCTCCTACCTCCATCAACTCTACATACCTGATTGCCATGGGTTCAAACTCAGCTATCTCTAACTGTTTCATGAGTTCCAAAGTGGGAAACTCCAATGAGATGGGAAATATTGCCTCCTTTCCATATACAATTTTGTAAGGTGAGATACCTATGGACCTCTTTGATGTGATCCTATTAGCCCATAGAGCTGATTTGAGCCTTGTATGCCAAGTCCTATGATTTTCATCAAGAGTCCTTCTGATAATTCTTAATAGGTTCTTATTTTTGACTCTTCTTGGCCATTACCCTGAGGGTAATAATTTTATGAGGTGTTGAGATACACACCATTCTTAACTTCCCATTCAATGATCCTTGTACCAAGGAATGCCAATGCATTGTCTGATATAATAGTGGCAGGGACTCCAAACCTGGTGGCTATTCCTTCATAAAAATCCAAGATGTTGGATTCATTTGCTTCTTTTAGTGCCATTGCTTCGGTCCACTTGGTGAAATAATCTGTGGCTGTAAGTATCCACTTGTGGCCTTGGCTTGAATTTTGGTTAATCACCCTAATGAAGTCTAGTCCCCATTGCATGAATGGTTGATTCACTAAAATGGGATGAAGGGGCAGGGCTGCTAGCTTCTCCTTTCCTGTGAAGAATGCACATTTTTTACACTTCTTGACCCATGAGTAGCAGTCCTTGAACACTGTAGGACAATAATAAATGGCCTTTATGATCTTGAGAGTTGTTTCTCAAGGGAAAAGTTACCTCCTACTTCTCCATCATGGAATTCATGTAACACTCTCTCAATTTGTCCTGTCTCAATGCACCTCAATATAATACCATTGATATCCTTCTTAAACAAGACACCACCAATAAGCACATATGGGATAACTTGTAGTCTGAAGTATATTCTCTTTTCCTTATTCTATTCTAGAGGGCACAAACTTGTTTGAAGGTAATGCACAAAAGTTTGGGTCCAACATGGAGCAGATGCATCATTAGCTGATTGTTGTTGATCATTATGTAGAAATAGAACAACCTCCTTTTCACCTATCGACTCGACCCTCTGCGTAGAGGTAAGTTGTTCACATAGTCCTTTTCCTCTAACCAAGTTTGGTCACCTTGATCTCAATGTCATATTCCATTACCCGAGTGATCCAACCTGCCCTCTTCTCATTCAAATCCTTATTTAAAAGGAAGTCCTTAACACCAACATGAGATACTAGCAGTTGAATCTTATTATTTGAGACCAAGTGCCTAAATTTATTTAAGATCCTAATAATAGTAAGGACATGTTTTTCAATGAAAGAGTATTTTACCTCATAGTCTTCCAAGATCTGGCTGAAGAAAGCTATGGGTTGCTTTGAACCTTCATTGTTGGGCTGGACCAAGATGGCTGAGATGGTATCTAACCCTCCAAAATCATATAGCATGAAATATTTTGAAAAGTATGGGTTAATGAGAGTTAGAGCCTATGATATTGTGAGTTTGATGGCCTCAAAACTCTCTTTCCCTCTGTTGTCCATTTAAATGCAAGACTCTTCTTTAACATCATTGTTAAAGGCTTCACAAGAGTAGAAAAGTCAGGTATAAACCTGTGAACAAAGTTTATCCTCCCCAAGAATATTTGGAGAGACCTTTTATGTTGTGGCAATGGAAGGGTCCAGATGGCTTCAACCCTTTCAGGATCAATTTTCAATCCCTTCCTTGAGACAATGTGGCCCAACAATTTCCCTTCATGAGCCAGGAACACACACTTTTTGGGTTTAATGACACCCCGAACCTCCTACATCTCTAGAATACCTATCTTAGGTGAAAGAGATGATCTACAACATTCTTGGAGAAAATAGTGATATCATCAAGATATATCAGGACTATGTTGTTAATTAAGCCTTTGAATTCCATGTCCATAACTCTCTGAAATGTCACTCCAACATTCGATATTCCAAATGGCATCTTCTTATAAGCATAGGTTCCCCATTTGGTGGTGAAGGTTGTCTTGAATTGATCTTCCTCTTTCACCATTATCTGGTTATAACCTGAGTATCCATCTAATAATGAAAACCTCTCAGAACTAGCTACAACTTGTAGGATCTGTTCCATTGATGGGAGTGGGTAGTGATCCTTAAGTGATGCTCTATTTAGATCATGAAAGTCCACACACAACCTAATTTCTCCATTTTTCTTCCTCACAGGCACCAAGTTAGCAACCCAACTCGAATGCTTGATGGGAAAGATGATGTTGGCCTCAATTAATTTGTTCAATTATTTCCTCATAAGAGGCTCAATGTGGGGATTTATTGGCCTTTGCTTCTGTTTGAAAGGCTTGGCTCTGGATCTACTTGATGGTATGTTGTGCTAGCTTTGGGTTGAAACCTCTTAAATCTTTATAAGTCCAGGAAAATACATCTGGGAACTCTTGATAGAGTTGAAAAAATTCAGATTTTTCTTGTTGAGTGCTTACTCTACCAATCTGCAATGTTTTTCCTTCTTCTATAAAAATAGGTTCTGAATCTTCACCCTTTACTGAATGTTTTCCTTTTCTTTTCAAAATTGGTCATTTGGGTTGAAGATTGATTCCAAAGTGATAAGACCCTTTGGTAGTTTGTTAGTCCTCAGTTGCACCACTTGATCTCCATACTATTGCTCCAATCTGTCTTGATTCCTAGAAGAGAACTCAACTTCCTCTTATAGAAAGTTGACAATTTGTTGGTCATTTTCAAAGACTTGCCAACTTGTGTTGTTGTCTGGGACAGCTGGTCTTACAACCAACTTGATATGGGTTGATGCTTATCATTCTTGATACTCTCCACAATGTCAAATGTTGCCCCAACTGTTTCCAATCTGTTTGCTGCTTCATTTTTCTTCCTAGGGATGGAGCTGATGCTGAATGCCTCAAAATCCTCAATGAGGTCCCATACCCGGTTCTTGTAACTCTTTAACAGTCGTTATTAGCAGCATTTTTCCTCAAACTGATTAGAAACTAGTTCACTGTCACCAAACACTTGCAAGTTCTTGATTCCTCATTTCCTTGCCCAATGCAATCCATGAACCAAATCCTCATATTTTGTTGTGTTGTTTGAACAAGAAACATGGAAATGAAAAGATGAGTAGTATTTTAAATCTTGGGGTGACACAATCATAGCTCCTCCTCGACTACTTTCCTAGTTCTCGAGCCATCAAAGAAAAATTGCCATACTTCATTTTCATCTTTGTGTTCTAGTTTAATGATGTCAAGAAGAGGATGATTCTCCTCATGTAGACAGTAGACTCCTAGCTCAGATTCTTCCATCTCCTTATAGGGGTCAAAAGCATGTCTTTTTTTCACCCATTCGTCAAGAGTCAAGTCTGGGATACACCCCACCTTGGTATCTGCTTCACAAGTGCTTAGGAGGTCCTCTTGATCAAAAGCTGAACAATTGGCATTGATCGGGCTAGGTACATAAGACTCAATATGGTAATCTACTATGGGATTAGATCTGATTGTGGCCTTAGCTCCATACCTTGTTCTAAAAATCATATGTGACCAATCAGTAGACAAATAGCCTCCAATTTTGGCAGTGAAGTCCCTAGACAAACATAATGTAAAATGTGGTGGCAAGTCTATGACTGATGTGTTTTGCAATACACTCAGTTGGGCGAGGTAGGCAATGTGAGGCTCGGATCTTTGATGACTCCAATAGTTGTCATTGTTGTCCCATCTAATTACACTACCCCTTTGGAGATGAATTCATATTGAAGACCCAATTGATCAGCTATTTGTTTGGGCATTACAAAACTACTTGCCCCCAAATCAATCATGCAATTATGTACTAATTTGTCTCCAATGATTAATGAAACATAGAATGGAGGAGGCTTCAGATTCTTACCTTGTTGTCCTCGATGGTTTCCCTCAGGTTTATTTGCATTGGAAAACACTTTCTCTTGCTGGTTAGGGGGTTGATTTGAGCTTGACCAATTGGCCATGGCAATCTGCAATAGATCCCTTTGTCCTAGAATGGCCAGTGACTCCCACAGTGAAATGTTCACATTTTTCTTATTCATTTTCTCAATGATATTAAATGATCTATCCTTCTTCTACCCCTTCCTGGCACATTTTTCTCTTACACATGGGTTGTTACAACCGGTGCTTGAGTAGATTTGGAAGGTGGTTTGGATTGACTCTGCATATTGGGAGTTTTATTTTGAATGCCAATACCTTGTGGAGAAATGGAGGATTGAGGATTACCTGAGTTTGGTGACTATCCTTCTCCAATATTTCTCTTCTTGGACCATGTATTGGCAGCTATACTTTGAGAAGGAGCCTGATTCATTCCACAGAAGTCTTCAACTTGCCAATTGACAAGCATAGTTTCACTTGGAGATGCCTCTTTCTGAGCTCTTTCTTTGCTGATTTTATTATTGGCTAGATTCTTGTGACACACCAATGGTTTGTACCATCAAGGCCTAGTTTAGTGCACCATTGAAGCCCATTGATTGATTATGTGGCTGATTTCATGGGAAACATGAATCATATTATTGTGCCATGTTGTTTTATGGAGAACCAATTCCCTTGATGTTGAAGTTATGTTTGGGTTATATGACTGAAAGGTCTAACGACTTAAGGTTGTCTTTGGTTTTAACTATGATTTACAGTTTAAGCTGGTGATCTATTTTGATGATATGGGGGTATAGCTTGAGATTGAGCTTAAGGTTGATATGGCCTAGAACTCGAGCATGCTATCTCTTAATAGTTACTAACTCATTCCCTAGGTTCTAAAGTTGTTTTATAACTTCTGAAGCTCTTTGGAGGTCTTTAGAGGATGAGGTGGAGGTTTCAGTTGAACTTTGATTCCTAGGAGTAGGTATAGGAGCTAATGTGGGTGTTTGGCTAGTGCTTGGGCCTCCTAATTCTAGGTATAGAGGAATGGGTGGCCTAGGAGCAAGTTTTCCAGCTTGAATTAAATAATTTTCAGCTCCTATGGAAAGGTTATAAGCTGTAGGTAAGGTTGTGCCTCCCATTGACTGAATCATTAAAGAAATATCAGAATTTAGAGCTCTAAGGAAGTATAAGAAAGCACCTGCTTCTATGGGCCTTACAACCAATGGAACTCTATCCTAGGTCCTTTGAAATATGAGATTGAAATCTATCAACTTCTTGTTAGGAGATCTTTTGATCATTGTTAGTTGCTCCAACAAGGACAGGTTATCTCCTTTTTCTCCAAATTGGTTATAAAGAGCTCTGCACAGATGGTCCCAATTTTGAATAGAGCCTTCTTGCTAGGCTCCTGAACCATTGTGAAGCTTTACCCTTGAGTGAAGAGGTTAACAAATTAACTACAATTTCCATCTCAGTGATCTCATGGATTACACATACATTTACAATATCTTGAATGTGGTCACTAGGAGAAGTCTGGTTCTCTCTAGTGAAATATGGGATGCTCTTTAATGCTGCCACTAGGACTGGATTTTGTGCATTAAGAGCGAGTGGGTTACTGCCAGTGAAATTGACATAAGGATTTGGTTATGCCATCCTGATCGGCTTGAGCACCCTTCTTGATTGAAAGAACGGCCTACTAGGAGGAGGTGTTGACAGGGCTCTGTTTGGTGGAGATGGAGATCTCTGGGCTCTTCTCCCCTTCTCCTTCTATCTGGAGACAAGTGTAGGTGGAAAAAATATCCCTCTTCTCTGGTTCTTGACCTTATTTGTATTCTTCTCATGAACTTAGTAAGCTTGGACTACTAAAACCAGTGGATTCTGTCCCTTTTAGAGTCACTAGATGTGCATTTTAAAACTTATTAAAAGATAGAATCATAGCAAGTGCACATCAATCTTACTGTAATAAAGATGGAGACTTTTTGTCCCACCAAGCATGTCAAAAATATTAGTGCAGAATCACATCACCCCTAAATGTCTACAACCAAATGGGTTGAGACTCTCAGTGTGATTGCAAAACATGGAGCATCTCTCAAGGTGTGGGACCTTGTGAGTTGAGAGAGCTCTCTAGATTGAGGTCAGTTCCTATCCCTCTATTTAGGTGTATGCAAACAAATTACAGAGGATCTATTCTAAGTCTATTCTATCTACCAAGGAGATATGGTTAGAGAGATGCAAGAAAATAAACCTAAGCTAATGAGGTGATACACCAAAGGAATGTTAAACAATCATTCTACAGTTTAACACAGACCATATGAATGTAATACAAACAACATGCACAAATGACCAAATTGCAATAAGAAATAAGAGAGATAATAACAAATACATGAGAGGGTCGAGAAACATCCACAGACATATATATTATTTCTCAGGAGTCGATACAGTATATTATAGTAGCCAAGAGGAAAAACTTGCATTCTGACTTTGAAGGATAGGTTAGAAAATCTCCACAAATCCTTCTACGAATGAAAAGAAGAAGGGATGGAAAAAAATAGAAATGTCCAACTTTTACAATGAGTCCCGACCATGCTTTTATAGATTCAAGCATAGAGGAAAGAAGGGAGAGAAGTAGGAAAACCCATTCAAATCTCAACCACTGCCATCAATGCCTCCTACAAAATCCAACCCAAATATGTCTTGACTACATCAATTATTGGTTTGGTGTTTCGAAGTAGGAGGAAACAGTGGATCAGATCGAATCGATCTGGTTGTTGGGGAAAATAGATCTTTCATTAATGGCCAAAAGATGTCTCATTTTTTCCCCACATAACATCTCCAAAATTAAAGTTTCATATCTTCATGGTGTAGACGAGGACAAGATCTTTCCAACGGTGTCAGATTTGCTAGATTTTGAGCCCGCATCGAAAGATATGCCCATTTGAAATTTGAATCAGTCTATACAAAATAGTGGGAAAACCAGTTCGAAAATGGGCCCCCTTTTTGAAACTAGACACGTGGAGGGTTGGCGCATGTCTAAGGGCAGCCTTTGTATTTTGCTTTTGGAGTGGCATGGGGATGACACATGGTTTCCTTCACGACTTGCTCAATTTTTTATGTTTTTGGCTAATAAGTCCTTTTGCTCGGTGAGGTCATATATCTTACCTAGGGACACGCGCAGACCTAGTGCTTGTTTGGAAACCTTTCCCTAATTTTACTCTTGAATTAGCATAAATCATGCGACACTTGGCACCCCCACCGGTGCTGTCTCAATGCTTTGACTATTCAACCCGACCTGTCCCTTTATGAAACTGGACATGTGGAGGCTCTGTGCTCACTTAAAAACCTGCTCAAGATTTTTCCTTTGGAGGAGCATCGGGTGGACACGTGGAGGCCTCCGCAGGCTCTTGGAATTTTCAACGGCCTCTCTTACCTTTTCGGACCCTGGACAATGTGGTGAGCCGTGCTCATTTGGGTCTCCGCTTTTGGATTAAATTTTGGAGATGCACCAAGCTGACGCATGCGTAGCTTCCACTAACACTTCTATACTTAGTCTTTTTGAGGCCCGCCCTATCCACCTTTTGACTTTTAGCTTTGAATCTACCCCTACTTTGGGCTTGGGACACGTGGGGGCTTGACGCTTGTTCAAGTCTCCCTTTTTGGATTCAACTTTGGAGGTGCGCCACTTGGACACTTGGCAGTGTCCACTGTCTCCTCCATACTTAGTCAATTTTGGACTCATTCTGAACTATTTCAGAGCCCAAAGACTTCGAACCTTTGCCATTCCTTCTCTTTTGAGCTTCTGGCTTCTTTGACACTTGTCTCCTCCTTCCCCGACCCTGCTATTCCATTTCCGAGCCCGCCTGTAATCTATTTAATGGATTTAAGGCATGGATTCATTGGACAAAGATGTTTCTTGTATTTCTTCTTGTATGGGGTCATTTGATCATTTGCGGCAGCCCTACCACTCCATTATAGAGCCCCTCTGCAACTGTTTACAGGATTCGAACGTGATTTCTCTAGTTCCTTTTGTGCGGGGTTGTGGTTGGTCCAATATTTTTTTGGGGTGTAAAATATGGATAATAATTCTTTTGGTTTCCACTAAACACAATCCAGTTGGACTCGATAGGCGGTTTGTACATTTGAAAGTTTGTACTTAGTAGTGTTAAACATAACAAGTTCCTTGAGGCAAATATCATTACTTGGAAATCCCTACATTCAAAATCAACTTAATACAAATTGTAAAGATCTTGCATTTTGTTTGCCATGTTCTTGGTGTAGGTTTTACATGTGGTATTCATCAAAAGTTAGGTTGTTTAAGTCTTCATTATTATTCTTTGGTTAGTACATCATAGTATGAATGTATTTTCTTGTCTTTATATAAGTCATCCAAGTCTATAAACCAGTGCATATAATTCATATAGTCCTTTTGCTTAGTGATGCTTTTTTGATAGGTTTGAAATTAAAATAATTTGAGTCTTCTAAGTCAAATTTAAAATTGTGATTATATATGTTTTATTATGTTTTAAAGTCATTCATTATATACTCGTTGTCACATGATTTACGTGCCCATATAAAAGTGAGTTGACTAATAGATTAGTGTTTGTTCATGTCAAGATAAAATTTTGTTTTGTTGTCTTTCAAATATAAATTAGTCAAAATCATTTTCATTTTAAAAATAATCTCATTTTATTAATTTTTACATTTATAGTCGAGTCCTCTTTTCTAATTCAAAAGTATCATTATCAAATTTGTGTCATTGTAAAAATTCAGTAAAATAAAAAAATTATCTCATGGATGAATTTTTGTGTTACTGACGTACGAAAAAATAAAGTGTTTCACACTACGGGAGGGAAGAGAAGAATAAATTCAATTTGGAAACAAATGTGCTTCATGTTCGCATCTATTGAGTTAGTAGCACATCTGATGGAGGACGGAGGTGGAGGACAACCAACGACCTCTCGTCGGTTGCTAACGATGGGGCCACTTCACTGATTTGGTGGCTCGTGTGCACTTTTGCTTTTGAGTGATGTACCTTATTTTACCATGTAGTGTGTTTGATTTCAACATTTAATTTTTTTGTGGATTTGAGCGTGGTGTGAAAATTAAGAACATATGTGGTATGTTCCTATTCATTATGTATGTGATGATTCCTACATAATTCCCCAATGTAATAACATACTAAAGAAAAATTAACACAATGAAACACAACATCATGATTCTTGAAGAGGTTGAATAGTCATATGTGTTCCTATTCATACCTAGGTTTGTGGTTAGCCTCTGGAAAACAATTTAAGGCTGTTCAAATGTGTTATTTCTAAAGTTCCCACACTACTAAGTCAGATATGTTCCCTAGAGTGAATGATTGATAAGAAGATGATTTCTGAGCATGTTCCCATCCTTGTCAATCAGATGTGTTTCTTAAATTGTATGGTTGATAATAAGTTGATGTGTTCCTTCTTCTACCTTCAGTTCAAGTGTTGTACCAAGATCATGAGCAAGCATGGGAGGCAAACTAAAAAATAAGTGTGATAGTTATATTCTACCATGTAAACATTAGGGGGGGAATGTTAGGAAAATTAATGTTCACATTATTGTTGATATTTATTGAAAGGTAAATAGTAATTACTTAGTTGTTAACCATATGGTTAATACGGTAAGATTTTGATATTATATTGTTAGGAATAAAAATATAATGTTGCATATAGTTGGTATTACGGGTTATTTGTTGTAACATTTCCCTATTTTCTAGGAGTTTTTTTGGCTATCTCTATGGCTATATAATATTCATGTATTGTGTGTTTGATATATGGAATGAAATATTATATCATGGTTGAGAAATTATTTTTCATGATGGTTTGAATCGAGCTCCGAACCATGTAGATAAAATGACATAGCGAGGAAATATCTTACTCTAACATAGCCACTAGATCACGAGGCTTGTAAACATTATAAAAGGGAAAAATTTTGCATTTTAGGAGTTAACTTGGTTATTTGTAGGACATATTTAGAGGATTTTGAGCATTTTCGAGAGAGTTTTTGTTGTAGGAGAACAAATAGAGATTTGATTAGAGCATAGTAGAGGACCGAGAAGATACTATTTATATAGGTCAAATAGATATCGGATACGATTTATTATTATACAAAACATTTTTGCATCATTATTAATTGGTTAAGGAGTTTATCTAGACCCATTAAGTAACTTGTTTTAGGTGAACTCTATAAACATTTAGGTTTTACTATCTAATTTATTTTTCTCTCATTTTTGTTAGATTTTAATTCAATTTTAAAATTATTTCAAAGCCAATTTTTTTGTTTATGGGAAAATAGAGATCAATTAAATTATCCAAAATTTATTTAATTGAATAAGTGATTCACTTAACTACATTTTTGGATCAAGTAGGAATAATAGGTATGACACATGAAAAAGGATGTAATAATGTGAGGATATAATAACTATGACATGATAAAAACATCTCTTAAATGTTGAGGTCTTGACCACATGACCAAGTCAATCGCATGACAATCCCAAAAAACCCCTTGAGGCACCCACTCGGGAAAAAAATGCATCAACAACCTCTCCATGAGAGAAAAGGTTCACACGTGTATGCGAGTTAAAGAACCTAAGATAATATAATAAAGGATTTAACACCAAGTAAATCCTAGCTTAATTATTTAATCAAATACATCAAGATAAAATATGAAAAGAAGCTAAAAACTTGCACAAAAACGTTAAAAACAAAAAATGCAAAACCTCCTTTTGAAATTGGATGTACTTTTGATATGTGCATATTTCTTTGTACACCAAACACAAGCCACACATGATCAATGATGTTATTAAAAGGAAGAGATCTCCTAAAAATGGCCTAAAGGTCATGTTTGAATCTTCTCCTAATAATTTTAACAAATAAGGGGTTTCTCAATTTGATAAGGCTTCTTATAATAGAAATACTCTCTTGAGTAAGGCTGCATAAGATTTACTGGTGTCGATTGGTAGGAAGGTACTAGATTGCTTATATAGCTTTCCAATTTGGGAGAAGCATGCATCCTAGTGAATGTGGGATAAAGGAGATGTAGTATTAGGAGTGGTTAAACATGTTTAGAAGAGATTAATTAGAGATCAATGACCCATGAGAATTAGGGAAGATATAATTAGTCACTTGGGATTAATTAATGGATCATGTTTATCTTTTAGAATCCATTTGGGGATGATTTATAGGGAAATGAGTGGATGATTTAGATATTTCAAGTTACTCAAGGTCTCTCATAGGGAGACATCTTCGATGAATGTAGGAAATTTAAATTTTGTCATTGGCTATGGTAAAGACCCTTGGAATGGGGCCATCAACAATATTTTACTCCAATTTTATGTACCCTCAATGTCTTAGTGTGACCCCTCTTACCCTCTTTTAATTATTTTTCATCTATAATATTCAAAAAATGATAATAACCTATACCTATAGTTTTAAACTAAACTATAAATATCTATAGTTTTGTTATAAGTTTAAACTATAGTATTAATTTTATAAACTATAAGTTCTAAACCTATAATTTAATCTTCTATAGTTTTGTTATAAATAAAAAACTATATTATAAAATAATTTCTATAATATATTCTATATTCGGGCCACATCTAAATCAATACCCATGTTTACTGATAAGTGGACAATTTTTCTAAACCATCCCCATGAGGAGGCCTCTGTGATCCTACCTCCCCTTCATCCACTGGACACCACGTGGCTCCTTGTTCCCCGTCAACTAACTTTCATTCTCCTATTGGCCATGAGCTTGGTTTTTATTTTCCTAGGGAATTTAGTCCCACATTCCTTATGTTGGGCACAATGATTATGTTTATAAGGCGTTGAGTGAGTAATGTTAAATATGGCTTCACCATAGTATTTACTTTTTGATGACAAGCCCGCTACACTTGGCACTTGATTTACCATTTGGCTCGGTGACTTTGCATTGATTTACGTGCGAGTTTAGGTTAATTGGAACTAAATTGCATTGAAGTGTGTGGCAAGTGCGTTAGAGAGTTGACAAGTAATGTATGAAAAGTGAATGGAATATATTGAGAGCTCGGCCTAAAGCTCGGGACCCAACTCGGCCCATAGTTTGGCCCTGACATTGCCTAGCTTGGCAAGACATTGAAAATATCACCATAGAGCTATGCTCCCAATGTTTTTCATGTATATCCAATTTTTTATCTAATATTAAAAAAATGTCAAATTAATTTTCTATATTTATGCTTTTGAAATAACTAGTAAATATTTTTTTACAAGAAGTCAAGTGATTATTTCTTGTAAAACTAATAATAATTCACTTACATTTCAACAAAATATGCCTTACAATTAAAATAATATGATTTTGTGTAGAGCATTCATTTGAAAGCTCAAATTTTGACGTGAATAAGGTAAAATCATCGAAATAAAACTAGCATATTTTTAATAACGACAAGGAAATTTTAAAACAACTTTACAAAAACCTCGTTGTTCTCATTTGTTGAATTATTTACGTAAAAATGGTATCCTATCATTTTACAATTAACAAATCAAAGATGTTGAATAGATCAAATTAAAGTATATAGAAAATCATAATGAAGACAAAATTAATGACACACAAGCTTTGGATGGTCGTGAACAATACGAAAAAGGATCCGACCGTCAGATAAGTGACTATGGACAATGTAGTTGCATATCAATAAAAGGTACAAGAGGAAATATCCATTATATTATGGAGTGTGTAGGATTATTTCCTTCTTCACATTGGGAATTAGCAAAATCTAAGTGAGGCTTGGAATCAATTAGAATCAATACATGAATGTATGAGATTATAAAAAATCATAAAGTTGATTTTTGAGTTATTATCGACTCCCATGAAGGGAGATGAACAAGTAGTGAACTTTATAGCAAAAATTAAAGACATTAAGTCTCGATTAGATGGTTGTAATAGTAAATTAATTTATGATAAATGAATTTATTTCATTATTCAAATGAACATCCATGAAAGGTTTAGGAATTTCCTTTAAATTATGAATTCTAAATACCAAATTGAGATTTAGACATTCTTGATCATCTACTCGAGTTCTCTCTGATTGGGGAAGAGGAAGCTATGAATAATTTTGATTCAAAAGAGAATTCCACTCAGGTACTTCTCACTCATAAATATAAGAACAATCCTTCTAGATTTAACAAGAATCAAAAATCAAATTTTAAACCTCCTAGTAAAGAAAAGAAACTTGGAAATTTAAGAGTTAGTTTTGATGGAAAATGTTATAATTGTGGGAAATTTAGACACAAGAAAGAATATTGTAGAGTAAACAAAAACAAGCCAAATTTCAAGAATAAAAAATGGAATAAACCAAATCAAAATCAAAACGAGAATGAAGAGAATAATCATAAATCTAATTTAGGTACTCTGTAAATTACATTTTTCATTACCAATGAAAAGTAAATGTTTTCGATAATTGTTTTTGGTATATTGTTGAATTGAAAAATAATTTTACCTTCTTATTCACGAATAACTCAAAATAATTATAGTAGTGCTTATTTCACTAAACATGGAATTATTCTAGTCCAGAGATCCTAAAAAATATAGGCAATATTGGAAGCTAATATTACTAGTTTTGGATTCCAAAACGTGTAATATTGGAATTTAGTGTACTCCAGAATCACATATATTGGAATCCAAAATTAGATATATTGGAATCTAAAACTACATATATTGGAATTTTCTATATTCCAAAATCACATATATTGAAATCCCAAAATCAAAATATTGGAATCTAAAAATTAAATCATTAGAATAGGTTATACCTCCTTAGGAGTCTAATATATAAGATTACAGATTAAATTAATGAATATGGGAAAAATGTTAAATGATTTCAGGGAATTCAGCATTGATCTTTTAAATAATGCCTAGTGACCACTAGCCCATATAAAACATAAAAATGTTCTGTTTTATATAGGCATGCGGTTGCTAGACTTAATTTATTATTTAAAATAAAATTTTTATCATTTTAAGATGTCTTTAAGATTAAACTATTCATATTTGAATAATTAAAATGCCTTGTGGCCTAACGGCCTCTACGCTAATGAAATTAAAGAGACGTGAGACACTTCCATGTTCATTTAGTATGATGTGATTGAACCTCAGTGTAACCAGAGAATTATTGAAGATATTTTGAAGAAACTAGTAGAGGGTGACGATCTAGACTAGGAGAATGTAATTAACTATAAAACCATTCCATATATATTTTCATATTTAAATTTAGATATCAAAGTAACTATAAAAACATTCCATATATATTTTCATATTTAAATATGGATATCGAATTAATTAAAATTAACTATAAAAACATATGAGATATATATTTTTATTTAAATATACATATGAAATAAATTAGAATTCCTTTATTAAAGGTAGAACTATAGTTAAAAAAAATTAAAAAGTTTTTGAATTTTATTGTAACACTATTCCCAAAGATGGGATCCCAAATCAATAATAGAAATCATAGTAAATCTCCAAAAATAAGCTCCCTATAATTGGGTTTTGATCTAATAACATCCGAACATCTTCCACATCCTTCGATGGTTACAACAAAGGCCACAACTCATCTAACAAGTAGTTGTCTTTTGAATTAGAATATATGTTAATTTTTTTAGCAATTATGTAGTTCCCCACATCATTGAACTTATTTTTCTCTAAAGAGTCATCTATAAGCATTGTATTTTTACAATTGTATGATGCATTAAACCACCACCAAAAAGTTAAATTCTTCGGATATAATTTTGGATTCCCAAAACCTTCATAATTGGTATGTTTGGCATTGATGCAATCTTCCTATGTAAATATGAACTCAAAGCTTCCAACATCTAAGCCAATGCTTTGAAGGAATGAAGGCATCATTTCATCAACATTTGACTTTCATGCAAATGTCCATAGTCTTTATTTAGAAATTATTTTGCAATGTCATGACAAATATTTCACATTTGATCTAAGAAAAAAATTGTTTTGTGCTCGACGCCACTATGATTTTTAACTTTTCATGTGACAAATCAGCCTTATGGATGGTGTCTGCCAAAAAACCATTTATATCAAATATTATAAATTTCATGTTGCATTTGTTATTATTTGAAAATGAGGGAAAAAAACTAAATGGTTGAGGGAGGAGAACAAATTCAAAAATTAAAAAAACATGTCCCCTTTTTTAAGTGTTATATGAAAAATCAAATGGTTGTAGATATTGAATTAGGTAAAAAATAAAAGGGCGCTCCTCATTTCTTAATCTACTAGGAATAGTTTTTTGGAGAAGTTTTTGAATCGAATGTTATGTTTTATGAAGACGAATCTCCACAAATTTTATTGTAGTTATTTTATTTCATATGAATGTGGTATAAATTTTTTATTTGGAAACAACCAATAGTATTCAAGCATACTCATAATTAATTAATTTAGGAATAAAAATTTCTCAAATTTTTGTTACAATAACATTTTTACGATAATTCACACACACAACATACAATTGTACCATCAACTTATAATAAGTGAAAATATAAATACTCCCAACTTTTATTTTTACAATCTCAACACACAAAATAGTTAAGCAATACCTTCATAATAACATATGAATGTATCTTCTTCACAATTTTAAGAATTACCATCAAAATAACATTTTGAAAGCGATAAATAGTTATTTAGCATTTCTTTGCTCGAAATATTTTATGCCCTCTATAACATTCAATCACTAAGACACTTTATAAGTGATAAATTTTTGTACAAATCGGTCATCAACCACATATCTTTTGAAAAATATTCTTCTATGCTTTTCATCCCAACCCTAATTTTTAGGAGGGTTTCCCTATGCACCTAATGTAATACACAATGTATTTAGAACTGAAGGAAGTATCATTCTACTCCAATTTTTTTGGATCTCTTATTGAAATTCCATCAACCATATTGCAATGTTTCTTTCCCCAAGTGAGTATTGGATTCAATTCAGGTAATAGTTTTTTATGGAAGGCCTTTGTCATATTTTCAACATCATAAGAAGAGAGATTTTCAGGACTATAACCCCATTTCAAAATGTGGTTATAATAATTTTACAAATTCTTTAAGTTTGTAGTTGAAATTTTATTTTATAACTATCACTTATTGATTGAGTTTGTAGTTGAAATTACATTGCATTTACCCATTGTTGGATCCGTTGATGCATGATATATTTCAAATAAACATCAATCTATTAAGTAATCTATTTATTTCTATGGAAAATGAAAACATAAGTGAAAAATCATAGTGGTCTTCGTGGTAATATGGTAAGTTCAATATCAACACTTTAGGAGGCTACCACTTACCGACTAAGCTTACGGCTTGGCTTGCATCATCCTTACCCACTGCTATTTCTTTTGATGCAAGATGTATTTCAAATAAACATTAATCAATTCATATTCGATTTTATGATATGGAAAATGAAATCTTAATTGAAAAATCATACTGCTCTCCATGGTAATATCGTAATTATAATATCAAATTTTCTCTTTCTTGTGAATGAAGTGTAGCATCCACTAGGCTACACTTATATTTGTAGAATTACCCTTTGGAGGACAATAGTTCTAAGCTATAGATGTGGATTAACAACCACTAGTCTATGCCATCATTGGGTGGACTAAGCATTGAAACTAATGTTTGTTAGTTATGAAATGCTAACTATAAACTGTGGAGAATTATATCCCACCATGAACATTTAAAATAGGTTATTTCACTATTCCTCCTTTGAAAATGACACATCTTCTAGAGTTAGCTGATATCATTTCCTATAATTTTGTGGGTGTTATAAATGGTTTTGTTTAAAAACACACATGGCTAACACACTTTGGGTTACGACTAGTTATTCATGTTGGATACCCCCATGCCTTCCACAGTTACTTTATCCAGTTTTGGTTGTTTGCATAAACATTTAATGTCTTATAAATGTGTGGGGATTATTAATGAGTTTGTTTATAAATTTACACAACTAACGTACCGAGAATTTGTGGTGGATTTGTACAGATGTGCCTTGATTCTCCTCTTATGTCATAGAAAGCTGTAAAAAATATATTATTGTTAAATAAACAAAAACTATTGAAATTGAAAAGAGAGATCATTAAACATATTTACAAAATTATTGAAGGTCAATCACTATGATGAAGCTGGTTATGTAATGTCAAGTTGAAAGTGGTGTACGTCGGTTACTTCCTTAGTATTTTAGTTTTTGCATAAATAATGAGTGCATAATTAGCTTATATCGGTTCAAAACAATTAAAAAATAACTTGTTTAAGTTGTCTTTGCAATGATCCTTTCTTCAAATGAGAATAGTAATGTTTCAAAAACATTTCTTGACTTGTGTCTCAACAATCAAAACAAAATTATATTGGAATCATCTAATGCATGCGATGAAAAACTACCACCGTAAAGCACTATTATTAGATAATTTTGGGAACATAATCGAGTTAACATCTTAGGCTGGAAATCATAAGATTGTTTGCGAGGAAAAAGATGGATGTTTCCTTGTAATCCAATTTCTCTTATAGATTACTAATTCTTGTGGAAGCTTCTCCATCAAATCCCTAGTGAATTATTATCTATCATCATCATTATTGGTGCGAGATGTGCACACTAGTTATTGTGTACATAAGACACACTTTTAAATTCCCCATTATTGTCATAGAATAGGTGGCATCCATCCAAAATTGATTGTCCACTGTCTTTACCTTTTCCATGTATCTTTTTATTTTTTCTCTTAACATATTTGAATAATCAATTGGTATGAGAAAAATAATAATACAATCTAGCACACTAGTTTTAATAACTATTAGAAAATTCATTATTACATCAAAAGAAATGTTGGTAGACAAATTACAAAAATTAGCAATAAAACATTCGACATTGAAAGGATTAGTTGAAGGAAATTTTGTTAGAGTTGATAGAAGCTAGAATGGATATGCACATTGACAAGTAAAATATTATGTGTGTCTTGATCCTTCTAGTATATTTTCTTCCATTGAAATCACATAGTTTTCTAATATTTTTTTAGCCTTGATGGGAAGAACTTCCACCTCGGGGTCTTTTTACTGTTTCCTTTTTTACTCTATATTAGAACCAAATTTTATTTTACCTTTTCTCTCTTCACCCAAGCAGATCAAATAGCTGGTGGTAGTGTGATTCATGTAATTTAAATTTTTCAATTACATTAGATTCACTGTAGGCTATCAATACAATATTATCTGGATGTTTATCTTTCAAATATTTTATAACTTTTTCTCTCATTTTCTATCTCCTTTTATTCACCCACAATAAGAATCAAATGTCTCTACTATGACATAGATAACCATACATCCCCTAATTTCACTTTATTATCTAGTGCTAATAGTTCTTCATCGGTCATTCCTCTAGTAGTCTTAAATGAATTAGATGTGAATATTTCCAATTAATTTGGTTGAAAGTTAAGCTCATTATCCTTAATAGGTGAATAAGCAAGGCCACTTGATCTACAAGATTGAAAGGTTTTTGTCCATTTAGTCCATATATCATCACAGAACAATAGAAAAGTCCATTTATCGTATAGAATCTATGGTTTTTACACAAGGAAAATTGAAAGGTGTTGATTCTAAAATATTTGCATTTAAAGGACCAAAATATTTTGTATCTTTGCATATGAAAAATTAATTGCTAATAACCAATGTAATAAAATTAAAATACATTACCTTCCACTCATCTGGATTTTTTTGTCAATCTAGGCCGTTGCGGACATCAGCGATTGCAAAACTTATCTATATTTGTATCAACAACTCAACAAACTTGGTTTCTATCCAAGTTTTTTTATTTCATTCGGTATTTGCAAATATTTGCAATGTCTTTGGTAGATTCTTTTCGTAGAAAAAATGTGATACTTTTTAAAGCGTAGCCTCGAATATAAAGACTTGAAGTCTCGAGCCCAATATCTTGTTTTGCACACATATTGCATACTTACCATCAAATACATAAAATTTCACATCATACCTTTCTAGGTCTTTTGGATCTTGGAGGTCCACAACATTATTCATAGAATTCAATAAGGGAAGGATAATTGAGTCCCTCTATGTAGGAATAAAATTTATCAATATGGAGTGGACAAAAAGGCCAACATTCTCATCATCTAGAGAAAGATATTGATATTCTTTAGGTATAATGCGACTAAAAATCAACACGTGATTTTAGAACGTGACCTCTAGGTCATGTTAGGATAGCTGGAATGCTATGGATGGGACATTAAGGAAGGGTAAATATGATTTTGGTAGGATAGATGGGATGGGATACAAGAAGTCAAGGAAAAAAATGTTGTCAACTCACAAGATGGGGATTTTCTCATTGAGAGAAATGAATACTTATCTAACTTGTTTAGAGGCGATGATATGATCAAGGATGATCATTGTATGTAAATTATGGTCAATATCGATAGAACCAAACAAGACTCTACTCGGTTGTGGAACACGGGAAATTTCCCTTCGTCATATGTGAATTCCTCTTCGAAGAGGGTCTTGAAGATAGGAAGAAATATGGAACAAGGAAAAATCAAGAGTTGTGAAATCTAATATCTACCTGGTTGGTTCACTCGGAATTTTTCGGTAGGAGTGTCTACCTTGTCATTTAAAGCAAGGATCTAGAGAACTATGCTAGGTGGGATTGAGGTAGTTCTAAAGATAAGATGACGTAATCCTTGGTTAATGTACATCAAACATGCATAAATATTTGGTTGTGACATATTTGGATGGAAAAATATAAGTTATGGACCCTGAATGGTCATGTGGGCATAGGCTAAGCAACTATGGAATTAGAAAATCAATCTAAAACCAAAGGGACTGAAGCTAAGATCTAGTAGCCTAGGCCACTATGGAAACAAAAGGGGTATTGTTCATTCTAAATATAATTAATTTAAGTTCCTACATTTAAATAAACAAAGCAAGAAATGATGAATTAAATAAAATTTGATTGATTTCCCCTTTTAATTCAATTAAATATGATTGCAACTATTTCATTAAAGAAACAAAAACAAACTATCTAATTATTATTTTTGTATTTTCAGAGAAGCAATAAACATAATAAATCTAATTAATCCTCTAATCTATGTTTTTGTGTTTTTCTGTTTACTAGAAATAAAATAAAACTAAATATACAGACAAAATAAATTGCTTCTAAATTAAATAAATCCTACTTCTACACTAAAATAAAACAAATAAGGAATAACAGGATGTGGCTATTCCTCTGTTGCAAGATATGGGAATTGAATCTACCTTAAAGAATAATTATTCTAATTTGTAATTGTGGATATCTATTTCTTCTGATTGCTTCACCTTAGAATCATGGGAAGGAAGAAGCTTTGGAGAAACAATTTTCTCTTTCCCTTGAGATTTCCCCGGTAAAACAAATGAATTGCATAGGTAATTAAAAATGAAGAAATATAATGAAAAGCATGGACACAGAAGCTTCCTCAAGATTCTTTCCCTTACAGATCTACAGGGATAAGTAGGTTAGAAGTTATCAATGGAATTTTTCTCATATGCACTTAAATCTAAAAATGAAGAAATTGAAATCTACAAGTACACTAAAATGAACAAGTAAAGAAAGAGTTGTGCACAAAAACCTCTAAATTATTTCCCGAGAAAATCCATAGGGATAAGATGAGAAGAAAATATCAATGGAATATTCTTACAGATAAATAAAGAAACTATGAATTCTACCTCTTAAAACAAGTTTATTGCTTCTATTGATTTAATGACAATATTCTAGATTAAAATCTTTGAAGAAATTAAAAGTACATCCCCAACCTAGTTATTATGGAACTATGAAAAATTCCAAGTGTGGTGATGGTTTTCTATCTCTTCAACTTCCTTCCAGAGATGATTCTAAGTGATCTAGGAGCATTGCTCATTATAGAAGAAATCAAGAATAAGGAAGACACTAGAGTAGACTTCTAGTAAATGCAAGTAGGAAGTAATAAAGAAATGACCTATGTTGTTTGTGTACTTCTTGGCATTATTTTAGCAGAGTAACGGTGCAATAAAAATAAAGAATATCTAACCAATGCTTTGGGGAAAAGATTTGTTTTTATAGAAAAATGGGAAGAAGTCGAGCACACTTGTAAATCAAGAAATTTTGGATCATCCAAAAGAGAGGTCATCACCATTCTAATAATAGTAAGTAGAGAAGAAGATTTCAACACATATCCAACAGGATTAGAATAAAGAGAAATGATCAAGAAAAATGTGAGAAAGATGCTTGGAAGATTACATCATGCACATGGAACCACCGGTCTATGTAGTGGCGGTTATGTAACCATCATGGCTAGTGGTTGTATAAACCATCGGGAATTACGTGACTTAAAGTCTCACCAACCAAGAAATGAGTAGAAAATATCTCGGAAAGATAGAAAACTTGGAGACAAAGATAAATAAAGCAAAATAGGCATGCGTTGAAAGATAAAGGAAAGGATATGGACATCATCGTTATTATGGAAAAGAGATTTATCACCATAGGAGATTTTACCATGTTTGTTAATGTAGCATTGTGAAATTTTGGGTGGATACATATTTCCCCCTTAGAGAATATTTTAGCCATGAGTGGGTGTAAAATGTGAGTTACTGAGCATGGTGCTCCCAAAAGGGAAAGTTAGAAATTATACCTCATTCATCTATGTGTTGAAACCACACCAATCCAAGCTTCCCGCCACCTACAAGAGAGGAACAAAAATCAAGTGCAGATATAAAACATAATTGAAAAAAATATTTCAACTAAAATGACAAGAGTAATTACTTACCATATATACGAGGGTAAGGGATATACCCACGCCAATGCTCCAGAACTACATATGCACACTCAAAGTGATTAGAAAACATATTTGAACTATATATATGACTTTTTACTAATTAAAGAAATCATTTTCACCCACCAAATTAGTGATTTTCGGAGCTCTGGTTTACCTGTGACCATTTCGCGTGAGATTATAGCCAAATTGACAGGCATTTAGATATGATAGCAGCATAGCCAACGATAATGACAGAGGGTCATGATCATGTAAGATATATGCATTTATTTCCTTTTCCCTAAAATGTAGGATTTAGTTGAAACTAGCTATAAGGGGTTGATTTTTGATAATTTTGTAGACAAAATGATCACAAGGGTGAACCTTCTACTATATGTAATTTTTTTGATTAATTTTAATGCATTTTTATTTTTAGTTTTTGGCTTTAAAGGCATGACCCTATTTTTTTAGGCAACCGCCACTCTGCTTATAAGCATTGGTTTCATAACCATTGATGTTTTTACAATTTATTGACTAAGTATGGATTTTTTTGGTTTTCTACTTGTATTTATACTATTTTGTGAGCTTGTTATTTACTTATGATGTTTAAACTTTGTATTTTGTTATTGTTTATGGATGTAGGGAGGTTATATTAGATATTGAAAAGAATGAGAGAAGGATTGGTTTCCCCAGGATCTGGAGTAATTTTTCTCGGCTAGAGAGGGATTATTGGAGAGGGCTAGTATCGGAGGATTTTTAGACATGGATTGTCTCCCTCATGAGATACGTAATTTGTGATTTATTTAGTTATTGGGATGCACACCAAAATAGTGGTCTATTACACTAGAGGATATCTTTTTGATCCTCAAGACTCCTATCACTGGTAGGAGGTTGGCACTGAAGAGAACTAGTTTGACAACCGAGGCCCATATTTGGGATACATATTTGGTGTGACACACTAACACTTGATGTGGGTGCAAGCATGGGGTCATATTAGTCTTAGTTGATAATGATCCTATCCCTACTCTAAGTAAATCCATCATAGGTATATTGGCCTCATGTTTGATCAGGGACAAGGGCATAGACATGTTTTTGTCTTTTTTGGGATTCTATTTTTAGAGATAATCAATCAATATGGCTAGGTTTACGCATGGGGAGTGGACATTCTTGGGACCACTTATCACGACCTATACAAAGTTGTCAGATTGGGGGCTACATCACTTAGCCATCCTACCCTAGTTATGTCTTGGGTATATGAGTGGATGATCCCTACTAGAGGGGAGTTGGGATATCAGATCCCTTAGCAATTGGAGCAATGAGATGGGTGGATATGGTTCCAATAATGGGTAATCCATAGTTAGCTTCTACCTTGACTATAGAAGACATGGTAGCCCAACCATATCAGGATATGATGGGCTGATGGGGTGAGGAGATTGTTGTATTGACTGCTTGTGCCACTAATATTTAGCTAGTTGAATGCAACAACAAGGTAGAGATCCATAAAGTACTTTAGGTAACAAATCAATTTTGGGTTACCTTATGTATATGATATCCCAATATTTTCTATATTTTAAAGAGGTATATGAGAGTCGAGATCTACCTAGAAGGGGTAGTTACACTAGTCAATTTTCTATGCGTAGAGTTAATATCGACACACCACATGCCACATCAAATCCAACTATTGAAGTAGTAGTCGATTTGAGATAGGTTTTATAGATTGGTGTGGGTCCGAAGCAGAGTGAGGAGGAGGAGGATGAGATATATTCAGGCTTGGGGGAGGAGACAAAATTGGATGGAAAGCCATAAGGGAGGCCTCAATAGTTGCTTTAGAGTGAGGCAAATGTGAAGGATGAGACAATAATTACTAAGGTGACTATGGAGGTATTCATGCACCCACATAGGGTGGAGGATGAGGTTAGGGTGGAGGAGGAGGAGGATGTTCCATCTCTTGCACCGGCACTAGTCATTGATCTAAGTCAGATGCTGGATACCGACGAGTGAGTGAAACACACCTTTCCTATATTTACATTTTAGATTAGATGTTAGTAAGAAAATTTATTTTTTTTTTTTTGGTTTTATATAATTTCTAACTTTTCATTACTCGTTGTGCACCTTGCAGCTACTGTTGATGGATGATGAGACCTTATTCGACACACAATCCTTGACATGTTTTGATCACTATAATATAACTCAAGAGGATCTACTTGTAGATATAGGGCACCCAACGAAATCCAACCACCATACTAACATATGTGTGTTATCCTGACATTTCTCAAAGGTGATGAAAAAATGAGGAATAATATCACTTTGTATGAGGATCAAGAGAGGTGGTGGAAAGGACACTCACACAATGGAGCTACCACTTGGTCACTTTCCTGGGAAGTAACATGAAAATTCTCATAGATCTACACAAAGAGGCTCTCCTACTGTACCGAGATGTTCTCATCACATGAGTTGCAGCATGATCCCTTACCGTGCGCCTTAATAGGGATCACGGAGGAAGGGATAGGCCTAACTCCTTTATTAATTTGAGACACATTTTGATGTGTATATCTTTTTTTTTGTATTTTGAGCTCTTAGAGAGCATTTTTGATAACATTCACTATGGTGTGATGAAATTTTACATGAGAAAATTGACAATATTTATATACATATAGACATCTTTTTGGTTGAATTCCTTGTAGAAAGAGTTGACTTCATTGTAGTTTGTTTTATCTATGTACTCTTAGATGGTTTGAAATTTTGATGTTTTTATGTTTTTAAATGTATGCTATGGATGATGATTTAATGTGGTAAACAAAGTGATTTTATATGATTATGCATATGAAAAAAATTGTAATTAGGATGCTTTAATTTTCAAGTAACTTTTAGCATTTATGTTTCATTGGAAAAATGTATCGAATGTGGTATGATGAAAAGATGATATCACTCCATTCTTAACTCCACATAATTAGTAAGATGTGAGGGCTCATCACCGAGAGACAAGAAATACATGATTTATATGGCTTGAAGAATGTGAATGTGAATGTTAACCAAGAGACAAGACTTTGAAAAATATCTAGTTAGAAACTTGTAACCCAACCCTAATCAAGATCAACTAACCAGTTCATAATGAATTTTTCTTACAAGTTTGACTAGAATTAGATACATGCATGGCCTATTAATTGATGAAACCTAGTTTTGTAGAAAATGATCTCTTAACATACATATCTAATTCCTTTTCATGGGAATTTTTAGAAGCACTTTTATTTGTTTGTTTATTTGTAATTCATTCTTTATTAATGCGACCCCTACATCTTACCCAATGATAATAGTAAGAATCTTGGGATCATCACGAGGAAAGACATAGGAAAGTAAGGGAAATTCCTCCTTTCCTAATCATACTACTACTAGTAAGAAGCATGGGCTCATCACGAAGGTTAGTAGGGACGAGAAGTGTATTTTATTTGTGAATTTTTTTGTTTATTGTACTTTTAGGAGGTAAAATTTTCCCTAGACTTAACCTCACATAATCAACATGATGTGAGGGCTCACCATTGAAGATTAAGATATGAAAAAAATATTATGGGTGAAATGTTTAGAATGTTTCTGTCATAGAGAGATATTTTTAGGGGAAGATTTATCATCAAGAAGCTTCTAGAGAAAACTATGGGAAAGAAACACATGAATTGGGAGAAACCATGAAGAAGACTAAGCATACAAGTCCTTATAGTATCAATGTCAAAAGTTTGTCTCATGAATGGAAGTGATGATAAAGATTGGATAATTTGAGAATGTGTGATGAATGTTGAAGAGGTATGATTAATATATTTTCCAATGTTTGAAAGTTTAAATGTTTCTTGAAAAGTAATTTTCCATTTACAATTTTAACAAGATGATAATGTAAATGATAAAATGGTGTGAATGCAATGATGTACAATATGGAGATGAAAAATGACTACACATAGAAATGTTTATGGTGATGTGAGTTAATGGACTTGCCAAAATCCTCACCCTCTAAGGTACACAAATGATACACACCATTTTTATAGTCTTCCATTACTTGATAAGGCCCTAACCATTTCGGCCTAAATTTTCTTCCTTTGCAGAATTTTTTTCTATTTAGTTGTCAAGTCTTAACACAAGGTATCCTACATGGATTTCTTGCTCATAGACCATATTTTTGTACTAACGACACATTTTTTTAGCATAGACCTAATGATTTTGTTTGACTTTGAGCCATATTTCATCTAGGATTTATTATGTAACCAATTGCACTTATGGACACGTCTTCTTCAAAAATGCCTTGTAGAGACACACAATGAATTGGTAATTCTACCTCCAATGGTAAGACCAATTTGAAACTGAAAATAAGAGAAAAAGGGGTTACCCCCATATGCATTCGCAATGAATTTATATACGACCACAAGGATAGAAATAGATTTAAGTGTAAATCTTTCTTATTCTCCTTAACTGTCTTAAGGAGAATGGACTTCAAAGTCTTATTCATAGCCTCAACCTTTCTATTTACTTGAGGGTAGTCTAAAGAGGCCGTGTGATGAGATATTTTAAATTGACAACATAACTAATGCACCCTTTTTTCTTAAAGGGAGTTTCATTATCTAAGATAATGACTTGTGGGACACCATACCAGAAAATAATTAGGTTCTAGATAAAATTAACAATTATTGATCCATGTATTGTAGTCGGAGGCATGGACTCAACCCACTTTTGAAATATTTCATGGCCGTGATGATTAAGTTGTGGCCATGTGAAGAGAGGGAGATATTTTCTATTAGATCAAGAACCCAAGTAGAGAAGGGCCAGGGTGTAACAATTGGTTGGAAAGCTTGGGCTAGGATGTGTATAGTGTGTGAGAATGCTTAGCATTTATGTCATTTACTTACATACTCTACATCATCATGTTATAATGTGGACCAACATTAGACCATTCATTGAATCTTGTGAGTGGTGGAATTCCCTCCAAAGTGTCCACCAAAAATTCCACTGTGGGCTTTAAATAGAATATTTTCCTCTTCTTCTTCATTGATGAATCTTAATAACATGCCATTGAAGGCTCTGCAATAGAGAACTTATTCTATAATTACATACTTTGTGGCTATCACACACAGTCATTGCCTTTTTGTGAGTTTTCTCCCTTAGGATACGTCTGATATATGATGTGATTTATTATGTATGTATACCATGAACATGAATCAATGGGAGGTTTTGCTTCTATATAGAAAACACGCATTGTTAGGGAAATCGAGGTCAAGTAACCATCCATGGTCTATAGGATTATCCACCAACATATTAGCGATGATTTTTCCCTTGATGGATTTTTATTGATGAAAGTGAGTTTGAAATCACCTATCAACATGATAAATCTACCAGTATTTTTAGATAAGGATTATTGGGTAAAAAATGTCCATAGCTATTCCGATTTAACAATTACCCATGTTTCTTGGTTAAGCATATAATGCCTTAACCTCTTACTTGCAAAGAAAAATTCTAAGAACTCTTTCTCCTCTTGAGTATGTCAGGGTTTTGTAATCAAGATGGACCATTCATGAGCATCATCATCCTCTGTGTTAGCATGCACATTATCGAGACATCGTGGCTCGAGAAGAATATAGAATTAGAGGATGATCAAATTTGGGTGGCATGAGTGTAGGCGGTGATATGAGAAAATATTTCTTGACTCAAAATCCTTATGACATTTAACTATCCATATTTTATAACACATTTTCTTTATAAATCCATTAATAGGGTGGTTGGCATATGTCAGATCAAGGATAAATCTACAAACTTCCCAAATCTTGCCCAAAAAAGATATAATGCTTGACTCATCTATCGGTGGGGTTATTTCAAGATTACTCAAATATTCATAGGATCTACATCAATGCCTTGAAATGAGATGATATAACCAAATAATTTATCTCTCATAACTTTGAATACACACTTTTTTAGATTTAAAGTTACATCATATTCAATTAAATGTGAGAGAATAATTTTAATAACTTCAAGATGATCACATTGATTTTTAAGTTTCATTAGGAGATCATCAACATATGTATCCATAATCTTGTGAATGAGATCATGGAAAATATATGTCATGGCCCACTAATATGTGGCTCAGTGTTCTTAAACAAAATGACATGATGACATAACAAAAGGTTCCCAAAGGAATAGTAAAGGCAGTCTTAGTTTTATCCTCCTTAGAGATCCTTATTTGATTGTATCTATAAAATCCATCCATGAGGATAATAACTCAAACCCATCTATTGCATCAATAATGATGTTAATAGAAGGAAATGGGAAATCATCCTTGGGGAAATCTTGGTTAATGTCTCTAAAGTCGATACATATATGTATCTTCTTGTTATTTTTAAGGAAAAGGATGTTATTAGACAACCACATGGAATATTCCACTGCCTTAATAAACCTTACTTGAAGAAGCTTCATCACTTCCTATTTGATCATCAAAGTGACTTTAGGATTCATAGGTATTAGTTTTTATTTTACAAGCTTTGCATTGTCTTTAGTAACTATGTTATGAACAATTTCATCGGAAGCGAAACTTGTCATCTCCTTATAACTAAAAGCAAAGGATTTGGGATGTTCTTTGAGAAATTTTGTGTGTGCTTCTATTTCCTCAAGTGACAATGAAGAACCAAGCTTAAAAAATCTAGGCTCCTTTTTAGTCCCAATGTTATTGTCAATGGTTACTTTTATTAAGGATTCATTACCCTCTTTGAACTCGGGACGAGTGGACGGTAGCTCTCGTTCTTATTCCTCAACTTCATATATTTCAAAGTCTTCCGATGAGGAAGGATTCAAGGTTTTATCTCCAAAGTAATAAAAGGGTGAGGAGTAAGGGAAAATCATTTCTAATGATGTACAGGATGAAGGTCAGTATATTCATGAAGGTATCCTAAGATTTCCTCATCATTCTCCATAAATTCTAATGTAATAGGCTAATTTTCAGTCTCTACATATGCTAAAATTACATTTCTAGGCATCTAAAGAACCAAGTGTTTGACTCTTATTGAGATAATGAATTAATTTTCCTTTAATTCCTCGTTAGGAAAAAACTAAGAAGAAGACGTGCCCTTAGAATGGTGAGTATATTATTATCTCTAGACTGGATTCTTTGGAAAAAAATTCAAATCTTTACACACCTTGTGCACATCAGACTTGTAAAGCTGAAGTTTCTCTTATCTAGTCTCATAAACCTCTAAGACCTAGTTTGCAATGATTTATGAGTCACCTAGGACTCTAACATTGTAAACACCCATCCTCTTGGCTATAATGAGACAAAGAAGTAGACCATAATATTCTACTTTTTATTTGTACATTCAAAATTCAATTTAAAAGAAAAGGGAATAAATCTCCCTTCTAGAGAAGTGAGAATCACCCATGTCTCTTCGCCATAGAAGAATTTTCTCCATTGTAGTTGAGGGTGCAACAATTGTCAGTAAAGATAGATGTTTCATCATTCCTTAAATGCTATTCTTAAACCTCAAAAACCTTAGCCATGCAACCTCTCCAAAGCCTTCTTTGGGAGAGAGGATATCCCAAGAGCATGGCATATTACTAAAGATTTGAAAGGGAGAATAATCAGAAAATCATTCTCCAAGAGTTTCACTATTCCCTGATATGGTTTTGTTGAAAAAATATCTATTATAGTAGACTTATTCTCATTGATATATACCCCGGTTTCTTTAGGTGGCTCTAACTTAGTTGTTGGAACAAGTTTTGATGTGGGAACTGGTCCCCCAGAAGAAAGAGGCTTTTTCAACTAGCTCCTGTTAACTAAAATTTAGAATGGAGCCTAATATTCTTCTTAAGATTAGCTAGGTGAATTTCAAAGGGTTTTGGATCACCTTGAGCCACAAAGACCTTCCCGAGATGAAGGAATATTACTTCTTGAAACAATGTAGAGGGAATAGCCTTCATTATATGAATCCACAACCTACCAAGGATCATATTATAGTTGGTTTCCCTATCTATAATATAGAACTCAATTAAAATGGTTTTAGGCCCGAGAGTGACTGGGAGGACTATAGTCCCAATGGATGTAGCATTGAGGCTATCATAGTCTCTCAGTGTGTTTCGAGTTGAAGAACATTATTTTTTTCTCCATATCCTAGATTTTGTAAGAAGGAAAAGGGGAAAATGTTAACCGCAAATCCATCATCAATCATAGATCAATTGACATAATTTTGTAGATCCATACTTATAAATACAACATGATATCACCTTTCTATTCTAATTCATCATCTGTAGGCATCTTAATGATATAAAAAAACCCAATATCTCTCTCATGTTGGCCTAGAGGATAGACATCAAAATATATATGGTTAATTTAGGCCTCTAGAGGAGGTGTAATGCGAACTAAGTGACCAAGACCTAATGAATCTAACAAAGTAGATCGGTGCATTAGGTATTTCTTCAAAAAATCCAAAAAAGATATGTGAGAAAAGGTTTTGGTCAAGTCTATAATCAAAGTGTAAGCCCCTACTATATTAGGGGCTAATGGTGCATCATCTTGTATTGAAGGGTAAACAAGGAGAGGTTATGATGTGTAGTCATGAGTATAAGTATCCGCATGAATTTCCATTTTAGTCTCCAAATCAACTAGTCCTACGATCTTAGTCGATTCTATTTGTCCAAGTTATGAGCAACTTGTGGATCAACAAATGTAGAGGCTTCATTGTCATTGGTCCCTACAAGAATACCTATTTCACCACTTTCTTTACTGGATTTGATGAAATAGATAAGGTTAGGGATTTCAACACCAATCTAGCACTATGATAATTCTCCACCGGGAACTCCTCATGCTATGATTATTTACTAATGCACAACTTTTAGTTTGGTGGAAGTAATCTGGAAACACAATGATAGACATAACACAAGAATACCACAGACTATGACATAAAAGAATGATGAAAAATCTGAAATACAATTGTAAAATGTATAATTAATATGAAATTGTTACAATCTCACCCATGAATTACTCCAAGTGTTACCAAATCCACTTGCCTTCCAACAATAACTATGGGAGAAACTTCACAATTACACCTCTAAATGGCTTCTTTAACACGCCTTCTAAATGATGGATTCCTTCACACACTTTCTTATACAATATTTCTCACTGCTTCCTTACATGCGAAATGAGGGGGTGGCCTCTCTATTTATAGAAATTTCAGGCTTATCCACCTTATCTCTAAGATAGGATAATAAATCTACTCTGAAAAATCATATTCCATACCTTAACTCTTGTCTTTACATGTAAGCTTATCTTTTAAGCTAAGATAAACCTTATCATTTCACATGGGTTCCACCTTTTTAGAATTTTTACAAATAAAATACACAAAATAGTTATGACATCACTCCTTGTCCTTATTATCAATATAATATTTCTAATTCCTAATCATGTAGACCCTACTTCTCTACTTACCCTAACTTTTACATTTTAACATTACCGAACCACTTATGACAAATATTTACTTTTTACCATAACATTCCTATTGTACTTTGACTGTTACCATACTATACATTATTGGTGGTGTCGCAGATAATGTTGTTATCTTCTATCGGACACCACTACTAATTATACTTAACAACATCCTATTCCTAATACATACATTAATGAAATAGAAATTACGGAGGAAAATTTTAGTGTCGACATCTTCCCCCTTCCTAGCTTCTACTCCGTCCTTGGAGTAGACTATTATGGTGCTTGGAAAATCTTTAACTTGTCATGGTTGACCCATTTCGTAATGGGAGTGCCATCTAATTCCTCCAGTCGATATGTACCATTTTCATGCACAACTACTATTTTGTAGGGCCCCATCCATTTGGGAAGAAATTTTCTCTGTCTTCTTTTTTTGTATCTAAAATCATATACTAGAACCAAGTCATTCAAATGAAATGGATACCAATAGATCTTTTGATCAAAGTATTCCTTCTGCTTCATTTTCTTCTTATAGCTTGTATCCTTTGTTATTTCTCTCATTTCCTCTAGAAAATGAAGATGTACCAACCTTTCCTTTACCGAATCACTTTCATCCATCCTTTCATTTTTCATGATTCTTATAGTGGGAATATCAAAATCAATAGGAAGAACTGGATCAATGCCATAAGCCAACTGAAATGGGGAGTATCTCGTTGTTGACTTTGATGTTTCCCTATATGCCCACAATACTACATGAATCCTTTTATCCCACTTATGCACCTGCAAGGCTGCATCTTTTGCTAGAATTTGACACAACACAAAATTTTCCGTTCCACCTGTCCATTTGTGCTTGGATTGTAAGTTGTTGCCTTCTTGTGCTTAATAGAAAACTTGTTGACTAGGGCTTCTACTACATTATTAATGAAGTGGCTTCCTTGATCTGTTATAATTTCTAATGGACAACCAAATTTGGTGACAATGCGTTCATATATGAACCTTGCCACTTCATCCATGGAAGTTGTTTTCAATGGCCTAGCTTCAACCCACTTGGTTAAATAATGTGGCAACTACAATATACTTATTTTGGCGTGGGGTAGTTGGAAGTGGACCTACAATATATATTCCCCACTTTTCAAAGGGACCAAGTGGAAGAATAGGGCATAATGGAGTTGATGAATTCTTATGGTTCCCATGTGTTTGACAAATATCACATGTCTTACAATAATTATAACAATCTCTAAAAAGAGTGGGCCAGTGATAACCTGCATCCAAGATCCTTCTTGTTGTAAGTTGTCCAAAGAAGTGTCCTCCACATGTACCATTGTGGAATTCTTCTATTAGCTCCTTCCCTTGATCACATCCAACTGCCCTCTTGTACTGTCCATCAGGTCCTATTCAAAATAATACTCCATGTAGAATATAATATGAATGAATCGCTTGAGTAATCTTCCTCTTAGTCTTTGCATTGGAACCATCAAGATACTTGAATTCATTGAGATAATTCTAAATATCTATGTATCCACTAGGGATTGTGTCAAGGGATAACAATGTTGCATCTAGGAAATCATCATCATCATAAGATGAACCTAAACCATCATAGGCTCGAGAGAGTGCATCTACATTGACATGGTTCTTTCTGTCCTATCTATAATATCAAATTCAAATTCTTTTAGAAAAATGATCCATCTTGCTATCCTCCTAATGGGTTAGGCTTATTTACAATATATTTTAGATCTAATGATCATTACATTTGTGAAATTCTACCCTAGCAAGTAATTTCTAAAACTTTTTTGTAGAAAAATGATAGCTAGAGCCTCTTTTTAATTACTGAGTATAATTTACCTCAGCACTACTCATTTGTCTGCTCCCAAAGTAAACTGGATGATCATTCCCATTTTCATCATTTTGGCTCAGAGTAATTCCTAGTGCTGCATCTGAAGCATCAGTATACACAATGAATGGCTTGCTCAGTCTGGATTCTTTAAAACAGGTGAAGACACCAAAGCCTCCTTCAGTTGTTCAAAAGGTTCATGCACCTTCTTTCTTCTATTCATAGGAAATGGTAACTCTTTTTGATTTTGAAACTTTATCGAGGATTAGTACCAATACCATCTCTAGATAAAACATTCCCTAACAAAACACCTTTATAACATCAAAAGACACACTTTGTAGGGTTTAGTGAGGCTTGTGTTTCATCTAACCTTTGAAATGTTGTCTCCATCTAGTGTAGGTGGTCCATCTTGCTCCCATAGATGCAAAAATCATCCAGAAATACTCGATGATCTTTCCAATGTATGGTTCAAACACCTATTCATCAAGCATTGGAATGTTTGCGAAGCATTACACAACCCAAAAGGCATAACTCTATAAGCAAACGTTCCCAAGGAGTGGTGAATGTGGTCTTATGCTGAACTTTGTACGCTATACGAGCTTGGTTGTATCCACTATATCCATACGCAAAACTATAGCACTCCTGGCCAGCTACTTACTCCAAGATCTGATCTAAGAATGGAAGAGGGTAATGATCCTTCTTTGTTTCCTTGTTGAGCTTCCTATAATCAACACAAATGCGTAGCTTCCCATTCTTTTTATTGAGATCACAATGGGAGAAACCCATTCTGAATTCTCCACAACAAATATGAATCCTACATCAAGCAACTTATCTATTTCTTCTTTTACAGTCTTGAAAAATTAGGATTCATTCTATATGGCATTTTCTTTATGGGCTTAACACCATCTACCAGCTCAATAGAATGTTCTACCCAACTTACTTGATGGAGTTCCTTGTAATCAAAAGTGAATAGGTGTATGTACCTTTGAAAGAGCTGGAGGTAAGATTCCTTCTCACTCTCTATCACAGCATCACCAATCTTTATTTATTAGAGACGATCATCAATTTCTTCTTCAGATAATTTTATGGGTTCATGAGTCGGTGTGATTGGAAGTATATCTATGATTGAAACATCAACCTTACTTTCTTCATCTTCTATGTCCACTTCACTGGTACTAGAGTAATCAGAGGATGTCAATCATCAGTTTCATCACTTGAATCCACAAGTTCTACCTTATGATGGCGAGGATCATGTTTATCTTCACCCTCTCTCTACCACGTTTATGTGTCATGAAGCCTTCATTCCAGTAGTTTCTTGCATGAACTCTCCTTAGCTATGGCCTTCCCAACAACATTGGGTACGTAATAGTACCATTTTTCATCACCTGAAAGTCTACCAAACATACAACACCCATGATAAATTTTCCACATTTGAAAGAACACCTTACGGTTTAGTTTTTCCGTTATTTAATGACCTTAACATAAGTGTTGAGGGCGATCAATTTTAAACCCAACATATTCATTACGAGACTCGGTCATTATATTAAGCGTAACACCTCCATCTACTAAGACATCATGAATTGAAATACCAATACGTAATACCTCAGCTTGTGGAGCGTAGGGATCTGCCTCTGCTTCCAAAATAGGAACCTCAACCTTCTTCCTTTGTCGAGCATTTAGTCCACTTCGCAACTCCCTCTCTTCTCAGAAGACATAGCTAGAAGTTGACCATATGTAATATTTGTAGGCCTTTTGGATAGATATTCTAAGATGGAGTATGGTCCTTGCCCCTGTGAAATCAGAAAATCCTACACACCCAACTTCTTCTCTACGTTTCTTACTAGTTTCTCCTTTCATCTTCTTAGGATCATTTCCATTTTGGTTATCTCTTTCTTTCTTTATTTTTATTACAAACACATTTGTTTCATTATTTATGCTCTATCTACTACATCAAAAGAATTCACAGGTGATTTTCCTTTATCATTATCTCTTGTACCAGACGTAGAAGATCTATCTAGACAATTATACTTAGAATGACCCTTTTATGACAACCATAACATACAACTTCATATTTTTTTTGGACCTCTATCTCCTCCCGAGAACTAAATTATTTTCCTTGAAGAATATTAATATTTAACTCGACCCATCTTCTTGAGCAGATCTTCATACTCGGTAGATGTACTAGGAGAAATATTTGTGCTCACCAAGAGTGGATGTGGATTCTGGACCAAAGGTGTTGATGTAGGCTCTACTTTAAGAACAATTTCTTTGGGCTCTTCTTCCATGCTTTCTTCTTGCCTTCTTGCAATATCCTTTGCTTGTTGAGGTTTAAGGATGTCATACTTCACTCGTTGTTTGATCTCAACGGCTTCATCCCAAGAATGAAGTGCTTATAGAGGAGATTATCACACCATTCATCAACCCATCCGCTAATCCTTCCTTCCTTAGGATCGGGGCATCGAGATTCCTCCTTAGCTCTAGAACACAAGCATGATAATCCGTTATCTTCTCTTTCTCTCCTTGGGATAACTTTGTGATATCGATCATGAGATCTGCATATTTCTGTTGTTCACCAAATTCTTCAAGAAAACTTTTAGTTAATAAATCCCATGAGTTTTTCACATTATCACCTAGTGTTTCAAACCACTAAGGGCTGAACCATCCAAAAAGGTAGGAAAAAATTCAGTCCATTGTTCCCTTCTTATGAGGCCATTACAAATACAAGATCGTTAAAATTATTGAATGAAAGAGGAAGCATCTTCATTAGATTAGGCTAAAAAACAAGAATTTTCCTTATTTTGAAAAGTAACCACGGTGAAATACCAACCCACAAGTACAATCAACAAGACTTATGTGCACAAATAATCGGAATCACTATAATAGAAAGTGATTTTACACCTTTCTACAATAAAATAGAAATGACCATGGTAAACTATGGTAAAACTTGAATTCTGTGGTAAAAAATGACTTTCTTGTGGTAACCACTATTCACGGTAAAAAGTGAAGTTCTTTTGTGGTAAATACTATTCATGGTCAAAAGTGACTTTACCATGGTAACTACTATGCATAGTAAAAACAAGGTTACCTTCCAACTGATTTTCGACTAAGTGGAATATCTCTCGGAAAATCCACCAACGAGGAATGATCCCGAAAATGGAACCAAAATGTCAACACCAATCAGGCACTATGATAATTCTCCACTAGGAACTCCTCATGCTATGATTATTTACTAATGCATAGCTTTTAGTTTGGTGGAAGTAATCTAGAAACACAACAACAAACATAACACAAGAATACCATAGACTATGACATAAAAAAACAATGACAAATCTGAAATACAACTGTAAAATGTATAATTAATATGAAATTGTTATAATCTCACCCATGAATTACTCCAAGTGTTACCAACTCCACTTGCCTTCCAATAATAACTATGGGAGAAACTTCACAATTACACCTCTTAATGGCTTCTTTAACACACCTTCTAAATGATGGCTTCCTTCACACACTTTCTTATACAATATTTCTCACTACTTCCTTCTATGCTAAATGAGGGGGTGGCCTCTCTATTTATAGAACTTTCAAGCTTATCCACCTTATCTCTAAGATAGGATAAGAAATCTACTCTGATGAATCATATTCCATACCTTAACTCTTATCTTTACATGTAAGCTTATCTTTTAAGATAAGATAAACCTTATCATTTCACATGGGTTCCACCTTTTTAGACTTTTTAAAAATAAAACATGTTGGGCCCCTAGAATATTGACCAAGTATGAAGGCACTTAGGTGCGCGCGATCCCAGTTATAGAATGGCATGCAAGGAAAAAGCGCACAAGAGAAAGTCTTAAGGAAGCAAATAGTGCACGGACGTGCGAAAGGAGGTTTGGGACTTAGCCAATTTGAGTGCGCCCAAGGCAGAACACGTGAAAAGTGTGATCGGTTGTGCGTGGATAAGATGTCAGCTTGGCAACAGGTTGGCCTAGGAAAGAGCATGCCCCGGATGGAATCTTCTAGAAGATCATCATGAGATGGAATGGAGAGCTCAGGCCTGAAGGAACATGCTCGCATGGAGGACCACATTCGACACTTGGTGATGGATCTGAGGGCGCAACAAGGTGAGTTGGTAGCCCGGGAAAGTGATAAATACAAGTGCCTACCATGGAAAAGATATATACACACATAGAGAGAGATATATCATCTAGATATACATAGGGAATAGTGGGTTAGAGAGTAAGTGAAGCTCTGCAGAATTGCTATGAGTGGATATTTTGGTTCAGGAAAGGATGTACTAAGCATGGAGTTGTTATTTTTCTTTTTTATTAGCTTAGCTACATATGTCTAGTGATGCGCATGACTATGGTCTGCTCTCTGTGACACTCTGTAATGAACCAATGAATATATTGAGGTTACCTGTTATAAATAGATATGAATATCAATGGGTTTAATGTATATTTTGTTCATATGAGTTCTCTTTCCTTTCATGCTACGAATGAATGGTTGTATCTTTCTTTCTGTTATAGTATATGTTCTGGAATCTATTAAAGCACTCGGTTTGAAGTGACTGCAAGGATCTGGAGGTCGTTCTGAGCCCTATGGTTCTTGTATGTCTCAACTTCTTTCCTAAATACTCTTACACTAATCATAGATAATGCTTCCCACTAAACTCACATAAAAGAGAGACTCGGTACTGCACATGCCTCGGGTGAGCACTCACTGTTAGGTGATAGAATTTGGCGCGCATGGGGTTCTACCTTTTGTGATAAGAGTAAAAATGACTACATCTTGGTTACATTGCAGGACCTCTTTTTAAGTTGTGGTGGGATATAGTATGCATCATGATACATGTAAAGAGTAATGACAGATCGGTTAACATTGGAAAATGTTGAATCATGGTTCAAGAGCATGGAGGATGAAGTTGCTCGAGAGATTCAACAACTTTGGACTTGAGTTTAATACAAGTAGATGGGTAGAAGAGAACTTCTATCATGAGCTATACGAGACCTTCTACTACTTCCCAGTAGAGTTATATGAATGGCTTTCAGCCTATACGTCTAGATCTAGTTGGCATTATAGATCGCATGTATGGGAAAAAAAAGACTACCAAAGGTTACAGGATGCAGATCTGACGTGGACCCGTGTTTTCAATCATTGGTAGAGAGGAGTACTAACTAGCTACACTCTGAAATATGCCATCTCTACGTATTCTTGTCTAGAGGTTGCTGAGTTTGAATTTCTATGAGAACCTAGAGGAATGTTTCTACATGTTATTCCTCTAGCTATGAAGATATTGATGGTTACCATGAGTTTAGAGGCACTCCAAATGGCTGCTAAACCATTTTGAGTGTCAAGTAAGGGAACTTGGGTAGAGGAAGATGGAAAATATCATGACAAGAGAAGGAGAGGGAAGAAAGACGGCTCAATTATAGCGAAGCGCATGAAAGGGAGATTGTTAGATGATGTGAGGTTACTAGTGTGATGGATGTATGGAGACAGATGTTCTGGGAAGGAGTTGAGGTTCACGTGGAGGACATGGAACCTGAGTAGTCTGTGCTATCTTAGAAAGCACGTGAGGGAGACCCACTCGGATTATAGTGGGAGTTCGTCACGAGAGAGAGAGGAGAGTTGTTGGCGCATATCTAAACCCACCTAGTGACCAAGCCCTGGTGCTTGGTTTTCCGATCTAGGAAGAAGTATTATTGACCTAGTTGATATAAGTGGAATAGATAGATCTGTGCCTAGGAGGTAAAATTTTTCAGTTCCTTCTTCTATGGTTACACATATTCCTAATATTTGGAGGATTTTTTGGATAAGGGGCAAATGTACAAGCTTTCAGACTCACATCAGGAGGTGATGCAGAACACAGTAGTTGTAGTGGGGCGCTACTACAAACCTTCGGCGCATAGTTCAATGGGACCATGGGGGCACTTGGCACTACGCCTACTACAGGCCCTATTGGACCCAATGGTTCTGGTGGATCTGGTGGTACAAGACCCATTGGACCTAGTGGATTAGGTGGTGGAGGAAACACCAGAGGGAACCAAGGCTTTGGTTTAGGACAAGGACCCTATCCACCACCTCAAGTATTCTTTGAGATGTCTCTACATTTTCCAGATTACAGGGGCATTGAGGATGTCATGCGGAACATGTTCACAAGTGTTGAACTGCTAGGGTGTGTAAAGGGTATCACAACACCATAATGAAAGGCTAGTCAATTTGTAATGACACTACAAGGGCATGCACATAGTTGGTATAGAAAGTATGACCCTCATCAAATGGTGGTGGACTACATTGCTTTAAAGAATGCATTCCTGGTAGAGTTCCACATTCTTGAGTTCGAGCAAAAAAGCATCAGCACTTTGAAGGAGATTCAACAAGGAATGACAGAGAGTGTGCGGGAGTATGATGCACATTTTAAAACTCTCTTGTCTAAATTATCATATGATATTCACCCTTCATAGCATGCATAGTGGTTTGTTGGAGGATTGATCACCCCTTTTAGAAGGGCCTTGTCTCATAAAACTTTTATAGATCCGCGCAAAGCATTGGAAGCTACCTTGTATCTTGAATTTGTTGGTAGTATTGATCTTGGCATTAGCCCATTTCTGGAGGCTCGATTGCTGCTATGGCCAAACAGTTGAAAAAATTATCGCAAACTTATTCCATCGGACTTGGAATGGTTTGTGGTGCATGGATTATGAAATAGAGGGGCACGTTAAGGATAATTTCCCAGGAGGATGGTACGCGCTATGATAGTAGATTGTGAGATTTATCATGGGCACCATGATGCAAGTAGATGTCCCTTACTGCAGCACATGATCAGGAAGAATGTATCTTGTTATTGCAAGATTTTCACTTCTATAACCCATGATACTAGGGACTGTAGTATCATTGATCAGATTCATGAGGCCAATGATCATGGAGTGCGCTAAACCAACATTTCAAGTGGTTCTAAAAATGATGATCGCCATTATGAGGAGCACATAGATGGAGGCGCACGTGGGAGAGGTTTTGAGGAGGATTCATTGGTAGAGGTAACCTCGAAGGAAGGAGCGAGTTCCCGCACGGAACATGTTTCAACTGTGGATCTATAGAACATTATAAGCGTGAGTTCCCAGACCTATTACAGTGCTCGTGGTGTGGAAAGAAGAATAAGTATGAGGAGTGCCTAGAGTTATTTGAGCATATGAATCAACAGCACCGAAAAGACAAGGGTACTACGATGGTTAGTATTAAGAAGGTAGACATATAGTGGATGCCTCGGGTAACACAGGATGAAGGTTTGGAGCTGTCTTGTCTTGGTAACAAGGGTAGAAGCTGCACACGTAAGAGAGGTACTAAGACAGAAGACCCTGGTTATGAGGGAGGAGGTCGTTCATGGAAAATATCTAGACCCTCTGTGCATCAGAAGGAGATATATCAAGACACCATGGATGTTATTTGAAGCTTACAAGGGGAGATCCAATATCTAAAGGAGCAATCTAGAAAGGAGGAACAAGGAAGGAGATTCGAGGCACAAAAGGATGACTTGGATGAGGTCAAGGAGGTGTGTAAAATGATAAGGCATGAGAACATCATTCCTTTTCTAGGATCCTGGTTGAGAGAGAAGGTAACATGTGCCGAGAGAAGAGTGTGAGAGATAGGTCTCACATGCAAACCTTCCCCTCATAGCCTTGACTATGAAAAGAGGATTACATTGAATGCAAAGTTGTAGATGGATGGCTCCTCGAAATATACTCATTGACACCGGCATAGAGATTAATGTTCTAACTTTGGATGCATGGTATCGGATGGGGATACCTACATTACAGCCATCTCACGAATGTGTTGTATATGGAAAATAAAACTAACGCAATACCCATTGGTTTCTTGAAGGATGTAACTATTACTATCCAGGAAGCCAAGTTTACTTTGGGGACTTGAAGTCTTGGTGCTCATCGAGGCGAAAATTTCCCAAGACTACTTGGGCACCCTTGGTGTTACAAAAATAATGCAAACCTTTAGTTCAACAAAGGGTACATCAGCTTTGAGAACAAAGAGGAATGGGTCATTATACCCCTGGTTGATGGGAAGTCGACCCCTATATTGAACCATTGGGAGAAGAAGTTCTAGACAAGATTTATGTGCACTCAATTAGAGACCCTGAGATGGTACACCCTACTAACGGAGTTATCCAGTTTGAAGATGCTCAGTCAGTAAGTGATACCACAATCTGGCTTGTGACAATTGGGCGCATAGAACTTACAAATTAATGGGATGGTAGTTGAGAGGGTCGGTGACCAAGGTAATAAAGGCATGCACTATTAGGTGCCTTAGAGGAAAAGAACTACCCAAGTATTCAATAGGAGCCTTCCATGAGATCTTTCTATAGGAGGTAGAAGCTCAGTGGAAGAATGAGAAGGAATGGAGGGAGATGTTAAGTTATGTCTTGCTTAGCACAACAGCTCGTTGGTGGGCCACACATCAGGAGAGCCTTTTAGAGTGGCGCGAGGTAAGAATTTCTCTCTTTGTCATATTTTCTAAGAGTAATGTACCCACCATCATCAAAGACTACCATGGGAAGGATCCCACCTCTTTCCATGTCCAGGAGTGTGAATAGGTCTGGAGAGAAGGTACAAAAGATTTTCCACCATCCCTCTAGGTGCACAAGTTGTATTCTACACTACAGGGTTGTGCGCGCACATGGTACATTCATTCGGAGACACGAGCCAAATAAGGAATTGGCAGGAGCTCGTGGTGACCTTATTCAAACCTTTGAGTATCGGAGTACCAAGCCATCAATTGATAAGGCCTTGTAGGGTATCAAGCACCTTACCATGGGGGATAGTGCTAGAATGGAAGATAGGCTATTAGAATTATTAGGTGAACCAGGTATAGGGCGCACTTTGAAGAAGTTGAGGAAACAAAAGAGTTACTGACTTGAGCGTGCATGTTTGGAAAAGGAGAAGGGAAAGTTGGTATATGTGATTGATGGAGAGGAATCGGAAAGCTTAGATGTTATCCATTTTGTAGGGATGTGTAAGGTAGTGGATAGTGCAGATGCTTGTGCATGTGCCTACCATGAGCCTTTAAAGATGAAGAAAGTTAACATCGGTTCAGAAGAAGAACCTAAGGAAGCTATTATTGGGGATTACTGGACAGAGAAGGAAGTATCAAAGATCATTGATCTGCTATGTGAATTTGAGGATTTATTCCCACGTAGGTACCATGAGCTCAAAGGTGTTCACCATTCCTTGGGGGAGATGAAGATAAAACTAAAGGATGGTGCGCCGGTTAGAAAAAGGCCCTACCAGATGAATCCCAATTTACGCGTGAAGGTTAAGGAGGAGATAGAAAAGATGATAGCTTCTGGGATCATTGAGGCAGTGGAAGAATTAGAATGGATAAGTTTGATGGTAATCAGCATCAAGAAGGATGGGCAGATTAGGATTTGTGTGGACTATAGGGAATTGAATGCAGTTTGTGTCATTGATCCATTTCCAACCCCCTTCATTGAAGAAATTTTGGAAGGAGTCGTTGGGCACGAAATCTACTCCTTTACGGATGGATTTTAGGGTACCACCAAGTCAGATTGCAAAGGAAGACAGAAGAAGACAACTTTCACCACCGAATGGGGAAGTTTTACATATACGGTCATGCCCTTTGGGTTGAAGAATGCACCTGCTATTTTTTCACGCATAGTGGTGCAAGCATTCCAGGACTTCATCCATAAATTTCTTCAGGTCTATTTGGATGATTGGACAATATATGGTCTGGTTAAGGACCATTGTGACAACTTGAGATTAATGTTTGAGAGGTGTAGGTAGTTGAGGATATCCCTCAACATTAAGAAGTGTGTGTTTGCTACACCCTTTGGGACCTTATTGGGGCATATCATATGTAAGGAGGGATTGCTAGTAGATCCCACCAAGGTTGCAATTATTGTGGGGTTAAGGGAGCCTACTAGCCAGAGCGTAGTGCATGGATTCCTTGGGCATACAAGGTATTATAGAAAATTCATTAAGGGATATGCTAAGATCGTCACACCTTTAGAGGAGCTGCTTAGACACAAAAGTGCCTTCCATTGGGGAGAGGCGCAGCAGGGGGCATTTGATACATTAAAAGATAGGCTTATTACCGCGCCTATTTTACATTTTCCCTCTTGGGACAAGCCCTTCCATGTCCATGTAGATGCCTCAAGGACCGCCATTTTGAGCAAAGTACTTGCACAACCAGGTGAAGGGGTTGTTGATCATCCTCTCAGTTTTGCAAGTAGGAAGCTGACACCAAAGCATAGTAGAATTATACCATAATTGAGCGTGAGGCATTATCGATGATCTACATGCTCTTCAAGTTTAGACAATATCTATTGGCAACACCCTTTGTATTCTACACCGACCACATGACATTAAAGTATTTAGTAAACAAGCCCATTCTTCAAGGGCACATATGTCGATGGGTGTTTTTGTTTCAAGAGTTTGAATTCACCGTTGTAGTGAAGCCCGGAAAAAGCAACTATGGGCCTAATCATTTGTCAAGGATTGATAGGAGAGGACGTGTAAAGTATTAAGTAAGCAATACCAGACGCACAACTGTTTAGATTGTGCCATGCACCCTTGGATTTGGAGGAGATTGTAGTATTTTTAAAAGAAGAAGTAGATTTGGAGAAGAAGTAGTTGGCCATATGCACCGCACCCTACATGTTGATTAGTGGAGACTTATACAAGTTGGGATGAGATGAAGTTTTACACAGGTGTGTATTAGAGCATGAGTGCCTAGCCATCATGGAGGAAGCACACGGAGGAAGTGCGGGTGGGCATTATGCAGGTGATGCCACCACACACAAGATATTAATGGCAGGATTATGGTGGGAAACCTTGTACAGGGATTGTAGAGATTATTGTAAAGCGTGTGACCACAGCGCATTGGCAAACCAGGAAGGAGAGATGAAATGCCTTTGTGCCCTATCCCTAGCACGGAGCCTTTTGAAAAATGGGTGATAGATTTTGTAGGACCTATTACACCAACAACGTGTAGGAATAGGTCATGTTATGTCATCACTTGCATGGATTATCTCACAAGGTGGGAAGAGGCAGCCCCAACTAAAGATTGCATGGTAGCAACAACGGCAAGGTTCTTATGGGAGAACATTATCATAAGGTATGGATGTCTATTGAGTTTGACTAGTGATAGGGGTACACATTTTCTGAATGAGACCATGAGGATCCTGTTATCAGAGTTCATGGTGGCTCATCACAAGACTACACCCTATCACCCACAAGCAAATGGAACCACAGAAGCATTCAACAAAATATTGAGTCATACCTTGACCAAAATCTATGATGTTGGAAGACAAGATTGGGATGACAAGTATCGGCAGTGTTATGGGCTTACAGAAAAATGTATAAAAGAATAAATAAAGCCATACCTTTTCAATTGGTGTTTGGCACGGAAGCTGCATTTTACCGGTTGAATTTATGTTACCTTCTCTATGAATAGTGCGTGCAGGAGGATTAGCCGATGAACAAGCAGCTGGAAGAAAGGATTGATGAGCTAATGAAACTGGATGAGAGATGATCACTTGCCTAATGGAGCCAAATAGTGGAAAAGGCAAAGCAAAAGGCTTGGCATGATCGCCACATTAGAAACAAGAAGTTTGAGGTTGGGTAGATGGTGTTACTATATGATTCCAAGTTTCTACGCCATCCTGGAAAGTTGAAAGTCCATTGGTTGGGTCCCTACACAATCTCATACATCCTTGATTTAGGCACGTGCTAGTTATAAGCGTTGGATGGGACAAAGTTTCCTAGACACTTCAATGGTAGTAGGTTGAAGCCCTACTATAAATAAATTTTCTTGGTGTTTGTAAATAAGGTAGTTTTTCTAGTTAGTTTAGAAGTTTCCTTTATGCATTTCCCTTTCGCATTGTTGTTTTGTTTTGCGCCTTGGGCATTGGTAACCTTATTACTATTTTGGAGAATTTGTGAGTGCGTAGAGGACCGCACATTGTTTTAAGTGTGGGGTGGAGAAATGTGAAGGATCACATGATTAGAGTGCTAAGAAAGTTGTGTTGAAAAGCCTTGTTGAATGGCCCGGTTGAAAGAGGTGTATGAGGAGAAAAGATGGAAGAAGAATGGTTGGTGCTAGGATAAAGCTACTTGTAGATCCCACGTACTAAGGAGGAGAATGTGCATTTAAGAAACATGAGGTAGGAGAGAGAAATAATTGGGATGAAGAAGTTCCTTCGGTGTGGGTTATGTGTGTGCAAGAGTCTCATGTCATGTTGGATTGGTTATGTGCCAGAAGGTTGGAGGAGTTTTCGCGCAGTCAGTCGGGTGTGTGAGTGAAAGTGCTGAAGATGGGCTTTGTTTGAAAAAGCTACATTAAATGAAAAAAGTATGGTGGTAGGTGAAGTAGCATTTAATGTTCAAAAGATAAAAACTATAAGTAAAGGGTCGAGGCACTTTCATTTTCACTTTGCGAAATAGAGAAAGGAGTGAGTTTTATAAACTAGGGTTTCCAGATTCGATCGTGCGAAGAAAGATCTGTGAGATTGAAGCGTGAGCAGCTAGTTTGAGTTTGCAAACTAGAAGGAAGGGGTTACACAGGCATGAAAAGAGTTGTGAGGAGGTGCTATCTTGTGGAAATTTGATCCCAGTTAGGGTTCGACAAACTAGGGCATGGGTTCAAGAGATTTATATCACGGATTTGAGATCGAGGTTGGAAGAAGTAGGATAGAGTAACAAGGAGGGAGTGGAGTGATAAGAAGACCTTGAAAATGGCACCCAAGAAAGGAAAGGGCAAGGCCAAGGCCAAACAATAAGAACTTGACGTAAACACAAATGAAGAATGGTATGCAGAGATGCAATACCTAGATGGAGTGATGATGGGTAAGGAGTGAGAATCCCACCTGAGAAATATGTCTATAAGTGATTATAACCACCAAAAAACATGATAGAGAAGGAAATGACACTGGAATTAGTGCACCCCACAAGTAAATGAACACTAGAGGGCTTTCCAATCTATAATGATGACGTTAAGGTCAAAATGGAGAAGGCAGGGTTGTTGCAACTCTATGAGTTTCCCTATTTTGGAAAACTAGAGCACCTGTATCAATGGTTAATGTCATGGGTACACAAAGATTACTTCCACTTTGTAGGGTGCAAGATGCATGTTACTCCCAACTTATCTCTCAGTTCACAGGCCTTATATGTGAAGGAGACAACTTGGAGGATGACCTGAGCGACAAGGAGGTAATTCAGGAGACCATAAACGAATATGCCTGCAAGAAGGGGTCAAGATACTATGACATTTCAGACATCAAGGACCCAAGTGATGAAAATGGTTGTGCATCTGGTAACAAAGTTGAATGGCCAGGAGAGATGGACCCAGGTCAATAAGCCTTGGTTACATGTTTGTAGAAAAATTACAGAAGGCACTATATACAACTTGTCTACTTACATTGCGAAGGAGATTGTTAGTTGCATGAAGGAGGGGGACAGAATCCTCTTCGGCAACATCCTCCTAACCATTGTATTTTTAGAAATTGGAGTGCCTGACGCACCAGAGAAGTTCATATGGGAGTACCCCGCCGAGGATCCTTCACCCACGAAGAGATTCAAGAAGTATGCCTATGACACAATGACGACACCCCATAAGGCGCAACTGGAGAAATGGTATACGCGCCTGAGGAACACGTTTGGGGTAGAGTGGAGAATCCCTAAACAACTCCCAACAGCCACTGAAGGGGAAGTTGAATTCTTGTTTATCAACATTTCTACCTAGGCAGGTTTAGGTTGATAGATGAGTCATGGAGCCCTTGGTGCAAACTTCCTTTCACATTCACTACTCAATACTTCCAAGCGGGAGTAAATAGATTTAAGGAATCAAAGAAGTTGAAGCTAGAACTAGGTAGTCTGGACCGGGAGCATAGGGAGATGCAAAAATATTAAACTACCCGGTGGTAAGCGCACATACGTAGAAAGGTACGTGTCACACAAGGTCCAGATGACAAGGCCGATAACACTACCCATTGTAGGAGGATCCGTGACGCACGTATACCTCCGTATAAGGCCAAAGTTTGAAAAGGGCACATACCTAGAGAACGAGGTCTCCATACCTAAGGATCCCATGGAGAGGAAGAATCCCGTGCCTAAGAAGAGGGGAAGAGAAGATGAAGCACCAAGTGTGCAGACTGCTCAGACAGTGAGCATGCCAACAACAAGTGCCAAGCCAAGCACTTACATGCGGAGGAAAAATTCCCGGTGAAGGAGAAGACACAAGAAGTAGAGGCACTTGAGGAAGAAGAAGAGGCCGAATCCCCCATCAAGGAGACACCTCTCAGGAAAAAGCAGAGGGTGGAAGAGGAAGCGACATCGAGAGGAGACCGAAAGCTTGGAGAAGTACATGGGTAAAAGAGAAGGCGAGAGTGAAGAAGATGATAACAAGGAAGAAGAGCCTGAGAAGGACCAGGAGCCACATGTGTTCAGTGTGTATGAATCGGGAGAAGAGAGTGAGGAAGAGAAGTAGGAGTTCATATTCACGTTAGGCAAGAAGGGCACACAGGATGAGGAAGGCACCAGAGACATGGAAAGGAATGAGGAGGTCCAGGGAAAAATAGGGGCTATAAACAAAGGAGTAAGAGGTGGGGGGAGAGAAGCAAAGAGAATGCTCGAGGCCCTAGTAGACCAAGATTTGGAGACATAGTGCTAGAGGAAGGAGAGGAAAACACTGATAAGGAGCATGGTAGCATGGGAGGAGGTCCCACTCTAATAGTAAGTTTTCCCAAAGGCATGCTTGGGTAGGAGAGCCCTCAATACAAAACAAAGACAAGTAATGGGCTACATTAATGACTCGAGGAAGGTACTATATGCATGGTTCCAAAGCATGGTACCCACAGAAAGGCTTTTAGCCATGGGGTCATTTGAGAAGGAGGGCGCATACCCTAGAATGAAGAAGATGCTCTCTTGGGTGTTTGAGTCCCACATTGATGAGCCAGACTTCAAAGTCTACCAAGGAGTGATCATCATAGTAGTAGTCTAAGGGAGCCAATCCCTTGGTGAATGCCTAGGAACTCTCAGATGAGAAAGTTTGTAATGCTCAACAAGGTCACGGTTGAGATAGAGGCTAGGCTCTTCGCACGTAATGATAGAATAAGAGTATTGGAGGAGAAACTAGGGAAGAAAGAGGAGGAGATGGTGGAGAAGACCTAGAGCTTGAAGCAGGAAGAGTTGATCAGTGCACAACTAAGGTGCAAGTTAAAGGAAGAGAAGACAAAGGTGTAGGAAGTGTACAAGAAGATGGAATCTATCAAGGGCATTATCCTTTTAAAGCACCCAGACTTAGCGCCACCCACAAAGAAGTAGTCATCCCTTATGGAATGTATAGAATATCTAACGTGCATCCTCACTATAGAGAGACGAACTTTGGCCCTGGAGTCTACAAAAGAAGTGCAATCTAAAAAAGGAGGATAGGTTGAAGGTGGTAGCACTCATTGCGGAGTACAATCAGTGCTCATAGAAGTTAAAGTCGTTGCCCAATCTGCTGAGGCCGCATATGATACCTGCGCAGACAAGGATAAGGTAGCAAGCTCCTTGGTCACCACACTTGAAGCAAAGTTGAAGGAATTCGGAGAACAACAAAGGAAACAAGGCAGAGAGTGACAAGGTTCTTTCTGAAGTGGAAAGAAAATCTATGGTGATTGAAGCTTTTAGGAGCTCAATCAAGGCCCGGATAAAAAAACTATATCCTTGATTACTAGGAGGATGGACATGCTCGAAGACCTAGGCAAGGAGATGGAGAAGATCGTGGAAACTTTGGGCACCCAGGGAATTGGCCTGAGTTTTGACGAGGTGAGCATCCTAGTTGGCGACCTCTGTCAGAAGGCACAGAGCGAGGTTGACATTTGGAACAAGCTGGAGGTAGACTTACGGAGGGATTTTCCTAGCTTGCTGAATTGATGCCCCCATTCTTCATTCTTCCCTATTCTTTCATTCCTTTATTCTTTTACAAAATGTAAGAATACACCTTGGTTCTTTAAGGAAGCCTACATTCTTGGCTAAGTAGATTGTTTCGCAGACGGAGAACAGGCGTAGTGTGGGGTGATGTTGGACCCCTAGAATATTGGCCAAGTATGAAGGCGTGTAGGTGCACAAGGTCCCAATTATGGAATGGCGTGCAAGGCAAAAGTGTGCAAGAGAAGGGTATAAGGAAGCATGTAGCACACACGATGCGTGAAAGGATTGGGACTTAATCATTTTAGATGTCCTGGGCGAGTAACACATGAAAATCATGCCTTGGTTGTGCATGGATAAGATGCCATCTAGGTGACTGGTTGGCCCTGGATGGAGCATGCTTGTGATGTAATCTTCTAGAAGAACTATCACCACCAATCCGGCACTATGATAATTCTTCACCGGGAATTCCTCGTGCTATGATTATTTACTAATGCACAACCTTTAGTTTGGTGGATGTAATCTGGAAACAAAACAACAAACATAACACAAGAATACCATTGACTATGATAAGATGGAATGATGACAAATCTGAAATATCAAAGTAAATTATAATATTAACATGAAATTGTTACAATCTCACCCATGAGGTACTTCAAGTGTTATTGAATTCACTTGCCTTCCACCAATACTATGGGAGAAACTTTACAATTACACCTCTTAATGGCTTCTTCAACACACCTTTAAACTGATGGCTTCCTTTACACACTTCATACAATATTTCTCACTACTTCCTTCTATGCTAAATGAGGGGGGTGGCCTCTTTATTTATAGAACTTCCGGGCTTATCCATCTTATCTCTAAGATAGGATAAGAAATCCACTATGACGAATCATATTCCATACCTTAACTCTTATCTGTACATGTAAGCTTATCTTTTAAGATAAGATAAACCTTATCATTTCACATGGGTTCCACATTTTTAGACTTTTTACAAATAAAATACACAAAATATTTATGACCTCACTCCTTGTCCTTATTACCAATATAATATTTCTAATTCCTAATCATGTAGACCCTACTTCTCTACTTACCCAAACTTTGACATTTTAACATTACCGGACCACTTATGAAAAATATTTACTTTTTACCACAACATTCCTATTGTACTTTTGACTATTACCATACTATACATTATTGGCGTGCGTAAATCGGCAGACTGCACCGTTATCTCTATCGGATGCTACTACTAATTATACTTAACAACATCCTATTCCTAATACATACATTAATGAAATAGAAATTACGGAGGAAAATTTTAGTGTCGACATCTTCCCCCTTCCTAGCTTCTACTCCGTCCTTGGAGTAGACTATTCCGGTGCTTGGAAAATCTTCAACTGTCGTGGTTGATCCATTTCGTAATGGGAGTTCCATCCAATTCCTCCGGTGGTACATACCATTTTCATGCACAGCTGCTATTTTGTAGGGCCCCATCCATTTTGGAAGAAATTTTCTCTGTCTTCTTTTTTTATATCTAGAATCATATACTAGAACCAAGTCATTCACATGAAATGGAGACCAACGGATCTTTTGATCAAAGTATTCCTTATGATTCATTTTCTTCTTATAGCTTGTATTCACTAGGGATTGTGTCAAGGGATAACAATGTTGCATCGGGAAATCATCATCATCACAAGATGATCCTAAACCATCATAGGCTCGAGAGAGTGCATCTGCATTGACATGCTTCTTTCTTGGCCTATCTATAATATCAAATTCAAATTCTTGTAGCAAAATTATCCATCTTGCTATCCTCCCTGATGGGTTAGGCTTATTGACAATATATTTTAGAGCCTGATGATCTGTTACAACTATAAATTTCTGCCCTAGCAAGTAATTTCTAAACTTCTTTACAACAAAAATGATAGCTAGAGCCTCTTTTCAGTTACAGTATAATTTACCTCAACACTGCTCATTTTTCTGCTCCCAAAGTAAATTGGATGTTAATTCCCATTTTCATCCTTTGGCTCAAAGTACTTCCTAGTGCTACATCTGAGGCATTAGTGTACACAATGAATGGCTTGCTCCAATCTGGATTCTTTAAAACAGGTGAAGACACCAGGGCTTCCTTCAGTTGTCCAAAAGCTTCATGTGCCTTATTTCCTAGTTCATAAGTAACATCCTTCTTCAAGAACTGGGTTAGTGGCTATGCAATCTTTGAGAAATTCTTGATGAACCTTCTATAGTAACCCACATGGCCTAAAAATGATCTCAACTTACTTCTATTTATAGGAAATGGTAAATCTTTGATTTTTGAAACTTTATCAGGATCAGTACCAATACCATCTCTGGATACAACATGCCCTAACAAAACACCTTTAGAACATCCAAAGACACACTTTGTAGGGTTTAGTGAGGCTTGTGCTTCATCTAACCTTTGAAATGTTATCTCCATCTGGTGCAGGTGGTCCAACTTTCTCCCATAGATGCAAAAATCATCCAGAAATACTCTAATGAAGGTCCCAATGTAGGGTTCGAACACCCTATTCATCAAACGCTGGAATGTTAATGGAGCATTACAAAACCCAAAAGGCATAACTCTATAAGAAAACATTCCCTAGGAGTGGTGAACGTGGTCTTTAGTTGATCTTTCTCTGCATTTATACGGACTTGGTTGTATCCGCTTATATCCATCAAAGGCAAAACTATAACACTCCGCCGGCTACTTCGCCCAAGATCGATCTCGAGAATGGAAGAGGGTAATGATCCTTCTTTGTTGCCTTGTTGATCTTCCTGTAATCAACACAAATGTGTAGCTTCCCATTTTTTTTATTGAGATCACAATGGGAGAAACCCATTCTGAATTCTCCATAGCAAATATGAATCCTACATCAAGCAACTTATCTATTTCTTCTTTTAGAGTCTTGGAAAAATTAGGATTCATTCTATATGGCATTTGCTTTATAGGCTTAACACCATCTACCAGCTCAATAGAATGTTCTACCCAACTTACTTGACGGAGTTCCTTGTAATCAAAAGTGAATATGTGTATGTACCTTCGAAAGAGCTGGAGGTAGGATTCCTTCTCACTCTCCATCACAAAGATCACCAATCTTTATTTTTGGAGACGATCATCAACTTCTTCTTCGAGATAATTTTATGGGGTCATGAGTCGGTGTGATTGGAAGGATATCCATGACTAAAACATTAACCTCACTTTCTTCATCTTCGGTGTCCACTTCACTTTGGGTACTAGAGTAATTAGAGGATGTCTAATCATCGCGGTTTCATCACTTGAATCCACGTGTTCGCCTTATGATGTCGAGGATCACGTTTATCTTCACCCTCTCTCTACCACGTCCAAGTGTCATGAAGCCTTCATTCCAGTAGTTTCTTGCATGAACTCTCCTTAGCCATGGTCTTCCCAAAGAACATTGGGTATGCAACAGTACCATTTTTCATCACCTGAAAGTCTACCACACATACAACACCCATAACAGATATTGCCACCTTTGAAACTACACCTTCTGGTTTAGTTTTTCCTTATTTAATGACCTTAACATAAGTGTTGAGGGGTGATCAATTTTTAAACCCAACATATTCATTACAAACTCGGTCATTACATTAACTGCAGCACCTCCATCAACTAAGACATCATGAATTGAAATACCATTACATAATACCTCAGCTTGTGGAGCATAGGGATCCCCCCTCTGCCTCCAAAACAGGACCTCAACCTCCTTCCTTCGTCGAGCATTGAGTCCACTTCTGCAGCTCCCGCCTCTTCTCGGGAGACATAGCAAGAGTTGACCATATGTAATATTTGCGAGCCTTTGGACAGATCTTCCAAGATGGAGTATGGTCCTTACCCTGTGAAATCGAAAATCCTGCACACCCAACTTTCTTCTCCTACATTTCTTACTAGTTTCTCCTTTCATCTTCTTAGGATCATTTCCATCTTGATTATCTTTTTCTTTCTTTTTTTTGTTACAAACACATCTACTTCATTATTTCTGCTCTTATCTACTACATCAAAAGAATTCATAGGTTCTTTTCCTTTATCATTATCTCCTTTACCAGATGTAGAAGCTCTATCTAGACAATTATACTTATAATGACCCTTTTTATAATAACCATAACATACAACTTCAGAAATATTTCTTTTTGGACCTCTATCTCCTCCCTGAGAACTAAATTCTTTTCCTTGAAGAAGATTAATAGTTAACTGACCCATCTTTTTGAGCAGATCTTCATACTCAGTAGATGTACTAGGAGAAAGATTTGTGCTCACCGAGAGTGGTTGTGGATTCTGGAGCAAAGGTGCTGGTGTAGGCTCTACTTTAGCAACAATTTCTTTGGGCTCCTCTTCCATGCTTTCTTCTTGCCTTCTTGCAATCTCCTTTGCTTGTTCAATGGTAGCTGGGTGATCATACTTCACTCGTTGTCTGATCTCTAGCTTCATCCCAAGAATGAAGTGCTTACATAGGAGATTATCCACGCCATTCATTAACCCATCCGCTAATCCTTCCTTCCGGATCTGGGCGTCGAGCTTCCTCCTTAGCTCTAGAACACGAGCATGATAATCCCTTATCTTCTCCTTCTCTCCTTGGGTTAGCTTTGTGATATCGATCATGAGATCTACATATCTTTGTTGTTCACCAAATTCTTCAAGAAAAATTTCAGTTAATAAATCCCATGAGTTTTTCACATTATCACCTAGTGTTTCAAACCACCTAAAGGCTGAACCATCCAAAAAAGTAGGAAAAATTTAGTCCATTGTTCCCTTCTTATAAGGCCATTACAAATACAAGATCATTTAAACTCTTGAATGAAAGAGGAAGCATCTTTATTAGATTGAGCTGAAAAACAGAATCTTCCCCATTTTCAAAAGTAACCACGGTGAAATACCAACCCAAAAGTACAATCAACAAGACTTATGTGCACCAAAATTAAAATCACTATAATAGAAAATAGAAATGACCACGGTAAACTATGGTAAAACTTGACTTATGCGGTAAAACTAACTTTTGTGGTAAACACTATTCAAAGTAAAAGTGAAGTTACTACGGTAAATACTATTCACGGTAAAAGTGACTTTATGTGGTAAATACTATTCATAGCAAAAATGACTTTACCATGGTAACTACTATTCACGAAAAAACGACTTTACCATGGTAACTACTATGCACAAGTAAAAATAAGGTTACCCTCCAATTGATTTTTGACTAAGTGGGAATATCTCTCCGCATAATCCACTAACGAGGAATGGTCCCGAACGGAACCAAAATTTCACCACCAATCCGGCACTATGATAATTCTTCACCAGAATTCCTCGTCTATGATTATTTACTAATGCACACCTTTAGTTTGGTGGATGTAATCGGAAAAAAACAACAAACATAACACAAGAATACCATCGACTATGATAAGACAGAATGATGACAAATTTGAAATATTAAAGTAAATTATAATATTAACATGAAATTGTTACAATCTCACCCATGAGGTACTTCAAGTGTTATTGACTTCACTTTGCCTTCCACCAATACTATGGGAGAAACTTTACAATTACACCTCTTAATGGCTTCTTCAACACACCTTTAAACTGATGGCTTCCTTTACACACTTCATACAATATTTCTCACTACTTCCTTCTATGCTAAATGAGGGGGTGGCCTCTTTATTTATAGAACTTCTAGGCTTATCCATCTTATCTCTAAGATAGGATAAGAAATCCACTATGACGAATCATATTCCATACCTTAACAATTATCCGTACATGTAAGCTTATCTTTTAAGATAAGATAAACCTTATCATTTCACATGGGTTCAAGATTTTTAGACTTTTTACAAATAAAATACACAAAATATTTATGACCTCACTCCTTGTCCTTATTACCAATATAATATTTCTAATTCCTAATCATGTAGACCCTACTTCTCTACTTACCCAAACTTTGACATTTTAACATTATTGGACCACTTACGACAAATATTTACTTTTTACCACAACATTCCTATTGTACTTTAACTATTACCGTACTATACATTATTGGCGGCGTCGTATCGGTAGCGCCGTTATCTTCTATCGGACGCTACTACTAATTATACTTAACAACATCCTATTCCTAATACATACATTAATGAAATAGAAATTACGGAGGAAAATTTTAGTGTCGACGGAACATCATGGAATAAAGTGGAGAGCTCAGGCCTGGAGAAGCATGCTCGCATGGAGGACCACATTCAGACACTTGGCACTAGATCTGAGGGTGCTGGAGGATGGGTTGGTAGTCCAGGAAAGCTATAAATACAAGCACCTATAGAGACAGAAACATAGATATACATATACATAGAGAGATATACATATGGAGATATACATACAAGTATCCAGATAGACACCTAGGGAGTGAGCGGAGCTCTGCAAAAATGTTGTGAGGACTCTTTCGGTGAATAGTTGTATTCGGAGAGAATGCACTAGGCCTAGGGGTTGTAAATTTTCTTTTGGGTAGCTTAGCTACATTAAGTCCAATGCAATGCATGACCCTCTGTAATGGTTCCATAGATGTAATAAGGTTACTTATCATAATATATACATGAATATCAATGATTCTGATGCATGTTTCTCTCTTATGAGTTTTCTTTCCTTTCATGCTAAGTATGAATGCTTGTATGTTTCTTTCTATCACAATACGTGTTATGGATTCTATTAAACACTCGGTCTAAAGTGACTGCAAGGATCTAGAGGCCGTTCTGAGCCCTATGGTTCTTGTATGTCTTAAACTTCCCTTCTGAAATATCTTACACTAATCATAGATGATGTTTCCCACTAAAATCACATAAAAGAGAGAATTGGTACCTATGCGTGCCTCGGTGAGCGCTCAACTTTCGCTAGGTGATAGGTCAACGCACATGGGGTTCCTTTCTTTTGTGATAGGAGTAAAAATGATTACATTGATTATAATTATATCATATTGGATAGGATATCCCCTGATAGAGCCAAGTGCTACACTACATACCCTTGAGAGGGATCAAGACTTATGTAGTTCACATAATATATATTCTTTGTAACATATAATTCACATCGATTCCTATGAGAGAAAATTCTTAAATACCATTAATATTCATTACTTATGAAAGGAATGGCATAATGACCACTAGGTTTAACAGTTTCATATTTTGAAAATAACGATAAAATAACAAATCATTGTCTAGCTTAGAGGCCACTAGGCTTCTCCCATTACCTTTTATCATTGTAAACACTATCAAGGATCACTAGTGATTTTTGGTGATTATAATTATATCATATTGGTTGGGTTGTCCTTGTTGGAGCCAAGTGTTACACTAATACCCTTGAGGAGGATCAAACATTATGTAGTTATCATCGTGTACATTGTTTGTAATATCTAATTCACATCAGTTGGTATCAAATATAATTATTAGTGAACACTAAAATACATTACTTGTTGAAAGGAATGGCATAATAGCCACTAGGCTCAACAATTTCTTATTTTGAAAATAGCGATTGAATAGGAAATAACAATTATTGATCTTAGTGGCGGTTAGGATTCTCCTCGACTATCAAGTTATTATAATTGACTCGAAAACCTGTAATGTACCATACATTTTTAGAAAGGAATCCTTGAAAATATAGAGGCTAGCAGGTGTTAGGCTTCTTTGTCGATAAATAAACAAACACAAAACATGCATAATTGTCAATTAACACCTATTTAAAGGAATAGCTTAGCGGGCACTAAGACTTAACGATTTATTATTTGAAATCCGATGTTTGAATAATAAATCATAGTAATGGAGCTTAGTAGCCGTTAAGTTTTAACTATAATATATGTCGATGTGAAATATTTGTGAAGTAGATAGTTATTATAAATTTTAGAAATTTCATGCAATGTGTCATCATTTTAGTGAGTGTTATTTACATAATAATATTGCGGATTTATTCCAATCTAAAATATTTTATAGGTGTTTCTTTAAATATAAATTTCATAATAAATGTGTCAATTATATTGTTTCCTAAATATCTAGTTCAAACATGCCACGTGGCATATTTTAATTGGAGAATTATATTAAATTGGTGCACACTATATCTAACAATGTTGATAAATATTTTAAAAAAATAAATAATAAATGTGCATATATTATTATATTAAACTTTAAAATAATGTTTTGAATTTATTTATTCTATTTTTCTTGTAATATAATATTTATTGTTAATACCATATATTAATATATGGTATAGACAATAACAAATTACATTTTTTGAATTTGAATTATTTTTCGATGTCCCACTCGTTATAAAAGAAAAATTTCTAAAATATTTCCCCTATAAAATTTTCTTCATGAGGAGAAAATTCAATATTCAAATTTTGAATTTCCCATAGTTTGTGAATATTTGAAATTTCGATAGCTTGCTTTTTTTCTTAGTGAGGGCGAAAGTCAAATTTTCATAGCCCGCATTTTTTCCATTTTCAAAATTTCTATCGTGGAATGTACTAGTTTCTTTTGTTTCACCTGATTCTTAGACGTTTCTTTGAAATATTGATGAAACAGATAGGGTAACGGGAATAGGATGAATACTTGTTTAAATGTTGGTTGGTTGGTTGTTGCATGCGTATAACTTCTGAATCCATAACTGATCATGAGAGCTTCATTTTGGCTAGGAGGAACTACTTGTAATGAAAAGAAAGACCACCAAAAAGAGTTAAACAATATGTGTAGTGAACTACCTAGCATGTGCTAGATCCAGGAAGTGTGATACTTCCTAGACGGCTGGTCATCCACTGTTTAAAACAATTTAATGCGGATAATAAAGTAAACCCTATTGTAATTAAAATGATTTGGGTATCTCATCCAAAATACAATAAGAAATATCTAATCTAACAGGCTAAGTTAAAATAAGATCCAAAGGTCAAGTAATTGGTTCTAGGTCTCTGCAGGTTTGACAAAGGTCTCAGGCAGATCACAAATGAACAAAGGTAATGTGGGAATAGGTGGATAGGTCACTTCTGGGTTGTATTGGTGAATACAGAGACCGATGCTGGTTAAGGGTGACCAACGGTGGTTGGGTGTAACCGGTGCCGGTTACTATGGAAAACTAGGAATGCCACATAATGAGTTTTGGGTCTCCCTTGTGATTGCACAAAGGACCTGATTGGCGGAATGAGGTATTAGGTGGATTGGGTGGGATTTGGTGAAGTTTTAATGGGTATGTGGAGGGGTGAGTATGAATGGAGGTCAATGGGTGGCTAAGGAAACAAAGGATGACAATATAATGATGAAACCAATGAACCAAAGGAGTACAGCATTCTACTTACTTGGAACCGGTTCTGGATGCCTACGAGTGAGGAATGAAGGTACTGGTAAGAGGTTGAAGGCTGCAGAGGATCACCAATCGTAGGAAAGCTTCTACATGGGCTGCATGTGCAAGAGAAAATGTTTGATCTCCTTCCTTGCATGTGTGTTCTCGCTGAAATTCATTCTCAGAAGATGCGATATCTCTCAAGAATGTGCCAATGTTTGCCAACCTCAAAAATAAGGTTGTTTTGGGGATTAAAAGGTGACCAACGGTGGTTCCGGCTTAACCGGCGATGGTTAGGGGTAACCAACATCGGTCAAGGTGGGATTTCCTAGGTTTACTAAACTAGGTAGATCCCCTTGATTTTCTAGGATCTTGTGTCATTCACCCGTAGATTAGACTGGAAGCTTCTTTTAAGCATGCGGGAATGTGGTTAGAGGGAATGTAGGCATTGATTTTTAGGGTTTGGGTAAGTCTTAGTTAGTTATGGCAACTTACTAAGAATAGGTCTTAGGGTGAGTTGGCTTGATGAGGTGTCTAGGTGAGATGTATGTGGACATTATCCCTAATTAAGATATTTAAATAATAAATATGGTGAGGATAATGAATTAATTTAATTAAATTAATATTAGTGGAGTGAAGGGGGCCATGGCTAGGTTAATGTGATGAAGGGTGTTTATTTTTCAAGGGACCAAAGGGGAGTGTGACCTAATTTCAGTGTCTACATCTTTATTAAATATCCCAAAGAAATATTGATTGGGGTTTTGTTTTTTCCGGCTTCGTAAAAAAGTAGCTCTTGAAATTATAAAACAATATGCGTAGATTGTAGATTATAGGGATGAGTACATGAATCCCAACTATTTTTCACAAGGGATTAATAAGGTAGTGATTATAATATTGTTTGTAGAATAGAAACACAAAGAAAGTAGACAAAGGAGGCACAAAAAGGAGTGTAAAATAATTTTTGAATAGAATCACGCAAATAGTTTATTTGAGCTAGCAGAAAGAGGTTTCAAAAGTATGAAATAATATAAGATATTTCTAAACCATGTATTTATCAAAATCATCTATTATGTTAGCATATTGTGGTTTAGGTGTTGTCATTGATGTAAATTACCATTAAAAACAAACTAGAGTCAAATCATTCTAAGGATGATGATGACATGAAGAATCATAGGTGTGCATGGTGATATCATGTGTTTTAGTGAGGATTTCTTGTTTTAGCAAGCCTAATAAGGTGATCTAGCTAGCCTAGGTGACAGTGCATGGTGTTTGGAGATTATTGGTGAATTAAGGAGAATTTTGACAATATGGAGAGCATTTCTTGGGAGTGCATGGGAACTCATATGAGTTTTAGGGTGCAGATACATGTTGGAGTTCAAGTTTTAGGTGCTCATTTGGACTAGGTATGGTTGTTAGAAGGCATAAGGATGAGTTGTGGAGCCATGTAAGATCATGGATGTATATAGGAAGTTGATTCATGATATACCAAGTATGATAGAACCTTTTTAGAGTTTCCATGATGAGTTATGAGGTTTTTTTAGTTGACCCTAGCCTTTACAGTGTAAAATCCTAAGGGATACCTATACAAATGAGATAAGATGGAGATATATTTGTGACATGGTGGTGATTGGAGATGTATTTAGGGTGTGTCATAGTGGTATAGAATTTTTTTTAGGTTTCCACGATGATTATTTTGCATGTTATGTCAGTTTTGGTGAAATATGATAAAAAACAAGGTCACTTCCAGCTTGAATTGGGTCTTCGTATGCTCACCCTAAATTGTGTGATTTTCATGGGATATTTTGGATTTTAGGGATATTTGTAAATTTATTGAATGAGGTCATTTAATTGTCACATTTTTATGAACAAATGTTACGAAGGTAAACAACCCTTTATGTGTTTGAAACCCTAGACTAGAAGCGGTAGGAGAGAAAATGATCATAAGTGGCTAGAATTGATTTATATTGTATGGATGATTATTTTATGGTGTATAGGACTCATCCATGTTTCTGGAAAGGTATGATAGAGCTTATGGTGATGATTGGACCCCACTTAACCCGGTCAGTTTTCGACGAAGTTCAATTTGGGACAAAAGGAGTTACAAACAAAATGATAATTATGGTGAGTATGTGATTTATTATTGATTTCTATGATGTTTTTAGGTCATAATGATGCAGTTAAATGGTCAAGTATGCTTCATTTATGTTGACTAGTCAAAGGGTAGTTTTGGGGCAATTTCAAGAATTTTCCAGAGATCAACTTGGTTCAATGCCTTCCACTTTGAGTTGGAAAGAGTTACAATATGTTATGGAAAGGTAATTTAGAGATATTTCTATTGGTATACTTTTGGTATCATGATGATTTTTTTGATGATGTTTCAGGTTAGTTTGTGAGGAAGGTGTTTTATTTCTTTTCATGACAGGACTACTTTTTTTGAAAGATTGAGTTGGTCGAGCATGAAATGGATTTGGTGATGTTTTATATAACATGGAAATTTAAGAGAGATTAATTTGGAATCCATTTAATCCATTTTTAAGTCTTGAAATTATCTACAAGAGTGAAAACTAGTTGCATTTGTAAAACTATGTTTTGGGTAGCTTGTTTTGGTGAAGACAAAAATTGACGTGGTTTGAGCTTATGGATGTTTTGTTGTGTATAACTTGTTTATAAGTGTTCTAAAGGTTTGGAGAATTACATTTAGTGTTCAAATGCAATATTTTTATATTATCTTTTATGGTCTTGTGGTCAAAAGGTAAAGACAAGGTGTCAAGTAGGTGTTTTGTGAAGGTAGTGAGTCAATGTGCCCATTAAATGAAATAATATGATTGGTTAAAGTAAATTAAGACCATGGATGATTTTTAAATGTCATATTACTCATGTGTGGTAATTTTTAGAGCTTGAATAAAAATATTTTTGGCATGAGGGGTTTTTTCTCATTCTAGTGATGGGCTTTCTTTAAAGATTGAGTTAGTGAGCATGAAATGGATTTGGTGATGTTTTATATAACATGGAAATTTAATAGAGATTAATTTGGAATCCATTTAATCCTTTTTAGGTCTTGAAATTATCTGCAATGGTGAAAACTAGTTACATTTGTAAAACTGTGTTTTGGGTAGCTTGTTTTGGTGAAGACAAAAGTTGATGTGGTTTGAGCTTATGGATGTTTCATGGTGTATAACTTGTTTATAAGTGTTCAAAAGGTTTGGGTAATTACATTTAGTTTTCAAATGAATTATTTTTATATTAGCTTTTATGGTCTTGTGGTCAAAAGGTAAAGACATGGTGTTGGAAGTAGGTGTTTTGTGAAGGTAATGAGCCAATGGGCCCATTAAATGAAATAATATGATTGGTTAAAGTAAATTGAGACAATGGATGATGTTTAAATGTCATATTACTCATGTGTGGTTATTTTTAGAGCTTGAATAAAAATATTTTTGTCATGAGGGTTTTTTCTCATTCTAGAGATGGGATTTTGAGGATTGTTGGTGTATGGTGAGTGGTTTTTAGCTAGGATGACCTACTTGGGTCATATGTGACTATTTTGGTGATTCATATGGGATGTTTTAAGATTGTAAGGTCTAGATAAAGGAGGTAAACTTACCTCATTTGAATTTGAATCAAGAAGAGCTTATAAAAGTGAAGTTTTGGGTGCAAAGTTGAACTAGTTGAGTGTGTGCAAAAAGTGTGACCTAGGTGTGAGAGTTTTGCAGGTGTGTGAGCATGATTTGAGAGATGATAAAGTGTGTGATATGTTGAATAATGAAAAAAATCATGTTTTTAAGTATTTTATGAATTGAGAAGTGAAGAAAGAGCAAGATTGTGCAAGTTTGAAGACCTAGGGTTTGAAGGAGTGTGAGCTGAATTTGTGATCTCTATCTATTGTAGGAGAAGAAATACATAAAATATATTATTCATAAGGTGATTAAGTTGGTGCTTGATCATGTTGGTGGGTTATAGCCTCCTTTATGGAGTTAGTGCTTCACAAAACTAGGGGTTGGTTCTCCTTGTAGGGTTGTAGCTCTACTAAACTAGGGTTTGGTGCTCCTTGTGGGGTTGGTGCCTCAATAAATTTAAAAAATATCAATATAAATATTTTGTTAGTGAGTTTTCATCCCTAGAAATCACAGCACCCCAAATGAGTTATGGATAACTTTTCTAAGGTAGGGTCATTTGGTGTGATTTGCAGATAACATTGGATCATTCCCAAGCTATGGGACTTGTAAATGGGAATGATCCTCCAGAGAAGGCTAGATCCTCTTCCTAATCCTAGCACTAAACTACTTCTATGGAAGGAAATGAGACTATCTACTCCTAATCTAACAATTCAAGGGACCAAGAGAGAGAGAAAGAGAGAGAGAGAGAGAGAGAGAGAGAGATAAAATAAAGAAATCATACACTAAAGAGGTGATAGCACCGAGAAAAGGGAATCAGCTGATCACAAACCCAACTACCCGAAACAGAGAGAGGTGAGAAATGGAGAGGATAGATAGATGCATCATAGGCCAAGGATGAGGTTCACGTAGAAACCATTTCAAACCCCTTAAACACAACTCCCAAAACCTATAATGGACATCGAGGTATGTACAATATACCCCTGTAATGGTGAGAGGTGAGAAGAGAAAACAAAATGAGAAAAGGATGGAAAAACACATCATGAAAACATATTTTATTTCTCTAGGAGTTCAAAAATTAAACCATTAATAGGTAAGAGGCAAGAAAATTCCATTACAAAGCCAAGGGAGGAGACTTAAACTCCGCATTCGACCCTGGAGAAGAAAGAGAGATGGGGGCAGGGAAGAAAAATGAACAACCCTTTACAATGAATCCTGTCCCTGTATTTATAGATTTGATTGGAGAGAAGAAAGAGAGAGGGAAACGAGAAAAGTGGGTTGAAGCTCAACCACTATTATTAATGCTTCTGATAAAATATGCCCCAAATCTGTCTTTACTACATGATTCCTTGATTTGGCACCTTGAAAGAAGAGGAAATGACATAAACAGATTGAATCCGATCTGGTTGTTGAGACAGATGGATCCTACATTGAAGGCCTGAAGATGTTTCCTCCATTTTCCTTTACCTAACCTCCTCAAAAATTAAAGTCTCAAACCTCCATGGTGTAGGTGAGGCCGAGATCTTTCCAATGGTGTCAAATTTGCAATATTTCGAGCCCTGAGTTGAAAGATATGCCCCTTCAAAGTTTGTATCGGGTCCGTACAGGAGGGTGGGAAAACAACTTGAAAAATGGGTCCCCTTTTGATAATGTGGGACACGTGGCAGCCAGATTAGGGAAAAATCGGGTTTGCGGGTTCAGAATTTATCTTTTCCCCTTTTTCCATGAGAATCACAAAATCTAGAAAACTCCCGCGCCCCACTGCCGCTGGACACGTGGCACCCTTTTGTTGGCTGGGGAGGTGCGCTCCAATATTTTCCTTTGTGCCATTTTGTCAAAATTAAATTTTCATATTTTCTCTGACTCCATGCTTTGGTTTGAATCGGGCTCAAATGCTGACTTTTTCCTCTTGGCGGAGTCGTGGCCCATTTTGTAACTTTTACACCCTTTGGGGTAAGGGGAAAAACTAACCTTTTCCCCAATGACCCACTTTGACCTAGGACACGTGGTGACACCGTGCTTGTTTGAAAACCCTTTATCTATATAATCTTTGAATTAGTGCCATTTTCCCCCTTCTTGCTCCTGGCCTCTCTGCAGCACTGCCCCTTCTTCTCTGACCCTACAATTCCATTGTTGAATCTTCTTGAAGCTTGTAAAATAGATTTAAGACACGAAACGGCTTGACAGAGTCATTTCTTCTCTTTCTTCTCACACAGGGTCATGGTCGATCCAATATTTTTCTGGGGGCAAAATATGGATAACAATTTGGTGACTCATGGGGACATCTACTGCTAGATGAAGAGACCAGTGGCCTTGAAGCATCCATTGGGCATGGAGTCTTCCTGATAAACATGAAACTGATCTAAACTTTTGAAGATCTGATCCCAGAGCCACTGGGAAACCCACTAAACTTGGAGTTGAACTTCACCAAAATCCAATTGAAATGGATTGTGTAAGAGCAAAACAACAACACCAAAACTATGTACAAACTAAAAATCATACATACCCCAAGTGGGATATGCAGAGTGTGAAAAAGCACTTCTTCTGCTGAAAAAAAAACCTACCTTCTCTACTCTAACCAAGAGCAAAGGGAACTCAAAAAAACCTACAACCGGCGGGGAGAAATAGCTTCCTTCATAAAAATGGTAGCCATGCAACTAATTTGGCATTGAACATGATTGGTTGGATGAGTGAAAAACTAACTACAAGCTGATCTTCCACCCAACTCATCAAGGTATCAACATTAATGGAAAATAACTCTTCAAGCTGACCTGCATTGGACTCCTAGAGGTATTGATGGTGACCCTTGGTACCTTGGTACTCATCCTCATGCCCTGAAGTAGGCATGACTATTTTTGGCTTCTCCATTGGCTCCTATGAAGCCGAGTACCGATCGGGAACAATCCAACTTTTCAATGCACCCCTTGTTCTAAGTTTCAACTCCAAGAATGGAGTTTTCTTGTGGACATTCTTGGATGAATGGCATGAGAGAGATGATGACATCCTCTTGCCTTTTTCCTTCCTCCTCTTTTGAAGAACATGGAAGATCAAGATCTTCTAACCTTGGTTCCAGAGGGCCATTATGGAGTGTAGGATTTTGCACTTGAATATTCTCCTTCATGGAAGCAAGTTCATGTGTGTGGAAGATGGATGGAGGAGAAAATGATGTAATCTCCATGGGCTCCTTTTCATCAAAGCAATATCTTAAGTCTGACAGATAGTCTGCCTCCTTGTTGTCTTGCTACAAGTGCTCTACCTCCTTCATGGTGTCCTCTTGATCTGCAACTTGCTCACCATGGTTTCTCTCTTCCTCAAACATGAATTTTGAGATATCAAACTCTTCTTCAACATCAGAGCTTGAAGGGGATGAAGTGGGAGGAAGAACTGAAGGTTCCCCTATAGCCTGCTCCACACTTAAAGCCTCTAGAACTATATGGTCCTCTTCCATCATGGGTTCATCAATCAAATCAGGCCCTTGAAATGAAAGAAAAAAATCTTCAATGATGCCTTCTTCATTAAGTGTGATTCTAATGTTAAAATGTCCGATTAATGTATAATATATGAATTCTTGATTAAGTGTGTGTTTAGTTAAATTTAGTTTTGTAATAAAGTAGGTCTAATTGTCTGAGGAAATGAAGTAGAAGCGTTCAAGTATGTTTTCGATAAATTGTTCCACACAACTTAGTTCGGAACTTCCAAGCTAGTTTGGAATCCATCACACATCATCATTAGTTCAAAATTTAGATCATAATTTAGTCACTGGAACTTTTAGACTTAGTTAGAACTCCAAAGTATTTAGTTCCATAATTTTGGACTTAGTTTCGAACTCCCGGGATAGCTCGGAACTCTCATGGTTTTGATCCTTAACAATTTCCTATGGTTTTGGAACTTCTCTAAAGTTTTGGAACCGATGGGAGTTATCTATTCTAACCACATCTAGAGATTTTGCATCTACGAACCTTTCAATTAGGAAAGGATGAGAAGATTTTTGAACGCAGATCCAGGGATAGTTATCTTCCATCTATTCTGATCAACCGCAATCCGACTCAACATCTATTCTGGGCATGATTCAATTTCATGTGAATCATTGAGACAAACTATGATTGTAAAATATATATAAAAGATAGACTTGTAGAATAGATAGATATAGAAATAGAATATAGATAGAGAAATATAGATAGAAATAGAATAGAGAAGAGAAATATAGACTAAGTACTCAGATCCAATATGTTTTGTAATACCAAATGTTTTATCAATAAAATATCCATTCCTATTTGAGAGAATTATGAGTTGTTAAATCCTTATTTGAGGAGGAGAAAGGGCCCACTCCCCCAAGGACCAGGATATTCATTTATTTGGTATTTATATTTCTTTAGCAAATAGCTTAGATCTATTAATTTTGTATTGTTTTAATTCTTCTAGTTAAACTTTGTTGTATACTTGTTCCTACAGGTGTTTAGATAGATTCTTATATTTCTTGCAATCATTTTCAAGCATTCTAAATTGAGTGTGTTTATTTCCAAAAGCAAGTGTGTTTACTTTCAGAAGCAAGTGTGTTTATTTTCCAAAAGCAAGTGTGTTTATTTCCACACAAGTGTGTTTCCTTTCAACAAAGCTTTTAGTGTGTTTACTTTCAACAAGTTTTCATAGTTTGATTTAAATAAGGTTTTACCAAGAAGTCCTTAAGACATTGAAGAGATCCCCAGAAAATACAAAAATAACTACAATCAACTACTAGATCGATTAGATTACTCTTGTTGCATATAGCTTTAGACACACCCCTAGTTTGATATGACATCAACAAGAAGTTGATTAAATGAAGGGAATAATGACACCCATCATTTTTGGCATGTTTTCGAGGGACACTAGTTGGAACTTTCTAATTAAGTGTTAGCAAGAGAAACAAATCATACATCTAGTAGTTGAAGGATCTTCCCTGCTATATCACAAAATATATGAGTAGACCAAGAGACTCACAAGGTAGATTCCTCCCAAAACATCTTCACAAGAATTCATAACATCCTCTAGTCAAAGTAAGGAAATTGATCAAGAATTGGAGGCACCATCATCCCCTGTCAGACAAGAAACAAAATTGCCATTTTTGGAATTCTTAGATCAGTCACCTGAAGGAAGTGGAACTTTTAGGAGAAGGCTTATTACTCAAGATCCATTTAGGGTGAGTTTTGATTCTCAATTGAGTAGTCAACCTCCTACTCCTAATTTTTCACCTTCCCAAGGCATACCGCTTACCACATTGATTGGGAGGAAAATTCAGAAAATATTTTTAAAATGGCACGAGAAGCTGAGAGAGTACCTGATAGGACCTTTACTTATCCAATCCAATTGGGAGATGATGATACATCAATGAAAAATATCTCACCTGCACATTTACCCACATTTAGAGGGATGTCATCTGAAGATCCTGACCAATTTTTGTTTGAGTTCAAGGTACTATGTCAGACCTATGATTATAAAATAGATAATCAAAAACTCAAGTTGTTTCCATCCACTTTGAAGGATGCAACAATGAGGTGGTTCATGGGATTACCATCCAACTCTATTAGCACTTGGGCACAAATGGAGACTACCTTCCTAGATAAATACCAAGATTATTGTAGAGGGAGAAATAGGAAGGAAGAATTCTTCAAAATCAAGTAGGAGGATGATGAAAACATAGAAGACTATTTAGATAGATTCCTCTTTATTAGAAAAAGATGTGGATTTGTGCTTTCAAGAGGAGTTAAGTAAAACCATTTTTCTTAAAGGTTTGGATGATGAATCTAGGAAGCCCTTAACTTGATAGGAGGTGGAGACATTGATTAGATAAGAATGAATGGAATTAAAGAGATTTGTAGAAGCTATTCAGAACAAGAGGTGGACCTAGAAAAGGAAAATTAGTGAAAAGTCTGAATCCAGATATGAACAAACTAATGGATGAGTTAGAAAACTTTAAAACAGACATTTTAGTGCAATTAACCTCTACTATGGATGGATTACAAGCTAAAGAAAATTCCAAAACTGAACCATTGGCTATGTATTGTCCTAGATGTAGGAAGAAGCATGCACTAAGAGATTGTCCTTTGGATAAAATAGAAATGTGTCTTATCTATGAATCTAAAGAACATGATACTGATGTTTGTTCTTTACTTCCAGTTATTAAGAATCAACTTAAACAAACCAGTGCCTCATCTACAACAAGAAGAATTGAATTTTGTTTAGAGACAACCTAACCAAGGGTAGTTTATGCCAAGATCAGCTCCTAATCCCTAGACGATGCCATGGGCTATTAGTCAATACCAAAAATTGGGGACAACCACCTTGGGTACCTCAACCAACTTGGAACCCTCAAGATTGGGAAAATCAAGCTTGGTATGCTCTAGGGACATCAACAACCATGGGCTGGTCAAGGAAATCCTTATGCTTGGTCACAACCTAGATGGAACCCTAGTAATTATTCTCAAGGAAGAACATATCCAAATCAGAATCAACAAGCCATCATGGGATCCCCTGCACAAAATTCACAAACTGAGAATGTAGTCCAAACACAAATGCCAGCACAACCAAGTAGCAAATCCAAGAAACAAACAAACAACTCCTATTTATGGAACAAAACTAGAAAAATCAGTTGATTTACATGCTATGGATTGTAAGGATATTCAAACTAGATCTGGGAAAATCATTAATAGTCCACCCCTTATAATCATTGAAATGACAGAAGAAAATGAAATCCTAGTACTGTTGTTCCAAAAGAGGATATAGAAAGAAAAGAAAAGGAGCTAGATAAAAACACTACTGAGACTCCATTTCCAGAGAGATTCAAAGAAGCTATAGAAATCAAGGAGTCTGAATTGGTATAGGAATTAAGGAAATTGAATATTGAAATACCACTATTACAAGCAATTAAGGACATTCTAGAATTGAACAAATTAATCAAAATGTTATGTATGAAAAATCTGGAAGGAAGAAACAAGTACCCCAAGACTATCAAAGTAGATGGGAAACTTGTTGATTTATTAGTAGGAAAACTTTTACTTCCCAAATATGGAGATCTGGAAGTCCTGTTATTTCTGTCTCTATAGGAAATAAGGATATACATAATGTTTTGGTAGATTTGGGAGCTGCTATCAATGTAATGATAGTGGATACTCTGAAAACATTACCATTAATGGGTATACAACCTACTAATACCATATTGTAGATGGCAGATCAGTCTGTAGAAAAACCAGAAGGAATTATTGAAGATGTGGCGGTTATGGTGGAGTCATGGGAATATCCAGTTGACTTCCTTATACTACAGCCAAAAGGTAAAACATTGGGTTATCCCATTATTTTGGGTAGACCATGGTTAGCTACTCTAAATTGCTTTGATAGATGATGCAGAGTCAAGATATGATGATCTCGAATGGTAAGAACTCTAAACAAATTTCCTTATATATCCTGCATGACCTTTACTTGATAATCATGAAAAATTGTGGGTTGATTCTCTAAGAAACCGATAAACAAAATTTGTCTTCTTTGCTATGATCACATTGTAGGATCATGTAAGAGAAGTAGAAGAGATGATTAATCCACCATTGGATGAGAACCTATTGTCCCGAAGAAATTAGAAACATTTTGAATAAAAATAGTTTGGAAACGAACAAATTAGTTCTAGAACCACAAACTTAGTTTAAGAACCCACATCTTTAGTTGAGGAAGAACCACCACATTTAGTTTACGGAACCAGAAAACATCAATTCTCTTTGATTGAAAATGATTTCACTGGAGGAATGAGATTTCTCATGGGGAGAGGATGAATCGGTAGCTTATTTCAAGTACATCAAGGAAGTGGTGAAGAATTTTTGGAAAAAAAGTGATGGACATGAAGAATTTGGCTTATAAGTACAGAGATAAGTATCATAATTATTCATTACTAGTCCTTTTTCCGTATTTTGTCTCAAGGAACTTTTGAGATGTTGCTACATACCATATTATTACCACATAATTATCCATACAAAATACTTTAAAAAAACCCTTCACATCATTAGCTAATCACATTTCCAATGAACCAAGAATCAAAAATTCAACCGGTCAAACATTTAAACATTGCCCCTAAAATGATTTAGGAAAAATAGGGCAAAAAAAATGGGTTGATATAAATGAAATTTTAAAAAATTTCCTGAAAAATTTTAGTCCCCACCATTGTGATGCCACATGAAGGGGCACATCTGATTGGGCATGGGCCTTAGCTAATTTCCCCATGCGCTAGTTAGGCAGGCGGGCCAAAAGAAGAATTTAGAAACAACTTTAAGGGATATAGTCAAACAAAAATTTCTATTGGAAACAAGTAGGTTTCAGGGCCCTATCTCGAGAGATGGACACATGTCATCTTGTTCGGCATTCCTAAAAACTCTTTTAGAAATGGCCAAAGTGTTTTTGGAAGCCACAAACACGTGGGATCAGCTGAGATTTTTCCCCCTGGGCCATTTGGAGGGTGGAGTTTCAGATAACCATTTGCCAGTACTTAGCAATACTTTTCTTTTTGGAAAAATTTGTGGATACAATCAGATTAGGTTGAGTCTTTGGACACATGGCTCCTCATTTACATGTCAAATGGGGTGCCATGTTTGGAGGTGCAAATGGAGAATTTCCAATAGGGTTACCAGTTTTGCAATGCTCCTACAACTTTAGGAAATTTTGTAACTTTCATCCACTGATCGAAGGGACGACGGTTTGTGAAACATATATGGAGGCCTTCTTAAGAGCATGAAGACATTCAAAATTTCATGCTTTGAGAAGAAGCTTGGGAAAATTTTAACTTAGATATGACCATAAAATTCAACTTTACGGAAAGGAACGATGAAAATTTTTGATGATGGTGGTGAGGGACCTTCCTAGGAAATATTCAGCTCAAAACTCCGTTAAATGCTTCATAAGGTGGATAAAAAAAAATTAGGAGTTAGAAGGAAAAATTTACCTATTATTTATATAATTAAGAAGGTTCAAAGTGAAATCAAAATGGCATGTTGGAATTCCAAAAATTTTGAGTAATTTTGTGAGAAAAAAAAAATTCTAGATTTGGCAAAAGGAAGGATTGAAATGAAAGAAAAGTTGGCCAAAAAAAATAAGCAAGGGGCTTTTTTGGATAGTTAAGAAATAATGATAGTGGATACTTCAAGCATTCATTCATTAATTAATGGGTAATGGAAAAAATTTAATACCAATTGCAATGGCAAACAATCGATTTTGCAAGGAAAATTGAAGGAATTATAGGACGTTGGTGGTTATGGTGATTTCCATGGGATTTCCATTTTCCCTTTCTTTCCTTCGACCAAAAGGTATTTTGAGGTTATCCCATTTTAAATTTTGGGGAGATCATTTGGAAAGCTCAAAAGCAAAGTTCCTTTAATAAATTGCAGGATAGTTGAAGGTGATATGTTTGAATGGTAAAATTTTGAAAAATGTGAATTTTTCCTTATATGTGAAATGATTTTTGACAATCATGAAGCAATAAAAAAATGTTTTGTGATGCATTATCTAAAAATGGATTTTTTGTTTTCTTGCATTTTCTTGCCTCTCTTCATTCAGTACAAGAATATTTTGCAACACTTAAATGAAATCCACAGGATTGAGGAGAACCAAGCAGCTTGAGGAATCATTTTTAGTTGGAATCCATCCATTTTGATTATTCTAGAACATGGGAACTTTTTCCATTGCTCACCTCTCCGCAAGTTCCAAAAAGGAAAAGTCATAGTTTGAACCACCAACATTTCCTTCTTTGGTGTAACAACACTTTCTTTTGATTGAAGCTCTGATTTTCTCCAAAATGAGACTTTCTAGATTTTAATGGGAGAGTTAGATAGGATTAGCTTAGCTTTAAAGAAACATTGGAATAGAGTGGTGAAGCTTTCTGAAAAGAAAAAATGCCTATTTCACCCAAAGAGATCACATCATAATTCTCATCCCACTTTTGCATTTCTCACCGTGTTATGCAAATTGTATAAACTTTTGGAGATTGGCTCTAACATATACCATATGTTCATTTTACCACATGCATGTCCATTAAATACTTTAATAAAAACCTTCCATAAATCAGTTCATCACATATTGGAACCAAGCATGTTCAAATTCAATTGGGTAAAATTTTAAACATTAATTCTTTGGTTGAAGGATGATGAAGAAGCTTAAATTTTTGATGTTCTAAAAAAATCATACTAAAGCATTTTTCTTGGGATTACAAAGACATGAAGGGGATTCATCCAGTTTCTCGCACTCATCACATCTATCTTTTTCTAAAACATTAAACCGTGTTGGGCAGCCTCAAAGAAGGATTAACCTAACTTTAAGGGATATAGTCAAACAAGAAATTGAAAAACTATTACAAGTAAGTAATTTTATCTATCTACCCTATCTCGATAGTCAAGTGGGTATCTCCTCTTGTAATTGTTCCCTTAAAAAGAATGGAAAATGGAGAATATGTGTTGACTATAGGGAACTAAAAAAGCCACAATGAGAGATTATTTTCCCTTACCATTCATAGATCAAGTCCTAGATAACCTTTCGGGTAAACAATATTTTCTATTTTTCTTGGATGGCTTTTAGTGGGTATAATCAGATCGAGTATGTTTGATGAAGATCAGGAAAAACTACATTTACATGTCCATGGGGAACCTTTTTCCTATAGGGTGTTACCATTTGGTTTTATGCAATGCTCTCTGTAACTTTCTGAGAGAGCTGTACTTGCAATCTTTCTGATCTAACAAATGATTGTGTTGAGGTATATATGGATGAATTCACTGTACATAGAGATACATTTGAAGATGCTTTGAGAAATCTGGATAGAGTGTTAACAAGATGTGAACAACACAACCTATCTCTTAGTGATGAAAAGTGTTTGATGATGGTGGATGAGGGGATTGTATTAGGACACCATATTTAAAAAAAAGAGGAATTCAGGTGGATCAAAACAAAATTAGGATCATTTCAGATTTACCTATTCCTCAAACCCCCATAGATATCAAATCATTTCTAGGGCATGTTGGGTACTATAGGTGCTTTATAAAATATTTCAGTAAAATTTCTGCCCCCATGTTTAATTTGCTAACCAAGGACTATGAATTTCTTTGGGATGAAAAGTGTCAACATGCTTTTGAAGAAATTAAAGAAAATTAATCAGTGCCCCAATATTGAGAGGACCTAATTGGGAAAATCCATTTCATATCCAAACAGATGCCTCAAATTATTCCATTGGTGTAGTATTGGGACAGAAAGATGAGGAAGGAAAGATGTATGCCATTTATTATCTTAGCAAGAATCTTACTCCCACTGAAAAGAATTACACCACCACTGAAAAAGAATTTCTTGTTGTGATTTATGCAATCAATAAATTAGACATTACATTACAGGGTACAAGATATTTGTACACACAGATCATTCAACAATTAAGTATTTAATGAACAAACCAGTGGTTGGAGGAAGAATAATTAGATGGTTATTACTTTTGTAAGAATTTGATATTACCATTGTGGACAATCAGGTAAATCTAATGTGGTAGCTGATTTTTTGTCAAGACTAACCACCACAGGGGAGCAAGATCTAGTCAAGGATAACTTTCCAGATGAACAATTGTTTGTAATCTCAGCAAGTACACCATGGTTTGTTGATATGGAAAATTATCTTGCAATAAGGAAGTTTCCTCCTTCTTTCACTAAGAAACAAATAAAGAAGTTAATTAAAACTAGTGCACAATTCAAATGGTTAAATGGAATGCTATTTAAATGTGGTCCTGATTTTGTCTTGTGTAGGTGTGTAAGAGAGGATGAAATCTTTGACATCCTCAGAGCATGTCATGATGAACCAAGTGGAGGACACTATTCAGTGAAAAGAACAACTCATAAGATACTTGGCACTAGTTATTATTGGCCATCTTTGTACAAGGATGTGAAGAGATATATCAAGAGGTGTGATCCTTGTCAAAGGATGGGACAACCAACTTTCACCAATGAAATGCCTCTTCAACCTCAAGTTGTGGTTGAACCATTTGAGAGATGGGGATTAGATTTTTTTGGTCCCTTTAATCCTCCTTCACAAGGGAAGGAATATATTCTTGTGTGTACTGACTATGTGACAAAATGGGTAGAAGTGTAGGCATTGACAAATGCCATTGAAGAAGCAGTTGTTGATTTCCTTTGGAACAAATATGATAAATTTTAGAGCACCAAGGAGCATAGTTTCAGATCAAGGACCACAATTCATGTCTAATATGATCCAAGATTTCACAAGGTATTACCAAATCAATCATAGGAAGTCATCTCCTTACCACCCATAGTCAAATGGACAAGCTGAAGTAACAAACAGAGAATTGGAGAACATCCTTACCAAAATAGTTGAAGCTGGGAGAAAAGATTGGGTAAAGAGACTACCTGAAGCTATTTGGGCTTATAATACAACTTGGAAAACTACAACAGGTTTTCACCATATGAATTAGTCTATGGGAAAAATCCCTTGTTGCCTATAGAGTTTGAACTTTAGACATTGAGGACAACAAGTGAAGGTGGGAATTGAGTTGAATGCAGCTCAAAAAGAAAGAATCCTTCAACTCAATGAGTTAGATGAATTAAGGATGGAAGCACTTCAACAGATAAGAGATAATTCAAGAGCAAAGGAAACAATGGCATGACACACATATCAAGAAAAGGAAATTCAAAGTAGGAGACTGGGCATTGTTGTTTGATTCTAAGTACCAACAATTCAAGGGAAAATTGAGAACCAGATGGTTGGGACCCTATCAGATTGAGAAGATATTTGACAATGGTTCTATTCAGTTACTTCCCATTGATGGCAGCAACAAAACACTCTTGGTCAATGGACATAGGCTGAAACTCTATAGGAAGCCTCCCACTAAGGATGAATTCTTGAGGAAGATTGAAGTAGACAAAGAATTTGATCATATGGAAGAACCCAGTTCTTCCAAAATGATCAAATAACCAGATGATAGATCCAGAATAAAGGGAAGAAGATGAAAACCAGCAAATGGTGTTTTCTTCCCAAAAAAAAAAAAAAAAAAAAAAAAAAAATAATAAAAAAAAAAATTCTCTCAAAGGTCAATTGAAAACCAAAAATGGCGGTTGACCTTTTTTTGGCTAGTTCAAATAAAAGGGAATTCTTTTGAATTCCAGTTGTCTTATCTAATCATGTTTTGTTCCACTTGTAGGAATGATGAGTCATCATAGCAAAAGGATTACATCATCAAGGATGGTAATTATATCTTTTAACTTATTTAGGGTTGAATTAAATGTTTGCATGTGTGATTTGACTTAATTTAAAAGTAGGTATGATGAGTCATCTATTTATACATTATGATTACAAGTGTGTAATCATGAAGATGATTTGGATGGAATAAGTGGCGGCATGGTTATCATTAGTAATCATTATTGCAAAAATCAAGTGAAATAAGTTGCAGAGATATTTTGAGGAAGGAGCATCGAATTAAGTTTGTGTTCAAAAGAAAGAACAGAGAATTCAGAAGTTCATAGCTAAGAACAGAGGTTTCATAGCTAAGAACAGAGGTTCCGCAGCCAAATTCATCAATTTCACAACTAAGAAAGAGGCCTGCAACCAATTTCACACAAAATCAAAAGAGACAGAACTCAAGCCGATATGGGGATTAAGAAGAAATCAAAACTAGAGGATGATTCCTCTACTTACAGATGAAGAAGTGGCATCCATCTTTGAGCATGTAGGATGGCTAGAGTTCCTGAAGAAATTTTCAAGGCATAATGATGAATTGGTAAGAGAATTTGTCATAAACCTAGAGCAATCCAGGACAAAGGTGAGAAATATATTTATTCCTTTTTTTTGTAAATACTATAAGTAATGTGTCTGGAGTGCCAATTGTGCATGTCCCACAACCTACCAAAGGGACTTTGAAAGAACTGGTTGAAGTCTTACTACAAGAAGGAGAAACTAAACCCCAATACATCTACAATACAAAGAAAATCATAAAAGGGGTCAGAAGGGCTAGTTTTCCCAAACCCTTTGATAGGGTAGCATTTTGGATAGTGAAATATTTAACCTGTGATGGTCAATTTGGGTTTGTGGGAAAAGAAGTCCTAAAAATGCTCATATATCTGAAGTATGGAGCCACAAAACCTGAGTACATAATAAACCTTCTAGGTTTCTTTTTTATTCTATCTAGACCATGGCTCAGAGGTATTCCTGGGGTGTTGGGACAATTAGGCATCATGGTCTAATTCATTTAATATGCCAGCACCATTTTTATGTCAAAGAAAAATGGAGAAGAAATTTGGGATAAGTTTCTTGGCAAGTTCAAGAAAAACCCTAATATTATCAGAAGGAAAATTCTAGCCCATTCTCTCCTTCAACTAATCTAGAAATTGATGCCCCTGTAGAAGAAAAAAGGGAAATGGAAAGAGAGAATATACCAAAAAGAAGAAGGTCTAGTGAGAAGATCAAAACAATAGAGCCTTCTATACCTTTGAAGGAAATTCCTTCTTCTGCAGCAGCTTCAGGGGAGCCAATATCTGTCTCTGATGGTGATAGCTCACCCATGTAAGAGCAAGAAAGAATAGTAAGAAGAATCTCTAGAAAGAAATCCACCACTGGGCATGTTGAAATTCCCCAGAGAAGAAAAATTCATAAGAGGTCAAGGGAAACCCCGAGGGAAGGAGTGAGTAGGAAAGGATGGAAAAGGAAGCTATTGATATTTTGGGCAGCATGGCCATGACTCCTCCTGAGCCAAGTCAAGCTGAAATGGACAGAGGAGAGGAGAGATTTGAAGAGCAAGATTTTCAGGAATTGGCTGAACCATCAACATTGCCACATGAAGAAGAAGAGTTGGCATCCTGGAGAAGAAAAGGAAAATTTCCTTTGATAGAGGAAGAATGCCCAACTCCTCAAGTAATTTTAGAGGAAGAAGAAAGACATCAAGTTAAATAGGCTCTGTTCTTGTCTAGAGTAGAGCTCATTATCAGAGAAAAGGATGAGGAATTGGATTTCCTCAAACTCAAATTAGAACAAAGGGAAATGCTCATTGGAGAGCTAACAACTCAGCTTGCAGCCAGGACTGAGGAATTATCAGCAACCAAGAAACAACTGATAGAAAAAGAGGAAGAATTTAGACTTCCAGAAAATAGAGTGTTGTGTCCATAGTCTCTACACATAGACTGAGTTAACCTATTTTCCACTCAAACACTATGGAATGACACTTGCAGGGAACTCAGAGAAGCCAAAACATCAAATGAAGAATTAAAGACCAAGATGGAAGAAGAGAAGAAGGCAAGAAAAGAATGGGAAGAAAATTTTATAAGGAGGAAGGAAATAAATATAAATGTCTTACAAAAATTCATATGGTCTATATTATGAGTGAAAAATTTCTTGCCTACAGGAGGCCCTCTCTGCATATAGTGTGTTTTTAGAAGAGAAGTTCATTCATTGGTAGCTATCAAGGATTACATGTGGGCTTCCACATGAACTAAAAGATGAATTTGAATTCATGCAACTTACTCTCTATCCAATCCTGAGCAGAAAAATATTCTGTGTGAATTTTATCTTTGTAATTTTATGCTAGAGAAAAACACAGGATTTATGATCAATTTGTATGTGGGGGAGAGCCAGCTCAATGCATTTGTCTCTATTCTGCAAAACCAAATTGCATGGAAGGAAAGGGAATCTAAATTTTTATTGAAAGCTAGCTCAATAGGTCTCTATGAGAGCTCACTATGGTAAACCTTCTACCTTCCTCATACATTTTAGAACTCATGCCTTTGATGAGAGATTCAAGACACATTATCTTGCCATTCTACAAAAGAGTATTGATGCCTTCACCTCCTATGAGGAGGAAAAGTTTGAAGATATTTATGAAGGATGCTCAAAGAGGTGGGAACTCCTTATTGTTTCCTTGAGAAGAAGGGAAGTAATATCCCCTACAAATATGATCTAGAGTTTAGAAAGGGAAAAAAGCATTATGCACAATAATTCCCAAGTCAATGAAACCTACGGGAAAATATGGATGGGAATGCAAACAAGGCCCCTCTACTTCTCACCCCCATGTCTCCTTGGAAAAATAGAGAACCTCAAGATCCTACTGAATTTGAAGAGTGGGAGAGGAAAATAGAAGCAGGAGAGTAGGTACAAGTACATCTAAGTTTAAACATTGGAAAATCTAGTTTCAGCCATTTGATCTGAGCAATCAAATGGAATGTAGAACATATAACCCCACTTTTGAAGAATGAAGTTTGTAAAGGGACTTACAAACAAGTAAGTTTGGGGGAAATGATGAGGCCAAAATATGCCCGATTAATGTATAATATATGATCTCATCTTACTCTCCTTTTTATTAAGTTTGATTGCATTTTGTGACTTTTAGTTGATCTGATATGAGTTAGGATGTAATTTTCTATCTTTTGATTGATTGTGATTCTAATGTTAAAAGCTCTAGAATTCCTAACGAAGTGTGTGTTTGAAATTTAGTTTTGTAATAAAGAAGGTCTAATCAGTTGAGGAAATGAAGCAAGAAGCATTTAGTATGTTTTTGGTAACATCTGTTCCCACACAGCTTAGTTCTAGAACTTCCAAGCTAGTTCCGAACTCCATCACACAATCATCATCTAGTTCGGAACTTTAGACTTAGTTCCAAAACTCCAGTATTTAGTTCAGAATTTTTGGACTTAGTTCCAGAACTCTGGGTATAGCTCTAGAACTCTCACGGTTTTGATCCTTAATATTTCCTATGGTTTTGGAACTTCTCCAAGTTCCAAAACCAATGGGAGTTATCTATTCTAACCACATCCAGAGATTTTGCATCTATGACCCTTTCAATCAAGAAAGGATGAGAAGATTTCTGAACGTAGATCTAGGGAGAGTTATCTTATAGCTATCTGATCAACCACAATCCGACTCAACATCTATTTTGGGCATGATTTGATTTCATCATAATCGTTGAGATAATGTGATTGTAAAATGTATATAAAATCAGACCTGCAGTAGATAGATAATATATAGAATATGATATGAGATAGAAATAGAATAGAGAAGAGAAATATAGACTAAGTACTCAGATCCAATACGTTTTGTAATACCGAATGTTTTATCAATAAAATAGCCATTCCTATTTGAGAGAATTCTGAGTTGTTAAATCCTGATTCGAGGAGGAGCAAGGGCCCACTCCCCAAGGACCAGGATATTCATTTATTTGGTATTTATATTTCTTCAAAGAAATAGCTTAGATCTATTAATTCGTATTGTTTTAATTCTTCCAGTTAAACTCTATTGTATACTTGTTCTGTAGGTGTTTAGATAGATTCTTATATTTCTTGCAATCATTTTCAAGCATTCTAAATTGAGTGTGTTTATTTCCAAAAGCAAGTGTGTTTACTTTCAAAAGAAAGTGTGTTTATTTTCCAACAGCAAGCAAGTGTGTTTCCATTCTACACAGTGTGTTTCCTTTCAGCAAAGCTTTTAGTGTGTTTACTTTCAACAAGTTTTCATAGTATGATTTAAATAAGGTTTTACCAAGAAGTCCTTAAGACATTGAAGAGATCCCCAAAAATACAAAAATAACTACAGTCAACTACTAGATCGATAAGATTACTCTTGTTGCATATAGCTTTAGACACGAAGTCAATTCTCTATGTGCCCTAAAACCAATATTGAATGCCTTCATTTGTGCTATGCCCCTTGACTGCACCATGCCAATCTCCATTTTTTGGATCTTCTCCAACAAACCAACATCTTGCATTTTATTTTCTTCATTGTTTGCATACCCCTACTCTTGGAAAGCTCCATAGCCAAACTAATTTTGGCAATCGCTGCTCATAGGGGTAACCATGCTGATTTTGGATTTGCTCAAAATGTTGATTTGAAGGATTTGTAAAGCTTATTGGAGTTGGAACGTACTGTTACATGTAGATGTGAATTCCATGGTGGGAATGAAGTCATGATTGCACAACTTCATGGGATTGAAGAAGATGAAGGAGATGGAAGAAATAATGGGTGGAAATGGATGGGAAGAAGGTATGCAACTTAGAGGATGGGTTGTTGACCAGATGGAGTCGTCAGATGTGCTTGAAAGTGCCTCCAAAGGCTGAAATATTCACCAAGAGCACATCAAACCTGATGAAGTGAAGTGGTAAGGTGCTTCAGACCTATCCCACCGAGCGTGCCAAAACTATTAGTGCAAAATCACATCACCCCCAAATGAGTTATGGATCTACTTTTCTAAGGCAGGGTCATTTGGTGTGATTTGCATAACATTGGATCATTCCCCAAGCTATGGGACTTGCAAATGGGAATGATCCTCTAGAGAAGGTTGGTTCCTCTTCCTAATCCTAGCACTAAACTACTTCTAAGGAAGGAAATGTGACTATCTACTCCTAATCTAAAAATTCCAAGGGACCAAGGAAAGAGAGAGAGAGAGCATGAAAATAAAGAAATCCTACACTATCAGAGGTGATAGCACTAAGAAAAGGGAACTGCTGATCATAAACCCAACTGCATAAAATGGAGAGAGGTGAGAAATGGAGAGGATGGATAGATGCATCACATACCAAGGATAAAGTTCACATAGAACACCATTTCAAACCCTTAAGCAAAGCTTCCAAAACCTATAATGGACATGAGAGATATGCACAGATACCTTGTAATGGTGAGAGGAGAGAAGAGACAACAAAATGAGCAAAGGAGTTACAAAACACATCACGAAAATAAATTTTATTACTCCAGGAGTTCACAAGACACCATTAATGGGAAAGAGGATAGAAAATGCAATTACAAAGCCAAGGGAGGAGACTTAAACTCCACATTCGACCCTCGGAGAAGAAAGAAAGAGGGGGTAGGGAAGAAGAATGAACAACCCTTTGTAATGAATCCTACCCCGTATTTATAGATTTGATCGCGAGAAGAAAGAGAGAGGGAAACAGGAAAAGTTGGTTGAAGGTCAACCACCGTTGTTAATGCTTCGATAAAATATGCCCCAAATTCATCTTTACTACATGATTCCTTGATTCTAAGCACCTTGAAAGAAAAGGAAACAACGGAAAAAAATCAAATCCGATCTTGTTGTTGAGATGGATGGATCCAACATAGAAGGCCTGAAGATGTTTCCTCCATTTTACTATAGCTAACCTCCTCAAATTTTAAAATATCAGACCTCCATGGCATAGGTAGGTGAGGCCGAGATCTTTCCAATGGTGTCAAATTTTCAATATTTTGATCCCCTGGGTCGAAAGATATGCCCCTTCAAATTTTATATTGGGTCCGTATAGGAGGGCAGGAAAACAACTTGAAAAATGGGTCCTCTTTTGATAATGTGGGACACGTGGTAGCCAGATTAGGGAAAAATTGGGTTTACGGGTTTAGAATTTATCTTTTCCCCTTTTTTTCCGCGAGAATCACAAAATCCAAAAAAATCCCATGGCCCCGTTGCTCTCGCTTGGACACGTGGCACCCTTTTGTTGGTTGGGGAGGTGCACTCTAATATTTTCCTTTGTGCCATTTTTTCAAAAGGAAAATTTTCACCTTTTCCTCCGACTCCCCACTTTGGTTTGACTCGGGCTCAAATGCTAACTTTTTCCTCTTGGTGGAGTCGCAGCCCATTTTACAACTTTTACACCCTTTGGGGTAAGGGGAAAAAAACTAACCTTTTCCCCAACAACCCGCTTTGACCTGGGACACATGGTGACACCACACTTGTTTGAAAACCCTTTATCTATTCAATCCTTGAATCAACACCATTTTTCCCCTTCTTTCTCTTGGCCTCTCTGCACTGCCCCTTCTTTCTCGACCCTGTAATTCCATTGTTGAATCTGCCTGAAGCTTGTAAAATAGATTTAAGACACGAAATGGCTTGACAAATTCATTTCTTCTCTTTCTTCTCGCATAGGGTCATGGCTGATCCAATATTTTTCCTGGGGGTGAAATATGGATAACAGGTTTCCACTTATATATTGTGTTATGGTGTTGATTTCCTTGTTCATGGTTGAATGCATGTTTGATATTTGATATTGTGCACACATTAATAATTGGATAAGTGGTTTGTGATCTAAGTAAGAAATCTAAAATTAAATAATATTTTAAGGAATAATTCACCCCATCTCATTCCATTGTGCTTCTAACAATTAGTATCAGAGAAAGTATTTTTGGAGAAGTTTGATCACTTGAAAGGAGATCCTTGAAGCACAAAAATGGCGAGTGGTTCCTCTACCAAAAAGGAACCATTGTTTGATGGAACAAAATATGATTTTTTGAGTTTGAGGATGAAGAATCATATCATGTCTCTAGGGTTTGATGTTTGGAAAGTTGTTGAAAATGGTTATACTACTCCTACCACTCCTCCTACTAGTAATGTAGACAAGAAGGCATATGAGAACAATTCTAAGGCCTTTAATGCTATCATATGTGGTCTTGGATAATATGAGATGGGAAAGGTAATGCATTGAAAATCAGAAAAAGAAGCATGGGAGAAAATCCAAGTGTTATATGAAGGTGACTCAAAGGTAAAATTGCTAAGATTCAAACTTTTAGAAATTAGTTTGAGAGTCTTAAGATGAATGATAATGATTCTATTGCTGCATATCTTCTTAGAGTTGACAAGGTTGTCAATATAATGAAAGGTTTAGGAGAATATGTGAAAGAATAAGTTGTTCAAAAGGATTTGAGGTCACTAACTCCTAAATTTTATTCTAAAGTATATTATATTGAAAATTGAAAGGATATAACTAGTTTGAAGATGGATGAGTTACATGATGATTTGAATGCTTATGAGATGAAGGTGGATGACTCCAAACTAACCAAGAAAGAGATAGCTTTCAAAATTGAGAAGATGAAAAAGGATAAGAAGACCAAAGTTGATGATGTTGCTTGTGAGTTAGGTGATGAAGAAGTTAATAACTATTTGTTATAGTTTATAGAAGGATGATTGTTGGAACTAGTAATTACAGGGTAAAATTCCTTTCAAATGTTTTATTTGTGGTAAAGTAGGTCACTTTTCTACTAAGTATCCTCATATGCATGATAATAAGGAAAATGATGATCATGAAAGTGATCATGAGAAGAAAAATCATAATTATAGTAAAGAGCAGAAAGAATTCAAGAAGTTTGATTATAAGAATAAGGGCAAGAAAAGTTTTATACAAAGGAAGAGAATTAATCCTCTAATCCTCTAAAGCAAGTAGTGAAGTTGATGGATATGATTCTGAGTTTGAATGTGATCATAAAGATGTAGGTGATGAGGTTATATTCATGAAAAAAGAAGCTATGAGATCCACTAGTGGCGATTCTTCATTGATGGGTGAGTTTTTGTTAGATTCTTGCAAAGGTTTTGAAGGAGAATAAGATGAAATTGTGACTGAATTGGTTTGTGTTCAGTCAAAATTGAAGCATGTTGAAAAAGAAAATGAGAAATTGAAATCATAGGTCAAGGAATATGAAGCAAGAATTCAGGAACTAGAAGGGAAGCATTGGGATATTAATGAGAATATTGATAAAACTGTAAGAAAGATAGAGATGCAAATGAGAACTATGACTCTTAGCTTGTAATCTAAGGAGGAAGAAGTTATTCTACTCAAGAAGGAGCTATCAAATGCAGTAAGTAAGGTAAAGTCATATCAAAAATTTGAAGAAATTTCCAAGGCTCTTGGTGATCTCTTGAGAAATCAAAAATTTGTAGGTGATAGAGCTAGTTTAGGATTCAAATTTGAAGTCATGGACAAAATAGTGAAGATATTAGACCTGGTTTCAAGCAAAGAAGAAGTTGAATCAGGCACCAAGGAAGGAAAGAAGGAGACATACACCAAGTACCATTGAGAAGACCAAGCCAATTAGGAAACCTAATGACTTAAGGTATGAAATATATTTCAATGTTTATTGATATACATGTAATGGATTTGGTCATAGGTGATCGGGGATCAATTTCAGGGTCAAATCATCCTAAACTTCCCTAAACCATGCCAGTGCAGCAGATCCTTCAGAGAGATTTCTTATGATTATAAGAATGTGAAAAACATACACTCTTAGTTCAAGATATGTCTAGTCAAATTTTGGTCAACTGGAAAGTCAATGTGTTACTAGGTCCATAGTAACATGTACGTGTACGCAATTGACCAAGTGGCTCAATCAGCAATGGACAAGTGGAAAAAGGAGAAAAAGGGAAAAATTAAGATTGTTCAAGTTGTTTGCAACCTCCGGTCTTCGACACGTAAAAGTGGGCCAAAACAAGAGGCTCAAATTTTGTAACAGAAGGGAGCCCAACCACCATGAGGATGATTATATTATTAGCGACATCATGGGTCCTCAAGCCACCACATGGCTTGCCACCTCAAGTTCAATTTCACTCGGATTCGACAATTGGCCTATATTATCATGCCACATTATATTAATTGTCACTTTGTAATTGAATCACATTATATATATTACATGGTTGAAGTATTTACTTATACTTTGTAATGATTAACCATATTGGTTTCTATGTCATATTTTCAAGTGGACGTGTTGATATAGCTACTCAAATCATTTGGAGGAGAATCCAATATCTTCAATGCATTATTGAAAACTGTCATGCATTGTATATTATTTACCACACATTTTTCCTAGCCACCTCCTTATGTATCCATATTGTCCACTTAAGCTATTATCTCCCACACATTTCATGTATTTTCCATGCCTTATATTCTAAGTGCCACATATTTTATTCTAACCAATTTCATTATATGCTAAACTACCTTACCACCTCGTTATCCATGTAGAAACCTCCTCCAAGCGCCAACTAATCAAATTCCATGGTCTCGGGTTATCATTCCCACCAAAATGGTGCTAAGCCACTTAAACATAACCACTCCTTTATATTTCAACCTCCACCATGATTCACACACAAGGGATATGGGATAAAACCCATGGGAGGCAGCATAGGTAGTGGGGATAGGGGATTTGAACCCCTATCCTCCTTGGTAAAAGTTAATGCCTTGACTACTACACCAAGACCTATGTAAACACTATAAAATGAGCTCGCATAAACTTAAACAAGGATAGTGTCAGGTCTATGTATAGGTAGAATAGGGGTACTTGGAGAAAAATGCAATTTTGGAGCACTTCTACTCAAAACTAGAGCTTGAGTTATATATGAAAGTTGCTTAGAATTTTGAGACAATTACGATGGTGTGGTAATTTTCTGATATGGAGATTTTGTTACTGATTTATTTGTTTTTAAATTCACACAAAGGCATAGAACCAAAGGGAGACATAGGTGCAAGTGGATCAGGAAGGTGAAGGATAGAGGCAGAGCTCCATTAACATCCTTCAAAGGTCTGATATCACATTTTTAGGTTTTGATTCATTATTGGTTAAATGTAAAGGTTATTGTATTTGCATTTTTAACATTATTAATGGATCGGTTCACCATGAACCCGGGGATGTAGGCCAAGTTTTCCGAACCCCGTAAACATATTGGTGTCACTGTTTTTCTCTGATTTTATGTTGCAACTATTTAATTGAGCACAATAATTATTTTAATTCAATTTATTTTGATGAAGTTGGATTTTTAATAGTAAATCCATTCTCATTTTAGAGTACGATCGATCGAAGACATTTAGACTCAAACTCACGATTTCCGCATTAAAATGAGATATTTAATGGATATTAAAAGACTTAATTAAATCTGTATTTTTAAATTAGATGCACACAAGGAATTTTTAAGTTAGTTTAAAGTGCATTTTTAATTTTCGGATCAATAGAAAAAGAGTGTAGTAGGCCAACTAGATATTCTCATCAATAGAAAAAGAGTGAGAAAGAAAATAATGCAATATTCTACAAGTGCAATGAGGTAGGTCATGTTGTTAGTGTTTTCTTGAATGATTCATCTAGTCATGTTGATGGTTTCAAGAGGATGAATATAGTGGTGTATTAAAATTTTAATGAGGTTAGTCATGTGGCAAGGGAATACTACCATGGATTCTCAAGAAAAAATCAGAGGGCTCAAGGTCCTAGACTCCATGAGAGAAGCTTTCAAAGATCATGGAATCTCATCAAATGTTGAAGTTGATGGAAGGAAAGGCATAACTCGAGCTCGGACTGAAGCAAGAAGAAGATGGAGTTCTTCAGGTGTCTAAGATGGTTTGAGACCTCTTAAAGACCTTTTTAGGTCTTCATAGTGTTCATATGCCTCTATTATGCTTCTTGGAGGTATATAATTTCATATGAAGCATTGGACTGAAGAGGATATGTCTTGTTCTATATGTGTCTCCTCGTGATGTCAAGGTATGTCTCTTTAACTCATTTAACATGTTATTATGGTTTAATATGTTTGGTATTGTCATGAATGTCAAATATCTTAGTCTCATTTTCTTTGAAGTATGTGAGTCTGTGTTCTTAAGGCACGTGTTTGCATTATCATAATGTAATTTAAGTTTGGGATGAATCAATGTGTGTAAAATTCATGTTGTTGTGTCTCATAAGAGGTTTTTTGATTCATGAAAATCATTTATAAGGTTTTTTTTTGTTTGAGTTGGTGATTAGTATAGTTGTCAATAATTTATGGTATGTGGTGTCTCAAGGTCAATTTTGAGTCATAAATGAAGTATTTGAGTCTTTTATAAGTCTTAAATGCATTATTCAAGTGTGTATAAAGGGTTATAGTGTTTGAGATGCTAAGTAGTGGTCTAAAAGAGTAATTCAAATTAGGAGAAAATATTTAAGCATTCATGATCATTCATTGGTTTGTTTTAGTCATTTAGGGTGTGTTAAGTCCAATTGCACTTGGGATCTTGTTCTTGTGATGTCTCCATCATGATGTAAGGTGTTATATTGCTTTGAGAAGATGGTTTGAAGATGGAATGTGTCATAAAAATTATGACTTGATCAGTCTATCATTCCAAAAGTTGTATGTGGCGGTTGGTGTGGTCAAAGTTAGGTTAATTTCTTATGCAATTGAGATGGATCCAAGTAAGTTAGTTTTATTCATGCCTCTAATGGGTGTCGTTATTCCCTTAATTTAATCAACTCTATGTTGATGTCATATTCAAACCAAGGGTGTGTCTAAAGCTATATGCAACAAGAATAATCTTAGCGATCTAGTAATTGATTGTAGGTATTTTGTATTTTCTAGGGATCTTTTCAATGTCTTAAGGACTTATTGATTAAAAACCTTATTGGAATCAAACTATGAAAACATGTTGGAAGTAAACACACTTTACAGAAATGAATTTCTAGAAATAAACACATTTATGGAAATATACACACTTTGCAGAAAGGAATTGTTGAAATAAACACACTTTGCCTTAGAAGTAAACACACTTTATAGAAAGGAATTGTTGAAATAAACATTACAGAAATAAACACACAATTGAGAATGCCTAGAAAAATGATTGCAAATAAATAAGAACTTAATCTAGAACACTTGCAGGGATAAGTATACAACAGATTTCAACTTAAGGAATTGAAAGCAATACAAAATTAACAGATCTAAACTATTTTCTCTAAAAATATAAATACCAACAAAAATGAGGATCCTGGTTCTTGGAGGAGTGGGCCCTTGCTCCGCCTCAAAATAAGATTGGACAACTTAATTTTCTCTCAAAACAAAAATGGCTATTTTATTGATAAAACGTTCGCATTACAAAAATGTGTTGGATATGTGTATATCAATCTATATCTATATCTTGTTCTATATCTATATTCCTATATATAATCTATCTACAAGTATGTATATATATACTTCTTCTAGGGGTGCATTTATGGCCATAACTATTCCACTGATATGATGGAATTGAATCATTCCCAGAATAGATGTTGAATTGGAACATGGCTAGATGTACAGTTGTGTGATAATTATCCTGGATCTGCAAGTATGGAGAGTTGGAAGTCTTCTAATCTACTCCTGATTGATAGGATCATTGATTTGACAAATCACCAGCCATTTGGAATAGATTTTTATCAGTTCCAAAACTTTAGAAGAGTTCCAAAACTAAAGGAAATCGTTCCAGGTTTAACCGAGAGAGTTCCGAAGCTATCTGTAGGAGTTCTAGAACTAATTTTGATAATTTCATAACTAAGTACTAGAGTTCGAAACTAAGTCCAAAAGTTCGGAACTAGGTGATAAATCTTGTGACTATGTAATGGAGTTTTGGAACTAGCTTGGAAGTTCTGAAACTAAGTTGTATTGAAACAAATGCTCTCAAAAACATGTTGACCGCTTCATACTTCATTCTTTTGCTTGATTGCGACCTGCTTTATTACAAAAATGAGTTTCCAAAACACTTTGTTAGGAATTATAGAGCTTTTAAATGTTATAATCATAATCAACAAAAGATGGACAATTACATCCTAACTCATATCAGATCAAAAAAAAGTCACAAAATTCAATCAAACTTAATCAAAAGGAGAGTAAGATGAGATCATTTATTGTACATTTAATGGGCATATTCTAGCCTCATCATTTCCCCCATACTTACTTGTTTGTAAGTCCCTTTACAAACTTTACTCTTCAAATTTGGGGTTATATATTCTGCATTCCATTTGATTTCTTAGGTCAAATGGATGGTACTAAATATCCCAATGCTTTAATTCAGATGTACTATACCCTACTCTTGCTTCTACTTTCCTCTGTCATTCCTCAAATTGAGTAGGATCTTGAGGTTCTCTATTTTTCCATGGTGACATGGGGGTGAGAAGGAGTGGAGGTCTTGTTCTCATTCCCATCCATATGTCTCTATGCTTTTCATTGATTTGAGGAATTAGCGTACATAAGGATTTTCTCTATGCAAACTCCAGATTAATTTTGTGGGAGATATTACTTCCCTTCTTCTCAATGCCACCATGAGAAATTCCCATCTTTTCAAACATGCCTCATAAATATCTTCAAAATTTTCCTCTTCATAAGAGGTGAAGGCATTAATACTTCTCTACAAATTGGCAAGATAAGGTTCTTGAACCTTTTATCAAATGCATGGGATCTGAAATGTGTAGCAAAGGTGGATGGTTTACCATAATGAATCCTCATATAGAGACCAGATGAACTAGCCTTTAACAGATGCTCTGACTCCCTTTCCTTCCATGCAATCTGATTTTGAAGAACAAAAACAAATGCATTAAGTTGGCTCTCCCCTACATACAAATTGATCATAAAACTTGAGTTCTTTTCCAGCATGAAATTGTAGAGATAGAATTCGCAGAGAAGATTTTTCTTCTCTGCATTGGCTAAGGAATAGGATGCCGTGAAATCAGCTTCATATTTTATTTCATGTGGAAGGCCACATGCTATCCTTGACAACTACCAGTGAATGAATTGTTCCTCCAAAAACACACTATATATGGACGAGGAGGTCTCCTGCATGCAAGCAATTTTTAACTCATCATGTAAACCATTTTTATTTTCACAAGATATTTAAATTTGTTGTTTTCTTCTTTGTTAAAATTTTCTTCCCATTCTTTTCTTGCTTTCTTCTCTTATTCTATCTTACTTTTCAAGTCCCCATTAGATGTCTTGGCTTCACTGAGTTCTCTACAAGTATCATCCCATAGTTGTCTAAGTGGCCAATAAGTTAATTCAGTTTGTGCAGAGACTATTGACAAAGCTATTTTTTTCTAGAATTTTGACATTCTTCCTCTTTCTCCATTATCTGTTGTTTAAATCTTGTCAATTCCTCAGTCTTGTCAGTGAGTTGAGTTGTTAATTCCTCAATAACCATTTCTCTTTGTTCCAATTTAAGTTTGAGAAAATTCAACTCCTCATCCTTTTCTCTAATAATGAGTTCTTCTCTGGACAGAAACAAAGCCTGTTTAACTTGTTGTTTCTCTTCTTTCTCTAAAAGTTCCTTGGGGGTTAAGCATTATTCTTCTACCATAGGGGATTTCCCTTTCCATTTCCAAGATGCCAATTCATCTTCTTCATGTGATGGTGTTGTTGATTCACCCATCTCTTGGAAAACTTGTTCCTCAAATCTCTCATCTTATTTTTCTATCTCTATTTGGCTTGGTCCAGGAGGAGTCATGGCCATGCTGCCCAAAATATCAAGCAGCTTCCTTTTCCAGCCCTTCTTGATCTTCCATCTCCTCCATAATTTCTCTAGACCTTTTATGAATTCTCCTTCTTTGAGGAGCCTCAAAATGTACAGAAATAGGTCTCCTCCTAGAGCTTCTTTTGATTTTCACCTCTTTCTCTTGCCTAGGTGAACTGTCACTATCAGAGACAGATATTATCTCTCTTATAGCTACTGCAGAGGAAGGAATTTCTTTAGAAGGCACAGTAGGTTATGCAATTTTAGTCCTTCTTCTAGATCTTCTTCTTTTTGGTATTTCCTCTCCACCTAGTTATTTCTTTTCCTCTGTAGTGGCATCAATTTCCAAATTAATTGTAGGAGCAGAAGGAGTTTCTATTACTCTCCTGAGAATATTAGGGCTCTACTTAAACTTGCTAAGAAATTTCTCCCACATTTCCTCTCCATTTTTCTTCAAAAGGAAATGGTGTTGGCACACTAAATGCACTAACCCATGATGTTTGATTATTCCCACACCCCAGAATACCTATTGGCCATTGTATAGATGGATTCAAAAAGAAACCCTAGAAGGTTTACTATATATTCTTGTTTTTAGCTCCATATCTAAGGTATATGAGGATCTTCAAAACTTCTCTTCCTACCGACCTAAATTGACCATCACAGGTTAAATACTTGACTATCCAAAATTCCACTCTATCAAAGGGTTTGGGAAAGTTGGCCCTTCTGACCCCTTTTATGATTTTCTTCGTGTTGTAAATATATTGGGGTTCAACTTCCCCTTTTTCAAGGGTTTCAACCAGGTCTTTTAATGTCCCTCTGACAGGGTTTGGGACATGCACAATTAGCACTCTAGATATATTACTGATTGTATTCATAGAAAAAGGAATGAAAAAATTTCTAACCTTTGTCTAGATTGCTCTAAATTTATAACGAATTATCTTACCAATTCATCGTTATACTTGGGGAACTTCATTAGAAATTCCAGTCATCCTTCCTATTGAAAGATAGTTGATACTTCTTCATTTGCAATGAGCTAGGTATCATTCTCTAGTTCTGACTTCTTTTTAATCCCCATGATACAGAGGTGATTAAAATTCATTCTTCTTTAATCTTATGTGGGTTGGCTGAAGAACTCTTCGCTTAGCTACGAAACTGACGAATTTAGCTACAAAATTACTATACTTAGCTGCAGAACTTCTATGTTGTAGCTGCAGAATGCAAACCTAATTCATTGCTTCTTCCTTGAAGTTTCTCTGCAACTAGTTTTCACTTTGTTGATTCCACACTAATGATAACTCATTATAACTATGCCGCCAATTTATTCCATCAATATCTTTCTCATGATTACTCACTTTTAATCATGATGTACAATAGATGACTCATCATATCAACTTTTAAATCAAATCTAATCACACATGTGAAATTTTAATCTAACCTTTAATAAGTTAAAGACATAATTACCATCCTTGATGATGTAATCCCTTTGTCATGATGACTCATCATTCCTAAAAAGTGAAACAAAAGGAAAATGGTTAGAAAAATAATTGGAATTCCAAAGAATTTTTATTTATTTTGAATTATCCATTTATTTGAGAAGATCAACCACCATTTCTGGTTTTCAATTGATCTCTGAGAGAAATTTTTTTGGGAAGAGAACACCATTTATTGGTTTTCACTCTCTTCCATTCTTTTTGGGGAAGAGAACACCATTTACTAGTTTTCATTCTCTTCCCTTTATTCTGGATCTATCCATCTAATTATTTGATCATTTTGGAAGAACTGGGTTCTTCCATATGATCAAATTCTTTATCTGCTTCAATCTACCTCAAGAATTCATCCTTAGTAGGAGGATTCCTATAAATCTTTAGCCTATGACCATTGACCAAAAGTGTTCTTCTTGCCATTAATGGGAAGTAACTGAATAGAACCATTTTCAAATATTTTCTCAATCTGATAAGGTCCCAACCATCTAGTTCTCAATTTTCCTTTGAATTGTTGGTACTTAGAATCAAACAATAATGCCCAGTCTCCTACTTTGAATTGTATTTTCTTGATATGTGTATCATGTCATTGCTTCCTTTGATCTTGGATTATTTATCTGCTGAAGTGCTTCCATCCTCAATTCATCCAACTCATTGAGTTGAAGGATTCTCTCCTTTTGAGCTACATCTAACTCAATACCCACCTTAATTGTTGTCCTCAATGTCTGTAGTTCAAACTCAATAGGAAACAAGGTATTTTTCCCATAGACTAACTCATATGGTGAAAACCCTGTTGTAGTTTTCCAAGTTGTATTGTAAGCCTAGACAGCTTCAAGTAGTATCTTTACCCAATCTCTTCTTCATGCTTCAACTATTTTGGTAAGGATGTTTTCCAATTCTCTGTTCGTTACTTCATCTTGTCCATTTGATTTTGGGTGATAGGGAGATGACTTCATATGATTGATCTGATAATACATTGTGAAATCCTGGATCATATTAGACATAAATTTTGGTCCCTGGTCTGAAACTATGCTCCTTGGTGCTCCAAACTTTACCATAATTTTGTGCCAAAGGAAATCAGCAACTGCTTCTTTAGTGGCATTTGTTAAATCCTACACTTTTGCCCACTTTTTCACATAATCAGTACACACAAGAATATGTTCCTTCCCTTGTGAAGAAGGACTAAAGGGACAAACAAAATCCAACCCCCATCTCTCAAATGGTTCAATCACTACTTGAGGTTGTAGAGGCATTTCATTGGTAAAGGTTGGTTGTCCCATCCTTTGATAAGGATCACACCACCTGATATATTTCTTCACATATTTGTACAAAGATGGCCAATAATAACCAGTGCCAAGTATCTTATGAGCTATTATTTTCACTGAATAGTGTCCTCCACTTGGTTCATCATGACATGCCTAGAGGATGTCAAAGATTTCATCTTCTCTTACACACCTGCATAAAACCAAATCAAGACCACACTTAAATAGCATTCCATTTAACCATTTGAATTGTGCACTAGTTTTGATTAACTTATTTATTTGTTTCTTGGTGAAAGAAGGAGGAAAATTCCCTGTTGCAAGATAATTTTCCATATCAGAAAACCATGGTGTATCAACTGAAATAACAAACAATTGTTCATCTGGAAAGTTGTCCTTGACTGGATCTTTCTCCCCTGTAGTGGTTAGTCTTGACAAGAAATCAACTACCACATTAGATTTACCTGGATTGTCCACAATGGTAATATCAAATTCTTGTAAAAGTAATAACCATCTAATTATTCTACCTCCAACCACTAGTTTGTTCATTAAATATTTAATTGTTGAGTGATCTGTATGTACAAATATTTTGTACCCTGTAATGTAATGTCTAAAATTATTAATTGCATAGATCACAACAAGAAATTCTTTTCAGTGGTGGTGTAATTTCTTTCAGTGGGAGTAATATTTTTGCTAAGGTAATAGATAGCATACATTTTCCCTTCTTCATCTTTTTGTCCCAAAACTACACCAATGGAATTATTTGAGGCATCTATCTAGATATGAAAAGGTTTCTCCCAATTAGGTCCTCTCAATATTGGGCGATGACTAATATTTCTTTGATTTCTTCAAAAGCATGTTGACACCTTTTATCCCAAAGAAATTCACAGTCCTTGGTAAGAAAATTGAACATGGGGGCAGAAATTTTACTAAAATCCTTGATAAAGCATCTATAGTACCCAACATGTCCTAAAAATGAATTGATATCTATGGGGGTTTGAGGAATAGGTAAGTTTGAAATAATTTTGATTTTGTTTTGATCAACCTGAATTCCTCTTTTTGAAATATGGTGTCCTAATACAATCCCTTCACACCATCATTAAACATTTTTCATAGCTAAGAGACAGATTGTGTTGCTCACATCTCATTAATACTTTATCTAAATTTCTCAAAGCATCATCAAATGTATCTCCATGCATAGTAAAGTCATCCATGTATACCTCTACACAGTCATTTGTTAGGTCTACAAAAATTGCTAATACAACTCTTTAGAAGGTTGTTGGAGCATTACATAATCCAAATGGTAATACCTGTAGGAAAAGGTACCCCATGGACATGTAAATGTAGTTTTATCCTAATCCTCAAGAAGTAACTCTGATTTGATTGTATCCACTAAATCCATCCAAGAAGGAAAAATATTGTTTACCTGAAATGTTTTCTAAGACTTGATCTATGAATGGTAAGGGAAAATAATCTCTTAGTGTGGCTTAGTTCGATTACTTATAGTTAACACAAATTCTCCCTTTTCTGCTTTTTTTTAGGGACAATTACAAGAGGAGACACTCACGGCTATTTGAGATAGGGTAGATAAAAACTACTTGTAATAGTTTTTCAATTTCTTGTTTGATTATATCCCTTAAGGATGAATTAATCCTTCTCTAAGGTTGCTTAACCGGTCTAATTTTTTTCAAGTATAGATGTGATGAGTGTAGATACTTGGGTGGATTCCTTTCATATCTTTGTAATCCCAAGAAAAATCTTTAGTATGATCTTTCATAACATCAAACAATTTAGCTTCTTCATCATTCTTCAACCAGCTATTAATATTCAAAATTTTACCCAATTGAATCTCAACATGTTTGGTTCTAGTGTATGATGAACTGATTTGTTGAAAGGGTTCCATTAAATTATTTAGTGGACATGCATGTGGCAACAACATATGATATGTAGCAACATCTCCAAAAGTTCCTTGAGACAGAATGTTGGAAAAAGGACAGTAAGAAGAATTATGATACTTATCTTGTTGTAGGTCGAATTCTTCATCATCTCCTGATATATGTGAAGCTGAAGCTACAGATTATTCCTCTCCCCAAGAGAAATCTCATTCCTCAGAGTGAAATTATCTTCATTTGTAGGGAATTGTTGTTGGTGTGGTTCTGAAACTAATTGTGATGGTTCTAGAACTAACTGTGATGGTTCCGAAATAGATTTTGCAGGTTCCGAACTAATTTCGTAGGTTTTAAAACTATTCCGACTACTCCAAGGATGATTGGTGTACATTCAATGGTGGGTTAATCATATCTTCTATTTCACGTACGTGATCCTGCAATGTGATCATGGCCAACAAAGACAAATTTTGCTCATTAATATCAAGATTATTAACCCATAATTGCTCTTAATTATCACTAAAAGGTCGTGCAGAGGGATATAATGAATTTTTCTTAGAATTCTTACCATTTGAAATATTCATATCACCTGACTTGCAATCAATTAAGGCAATAACTATAGCTAACCACGGTCTGCCCAAAATAATGGGATAACCCAATGTTTTTCCTTTTGGCTACAATATAAGGAACTCAATTGGATATTCCCATGACTTAACCATAAGCGCCACATCTTTAATAGTTCCTTCTATTTTTCTATAGACTAGTCGCCATCTGTAATATGGTGTTAGTAGGTTGTATACCTGTTAATGGTAATGTTTTCAGAGTGTCCACTATCATTACATTTATAGCTACTCCCAAATCAACCAAAACGTTATGTATATATTTATTCCCTATAGAGACAAAAATAACAGGGCTTTTAGGATTTCCATATTTGGGAAGGAGGATCTTTCCTTCTAATAAATCAACAAATTTCGCATCTACCTTAATAATCATGGGGTATTGCTTCTTTCTTCTAGGCTTTTTTAAACATAGCATTTTGATTAATTTGTTCAATTATGGAATGTCCTTAATTGCTTGTATCATGGTATTTCAATATTCAATCTCCTTAATTCTTGCACCAATTCAGATTCCTTGATTTCTATAGCTTCTTTAAATCTCTCTGGAAATGGAGTTTAGTAGATTTTCTTTCTGGTTCCTTATCTCTTTATTTTTCATCTTTCTTGGGGGCAACCAAACTAGGGGTTTCAGTTTCTTTTGTCATTTCAGTGATGATAACAGGTGGACTACTAACTATTTTTCTAGATCTAGTTTGTATATCCTTATAATCCATGGCATTTAGATCAACTATTTTTTTGGTTTTGTTCCGTAGATAAGAGTTGTTTGTTTGTTTCTTGGGTTTGTTACTGGTTGTGTTGGCATTTGCGTTTGGACTACATTTTAGCATGTGAATTTTGTGTTGGGGTGCCCATTATGGCTTGTTGATTCTGATTAGGATATGTTTTCCCTTGAGCATAATTACTAGGGCCCCATCTAGGTTGTGACCAAGAATACTAGTTATTTTGACCAGTCCATGGTTGTTGGTGTCCTTGAGCATACCAAGATTGACCTACCCAATCATGGGGATTCCAAGTTGGCTAAGGGGCCCAAGGTGGTTATCCCCAACTTTGTGGTACTGTTTGAGTATCCCATGAAATCATCTAAGGATTAGGAGATGACCTTGGCATGAATTGTCCTTGGGTAGGTTGTCTCTAGAAAAATTCAATTCTTCTGTTGTGGATGATGTACTAGTTTGTTTGAGCTGATTCTTTAGGAGTGGAAGAAGAGAACAAGTGTGAATATCATGTTCTTTAGATTCATAGATAATACATACTTTTGTTTTATCCAAAGGACATTCCCTTATTGCATGCTTCTTCCTGCATCTAGGACAATACATGGCTAATGGTTTAGTTTTGGCATTTTCTTTAGCTTGTAATCCATCCATAGTAGAGGTTAATTGAACTAAAATGTCTATTTTAAAGTTTGCTAATTCATCCATTAGTTTGTTCATATCTAGATTCAAAATTTTCACTGATTTTCCCTTCCTAGGTCCACCCCTTGTTCTGGAATAGCTTCTACAAATGTCTTTAATTTCATTCATCCTTAATTGATCAATGTTTCCACCTCCTATCAAGTTAAGAGCTTCCCTAGATTCATCTTCCAAACCTTTAATAAAAATGGTTTTACTTAACTCTTCTTGAAGTATAAATCCACATCTTTTACTCACAAAGAGGAATCTATCCAAATAATCTTCTATATTCTCATCCTCTGTTTGATTTTGAAAAACTCTTCCTTCCTATTTCTCCCTCTACAGTAATCTTGATATTTGTCTAGGAAGGTAGTTTCCATTTTTGCCCAAGTGGTAATAGAGTTGGATGCTAATCCCATGAACCACCTCATTGTTGTATCCTTCAGAGTGGATGGAAACAAATTGAGTTTTTATTATCTATTTTATAGTCATAGGTCTGACATAGTACCTTAAACTCAAACAAAAATTAGTCAGGGTCTTCAGATGACATCCCTCCAAATGTGGGTAAATGTGCAGGTGAAATATTTTTTATTGGTGTATCATCATCATCCTATTGAATTGGATAAGTAAATGTCTTATCAGGTTCCCTTTCATCTTCTTGTGCCATTTCTAAAGTATTTTCTAAACTTCTTACCTAATCAATGTGATATGTGATCTGCTTTAGGAAAGGTGAAAAATCAGGAGTAGGAGGTTGACTACTCAATTGTGAATAAAAACTTACCCTAAATGGATCTTGAGAAATAATCCTTCTCCTAAAAGTTCCACTTCCTTCTGGTGACTAATCTAAGAATTCCAAAGGTGGCAATTCGCTTCTTGTCTTACTGGGATAATAATGCCTCCAATTCTTGGTTAACTTCCTTATTTAAACTAGAGGATGATGTTATATCTTGTTCGAGATATTTTTGGGAGAAATATACCCTTGGAGTCTCTTAGTCTACTCATAAATTTTGTGATAGCTTAGGGAAAATTTATTCAACTACTAGATGTATGATTGTTGCTCTTGTTGACACCAAAAATGATGGGTGTCGTTATTCCCTTCATTTAATCAACTTTATGTTGATGTCATATTCAAACCAGGGGTGTGTCTAAAGCTATATGCAATAAGAAGAATCTTAGTGATCTAGTAATTGATTGTAGGTATTTTGTATTTTCTGGGGTCTTTTCAATGTCTTAAGGACTTCTTGATTAAAAACCTTATTGGAATCAAACTATGAAAACATGTTGGAAGTAAACACACTTTACAGAAATGAATTGTTGGAAATAAAAACAATTTCCCTTAGAAGTAAACAAACTTTGCAGAAAGGAATTGCTTGAAATAAACACACATTACCTTGGAAGTAAAAACTTTGTAGAAAGGAATTGTTGGAAATAAACATTACCGAAATAAACACATAATTGTGAATGCCCGGAAAAAGATTACAAAGAAATAAGAACTTAATCTAGAACACCGTAGGGAAAATTCTACAACAGATTTCAACTTAAGGAATTGAAAGCAATACTAATTATGAGATCTAAACTATTTTCTCTAAAAATATAAATACCAAAAAAACAAGGATCTTGGTTCTTGCAGGAGTGAGCCCTTGCTCCACCTCGAAACAGATTAGAAAAATTAATTTTCTCTCAAAATCGAAATAATTATTTTATTGATAAAACATTTTGCATTACAAAAATGTGTTGGATATGTGTATATCAATCTATATCTATATTCCTATATAATCTATCTACAAGTCTCGTATGTATATATATATATATATATATATATATATATATATATATATATATATACTTCTTCTAGGGGTGCATTTATGGCCGTAATTGTTCCACTGATACTATGGAACTTAATCATGCCCAGAATAGATGCTAAATTGGAACATGGCTAGATGTACAGTTGTGTGATAATTATCCTGGATTTGTAAGTATGGAGAGTCAGAAGTCTTCTAATCTACTACTGATTAATAGGATCATTGATTTGAAGAATCATCAGATGTTTGGAATATATTTTTATCAGTTCCATAACTTTTGAAGAGTTCTAAAACTAAAGGAAATCGTTCCAGCTTTTAACCGAGAGAGTTAGGAGCTATCTCGCATGAGTTCTAGACCTAATTTCGATAATTTCGGAACTAAGTACTAGAGTTCCGGAACTAAGTCTGAAAGTTCCGAAACTAGGTGATAAAGCTTCTGACTATGTAATGGAGTTCTAGAACTAAGATGTATTGAAACAAATTCTCTCAAAAACATGTTGACTGCTTCATACTTCATTCTTCCGCCTGATTGCAACCTGCTTTATTACAAAACTGAGTTTCCAAAACACTTTGTTAGGAATTATAGAGATTTTAAACATTATAATCGTAATAAAAAAGATGGAAAATTACATCCTAACTCATATCAGATCAAACAAAAGTCACAAAATGCAGTTAAACTTAATAAAAAGGAGAGTAAGATGAGATCATTTATTGTATATTTAACGGGCATATTCTAGACTCATCAGCCTCCAAATTATCTCAAATATTGATAAGAACATTAGGAAAGTTCCCAATAGTTGTGATGGTAGAGCTTGTACTTTTGAAACCATTTTTTTGAATTGAAGATGTATCTCTATTTTAAGCGGCTCTTAATGATCTTGTGAAGCAAAGTATAAAGGGAAAGATGTGTTTCAAGGTGCAAAAGAAGGATTCCAAGGATAAAGTTTTGAAAAAATCATCTAGACAATGTGAAAATTCAATATTCAAGTGGTTCAAACTCTAAAAATTCCAAATTCCCTTGGAATATCTAATGAGTTGAGTTTTTGATAGTTAAGTGCACAGAGACCTAATTAGGAATGCATGATTTACAATTTGGGTATGTTTCATTTGGACACAATTTTTAAGGTTCTTGAAGGAGATAATTTGGCCAAATGGGTGTTCATATCTAGTTAGAGTTATCTGATAAGGTAAATATTTCAAAATTTGTAAATTATTTTCTCTTTTTGAAGACCTAATAGTGTGTGTACACAGTATAAAGGAGCCATTGTTGTGTAGAGATTGTCTTGTTGTCTTATCTAGTATCTAAAGGAATGAATGAGAGTATAAAACCTATGAATGAACTTTAGATGGTGAACAAGGGAAAAATATGTTTTGTTTTGATCTTATGTGATCTTAAGAGATTCAAGACAATGTTTGAGCATGCATGATATGTAAATTCTAGATTTACTTGTTATTGTTTATAGCTTTTCAATTTGATTTCTCCTATCATAATACACTCAATCATGAAAACATTTTTCTATCCTAGGGGATGCTAGGCTATAATCATTCTTTGTATAAAATATTTTCTAGCTTAGCGGTCGGGTGGCTTAGTTTTTTACCTATAGGAAAAAACTATTATTTTTGCCTAGTGATCACTAGTTTATTTTTATTCTTATTTTATACGCAAAGATTACCAATTTAGATTTATAACACCACTTAATTATAACAATTATATAATCATATTTAATAATAGCTTAGTGATCGCTAGGCTACAAAAAATAGATCACATTGTATCTAAAAGATTTTCGTATAGATTCTCGGCCACTAGTCCAAGTTTCTTAAATTGTCATAAAAGTAAAAAAATCTTCTAAATTTCATCGCAAAATATAAAGAACATTTAATAATTCTTAAGCTTTATGTAGTTACTATATATATATATATATATATATATATATATATATATATATATATATATATATATATATATATATATATATAATTTTAGAGCTTAGTGGTCGCTAGGTAATTGGAGTAAATCTGACAGATGAATCTTCTTTTATGAAAACAAGATTTGTATATATTAGTTGAATTTATTGTTTGGATTTAAGAATTTGAAGTAAGATATTTTGAGCTTAAGTGACTGCTAGGTTATACCACCACATAATATTTGGAGCCTAGCGGTGGTTATGCCACAACAACACATTTGGATCTTAGTGGTCTCTAGGTAGTTTTAGATATTTTGAGATTTATGGCTGCTAAAACAATACCACAACATACTATTTGGAGCATAGATGTCACTAATATTTAACAAAGTATAGTAAGAGATTGTGAGATTATTTCTACTATGTTATGTGGTAATATATTATTTGGATCTTAACGGTTGCTAGGATTTAACAAATTAAATTAAGATAGTATGAATTTAGTGACCGCTACGTATTGCCAAAACATAATACTTGAGAAAATGTGTCGACGGGATTCAAAAAATTAATGGAATATATTTTGAACTTAGTGGTCACTAGGTTATACCACGATATTATATTTTAATCTTAGCGATCATTAGGAGTTAACAAATTAAATTAATATGTTTTGGGCTTAACATCCACTAGGTTATGCCATAACATAATATTTGGAGCATAACAATCGTCAGGATTTAACAAATTAAATTAAAATAGTATGAGCTTAGAAGTTGAGCTATGATTTAAAAAATTAAATTAAGATAATATGAATTTATTTAGATCCTACATATTACCACAACATAATATTTTGAGAAAACGTGTCGACAAGATTTAACAAATTAAAGTAAGATATTTTGAGCTTAGTGGTCACTAGGTTATGCCATGACATAATATTTTAATCTTAGTGGTTGTTAGGATTTAACAAATTAAAGTAAGATGTTTTGAGCTTTTTATCTACTAATTTATGTCACGACATAATATTTAGAGCATATTTTTCATCAAAATTAACAAATGAAATTAAGATAGTATGAGCTTAGTGGTCGCTAGGATTTAACAAATTAAATTAAGATAGTATGAATTTAGTGTTTGTTATGTACTGCCACAACATAATATTTCAAGAAAATGTTTTGACATGCTTTAAAAAATTAAACGAATATATTTTTAGCTTTTCAATTGCTAGGTTATACCATGAAGTTATATTTTAATCTTAGCAGTCATTAGGATTTAACAAATTAAAGTAAGATGTTTTGAGCTTAGCGGCCGCTAGGTTATGCCACAACATAATATTTAGAGTATAGCGGTCATTAGGATTTAACAAATTAAATTAATATAGTATGAGCTTAACAACCAAAGTGGGTATTGCCACAACATTATATTTGGAGCTTCGGTCACTAAGATTTAACAAAATAAAGTATCATATTATGAGCTTAACTTCCACTAGGTTATGCCACAACATATTATTTGGTGCTTAGCAGTTTCTATAATTTGAAAAATTAAATTAAGATAGTATGTACTTAGTACCCGCTACCTACTACCAAAACATAATATTTCGAGAAAACTTGTTGTCGGGATTTAAGGAATTAAAGGAATATATTTTATGCTTAGTAGCCATTAGGTTATGCTACAACATAACATTTTAAGCTTAGCGGTTGTTAGGATTTTACAAATAATATTTGGAGCATAGCGATTGTTAGGATTTAATGAATCGAATTAAGATATTATGATATTTCTAGGTTATGCCACAACATAAAATTTGGAGATTAGGTAGTAGGCTTTAAAAAATTAAATTAACATATTTTGAACTTTGTGGCCGCTAAGTACTTCCACAATATAATATTTAGAATTTAGGGTTCATTAGCATTTAACTAGTCAAATAATAATATTTTTAGCTTAGTGTCCTCTATGTTATGCCATTTGGATATTAGCAATCAATAGGATTTAACAAAATAAAGTAAGATATTGTGATCTTATTGTCTATTATGCCACAACAAAATATTTTCCTTGTAGTCATCCAGAATCAATGGTATCTATCTTATACAAGAGTTTCCTACTGTGGTAGTTTGTAATAACGGCTATATTCATGCCTAACATAAAAACCTATCATGTTTTTCAAAGATTTAGAAAATAAGGTACAATCCTTGGACTTGGTAAGAATTAAATAGAAGCGATCATTTCGTAAATGGAAGCAACTCTAGTTTTGTGAAAATTAAATGGAGAGAAACTCTTTTTATTACCATTATGTCTTGATACATTAGGTTTTGATATGTCAAATACCCTATTCATCTATGGAATCTACAAAGTCAAACACTATTATTTTCCTTTTAGTCATCCAGAATCAACCGTATCTATCTTGTATAAGGTGCTCGATTGTGGTAGTTTGTAATTACGACTATATGCATGCCCAACATTAAAACCTATCATGTTTTTGATGATTTAGAAAATAAGGTGAAATCCTTGGACTTGGTAAGAATTAAATAGGAAGCGATCATTTCCTAAAATGGAAGAAACTCTAGTTTTGCAAAAATTAAATGGAGAGCAACTCTTTTTATTACCCTTATGTCTTGAGACCTTAGGTTTTGATATGTCGGATACCCTTTTCATCTACGACATCTATATCAAGAATTTCATTTTGGACTATGGAAAAAATAGCTGAGTAATGTTGAAATTCATGATTTAAGGCAACTAGATCAAACACAAGTATCTCTCATTACTCTAGTGTTTGCATAGGAATATAAATAAGAATCTACATTCGACAATGCTAGTTCTCCCACCATGTTGAAGGATTACAGGTCCACAAATGCTGCATATATCATCAATAGAAACATATATTGAGAAAAAGGAAGTGCTTGAAATTATAACAACACTCTTATGTCTTAGTGAGCACTAAGATTCATTACTATGATTTTTAGTCAACCTTTGTATTCAAAATAAGAAATAATGCAAACTATGTATGTAGCAAAAATTTCTTAGTCCACATGATTATATGGCTTAGATTTATTATACGAAAAAACATAAACAATTTATTTAGAGCTTATCTACATTTAGGGTTCTCCATAAAATTTAAAAGGACAACATAATACTTTAAGTAAGGAATGTCTTTAAGTTGCTAGGTATTTTCTTATATAAAACCTAATGTGAAATATGTGTGTTGCGAAATATTTTAAAGCTAGAGAAATTTTCAAGAATAGAAAAACTCTTTGATCCTATTATTCTTTGCATGAATTTATCCATATAAAACATGGTATAATGAGTTTAAATATAATTACCACACTCTTTGTAGTATTAGTATGAACATACAAACTCGAATCCTATGTATAATGTCCATCATCATCATCATCATCATATCATATATATATATATATATATATATATATATATATATATTCCGAGATATTAAATCTCACAATTTCCTTACGCTTTCACATCCCACTAAAAATAAACAAGGAATAAATTCCCTTATCTCACTAACCTCAATCTACATGTAAGGTAATGGTCTTCTACTGGCTCTTATCAAGATCTTTAGTAAAGAAAATTTCATCACATTTATTAAAATCATATTAAGAAAAATTAACCTTTTCATCTTATATTTTTAGTATCAATATATCATTACTTTATTTAACTAAAACACATAGAGCCTGGAATTTTAGTCTATAAGTGTTACACATGTCTTTTCAGAACTATCTAGTCAATGATAAAATCTTCAAAATCTTGTTTATCCAAGTACAACCTGAGTTCTTAAGTTGTTGGGTTTATGCTCCTCTGATTCACTATATTGCTAGGAGGAGCCTACACAGACTGAATCATTTATATTTAATCAATGACCACCGCATATATGTTTTTATAAAATTGAATTTCCCACAATTTACTTATACTTCAATGCCTTGCTGTAAACAAGAAAATAATTACTTTTCTTAGTTTTGTATGCATAATAATGGTCTTTCTCAAGCTCTTAATATTGAATTTACTAAGGAAAATTTCCATATAACCTCATTAAGAAAAATAATACCCTCTCATTCTCTAATAATTACTATCAGTATTTCATTATTTTATTTTACTAAAACACCCACAATCGAAGGATACAAGAACAAAACCATTTCATTCTTCATAATGAAACATTACTAAGAATTTCATTCATTCCCTCTTCTGATCTTTAGTATAGCATGAGTTTCAATGATCCTCGTATATATCTTCTCGAGCCATATGAAACATATCGTCTACATTAGAAGTATCTCCTCAAAATTTACCCCTTTTGTTTTCTAATGAATGCATTCTATCATAAGATTAGGATATGCACTTTCATAAGACATGTACAATATATAATTAATTTAGTCTTCACTAAGGCATCAAAAACCCTTACCTTGATCTACTGATTGTGGGATAACAACCCTCTCATATTTCATCGAATACAAATGGAATACTTAAAAAATACTCTTCTTGTCTATAGATTATTCCTTATTTTAGACTCAACTACTAATACTTTGATAATGTAAGTTATTCCTTATTTTAGTGATCATAATTAATCACCTATTCATGTTGACATGTTAACATTTGAGTTACATGAAATAAGAAATATCAATGTAATTAAGTCTATTACAAAATCATTTATTTGATAAAAAAATATACATTCTATACCATAATAACCCATAAAATTTCACAATAATGCATATGCACTCAAAAAAATTCCCTAATAATGTATTTGTGATTTAAAAATAATCTTTAATAACAGACTCTGAAATTGAATACTTATTTCAAAAATCAAGTTATAATGAAATGTACAGAGAAACCTACCGATAGTGGTCTTAAAATTCACTTTATTTTAATTAACTACAAAATACATAAAAGAATTAAATCCCTAACTAAACAAAATCTATTTTCCATAGTCTTTTCAAAACAATCCATTTTGTTCACTTCCAACAATTATTGCCATCCATGTCGGGTATTTTAGGAAATAGTTCTCCATCCTCTTGCAAAAAACTACCCATAACTTGTTTGAGCATTTCTTACAAGCATGATATACACATATTTCACAAATGTTTAGGGATAAGTAGATTAATGAAAAAATGATACCAAACCATTTGAATTGAGAATTATTTGTTAAAATGTCTAAATAAATATGGTTTCATACCACGAAATTGACTACTGGAATTGAAAAAAATGGGCTTTGTTGAAAAGTTTACAAAAAAATTCTACATTTACTGATTTCCATTTTTTTAAGGGATGATGGTGAGAACTCGCCGACACTAAAATTTTCCTTCGTAATTTCTATTTCTTTAATGTATGTATTAGGAATAGGATGTTGTTAAGTATAATTAGTAGTGGCATCCGATAGAAGATAATGGTACACATTTGTCGATGTACGCCGCCAATAATGTCTAGTACGGTAACAATCAAAGTACAATAGGAATGTTGTGGTAAAAGTAAATATTTTTCGTAAGTGGTTCGGTAATGTTAAAATGTTAAAGTTAGGGTGAGTAGAGAAGTAGGGTTTACATGATAAGGAATTAGAAATATTATATTGGTAATAAGGACAAGGAGTGATGTCATAAATATTTTGTGTATTTTATTTGTAAAAATTCTAAAAATGTGGAACCCATGTGAAATGATAAGGTTTATCTTATCTATAAAGATAAGCTTACATGTAAAGAGAAGAGTTAAGGTATGGAATATGATTCGTCGAGTAGATTTCTTATCCTATCTTAGAGATAAGGTGGATAAGCCTGAAATTTCTATAAATAGAGAGACCAACCCCTCATTTAGCATAGAAAGAAGTAGTGAGAAATAGTGTATGAGTAAGTGTGTGAAGGAAGCCATCCTTTAGAAGGTGTGTTAAAGAAGCCATTAAGAGGTGTAATTGGGAAGTTTCTCCTATAGTTATTGTTGGAAGACAAGTGGAGTTGGTAACACTTGAAGTACCTCATGGGTGAGATTGTAACAATTTCATGTTGATAATATAATTTACACTTATATTTCAGATTTGTCATCATTCCTTTGTATCATAGTCTATGGTATTCTTGTGTTATGTTTGTTATTGTGTTTCCATATTACTTCCACCAAACTAAAAGTTGTGCATTAGTAAATAATCATAACATGAGGAGTTCCGATGGAGAATTATCATTGTCGTTGGATTGGTGATGACATTTTGGTTCCGTTGTCGGGACCATTCCTCGTTGGTGGATTTTTTGAAGAGATATTCCCACTTAGTCAGAAATCATTTGGAGGGTAACCTTGTTTTTACTGTGCATAGTAGTTACCATGGTAAAGTCACTTTTTACCATGAATAGTATTTACCACAATAAAGTCACTTTTTACCATGAATAGTATTTACCGCAGTAACTTCACTTTTTACCATGAATAGTGTTTACCACAGTAAAATCAGTTTTACGCATGATAAGTCAAGTTTTACCATAGTTTACCGCGGTCATTTATATTTTACTATAGAAAGGTGTAGATTCACTTTCTATTATATTGATTCCAATTATTTGTGCACATAAGTCTTGTTGATTGTACTTGTGGGTTGGTATTTCATTGTGGTTACTTTTGAAAATGAGAAGATTCTTATTTTTTCAGCCCAATCTAATGAAGATGCTTCCTCTTTCATTCAAGAATTTAAATGATCTTGCATTTGTAATGACCTCATAAGAAGAGAACAATGGACTGAATTTTTCCTACCTTTTTGGATGGTTTAGCCCTTAGGTGGTTTGAAACACTAGGTGATAATGTGAAAAACTCATGAGATTTATTAACTGAAAGTTTTCTTGAAGAATTTGGTGAACAACAGAAATATGTAGATCTCATGATTGAGGTCACAAAGCTATCATAAGGAGAGAAGGAGAAGATAAAGGGATTTTTATGCTCGTGTTCTAGAGCTAAGGAGGAAGCTCGATGCCCAGATCCGGAAGGAAGTATTAGCAGATGGGTTTATGAATGGCATGGATAATCTCCTCTGTAAGCACTTCATTCTTAGGATGAAGCCAGAGATCAGATAACGAGTGAAGTATGACCTCGTAGTGAACCTTGAACAAGCAAAAGGAGATTTGTAAGAAGGCAAGAAGAAAGCATGGAAGAAGAGCCAAAAGAAATTGTTGCTAAGGTAGAGCCTACACCAACACCTTTGGTCTAGAATCCACAACCACTCTCGGTGAGCACAAATATTTCTCCTAGTACATCTACTGAGTATGAAGATCTCGCTTAGGAAGATGGGCCGTTAAGCTATTAATCTTCTTCAATGAAAATAATTTAGTTCTCATGGAGGAGATAGAGGTCAAAAAATAAATATTTCTGAAGTTGTATGTTATGGTTGTCATAAAAGGGTCATTATAAGTATAATTGTCCAGAGATAGAGCTTCTACATATGGTACAAGAGATAATGATAAAGGAAAAGCACTGTGAATTCATTTAATGTAGTAGATAGGAGCATAAATAATGAAGTAGAGATGTTTTTGTAACAAAAAGAAATAAAGAAAAAGATAACCAAGATGGAAATGATCCTAAGAAGATGAAAGGAGAAACTAGTAAGAAACATAGGAGAAGAAATTTGGGTGTGCAAGATATTCTTATTTCAGTGAGGCAAGGACCATACTCCATCTTAGAAGATCATCCAAAAATCCTACAAATATTACATATGGTTAAGCTATGTCTTCTTCGAGAAGAGGCGGGAGGAGCTATGAATTGGACTCAATGCTTGATGTAGGAAGGAGGTTGAGGTTCTTGATTTGGAAGTAGAGGTGGATCCTATGCTCCATAAGTTGAGGTATTATGTAATGGTATTTCAATTCATGATGTCTTAGTAGATGGAGGTGCTGATTAATGTAGATGACCAGAGTCTGTAATGAATATGTTGGGTTTAAAATTGATCGCACCTCAACACTTATGTTAAGGTCATTAAATAAGGAAAAACTAAACCAGAAGGTGTTGTTTCAAATGTGGAAATATCTGTTATGGGTGTGTATGTGTGGTATATTTTGGGTGATGAAAAATGGCAACGTACCCGATGTTGTTGGGAAGGACATGGCTAAGGAGAGTTCATGTAAGAAACTACTGGAATGAATACTTCATGACACTTGGATGTGGTAGAGAGAGGGTGAAGATAAACATGATCCTCGGCATCATAAGGAAGAAATTGTGGATTCAAGTGATGAAAATCTGATGATTGGACATCCTCTCGATTACTCTAGTACCATGAAGTGGACACGAGAAGATGAATAAAGTGAAGTTGATGTTTTGGTCATGGATATCCTTCCAGTCACACCAACTCATGAACCCATAAAATTATCTGAAGAAGAAATTGATGATCATCTCCAACAAATAAATATTGGTGATGTTGTGATGGAGAGTGAGAAGGAATCCTACCTCCATCTCTTTCAAAGGTACATACACCTATTCACTTTTGATTACAAGGAACTCCGTCAAGTAGGTTGGGTAGAACATTCTATTGAGCTGGTATATGGTGTTAAGCCCATAAAGCAAATGCCATATAGAATGAATCCTAATTTTTCAAGACTTTAAAAGAAGAAATAGATAAGTTGCTTGATGTAGGATTCATATTTGTTGTGGAAAATTCAGAATGGGTTTCTCCCATTGTGATCTCAATAAAAAAGAATGGGAAGCTACACATTTGTGTTGATTATAGGAAGCTAAACAAGGAAACAAATAAGGATCACTACCCTCTTCCATTCTCAGATCAGATCTTGGAGTAAGTAGGGCCGTGAGTGCTATAGTTTCTTTGATGGATATAGCGGATACTGACCACGTTCAGTATAGCAGAGAAAGATCAATCAAGACCATGTTCACCACTCCTTGGGAACGTTTGCTATAGAGTTATGCCTTTTGGGTTGTGTAATGCTCTGGAAACGCCCACGTAAAGCTTGATGAATAGGGTGTTTACAACCTACATTGGAAACTTCGTTAGAGTATTTCGGATGATTTTTTGCATCTATGGGAGCAAGATGGACCACCCTGCACTAGATGGAGACAATATTTAAAAGGTTAGATGAAGCATAAGACTCAATAAACCCTACAAAGTGTGTCTTTGGATGTTCTAAAGGCATTTTGTTAGGGCATGTTGTATCAGAGATGGTATTGTGCGATCACGATAAAGTTTCAAAATCAAAGAGTTACCATTTCGTATGAATAGAAGTAAGTTGAGATCATTTTTAGGCCATGTGGGTTACTATAGAAGGTTCATCAAGAATTTCTCAAAGATTGCACATGACCACTAAGCCCAATTCTTGAAGAAGGATGTTACTTATGAACCGGGGAAAGAAGGCACATGAAGATTTTGAACAACTAAAGGAGACTTTGGTGTCTTCACTGTTTGAAACAATCCAGACTAGAGCAAGCCATTCATTGTGCATACTGATGCTTGGATGTAGCACTAGGAAGTACTCTGAGCCAAAATGATGAAAATGGGAATGATCATCCAATTTACTTTGGGAGTAGACAAATGAGCAGTCTTAAGATAAATTATTGTAAATGAAAAAGAGGCTCTAGCTTTATCATTTTTCTTTGTAAAAAGTTTAGAAATTACTTGCTAGGGTAGAATTTTACAGTTTGTAACAGATCATCGAGGCTCTAAAATATATTATAAATAAGCCTAACCCATTAGGAAGGATAACAAGATGGATAATTTTTCTACAAGAATTTGAATTTGATATTATAGATAGGCAGAAAAGAAGCATGTCAATGCAGATGCACTCTCTCAAGCCTATGATGGTTTAGGTTCATCTTGTGATGATGATGATTTCACCAGATGTATCATTGTTATCCCTTGACACAATCCCTAGTGAATATATAGATATTTGGAATTATTTGAATGAATTCAAGTTTCCTGATGGTGTTAATGTAAAGACTAAGAGGAAGATTACTCAAGCCAGTTGTCCATATTATATTCTACATGGAGTATTATTTTGAATATGACCTGATGGATAGTACAAGAGGGTAGTTGGACGTGATCAAGGGAAGGAGCTAATAGAAGAATTCCATAATGGTACATGTGGAGGACACTTCTTTGGACAACTTACAACAAGAAGGATCTTGGATGCAGGTTATCACTGGACCACTCTTTTTAGAGATTGCTATAATTATTGTAAGACATGTGATATTTTTCAACTCATCAGCTCCATTATACCCTATTCTTTCACTTGGTCCCTTTGAAAAGTGGGGAATAGATATTGTAGGTCCACTTCTAACTACTCCATGCCAAAATAAGTATATTATAGTTGCCATGATTTTTTAACCAAGTAGGTTGAAGCTAGGCCATTGAAAACAACTTCCATTTGGAGATTTACCAAACTAGTTTTAGGAGATTCACCATTCAATCTACAATTATTTTTTATATTTTTATCATTTTCTCTGAAACAAAAAAATTGGCTACATGGAAATTTGCCTAAAATAGGAAACTAGTTATAGAGATATTCACCACAATTTCTATAAGTTCTTTTTGGGGGTTCCTTAAAATTTTCCCTTCTTAAAACATCATGATCCTCATGAATACACTAGGAAATTCATCAATCATAAAATTCCTTTCCCTTCTACATAGAGGTATTCCTCGCATATTGTGTAGTGATGTATTTTTATACATTTGTCTCTTTCATTATAGTGAAGGTGATCTTCAATTGTGACTCCTATTCAACCATTAGAATTTTAAAACTAGAGAAATTGTCAAGCAAAGAAAACCTCTTTGATCTTGCTGCTCTTTGTATAATTTTATCCACTTCAGTAATAGATTTATATACCTTAATGTTCATTGGTCTTAAAATAGTAGAATTTGTCAGTAATAAATCATTATATCTTATTATTAGAAAAAACATTTGTATTCAAATATTTTCAATCCATTATCATTACATAAGATTACTTTAAACTAGATAAATTCCTCTTTAGTAGTATAGTTTTCGTTTCGATCTTAATGTTTTATCCTATATTAGATATTGTGAAGGTATTTATTTTGTATGCATACGTATCTCACTTGGTAGTGAAGGAGATCTTGAATTGTGACTCCTATTTGACCATTACAATTTTATAACTATAAAAATTTTCAAGAAGAGAAAACCTCTTTATATCATTTTATCCATATAAAACAACCTTAAATAAAATGACCATACTCTTTGTAGAGTTAGTATGAACATATATATGGATAACACAATATATAATCCTTTTAATAATATCCTTGGTCATTATACATATGTATTGCCAAGATAGTAAATCTCACAATTTCCTTACACTTCCACCTCCCAATAACAACAAGAAAGTAAAAAAATTCAACCCCAAAACTATTTCAGTCAAAATGTTTTTGTATATAAATAACACAACTTTAGAATAATGCAAGCCTTCCTTACAATTGTGGTATTGATCCTGGGAAAACGTAAAGGTAGAAGGATAGGAGAGAGAGAAAGTGGTATTGATCTTGAGCAAAGCACAAGGTTCATTTTAAGAAGGTCCCTTTGAAAAATTAGTTTAGAAATTTTGGTGAATCTCAAAAATCAACTTTCGAATCATTGGAAAATTTATGAAAATATGTTTCGTGGCAAAGGTAATTTCACAAAGAGAAATTTTCCCTGGTTTTGAAAAGTATGTTGGGAATTTTAGCAATTAGCATGCAGGATGGGCGGGAAGGTTAGTCAGGTGGGTTTGTCGGGTAGGTTGGGTAGTTGGAAATTGAGGGTTGGGCGATCAAGGCTTGGACAACTAAGGGTTGTGCAGGAAGATTGGATGGATAAGGTTTGTCATATTGGTTGGATAGGGGTTGGACGTGTTAGTTGGATGGGCATGTTGGATGGGTTGATTATATGACAAAGGGTTGGATGGGTAAGTGGTTAGATGAGTGGGTTGGATGGGCATGTTGGAGGGATAAGGACTTGTCGGAAAAGGGTTGGACGAGGCAAGGGTTAGGCAGTATGGGTTGGATGGGTAAGGGTTTGGCAGGCTTGGGGTTGGACGGGATGGTTGGTCATATGGGGGTTGGATGACTAAGATTTTGACAACCAAGGGTTGGACGGGTGGGTAGGATAGTTGGGAGTTGGATGGCTCAGGTTTGGATGGGTGAGATAGATGGTTAAATGCATTGGACAACATAAGGGTTAGATGGTTGGGCTAGGTTGGTGGGTTGGATGGTTGATGGGTTGGACAAAGTAGGTTGGTTGGTTGAAGGACCTTGGATGGCTAAGTATTGGATGGGTTCATTAATTATGGGTTAGGTGGCTACATTGGCTAGCCAATACTTTTAAGTCACGTGTCCTTTGACCCATTGTAACCCTATAAATACCCCTACAAGGTTCATTTCTTCACTTTTCTACAAAAGTTTTCTAGTGCTCGAGCTCTCCAATTTTCAAAGTTCTTCCAAATTTCAACAATGGAAAGCACCACATCTACTCCTACACCAAAATTCCAATACAAAAACCTCATGTGCCCATATATTGGAGCCCTTACGAAAAGAGGATGACCTCATAATGTGTCCTTATATGATAGAACTTGTCCAGGAAGCTTTGAAAATGTATTGACAACCCCCTTTTTGTAATTGTATTGGCCGACAATGCTTTATGAATTTGTACTTTTCTTCATAAAGTAATCCACCACCTGAGAGAACCATTTCAACAAGAGTACTTTGGGAATTGGAATTGTAACTATGATGTTTCAACAATACATAATACAAATGATGTTTCTATCTCTTTGTTTACGTAAATGTTGCTTAAATTTACTTGATTTTGTTTGTTTAAATAATTTACATTTTTGATTTCTTACAGATGTAAAATAAATCAATTAACAAATATAAAAGACAAATATTTTCTTATTTCAGTTTAAAAACCAAATATAAAAAAATTTAATATTGCATTTATTGAAAGTTGCAATATCTATATGAAATACATCAATAGTTATAATTCATTACATTAAATAATTGTAATGAAATCTATGTGAATTGAAATAGTCTTGGATCAACACTTTCATTCGTGTCTTGGAAATCAACTGTAGCATGATCTTTGGATGTGTCTCCATCCCCTAGTCAGGAAGAATGTTACTAACTCCTCTTCTTTCTACTAGTGAATTCCATAATGCGAGTGCTCTATCATAAGGAAAGAATCCACTAAGTAATGTGATACATACAACCTCAGAAAACTTTCTAGATTCCTATCCAATCTGTTTCAAAATTTTGATTTTAAAAAGGATAGTGCACTAAAAACCCTCTCATCTTCCATAGAACCCAGAATCATAGTTTGACAGAGTTCATACAACTTAATATACTCACTCAAATCTTCACTTAGAATACTACTTGAAACAAATATCCTTCCAAATCCTTTTGATGGCACCATAATCCTATGGGTTTTGTAGAAGTTGAACTTGTCTTATCATAGTATTAGCAAAATCCATTGACTGGGAACTAAGTATTTTTATTTGTAAAATACCTTCAACAGAAACTTCGTTAGTTAGAAATGGTCAATTAGAACTCCCATTTTTTTGACAAATAAAGGGTGATAGATGTATAAGAATCTTTTTTCCTCTCATCAATCTAATTACAATTTTTGAAATTCCAAAAATCTCTTTGGACTACTAGAATAATAAGAATGTAACTCAAGTATCAATTCCTCCACTCTAGCTACATTTTCAGATGCACTATCGTTCCGACACAAACTAATTTTGTTGCAATGGAAAATTCATCCATTCCAACAACATCCTTCAGATTTGAGACCACCAATTTATAAATATTTTTAGAATTGCAATTCTCAGTCATTTTATGAATTCTTTAAGAGGTGTGGAGTTCTTATTTCATTAGCAAATGTATAAACATGAATACAAATCCATGAAGTATTATCAACTACAGTAACCTCATCTATTGAAAGGGAAATATACTTAGCCTTTTGAACACACAATTTTAGATCCTCCTTTTCTACTAGAGATAGACATTTTGCAATTTCCCAGCCACTTGTATCTGACCAATGAGATTGAGGAACATTCTGTAGACCAATAACCTGATACATAATTTTATTTTCTCCAAAATCTGACATCGGTCTTCCCCTTTTCAATATATGGAATATAGTAGCAAACTGAATACTTTTTAATGCATTTCTACCTCCATAGCTTTGCTCAATCTTGCTACTATGGTCCCACCTTTTTCATTCACATATTTCATACGTTTTTGTTCCTTTTCATATTCTTCTACTGTATTTGACATGTAAACAATCTTTTGCATCTTTCCATTTATATGTTCTAACTATGTTGCCATCCTTTTGCTTTTGGGAAATGTATATTTTCCCATAATGCTTTTCAATTATGTCCAGTTTGAGCTGCATCATGTGATCCTTCCCTGTTTCCAACCACATATTTTGCATCGACATTGTGTTGGAACATCATTACCATTTTCAATGTACACAAGTTCAATAAACAAATATTTTGCAGCCCATTTGAACTGGAATTTCCTTCCAATTGTCCAGTTTGTCCTCTTTCTTTTTTTGGGGGTTTAACTTCTACATCTAGGCTCTCGGGAGGTATATCTTGATTGTCATTTTTTTTTATTCTCAAAATAGACCTTGGAGTAGAAGCTTCCTCTGCTAGTGTATCATGAGAATTCGATGAATTTTCTTGTTCTTCTATGTCATCAAGGGACATAATATTTTCCTCAACATATAATGGATCATCGATATCTTTAAATTGATTATTTTGTGAAGGAATTTCTGAAACGTCTGCATATAATTCTATAAAATTGTTACAAATATAGTATTAATTTTATCTATAGTTAAATTTTTACACAGTACAAAGAGTTCCAAGAGTAGTATGAAAAACATAATTATTAAATACTGTAAGATTAAATAACCTATAAATAACACATGCCACATACCGATATTTTCAGTTGATGTAGAAACCCCCTTCATTTTTTGTGATTTTCCAAAATAACCAAGCAAATTATTTCTTGTATCCATGGTTGAATTAGTTACCTTCTTACCCTGATTTCTAGTATCCATGACTGCTTAGGGATGAATCTTATGTTCAAAGGCTCATGAGATTGGATAGTTTAGGGTTAGATGGTAGTGGTTGGATGGTAAAGGCTTAGACAGAAAAGGCTTGGACGTATGAGGGTTTGGACAGATGAGGTGTTGGATAGATGAGGTGTTGGGACGGATGAGGGGTTGGACCGATGAGGGTTGGATGGCTCAGGGTTGGATAGCTTAGGGTTGGATGACTCGGGTTAGACGGCTAAGGGTTGGATGGCTGAGGGTTGGATGGCTAAGGGTTTGGATGAGTTAGGCCCTAGGGGTTGGATGGTCAAGGGTTGGATGGCTCAGGGTTGGATGGCTCAGGTGTTGGACGGCTTAGGGTTGGACGGCTTTGAGTTGGATGGATGAGAGGTTGCTTATGTTTACTTCGGCAAATATGCACATGAAATGATTGGCAAATTACATTCATAAGATCTTATATATGTGTAAAATCTAGGTGAAATGAATAGTATAAGGGACATGTTGGTTGAATTTTTTGGCGAATAAGTCAGCTACGAATCACAAAATATTCACCAATTCAAATTTCCATAATCCTCGATTTTGTGACATTTCAAAAATTTGCCACTAAAAATTTCCTTGGCTGAGCAGGTGGTTTTAATCATGGGTAAAAGAAATGGTAGATAAGAAAAACCATTAAAACTAGTCAAAAATGTCTTTAAAATATTAATAAATATATTAGAGTTTCCTTATTCATCGAAATATCCTTCCACAAGTATTTATTCATTTCTTTGTTCTCCAAAATCTGTTTGGTTTTCCCACTCTTGAAGTACCATAATTTTTCACAAATACCTCACTATAATCCAACACCAACACATTGACTAGAAACTCATTTGTAACATGAATATCTTCAAAATATAGTCATCCACAATGTCAATGGTGTGGTAGGCATTGAATTTTACTGAGTATGTGCAACAGAGGACTATTTGTGGACAAAAATAAGGCCAATAAAATAATATCAAATTTATCAACTTCATATGCTAACATATTCCTAAGGCACATCACCATGACCATACTGATGATTCAAATATTCACTTTTACATTGTGAATATTGATACACCCTCCCTACCAAAAGGATTATTTTTGAAAATGCAACAAAACAAGTTCTTAACATGTGTTATGGGTTTGTAAGAAGGCTTCTAATCTACCTCTGATGTTATTATAGATTAATATGTGCCATTTATCTATCAAGATGAGCTCCATTAAAATGCACTTTGAACCTAGAGTATGTGAAAATGTATCACAAATACACAAATCCCTTGCATCCTCTTTCACCACTCCTTCATACTATTAAATTTCTTATGAAATCATTTGTTTGATAAAAAATCTACATTCTTTACCAAAAACCCCTAAAATTTCAAAATAATGCATCGGCATCGAAATGTTTTCCTAATAATGTATTTGTGATCTAAAAAAATCTTTACTAAAAACTTTGAAATATAATACTTATTTCAATAATCAATTTGTAACAAAATGTCTAGAGAAACCTATCGAGAGTGGTCTTAAAGTTCACTTTAGTTTAATTGTCTACAAAATCCCTAAATGAATAAAATCCCTAATTGAACAAAAGCTATTTTCTAGTAATCATTGTTGTCCATGATAGGTATTTTATGAAATGGTTCAGTCCTCTTGCAAAAAAATTAAACACAACATGTTTATGCATTTCTTGCAAGCACAATATACACATATTTCACAAATCATTGAGGGAAAAGAAGATTGAATGAAAAAATGATGTCAAACCCTTTGAATTGAGAAATTTTTGCTAAAATGCATGAAATAATATGGTATCATGGAAAACATTGATTACTAAAAGCACAAAAATGGGTTTTTTTGAAAAGGCTATGGAAAATTCTACATTTACAGATTTTCATAATTTTGGAAGGGATGATGGTGAGAACGCATACCAATTTTTTTGCACACAGAGGAAATCAAAAAGTGTCTAGAAACCATGCTCAAAATGCTCAATGCTTTCCCTGTTCATATTTTTCAATGGATGAATGGGGTGATGTGCTTACACATAGAAAAAGAGAATAAAATGGCAAATGTTCTTGAAAAAATGTATATCCATAGTGATATACAAATGATACATCCAATCACCACTTTCTTTGGCATGCTAATTAATTCTAACAAAAGTTAAATACTTCAAATGGCGTACATCTTTGAAATGACACACATACTTTGAAATGGAACACTTTACATTGTTCGGTTTAATGGATAATTAATGTTGAGGAAACCACAATATTAATCAGCATTTTACCTTACAAAATGGTACTTTTTAATATAACAATCTAAGAGTCTAATAAAATGTGTTATATGGTCAAATAGGAGAAAAAATTACCTATACGATATATAATGTAGGAAGAAAATTTATGATCGAATGGAATTAGTTTTTTGAGGAATTACTTATGAGTACATCAAAATGTATATGTTGGCGAGAAAATTTGTCAGGTGGAAAAACTTGTGGATTTCTTGCCAACACTCTGGGAATCTAAGTCCCTCTAATTAACCGGTACAACTGCCATATATGCATGCGTAAGAAAATTGTGGATTTCTATGGTGTCCTTTTGTAGGGGATCCAACAGGAAACTCCGGTGACCCGTGGCAAAGCTCTGAATACTTCAAAGAGAGGAATTTCTCTATAGAGAGGGAAAGGGGAGTGAGAAATGAGATAAGGAAACTAATGTTGCAGGTAGGACATTAGATTCCTACACACACTAGTTAGAAACTTCAACACATGCATTTATGAGAAGAAACAACCCTACAAATGGAAACAAGACGAGATAAGATTGTGAACTCATAGTTTCTAAAATCTCCTCATCAAAAAGGATAAAAAATCCTTCTTCTTGTATTGATGCTTAAACATAAGTTGTACATAGTGTGGGAATGGAAGAAATTTGAGAGTGGAGGAAAGTAGAAGAAAATGGTTATCTCATTTCCTTTCTCTAGGTACAATGCACTCTTGATTTTACAAGATCAATCGCCAACCATTTGAAATGGGAATGAGATTACAATGTATAGAATGAGAGGTGACTTATGTATTCCTCATGACCTCCATATTCCTTAATTCTAACTTTAGACGATTCATATTCCTACAAAATATTTAAGTCCCTTTTATAAAATCAAGGAGACTTAATTTACATTATGCTTTCTAAAGTCACTTTTAAGTGACTTGAAGGTATATCAAAAGTGAAAACCCTAACAAATAATTAGAACATTTGAAGGGAGATAAAGTTGGGGAGAGGGAAGATAGAGAAGAGGAGGAGATGTTTCCCGATGAAGTCCGTTGATCCTCGTCGATGGAGAGCACCAAATACAATTAAACTATGGATCTTTGAACTCCTTGCACACTCAAAACTCCTTCCAATTAGCTCATGAATGCTCACCAAGTTGAATGAACTAAGATGGATCTCAAATGCCCTATGAAAAATGACTAGAATGATCCTAAACAATGATGTCCCCCTGAATGATTATCCTTGTACGTCCCATTGTGCAAAACTACTCTTTGAGTGTGACTTTCTATTTTTAGCAAGTGTCGTGGGACCACTTACTATTTTTAGTAAGTGTCAAAAATTTCCATTCCGGTGAATTCTCAGTTGTAGTGCACCTCCAATGTCTTCACCTCCTTCGCAGGTTCTTCTGTCGATGACTTTCCCAAAATAGCAATTCCTATGTAGTAGAGACGATATTTTAGAAATTTGGCTTCGGGAGTAGGATTGTTGTGGAGCGAAGTTTTTGATATGGGTTTTTTTCCCAATATGACACCTCTGAAATTTTAGGCCCACCTACTTAATAGTCTAGGAGATTTTAAACTTTCAAATTTCGGACCTGATAGTGCTTTTGGACACAACAGTCATTAATGGACCTCAAAATTGTAGGTCTGGTTTTCTCCTCCATTTGTGATGAAATAAATTTCATTATGATAGGTTTCTTATTTTGATGCTTCACATGCAATTCTACTTCGTTTCGCCCAACGGTTTGACAAGAAATTGGATTTTTCTTTGTTGAGCCAGAAGTGGGATTTCTTCGTTATGGATGCTTATTGCACGAGAGGAGATTTTTAAGGTGTCTTCTTTATGGCCTTGGGTAGAGGAATGAATAGAAAAATATAAATTTTTGTTTCACGCATCCATTTGGGATATTTCTTCAACTTCTCGTTTCATGGCCATGGAGTTTTCTCTGTTTTCTCCTTTTTCTATGTTTCTCCTTTTGTGTTTGCTCCAATTTTCCTTCTAGGACCTGCGTGCTTTCATGGAGTGAAGGGAATTACCTCTATGGAAGGTCTAGTTCTAGGTTCATCAATGGAGGAATGATGGTGAGGAGTTACAGAGGAGGAGATGGAGATGTCTCTCGCACATGACGATCATGTGTTAGAAGCAAAGTAAAATAAATGAGAAACAATAAGAAACAACCAACAGTTAGAAAAAAATTCAAATTTTTGAGTTTCATTTAGGTGAAATTAATTGAAATTGATGTCCCTATCCTCAGGGACATGAGGGACACCAATTTCAACAATAATCAAGATGATGACACGTGGCGGCGATCCGACGACAGGGAATGAGTGCTCCAAAATCAGCTTTAAAGCGAGGGGCTGGAAACTAGTCATATGGGTGACCAAAACACTCTCCTAGAGGTTTGGGAACCTTTTTCCATGTTTTATGTCCCTCACCTTAGGGAAATGAGGGACATCAGTTTCCACGGTGGTCCTGGAGCTAACACGTGGTGCTTGATCCGACGGCAGGGAATGAAAGCTCCAAAAATGCACTGGGGGTTGAAAGTTAGTCACATGGGTGACCAAAAGACTCCCAATAGGGTCTGGGCACATTTGTCCATGCTTTATGTCCCTGAACTCAAGGAAATGATGGAAATCAGTTTCCACGGTGGTCCTGGAGCTGATACGTTGCGCTTGATTCGACGACAGGGAGTGGATGCTCCAAAAATGCACCTGGGGGCTGAACTGTCAAGTCTAGAGGTCACATGAGGGTCCTAGAGGTCACATGGAGGCTAGGTGAATTTTTCAAGGGTTGGTGTATATGACATTAGGGATTCTAGGGACATGAAATCCTACCAGGCTTCTGGTGTTGACACGTGTCCTCCCAAAAAATGACTAAGTCCTCAAGTTTGCCTTTGAGAGGGTAACTTGCAACAATGATAACTTGAGCTTGGAATTTATTGGTGAAATTTTATATGATCTTGATTTGTAAATGGAATTTTGAATCAAATTTTGGGGGTATAATTTCTTGATTGATCCATATGATCCCTAAAACATCAGATTTGTGATTTGAGACTCCACTTATACCCCGATAAAACTTCCTATAAATCCTATTCTCCAAGGTTTTGTGAAAATCATTATTTACCACCATCATGTATATCTTGGAATCCTATTTCCTATGATTTTTTGTTTTACTTATAACTCCATCCGGAGCTCTCGTAATCTTCTTCTGAAGCCCAAATTTGTTGTTTTAGGCTGTGTACTACCTAGGCTTGTGAACCCTATTTTTACTCGAGACTACTCCGAGTCTTTAAAAACTTCTCCAAAACTTCCAAAATAATTTCCATGATGTTTTATGTCTTAAATTCAGCTCCATGTTGAATTTGGCCCTTATTTTCCACTCCAAGGGGTTGATCCGATCTGGGAAGGCCGGTGATAGCCCTTCCCAATACTACCATAAGTTAGCATATTTTGATGGACTCCTAAAATCACCTAGGAAATGAATTAACACCGATTAAGAGGTTCCTGGGTGACTGACTAGACAAACTTAGGGTTCCTAGGTGTTAGTGTAGGTTTTTATTTATCCTTTTATTTATTTATCAGGATAATTCTTAAACTTGTGTTAACCCTACACTTGTTGGGTTAGCTTAACTTAGGTGTACTAGTTGTGTGGAGTTAGCTTAATAGTCTTTTGGAGTTAACTTAACTACTAGTATCAGTTAGTGGGAGTTCTTCACCACTGTTTAGGTAGTAGTTACACTTACCTCCTCCTATATGTACATCTTTCTTATTGAGTAATTCAAGTCATTGTATCATATTGTATTGAGCATTATGGATTATGATGGATTTCCATATATGGTATTTTAGCTCTTCTGTTTTAAAAATCTAATGTGGTGTTCTATAGTCATTTGAGATCATGGCTTGGAACAATATTCTTATTATTTTTGAGTTCTATGATCGAGCGAGTGTCAATTATTTTTAGTTTTATGTGTTAGTGTAGGTTATTATTTATCTTTTTATTTATTTATTAGGATAATTCTTACACTTTTTTATCCCTACACTTGTTGGGTTAGCTTGCTTAGGTGTACTAGTTGTGTGGAGTTAGCTTAATAATCTTTTGGAGTTAACTTAACTACTAGTAGCAGTTAGTGGGAGTTCTTCACCACTGATTTAGGTAGTAATTGCACTTCCCTCCTCCTATATGTACATCTTTCTTATTAAGTAATTCAAGTCATTGTATTGTAATGTATTGAGCATTATGGATTATGATGGATTTCCATTTATGGTATTTTATCTCTTCTATTTTGAAAATTAGATGCATTCTTTTACCCTCTAGATAATTTTGTTTTGGATGTAGTCTTTTATCCATTGGACATAGATTTGTAGCCTCTGTGTGCATTCTTTTATCTATTGGATATAATCATGTACCTTCCGGATGCATTCTTTTACCATCTAGATATTTTAGTTTTGGATGTAGTCTTTTATCCACTGGATGTAGATCTGTACCCTCTGGGTGCATTCTTTTATCCATTGGATATAAGCATGTACCTTTGGATGCATATTTTTACCCTCTAGATATTTTAGTTTTGGATGCGATCTTTTATCCACTTGGACGTGAGATCTATACCCTTTGGTTGCATTATTTTATCCACTGGATATAAGCGTGTATCTTCTAGATGAATTTTCTTACCCTCTGGATATTTCTGTTTTGGATGTAGTCTTTTATCCACTAGACACAGATTGGTGCCCTCTAGGTACATTCTTTTAACCATTGGATATTGGCATGTACCCTCTGGACGCAATGATTTACCCTCTGGACATTTTAGGTTTTGGGTGCAGGATTTTATCCGTTGGTCGCAAGCATGTATCATGTGGATGCACTCTATTACCCTTTGGACATTTGGGTGTCATTTGTACCTTTTAAAAAAAGATTAGCATTAAAATATTATTTTAGTAGCAAAACCTTCTAGAGCTCATAACTTTTGATATGTAGCTCGGATGAAGGTGATTTTTTTTTTTGAAATTGTGTATTTTTTTGAGATCTATGTATTGGTGAAAATTTTATACACATATTTCAAATATTAAAGGTAATGTTACTCATTATAATATTTACATGCACTCAATTATAAAGTGTCAAATTTGGGAGGGTGTTGTAATCATTTGTGGACACAATTTCGGTTAAGCCCGATGTCCTAAACTTTTGGGTATTGCATTCTTATATATATGGGTGTATACATTAATATCTCTTGTTTGTTGAGATATTTTGGATCTATATTTTTGACACTTTGTTTTGGCATGTTGACAGTCTCTCTTGTGGGGGGGCTATTCTGCAGTGAAGCCCAAAGTGTTAGTTTTTCGGTGTTCGAGTAGTTGATTTACGGAAACTCATACAGATCGTGGTTTCACTCTACCCATTGAGTATGGGAGGGTATGGTGTTGATATTGATTCTTTGCGTTTCATGTCCTTACTTTATTACATGTTGATACTGTTTCTTAAAGTTTTGTGTCCTTACCTTATTACCTTGGATTTTCTTAGATCGTGACACTCCTATTTATTTAGATCTTGTGTCCTTGCCTTGTTGCCTTGGTTATTCTTGGATCGTGGCACACCTATTTGTAGCATTTGCTCAAATTATGTTTTGTGTGTTTTTTGCACTTTTGACATCACTCCATTGACACCTCCTTGCATGGTGCTATTCGGTGAATCCCGGTGTCGAGATGTTTTTGAGTTCAATGATCGAGCAGTGGATTCGAGACCACAATGCACACAAAAATTCCACATCAATGTATGAGTTTTGGAACTGAGCTTCTTGGGATATCTTATAGTGGGATTTTTATCTCTCTACTTTGTTATTACTGGTTTTGGGTACATTGCAGTGTTTATTTTTCCCAGTTGTTGTACGTGGGTACCTCATCAGGCCTTGTTTTTGGGACCCACCTCCTTTTCCACCCACCTAAGCTTTACTTACGAGAGGGTGGTAGTAGTGTAGGTTATTATTTATCCTTTTATTTATTTATTAGGATAATTCTTACACTTGTGTTAGCCCTACACTTGTTGGGTTAGCTTGCTTAGGTTTACTAGTTGTGTGGAGTTAGCTTACTAGTTATATTGAGTTAACTTCTCAGTTATGTGGAGTTATCTTAATAGTCTTTTGGAGTTAACTTAACTACCGGTATCAGTTAGTGGGAGTTCTTCACCACTGATTTAGGTAGTAGTTGCACTTCCCTCCTATATGTACATCTTTCTTATTTAGTAATTCAAGTCATTGTATTGTAATGTATTGAGCATTATGGATTATGATGGATTTCCATATATGGTATTTTAGCTCTTTTGTTTTGAAAATCTAATGTGGTGTACTATTATCATCTGAGATCGTGGCTTGGAATAATATTCTAATCATTCCTTTCACTAGGAATGATAAAACATGAAAATTTGGGCAATGGGGTATAGTTGTCGTGTTTGGAAACTTCATATTTCCCTGTTGCACATTTACACAAAAACAAATTACTATAGCTTGTGGACATGGCATGGGTGAGTGCAGCAAAGACATGACATGTGAATCCTAAATCTCAATTTTAGACCATATAGTTCATTGACCAAAGTGCCTTATCCATTGGGCCCTCAGATTCATGTACAACTTACAACAAGAGAGAGAGAGAGAGTGAAGAAGGAAAAACACACATACACACAAAAGCAGCAGAAAGGAAACACACCACAAAAAAGGGAAACAAACGACAATCACCTATGGTATAGGACGGGGGATAACCCACTTACACTTTGAAGCACTTTTCATTTCTCAAAAGTTACCCGTGAGTGGGCATCAATGAGTGATGTTTTCTGCAAATACATTGATTGGTTCAAGAAAGTAACCCCCTTTCCTTAATTGTTTATGGAATCCAAGTGCTTCCATGATTGTCATTTCACTTTGTAGGAGTGATTCCATGTGAGCTTCTTGATGCTTAGGTCCTTTCTTGGAAATTTCATTACTTTCATCCTCTTTGAAATTGGTTTCATAGTTTTAGTTGCATTCCACGTTTATCCACATAGATGATTCTTCATTGAGCATGCTATCGCTTCCACTGGGGATGCTTTTCGTTCAAATTGCTTGAACATTCTGGATTCTTTTCTTTCCCAGGTCTATGCTCATTGACCTCTTTTCCATGAGAAACCTCATACTTATCATTTTCCTTTACTCCATTGTGAAGTGCTTGAGTATTGATGGAAGGATTGGACATGACCTCATACTTGTCTTATATGTCCATGGCACAAGTGAAGAGATCAAGAATCAGTTCGGGGTCTTCGAAACTTCTATTGCATCCAAGATTTCTTGCATGGAGTTATACTTCATCATTTCCTACAGCTCCTCTTTGTATGCCTTTGAAGAATATTTAGTTTGCATCTCAAGGAAAATATCTAGAGGGATTACCTCATCATCTTGGGAATCACTGCATTTTATCACTCCTTTTTCCATAGGGGCTTTAGCTTCAAAGGCCTCAAAACTTATTGCTTCTATTTCTTCATCATGGAGAGAATCTTCTTCTATAAATGGGAAAGAAAATATCTCCATTTTGTTATCATATCCACCAACCATTGGCTCAAGAGGGACATCATATTTCTCATCTATATTTATTTCAACATAGCCCATCTTCACACTGGTTGAGGTTTCCAAGTTAGCTTCACGCTTGTCTTCCAGATTCATGGCTTGCATTAAAAGTTCAAGATTGATCTCAGGGTCTTTTGTTTCTTTTTCAGCTCTAAGCCATTCTTGTACAAACATTTCTTTTAAACCTTTCATAGGTTCATCACAAGCTGATTTTTTCTCTCAATAGATGGCCTGACTAAGATCATCCTCATCCCTAAATGGGAAGGAGAATAAATCCTCATCTTGGATAAGCATATGAGCTGATTTTTCTTCTTGAAAATCATCAAGAACCATTTCTTCTTCTTCATGGTTTGCATCATCCGGTAATTCGGGGCTTCCCTTCTTTAACTCAAATATCCTTAGTGCTTCTTCAAAGTAAAAATCTCTCTAGGAAGACATGTATGGCCCTATCAAGATGGGAATATCCTCTTCATCCTTATTTGTCACAAAGTGATTCATCCACTGCTACCTTGGTACAAAATATTAGCTTCTGGGATTCCAGACTTTCATACCGTGTACCTCATCTTCTTCTCAGGAAGTAATTTATCCATGTCTCCCTTCACTGGTATGGTTGTGGATGATGAATTCATTTGAATTTTCCCTCCCAAGTCTTAGAATAAACTTCTACTCAAGAACATTCTAAATGAGGATGGTACAACTACTACCAAAATTATCACTGAAACTTTCTTGTCTGGAAATTTAGTGAGAGCCACATGTGCATCTTTGACCTTCCCTACAAGTGAGACCTCTTTTGACTCCAAAGAGTAATAAGAGCCACTATGTGGAGTCATGGTAATTTTGAGAGCGTTGGAGACCTTCAAAGACATCACGTTGTCTTAGGCACCAGAATCTATTATGCAATTGTTTAGTACATATTCTTCAACAAGAAGGGAGACATAGAAAGTTAAAATTTATCAGTCTTTGATGCACTTAGAGAAAATATGTTCTGTGAGGGAGGTGTAGGTGAGTTTTGTAGCATGCCTTTGGAACTATAAGTTACAACATTGGGTGTTATACTAGCACTCCTAATATATTAGATGAACCTCTCAAATTGTTTAGGATGAGTCCACAAATATTCAGTTTTAGTAATCTACACTTTGGCTTTGTTTGCATATTCTATGAAGTCAAAGGGCAGAGATGTGGACATGGGGGTGAAGGGACTTCTTTTGGATTTAGGATAGGTTTGGAAGCAAGAGTATATTTTTGGGGAATAGAGGGTATTTTCAAAGTACTACATTTTACAAGAGTAGATTTAGATTTATACTTGGCAAAGACATCGAAAGACTTACTTGGGATTCGGAGTCTTCTTACTTACTGAGGTCAAGCTCCAAAATCCAGACTTCGGGGAAGATGGAAGTGGGGATCCTTGATTGATTATTTTTTTTGCAGCTTTTCCACAGGAGGATCATCAACCTTCTTTTCTTTTACAATAGTGGAGGAGATGCTCTCCTTTTGTAGTGAGAATGAGTGAATATCACACATGAGAAACCAGGTGCGTCTTCTTCATCTTCTTCATCACCTCTGGAATACTCAAAAATCTGATTTTTCTATCATTCTCAAGTTCATCAATCTCTAGGAAGTTTCCACCTTCACTTTCTTGTTCAAACTCTTCTTCACTTTCTTGAAATCTGCAATTTACATTCACGGGTGGGGCCTCCAAGGTGATCCTTTGGGGTGCTCCTAAAATTTGATTTGTGTTGCTTCTTTGAGAAGATACTTGTTCAAATAATTCCCTCTTCAAATATGCCATCTCATTCGCCAAATTTTTTCGTGATGTATTGGTTCTCGCATCTCTAGGATGTTGGGTCTTGCCCTTTGATGAATTCTTTATCTTTTCAGAGAGGTTGAGAAATTTAAGGGAGAGGGAAGAGAGAGAAGAGGAGGAGATGTTTCTGATGAATTCTGTTGATCCTCATTGATGAAGAGCACCAAATACAATTAAACTACGGATCTTCAAACTCCTTGCACATGGGATACTCCTTCCAATTAGCTCACGAATACTCACCAAGTTAAATGAACTAAGATGGATCTCGAATGCTCTATGAAAAATGAATAAAATGATCCTAAAGAATGATGTCCCCCTGAATGATTATCCTGTACGTCCCATTGCGCCAAAAACTCTGTTTGAGAGTGACTTTCTATTTTTAGCAGGTGTTCGTGGGACCACTTACTATTTTTAGTAAGTGTCAAAATATTTTGTTCCAGTGAATTCTTAGCTATAGTGCACCTCCAATGTCTTCACCTCCTTTGCAGGTTCTTTTGTCAATGACTTTCCCAAAATAGCCATTCCTATGTAGTAGACTTTCTATTTTTAGAAAGTTGGCTTCGGGAGTCAAATTGTCATGGAACGAAGGTTTTTGATACAAGGTTTTTCCAAATATCACCCCTATGCAATTTTGGGCCCACTTGCCAGTGCTTCTAGATGTGGAAACCATTAATGGACCTCAAAATTGTAGGTCTGGTTTTCTCTTCTATTTGCGATGAAATAAATTCCATTGCAATAGGTTTCTTCTTTTGATGCTTCACCGCACTGACTTTACTTCGTTTCACCCAACGGTTTGATGGAATTATTGGTTTTTTTCTTCATTGAGGTAGAAGTGGGATTTATTCATCATGGATGCTCTGTTACAAGAGAAGAGTTTGAGGGTGACTTCTTTATGGAATTGGGTAGAGGAATGAACATAAAAATATAACTATTTGTTATATACATCCATTTCGGATATTTCTTCAAGTTCTCGTTTCATGGCCATGGAGTTTTCTCTGTTTTCTCATTCTTCTTTCTGCGTTTCTCCTATTGTGTTTGCTCCAATTTTCATTCTAAGACATGCATGATTTCATGGAGTGAAGGGAAGTACCTCTATGGTAGGTCTAGTTTAAGGTTCAGCAATGGAGGAATGATGGTGAGGAGTTACAGAGGAGGAGATGGAGATGTCTGTGCACACGGATGTTAGAAGCAACAAGAAGCAGCCAATAGTTAGAAAAAAATTCAAATTTTTGAGTTGGAGTTGGGGTGTGATTTTTTTCCTGATGTCCCTAACCTCAAGGACATGAGGGACATAAATTTCCACAATGAGAAAGATGGAAACACGTGGCAACGATCGACGATAGGGAATGAGTGCTCCAAAATCAGCTTTAAAGCACCGAGGGGCTAGAAACTGGTCATATGGGTGACCAAAACACTCTCCTAGAGGGTTGGGCACCTTTTCCATGTTTGATGTCCCTCACTTTGTAGGGACATGAGGGACATCATTTTCCACGGTGGTCCTGGTGCTGACATGTGGTGCTTGATCCGACGATAGGGAATGAATGCTCCAAAAATGTAATTAGGGGCTGAAAGTCAATCACGTGGGTTATCAAAAGACTCCCCATAGGGTCTCGAGAACATTTTTAAGTGCTTGATGTCCTGAACTTAGGAAATGAGGTAAATCAGTTTCCACGGTGGTCTTGGAGCTAACACGCGGCGCTTGATCTGACGACAGGGAATGGATGCTCTAAAATGCACTTGAGGGTTAAATTGTCAAGTCTGAAGGTCACATGAGGGTCCTAGAAGTCACATAGGGGCTGGGTAAATTTTTCAAGGGTTAGTGTACATGACATTAGGAATGTCGGGGACATGAAATCCCACCGGGCTCACGAGGTGGCTAACACGTGTCCTCCCAAAAAATGACTAAGTCTGAAGCGCCTTTGAGAGGGCAACTTAGACGATGATAACGTGAGCTCCCGGTGGAATTTATTGGTTTTATTTTATTTTATCCTAACTAGAAATGGAATTTTGAATCCAATAGTAGGGGTATAATGTCTATATTAATCCATTTATTCCCTAAAAAATTGGATTTGTGATTTGAGACTCCACTTATGCTTGATAAAAACTACTTGCAAATCCTATGTGCCAAGGTGTTGTGAAAAATATGATTTCACCATCATGTAGGTATTGGAATGATATTTATAGTGATGTTTTTGTTTACTTATGACTCCATATGGAGTTACCGTAATCTTCTTCTAATGCCCAATAATTGTTTTAGGCACGTATGTCTTGCTAGGCTTGTGAACCTTGTTTTTACTCAAACTGCTCCAAGTCTTTCAAAACTTCACTAAACCTTCCAAAATTATTTCCATGATGTTATAATGTCTTCAATTCACCTCCATGTTGAATTTTTCCCTTCCGTTCCACTCCAAGGGTTGATCCAGTCTTGGGAAGGCCAATGATAGCCCTTCCCAATATTGCTAGAAGATAGCATCTTTTGATGGACTCCTAAAATCACCTAGGGGGTTGATTTGACTTTCCTAAATCACCTAGAGGAATTAATTAACATTGATTAGGAGGTTATTGGACTGAATGAATGGACTTAGGGTGCAAGTAATGATAAAAATGAAAAATTTGGCACGAGGGTATAGTTGTCGTGCTTGGAAAATTCCAATTTCCTTTTGTACATTTGCACGACAACAATAGAATAGCTATATTTTGTATAAAATTTGTGGTTTTAGTCTGACATGGAGTAATAACCAAATACACACGAGGCATGGTGAGGTGGAGGATGAAGGTTTGAATGTTAGTGATATTAGATGTATTTAGTTATATATATTATAAAGGAAGAATCTTTAAGTTTATTGTATGCGACCACATGGCACAATCCATTGCTACTAGGCTCTGGGTAAAATAAAGCCCTTATATAGAGATTGGTAAGGAAACCTTAGAATATGTGAAGTAATTCCCAAAGAAAATGGTAAGGAATATTTGTAATATTCATCTAATAGTAAACTTATATTATTAAAATACTATGTATGATATTAAAACCTAAGAAACAATTAACACTCATAGTTGATTCAAAACTTAATAAAATTAATAAAATTAATTCTAAACTTGAACTCTACACCATAAAATAAACATACCTATATGATTAGAAAGTAAAATACACTAATGAATTATTTTGACACAATATTAATGACCCTAAATATATATATGAAGCTTAAATTGGAGGACATTGAACTTTCCTTAGTGCGAGTAATATTTTTATAAATAGTTGTCTTCAATCCTCACTCTTCAACAATGACTGATCGCACTTATAAATATGAGTAGTCACACTTTTAAGTGTGATCAATGTCAAAATGTGATCACTTGTATTTGTTGGTGTGAGTTATATTCCACATCATTAGGTGAGTCATTTAACTTAGGTGAATTCGTAGGTCTACATGTCATTTAAGGATCATTATGAGATTTCCTTATGTGTCATTACATCCATGCATCAGTTGTTTCATTGGGAGTTACTTCCCATTTTGATAATGTAACTTCCCTATCTACTTGAGAGGTCATCATTATGGCATCGAGGGTTACTCAACACCCTCTATATGTACACCCCTTGATTTATGAGAGTGTGAGAGTATTTTGGCTTAATAAGTTTTTTTCCCTCTTGTCTACCTTTGGATGCACATTCCATTGGTGCTCACTCCTCTAAAGATCTCATCATACTGATGTTTTCAAGTCCATGGATGTTTACATCATTCCCCTTAATCCTCATGCTTAAGTTTTTCATGCCTTCTTTCATGGTATCTGAGCACACATTGTGTGGATTTGTGCAAAACGTTTTTTTTTTGTTTTTAGATCTCCATTCATTATACAACTCTCATAGTATACCTTGTTTGACCATGTCTCGTGAACTCCTGGCTGGTGTGCACCATTCTTCACTCATTGTGCTTCAACTTTAGGTTCTACTTCATCAACCATTACACCTTAGACAAACTTCCCACCGTTACTTGTGGGGTTGTTTGAGATCCCCTATTTGAACCTTTACCATGTTGACTATTCTTTTGGGGCCCTCTACCATGTGGAGACCCGAGAGATTTTCCCACGCACACCTGCACCGAATATCTTTCAACCGTTACTCTATTGTGTTGATGCCTCCCTCTTTGGTTGACACGTGGAGCTGATATGCCACTTTACATTTATGGTCTCCTGGTGACACAACCCACATAACCTCTTCGTGTAACTCATACTTCATCCCTCTAGCTTTGATCGCTCAATAACTCTCCAATTTGCACCAACTCGCCTCAACAAGTTTTCCCTTTTCACTTCCCACACCAACTTTCCTAGCTCACCAAGCAGCTATCTAAGTTTCCTTCGAGCTCGGTGCCCCTTTTTCACCCTTAGAGCTATGGGACTGTCATTCCCTCTTTTTTATTTTTTTTTCTATTTTCATGCCCTGTTTAGCATTGCTCAACTAGTGTAACTGGGAAATTAATAAAATATTCATTGTAATAAGGGGGAGTATCTTTTATGAGGCTCCAAATATAGGGTTATTGGGATTTCTGGGCCATTTTCTTGGTCATGCATTGTACTTCTCTTCTTTACTCGTGGTTAGTGGATGCATCCGCTTAAACCCTGCAGTAAGAGAGCCTTCTCTTTTGTAATGTGAGACGTAATTTCTATCACATTGAGTAGTGTTTTTACCCTTTTTTCTTATGCTCTTTTGTGCTTGATTGTGTGTGTTCCTCTGCTTCCAACTAGGACTCCATTATGGCCTCCACTCTTGCGCAATTTATCACCTACTATGAGGTGAGTGTTCAACGTCCAACATCGTATGAATGCACCCTATTGTGATCGTGTAGTAATTGTAAAATACCATAGATAGGAGGGTTATCATTTTTCTTCTGGGGTGTTGTATTGATTGTAGACATATTATCGATCGAAGTCGACATTTTCATTCTTACACCATATTCTTCTTGATTATGCTTTCACATCATCGAGGATGATCTTTCTAGATTTGAGCATCACTAAATGTAATCATCCATGAAGAAATCATAAAGCTCATCCTCCATGTCATATTGATGTGCAAGGCTAGTATCGAATCTACAAGCCTAATGTTACTCTTAACGTCAAATTTGGATGCAGTATTTGTGTCTTTAGGTATGTCTAGTCCTTCCTCGTACTAATACTAGAACCATGAAAGATCATCTTATATCTTTTGTACCTCATAGTATGCTTCCCTAGATGTGTTTATACCTAAATATCATACATAAATTCTTCACTCTTATTAATAGAGAAAACAATACATAAGGCCAAAATGGCATAAATTACAATATTCCTTTACAACAGAGCCTTGCTAAGGCCAGTTAACACAATAGATTGAACCTAAACTACTCTTGTAAAGCTATGGAACTTATTTTATATATTCCTTCTTTTTTTTATATTTTCCCAAGAACCTTCCTTTATAGACCTTGTGGATCTTGCTTCAACACGCCTCTATTAAGATTTCCACCACCCGCATTTATTTCTTACCTACGAGATCTTTGAACTTTGGAGTAGATCTTAATTGCATGCTTTGGGACCTAAGATTACATTCAATCCACCAAACCTTGAGCCCCTTGATTCTTTACTTGACATGTGGAGACTTCATGCTTATATGGGGCCTTTCCTTTTCTCTATCCTATTAAACGCGTGCCTAGATGATGTGTGGAGGCTTGTGCACTCCTCCGCTTTATCTTTGACTTTTTAGCCCACTTGGGGCTGCTTAGTCATTATTTAGACACATGGATGATTATCATTACATGAAGACTCACGATGCTTTGTGACTTCTCCAAACTATGCCAAAGGGACACATGGATATCCTTTGGCGCTTGGTTCCATACTTAGGAAAATCAGTCCCAACAAAACAAAAAGAACACTTTGGAAGGAAAAGGGGCCGGGGTGACAAAAGGTAGAATTAATGGAAGAGCCCCGAACAATGTAGAAATCATTCTACAGTTATTTCAACTCACAAAGTGACTCCATTCCAGTCATGGAAGAATCGGAAATTCTTCCACAAAAATTCAAAAATTCAATATACGGCTCTAAGAGATGTCACTCAAAGCTACTTCAAGGAATCCACGGTACTCGACCCATTTGGCCTCTATCGAGTAAGTTCTTCATTGAGATCCTGAAAGGGTCTATCTAGATCAATTATATCCTTTTGAGAGTTTTATGTTTGTGGAGCCTATTTTCATGTTAGAGTGTGGTACACCTTCTATGTGTTACACTCGGGTATTTTTACGGCGGTCCCGCTCGCCGGTGAGCGGGTCAAGGGGGTTCGGGGGCGAAGCCCCTGAAGAAAATTTTCATGGGTGGTTTATTAACCCATGGGTAATGGGTAACCGTTATGGGCCCATGTATTTTGGTCTTTTGCCCATTGTATTTGATACCACGGTTTTTTTACCCTTGTTTTGATACCCACGGTTTTGTATCAAACTGCTTAAGCAGTTGTCTATTTATATGGTCTTATGCATATGATAGATATACAAGCAAATGTATTGTAGATGTGTTTTGAATTCGGGTGTGAATTTTGTAGAGTTTGTTGAGCATAGCTCCAAACGGATCTAGGTATTGTATTGAGAGAGTAGTGGCTTGTAATAAAATCGAGCAACTAATTCTTAGTGGATGTAGCCCAAATTGGGTGAACCACGTTAAATACTGTCTCTTTGTGTTGTGTTATTTTATTCTGTAATTTTATTTGAGATCTGTAATAATTTCTGCATATTAGTTTCTACTGTTGTGATTCTGTAAGGGATTATTCCGCATATTTTATCTCTTATTTCCTAACAATTGGTATCAGAGCCTGGTTTGGTTTGTTGAAGTGTTGAATTACAGGGAAAGTTTTATCTTGAGTGGGAGCTATGGCAGATGATGGAAGATCTAGGGTTGATAAATTCAACGGGCAAAATTTTAGTCTTTGGAAGATGCAGATGGAAGATTACCTTTATCAAAAGGATCTTTATACTCCGTTGTCTGAGAAGGTGAACAAACCCTCGAGTATGACAGATGCGGAATGGGATTTGTTGGATCGGAAGGCACTTGGAATGATTTGGCCATGTCTTGCATCCTCGGTATTATTTAATGTTTCAAAGGAAAAGACTACAAAAGATCTAATGGATGCATTAGGGAAGTTGTATGAAAAACCCTCTGCCTCTAATAAGATATTTTTAATGAAAAAGTTGTTTAATATGAAGATGTCTGAGAATAGTTCAAGATGTGAGATCATTTAAATGATTTCAATACGGTTTTGAATATGCTAGCTTTGGTTACAATAGAATTTGATGAAGAAGTTAGGGCTTTATTAATTCTGTGCTCTTTACCTGAGAGTTGGAATAGCCTGGTAATGGTGGTAAGTAACTTGGTTCCAGCTAACTCAAAGTTGAAGTTTGAGGATGTTGTAGGGTGATTTTAAGCGAGGAAATGTGAAGAAAAAATCTCTCTGGGGAATCTTCTACTTCAGGGAATGCTTTGATAGTGGAAACTAGAGGGAGACAAAAGAATAGAGGAAACCGTGGAAAATCAAAAGATCGAGCAAGGTCAAAATCCAAGAACAAGATTATATGCTGGAATTGTGGAAAGTCTGGGCATGCAAAGAAGGACTGTTGGGAGCTTCGGGATAAGAAGAAACAACAGGAAGAAAACAAGGAGGAAAATGTGGCATCGGGTAATGTATGTCAGGATGCTTTGATTCTTTCTTTGCATAATATTACTGAATCTTGGGTTTTAGATTCAGGGGCTTCTTTTCATGCTACTCCACATAGGCATTATTTTGTTGATTATGTTCAAGGGGATTTTGGGCATGTTTTTCTTGGTGATGATGAGCCTTGCAGCATAGTTGGAAAAGGTTCTGTTCAGGTTAAGATGCAAAATGGGAATACATGGCTATTGAAGGATGTCAGACATGTGCCTACATTAAGGAGAAATTTGATATCGGCAGGGCAGTTGGGAAGTGATGGTTGTACTGTGATATTTACAATAGACTCTTGGAAGGTTACCAAGGGTGCTCTTGTGGTGGCAAGAGGTAAGAAGGTTGGAACCTTGTATTTAACCACTGATAATACTAATGATTGTAATCTTGTGGCTTCAGATGTAGATACAACATTATGGCACTATAGGCTCGGTCATATGAGCCATAAGGGCATGAACATCATAAAGAAGAATTTTCTGGATATACAGAAATAGGTTTGGATTTTCTGTGAAAACTACATATATGGGAAACAGAAGTGAGTAAGGTTTCTCAAGGTTGGACCTATGAAGAAAGAGAGTAAGTTAGAGCTGGTACATTCTGATGTGTGGGGGCGGCTCAGGTATCATCTCTTGGGGGTTCAAGTTATTATGTTACTTTTATTGATGATGCAACAAGGAAAGTTTGGGTTTATTGTATTAGACACAAATCTGATGTATTTGACACTTTTGTTAAATGGAAAGCCTTGGTAGAGAATGAAACAGGTCTTAAGCTAAAATGTCTCAGGTCAGATAATGGAGGGGAGTATTGCAGCAATGAATTTAATGATTACTATTCTAAGAATGGAATCCACAAGAAAAAGATGGTTCCAGGAACTCTGCAGCAGAATGGGGTATCAGAAAGGATGAACAGAACAATAATGGAACATGCTAGCATGAGATTACATGTAGGACCGCCTCTTTCTTTTTGGGTAGAAGTGATGAGCACAGCTGTGTACTTAATAAACAAAGGACCCTCAAGTGCCTTGGATGGAGGCATACCTGAGGAGGCATGGTATGGTAAGAAAGTTGATTATTCATTTCTTAGAGTCTTTGGATGTGAGGTGTTTGTTCATATAAACAAGGATGATAGGACCAAGCTAGAGGCTAAATCAGAAAAATGTACTTTTATTGGTTATGGCGGTGATGACTTTGGATTTAAATGTTGGAGTATTAAGGACAAGAAAATCATTCGGTCTAGGGATGTGGTCTTTAATGAGAAAGTCATGTATAAGCAACAGTTGCAGGAAAACAGGGAAGAACCCAAGAAAGAATATGCAGTGGTAGAGGATCTTTCGGATGGGAAAGTGACCCATGAATCAGTTCAGGAACCTGCTCAACAAGAACCCCAAACTCCTACAGTGAGGAGGTCTTCTAGGGTAAGAAAAGAACTTGAACGTTTTTCTCCTTCTCTTTATTATTTATTACTCACTGATAGTGGAGAGCCAGAGAGCTTTGATGAAGCAATGCAGGTAGATGCCAGTAAGAAGTGGGAGCAAGCCATGGATGAGGAGCATAAGTCTCTCATGGAGAACCAAACTTGGGATTTGGTGAACCTATTGGAAGGAAAAAAAGAGCATTGCAGAACTAGTGGATGTTACGAGTTAAAGATGAAGAAGGAGGAAAGAAAAGATATAAGGCCCAGTTGGTGGTCAAGGGGTTTGCACATAAACAAGGTATAGATTTTGATGAGATATTTTCTCCTATAGTAAAAATGACTTCTATTAGAACTGTTCTTGGAATAGTGGTAGCAGAAGACTTGCACTTAGAACAGTTAGATGTAAAGACTGCATTTCTCCATGGTGATTTGGAGGAGGAACTATATATGCAACAACCAAAGGGCTATGAGGTCAAAGGTAAAGAGGAGATGGTGTGTAAACTGAAGAAGAGCTTGTATGGCTTGAAACAAGCTCCACGTCAATGGTATAAGAAGTTTGATAGCTTCATGATGGAGCAAGGTTATATTAGATGTCATTCTGACCATTGCGTGTATATAAAGAAATTTGAGGATGGAAGTTATATTATCCTGTGTTTGTATGTTGATGACATGTTGGTTGCAGGTAAAAACATGCAGGAAATAAAAGTACTCAAGAAACAGCTAAGTGAATCCTTTGATATGAAGGATTTGGGGGCAGCCAGAAAAATCCTTGGTATGAGGATAACTCGGGATAGGAAGGAACGGAAGTTGACTTTATCTCAGGAAGAGTACATTAAGAAGGTATTAGATAGGTTTAACATGCAGGATGCTAAACCGGTTGGGACTCCTTTGGCAGGCCATTTCAAGTTATCAAAGGAGCAGTGTCCCATGACAGAGCAGGAAAGAAACCAGATGTCCAAGGTACCTTACTCATCAGCAGTTGGCAGTTTGATGTATGCTATGGTGTGCACTAGGCCTGATATTGCCCATGCAGTGGGAGCTGTGAGTAGATTTATGAGTGATCCAGGTAAAGAGCATTGGCAAGCAGTAAAGTGGATCCTTCGGTATTTGAGAGGGACCATGGGGACAGTTTTGTGCTATAATGGATCAGACACCACTTTACGTGGTTATGTAGATTCAGACATGGCTGGAGATGTAGACAGCAGGAGGAGCACGACAGGTTATATTTATTGTAGGTGGGACAACAGTGAGCTAAATTTCATGACTACATAAGTTGGTGGCTTTGTCAACCATGGAGGCTGAGTATGTTGCTGCCACAGAGGAAAGTAAAGAGATGATTTGGTTACAACAATTGCTTGAGGAGTTGGGGCATAAGCAGGAGGAATGTAAGCTGCATAGTGATAGTCAGAGTGCTATACACCTAGCTAAGAACTCTGCTTTCCACTCCAGGATGAAGCATATACAGTTGAGATATCACTTCATCAGGACAACTTTGGAGGAAGATAAGTTAAAGTTGGAGAAGATTCATACTAGTCAGAATCCTGCAGACATGATGACCAAGGTGGTCACAAGGGATAAACTAAAGCTATGTTTAGCTTTGGTTGGCCTTCGCAGATGATAGTGAAGGGTTGAGAAGCTTTCTCAATGGAAATCAGTCTCCAAGTGGGAGATTGTTATGTTTGTGGAGCCTATTTTCATGTTAGAGTGTGGTACACCTTCTATGTGTTACACTCGGGTATTTTTACGGCGGTCCCGCTCGCCGGTGAGCGGGTCAAGGGGGTTTGGGGGTGAATCCCCGATGGAAGGGGGTTCGGGGGCGAAGCCCCCAAAGCAAATTTTCATGGGTGGTTTATTAACCCATGGGTAATGGGTAACCATTATGGGCTGTTTTTGGGCCCATGGTTTTTTTCGGTCTTTTGCCCATTGTTTTGATACCCACGGTTTTGTATCAAACTGCTTAAGCAGTTGTCTATTTATATGGTCTTATGCATATGATAGATATACAAGCAAATGTATTCATAGATGTGTTTTGAATTCGGCTGTGAATTCTGTAGAGTTTGTTGAGCATAGCTCCAAACGGATCTAGGTATTGTATTGAGAGAGCAGTGGCTTGTAATAAAATCTGAGCAAGTGATTCTTGGTGGACGTAGCCCAAATTGGGTGAGCCATGTTAAATACTATATCTTTGTGTTGTGTTATTTTATTCTACAATTTTATTTGAGATCTGTAATAATTTCGCATATTAGTTTCTATTGTTGCGATTCTGTAAGGGATTATTCCACATATTTTATCTCTTATTTCCTAACAAAGAGAATGTATGGGATCCTAGACCATTGCATTTAAATGGAACTCTAGTTTAATAATCGGGTTCGAGAATGGCCTCCACTTAAGCAACACTAGAATTATCTTTTAAAGACTGAAAGACATTATTATCCTATAGCTTAGCCTTAAGTAGTTTGCTGAATTTGGTCCTCTAATAGGATGGTGGAGTCATCAAGAAAGGGAGAGGGGAAGCCTAATTAAACTAACTCTTTGATGCACTACTTCCTCTCTTTGATCCCTAGCTAGAGTTGAGTCAGGAGATTCGACACTTGATAGCTTGCCTTGTTACAACTCATAATCTTGTTGATATTTTACACCACCATCCATCTATCTACAAAGTCAGCCCCTTGCAGAAAGCATCTAAAGAGTCACAAAGTTTCTAAACTAAAATATGTGATTCAGGGACCTTGTCGAATATGAAACCGCTTATGGTTGAGGGTGATGACTCCACATTGGCACACATGCCTTGCACATCATATATGAATTTGAGTGCATCCCTAGGTTTGTTGCTATACAAAAATTATCTTAAAGCAAGAGGTATATAATACCTGCACCAACATGATGACTCCCCTTCTAGGGAATTTGAGTGAGATTCTAGGTCAAATCCTTGATCATGTCCTATGATGCCTTGTACTTGATTTGTAAGCTCCCCTTCTCATCCTCTGAGTTATGTAGCTTTTCTTAGAGAAAAATGACCTTTCTTTCTTAGAATCAACTTCTTATTGAAGGAGCTTCTTCTCCTAACCAAGAAAACTAGCTAACACCTTGGACACTACAAGTTCATATTCTAACATTGTGGTTCATGCTTGAGAAGATGTATGAGCTTCCTTCGATGATGCCTCTTTTAACTCCTTGCAAAGCTACTCTATTTATTTTTTCTTTCCCTTGATTTTTGAATTGAGGCGGATCATAGTACCTTTATGTATGTTGGAGGCTAGCCTTCATTTTCTTGACTTATTACTAAGCCTAAGATAATCTGTTGTAACCATGACAACTATTTCACTAGTAAATTTGACCTTGTCTTGAGGCTGAAAATGAGTCATCTCCAATGCAATAACATTGATGGAGTAATCATCCAGCTCCCTTTGCTCCATGGGATTTTGGATATTGGGGACCATCTGGGTGATGGTCAGGGAGATCTGTTGATGGTCATATAATGACCGCATCTACCTTACTACTCCTATTATCATCTCTTTTTTCTTCTTCCTCTCCTTCCTTCTATCTCAGACCACTTTGGTCATCTCATCTTGATTCAAAAATCAAATGAGGAAGAGACTATTTCACTTGTAAATGGGAATTCTAGTGACAGTCAGAAGAGATTATAAGCGATCGTGGGGTTGGGAAGTCACAAGAATCGAATAGGGGCCCATCATAACTTGGGAGAGAATGTGGGAATGGTGGATGGTAGTGGAGGAAGAAGAGAAGAGCCAGTGGAGGAAGCATTTGTGTTGGGGTGGTCATCATAGGAGTGCTCCTGGACCGGGGAAGTGAAAGGTGGAGGAGATGGAGATGGATTGATGAGAGGCGGAGAAGGGGTAGAATAAGGAGAGACCTCAATTATCTCCAACTTTTTCTTCAAAGGGATCTAAGGGCAGGTGATTCCAACGACGGTTACAGAGGGTGAGACTATTGGTTGGGATAAAGTGAGCCCTAGACTAGACCAAACATTGTTTGATCGTTGACCCCTCATCTTGAGGGCTTAATGTTGTTTGAGTTTTGGGTATGTGGCATGCAAGATCCGGTGAGGAGTGGAAGGAGGAGGTTATGGTGGCATTTCTTATGCAAAGAGGCCACGAGACATAATATTATTCTGCGTATGATTTGGTCCTCGGGGATCTCTATCACTTTGTTGTTGTCTATATCAAATTCGTGCTCAATTTCCTAGTATTCTTCCCATGGCTTATCAGTGGGTATAACCTCAAAACTGAGGGTTATTTTCCCATTTTCCTACCTATATTTCTAATAGGCTTCAATTTTTTACAGAATCTAATCCTTCGCCATAGGGCTGCCCTCAAACCTTTAATCATGGTAACAACGGGGTAATATTTGTATAACACTGGATGAAAATATTTCCATATTGGGATCAAGATATCCTTGACTTAATGTAATTTTCAAGAGTGTCTTTCTGGGGAGACCTCCTATCTTCAAAAAAGTATGTTTATGGTGCCAGAGATTTTGAGACTCTATTTTGGGATAGAGTGTCGACCATCCACCCATTCGGGTCATATTTCCATGTGTCTTGGATAAAGGCGAAGCTGTAGGAAGACACCTCTTGTGTGAGAATATGATCCATCTTTCATTTGATGATAGTAATCCATGAAAGGAACGATAACTAGATTGTACCAACCCAAGAACACAAATGTTAATCAAACACCGTGATCAATAAGATGAAAGCAATTCTCCGAATAGCTTTACATAAAACCTTTGGAAACAAATGAGAAACAATATCAAATGGAACTCAATGCAATACATTGAGAATGGGCCTTGCTTAAATAAGCAAGAAATAACAATCTAAGAACCGATTAATGTCGTAGATCAAGCCATGATTCAAGGAAATAACTAGTCATCAAAGAACTAGACATCAAGGATCTAGTCAATACCATAGATCAAGGAAAGAACTATACCTAACAACTAGATAATATCTCCTAATATCTAAATAAGATAAAAGAAATATCCACACACATAAGTGGGTGAGGATAAATACAATAAAGGTAAATAAAGTACCTAGGTGAACATGAGATAAGGTAAATACCTACTCTAACACCCCCTCAAGTGAAGCTAGGGGGAAAATAGTTGCATGTCCATAGTATGAGTCCTGGAAACTACTCATGATACTCATGTACAATAACTAGGAAAAAGGGACACTACAAGGTACCCAAAACTAGTAACAACAAAGTAAAGAGAGTAAAGATCGCTCCAAGGCATCCCAAGAAGCTTGGCTCAAAAAACTTGTACAATGCTGAAGAAGTTTGGTGTGCACTATGGTCTAAATCCACTACTCGATCACAAAACTCAAAAACAACTAACACTAGGCTCCACCAGAATAGCTCCATATAAGGAGACTATCAACAGAGTGATGTCAAAAGTGCAAAAAAACACCAAACATAATTCGATCAATTCTTCAAATAGGTGTGCCACGATCCAAGAACAATAACCAAAGTAACAAGGCAAGGACACAAAATCCAGAGTGTCACGATCCAAGAAAAGCCAAGGTAATAAGGCAAGGACACGAAACCTGAAGAAGTAGGATCAACACCACACCCTCCCATACTGCTGAATGGGTGGAGTGACGCTATAAATCTATATGAGTTACCCAAAATCAACTACTCGAACACTGAAAAAATAACACTAGACTTCACTAGAATAGATCCCCACAAGAGATACTATCAACATGCCAAAAGTGTCGAAAATACAGATACAAAATCTCTCAACAAACAAGAGAGATACACTACACCTACTAAAGAAAAATGCTCAAAACAAGAAGCATCACAATGCAGAAGGTATAGAAAGTGGAGAAAGAGGCCGAATGGTGGAGGATCCATGCCTATAGATTCCTCTCAATGAATGCCTATGTTGCTGCCATGAGTGATCAGATATCCACCCCAAATCAACATGGATGGATGAAGAAGATGCTTGCATATGACTTGGTGCAAAATGCACAATGGGTGCATGTAAAAGAACATCAAAATGTGTGTTAGGTTGATCATGTCTGACAACTAAAATCTTAGGTTTCTCAAGCCTGAGTGAAGGTGTAGAACTCATGTGTTGCTCATGATCCTTAGAAAGAGTCAAGTGAAAAAAATTATTAGCTCTGTCAATGTGTGATCCTAATGAAGCATTTTCTTGAAAACCAATGTCATGACGAGAATTCCACTTAACATGTGGAATAGAGGAAAAAATACCCTATGAATGTCCACAATGAATTCGCTAGTGAGACCCATAGAATGAAGCATGCGAGAATTGAATGCAGTAGTATGCTTCTCAAAAAAGCCATGCAGCTGAGAAGAAATAGGATACACAACATGTGGTATTGTAATAGGCACAGATGTGGAAGAGCATGCAGTAACAAGCTTCATAGGTGTATGAGCATCAAGAGTAGGAACAGACTCAAAGACTGACAGATCAATGTCAGTGGGTTCAGGAGCAATAGCTGCAAGTGGACTAGGAGCATGGTTGTGGTTGTCCACACACTTCATAGAAAATCATATCATTCTCAGAATCCATGATAGGTACAAACTGCAACTCCTAAAATTTTAGGACATCGAGCTCAGCCGAAATTGCATCCACAATTGATTACAACAATCCTCCATATTTGGCACTTAATAATTATAGTGAAAGTCTCAAAATAAATAAATCCAATGGAAATATCATGAAAAACAAGCACTTTTGCAAAAAATGGCACTCAAAACCGAGTTACCGATCAAAAGTTACAAGCTTTTTAATATTTTGCTCTGTTATTTATTTTAGGTGCCACTAAAATAAAATAAAATGTTGTTGCCTTCACCACACAAATAAAATTAAAAGGGTGCTGAAGTTAAGCACCTACTAGTAGGAATCACAAGTTTTAAGCCCTCATATGACCATACCATATGACCAAGGGATAAGGATTTTAATGAGTGCTTTATTGCCTAAAATAGCAACCTGTGGATTTCCCTGAAATAGTAAAAGTGTGCATAGCATCCGTGGACCACTACTAAAAAAGGAAGGTTACAAAAACCTTCCTATATGAAAACCGAGATAGATACATTGCACGAGAAAAAACCCTAGTATAGATCTTGAGAAATCCAACAAACCTGAATAAATAAAATCACGTTTTTTTTCCCTTGTCTCGAATCCCAAGGCACACTGTGTGCTTCTCTACAAAAAAACCACAAAAAAATGACTGCCTCCAGAATTGGTTGAGTTTATAGTTGATCTTAGGGTTTTCACACCTTTTGGATCCAATGGAAGCCTTTTTTGCATAAAAATGCATGCAGAAACAAAATACGACCAAATCCCAAATATATGAATACACAAATATTTTATTTGCAAAATAAAACTTATAGACGGATGTCAACAACAATCTCCTGCTCTGATACCATGAAAGGAATGATAACCGGATCGTACAAGCCAAGATCACATATGTTAATCACAATCTAAGAACCGATTAAGGTCGTAGATCAAGCCATGAGTCAAGGAAATAACTAGTCATCAAAGAACTAGTCAAGACCATAGATTTAGGAGAGAACTAGACATCAAGGATCTAGTCGATACCATAGATCAAGGAAAGAACTATACCTAACAACCAGATAATATATCCTAATATCTAAATAAGATTAAAAAAATATCCACATACATAAGTGGGTGAGGATAAATACAATAAAGGTAAATAAAGTACCTAGGTGAACATGAGCTAAGGTAAATACCTACTCTAACAATCCATCCCTTTCTCAAAGGGAGGTCGAATAATGCCTTCATCTTCCTACCAAAGCTGAACTCTACATTGAGAATCACTAGCTACCTAGTTATCTCTATGGAAACAACTCACTTTGTTAAAATTCTTGGAAGCATGAATGATTCATCCTTAAAGACATGCAAATGGATCATTGAATATTGTTCCCTAAATAAATAGTCACAGGATGTAGGGGTCCACTTTGGGAGTGATTTTTCATTCTATTATTGACCCCCTCTAGGTCAAAATTAGGTAGAATAGCGTAACAAAATAGTTGGTGAATTCATATGCATCCGAGGAGCGGTACATCACATGAGTCCAATAAGATACCGGGATGATATTTTTGGGGTCCAACTCCATGTCCCACAACATTAGGTTTATAAACTGGATAAGGGGTTGGGAGTTCTTATACAAAATAAGGTGGAACAAATAAGAAGAATACCTAAAGGTGACATTAATAGGGAACATGGCCAATTGTTCATAAAGAGAGTCCGTAATTACCTTGATGAAGTCAAACCAATACATTTGTTCCTTCTTCATGAATCTTATTTAGAAAAGGGTTGTTGTTTTCCATTCATGGAAAATTTTGTCTGAGTCTTGGCTGATAATGAACGCCAACATGGAGTAGGTGTCCTGAGATTCTACGATGCACATCTTCAGGTGCATTGGGAATCTCGATGTCTTTGAACTACTTGAATCATCTTGTCATAAATTCTTATTGATGAATGTTGATTTTTTCTTGCATTGAGCCCAAAGGTTTTGGAGCTTGGGCATTTTTAGAAGCTAGTTGCTTGGTCATAGGGTTGGGCCAACATATTCCTGATGGTTTTTTTGTGTAATTACGTCCTATATGTTCGTTCCCTTTATGATGTTGGATTCAGGGTCGAAACAACATGTACACATCTATATGAGCTCATGATACGAGTGCACAAGAGGTAGCATATATTGTGCAAGTGTGGTGGTCCAAATATTGGAGCCAAAAGACTAAAAATCCCCAAAATTTAGGAATTTGGCATGGGCTAACTCCCATAGAGTGTTTGGTTTCTTGATGATAATGGGATCAAAGAACCCATCTACAAAATCCATTACCACAGAGTAATCATTGAATTGTGCTTCCCTATCATAGAATCTTATTTGCGGGTGAAGAGAGCAATGTGGAAAAGGTCATCCTAGTTGGAATTTGGTTCAGTAAGGAACCAAATGCTGTCATGATTGCTCGAGATTTACTGAAAGATTAGATTTTTTGAATTAGGGACTCAGGCGCTTGAATAAGAGACTCATAGAATTTATAATGAGGCTTTCATATACTCTAAGCTTGCCTTAAATAGCCTCCTTAACTCATGTGAAGTAATGGCTCACATATACCTTGGGTCATATCATGTAATAGTACTTTGGTTATATGACCCTTAACACCAAAATTCTATGTTTCTTGAGATATTTTTCATTAACACCATGATCCTTCTCATTCATTATTCCAAAAAACTATTGGATCATTTACTTTGGGAAAAAGCAAGAAGGTACAACACCTTCCAAAATTTCAAAAAGGGGTAGAAGGGTATTTGTTGGATACACGTGTCCAAATATACTTATTCAAAGGCACAAGAACAAAAAAACAAGGCAAAAGCAAAAGAAAGAGGGGACTATACATATGATACATACTTTACAATGTTAAAAACTTAATAGAAAGGCTTAAGATGGATCCCGTTCACCAAAATCACTAGAGGCTCACCTTCCATAGTTTCAATCTTGAAAGAATTGTGTTGCTTGCATGCACTGATTTTGAATGGTTATGTCCACACAGAGGGTCAAATTTCCATTGATTTCCAAGGCTTGGCGGCCCTTATGCCCCATTTCGAACTAAAGTGCTTGACTCAAAAATCAAGATTGGTGGCCCTTATGGGTAGAGAAGTGGCCTCATGAGCCTCCATGATGTAACTCATGTAAAACCCTTTCATCCTCCTCCTTTTCTAGGCATCTAAACAAGATCCCATCTAAGTTCCTTTTGAAAAGGAAATTATCAATTATGGTAAATTTCAGATCCTTTTTATGTGTAATATCTTTTCTTTTTGAGAGGAAGGTGGCTCGGATAATCACCCATCTGCATGAAATGTATCTTATCCGATACCCATTTTTCGATTCATTTTCTTGGATACAGAGCTCCATCTCAAATTCTTCATTCATTGGGACTATCAGATCTTTTGCGAGATACAGGAATAGACCCTCTTCCTTGTACCAAATTTATGGGTTTTTTTCATTATCATATTCTAAGATCATAGTGATCTAGTTGGACCTTTTATCATTTATCTCACCCTCCGTGATGTATTCTTTGACATTGGAGTGCGCCATCGTGATCATGATCTTGCTATTGGTAAATAGGTGCCTGAATTTCTTCAGACCTTTTATAATGGTGTAAGCCTATTTCTCCACAAAGTTGTACCTTGTCTTGTAATCATGGAGAGTTTTGAAAAGAAATAAATTGTATTCTCCTCTCCTTTGGGCTCTCATTTTTGTGTCAGCACGGATGCTACGATGTGGTCACTCCTAAATATGTACATGATGAAATCCTTATATAATTTTGGGTTGCATAGCACTGGTGAAAATGCAATTGCCTTTTTGACCTCCTCAAAGGCTTGATGACCTTTAGTGGTCCATTTGAAGTTTAGATTATTTTTAATCAATTTGATCAAGCAGATCGTTCCAAAAAAATCTGAAATGAATTTGCTGACAAAGTTAATCTTTCCTAGGAAATATTCTACACGCCTTCTTATTGACAGGTAGATATAGTTATAGAATGTCCATGATGCTTTCGGATTGATTGAGATCCCATCCTTTGAGACAATGTGTCCTAGGAGTTTACCTTGTGGTAATTCAAATATGCACTTCTTCGGATTTAGAGAGATTCTAAGTTGTTGACACTTCTTAAATATAGCCTCTAGGGCATTGAAATGATCTTCAGTGGCTTTGGTAAACACTGTGAGGTCATCCAAGTATATTAGGATTACCTTGTTAATCATATCTCCAAATGCGACATCCATGAACCTTTGAAAAGTAGACCTAGCAATGGTGAGTTTGAACTACATTTTTGCATATGCAAAGGTTCCCCAATTGGTTGTAAAACTGGCCTTATGTTGGTCTTCCTCCATGAGCCATATTTAGTTGTAGCTAAAAACTATTAAGAAAAGATAACATTTTTGAACCTAATACTATTTGTAATATTTGTTCCATGGAAGATAAGGGTTAGTGATCTTTAAGGGAAACTTTATTCAAATCTTTGAAATCCACATAGAGTCTGATTTCACCATTTTTCTTCCTTACCAATACCATATTAGACACCCATGTGGAATACTTGATTGGGAAAATTATCCCATCCTAAAGGAGCTTCCTAATCTCTTCGGCCATGAGAAATTCTATTTTGGATTTACAAGCCTATGGTTTTGACGCAAAGGCTTAGTCCCTCTTCTATTTCAATAGTATGCTAGATGGTATCCTTATTATAACCATGTAGGTCATCATAAGTCTAAGCTATTACCTTGTCATACTCATGGAATAGAGCCACAAGTCTTTTTTTGGGTGACTAACTTCTCGACCTTTAGCTTTTTCCCATTGGCCACTTCCGATTCTATGTAATATTCCTTGACGCTAAAAACTTCATCCTACTTACATTAGCATCATGAAATCAAAAATTATTTCCAACGTTATTATTCCTTTTGGAATTTTGTTCATTTTGAGTAGGATGATTTGATATATGCATTCTTCTTCAATTTTGGTTGGAGTTGGTCTACAAACTCTTTAGATTCCTGTAAGAAGAGAAAAATTTGTTGGTCACTTTTAAATACCTACCAATGATCCACATTATCGGGCACAGGTGAATGATAAACCTCACCATCTCTTTGTTTTTTATCAAATCGAAAATGGGTCATATTGTGATCTGATCTGGGTCATTCTATCTACTTCAATGTTTTGATCCCGAGGTATAACCTTAATGTTAAAGGCCTCAAAATATTCAATAAGATCCCATACTCTATGAAGATAGGACCTCATCCTTGGGTTTTTCGTGGCAACGGTGTTTCTAACCTACGTCACAACTAAGCTCAAGAGTCCCCAAAAAATTCCCTCAGTTATTGTACACCCTCTCTGCACGCCAATGTCAAACCATGCACTGGATCCTCATACATTGCTTCATTACTTGTGCAAGTGAACTTGAAGAGAAACATCTAGAGTATCTTCCTTCCACCTAGCAAGGATAGGCATATTCTGGCTCATGAGTCATTTATGCTTCTAGCTCCATTGAAGTATAGAGTCCAAATTTGGAAATACTTTGTGGGATTCTTTTCACTTTTACTATCCTCCTCATAAATTTTGGAATAGTGGGATTCTCAGAAAAAATGACATAAGTACCTAACGCAATGGAATTGAAGTTTCTAAAGGGGTCTCCTAGTGATAGTTCAACTAAATAGTTTCTACTTCTATGGTCACCTTCATCTATGTATGAGTCTTCTTCTCGGGTGATCATGGAATGTGAGGCTTCAAAACCTGAGGCTACTTGAACCATTATATGGTCCTCCATGAGGGGCTCTAATTTTACCTTAATTTTTTATCCATACTTAGTCCACAATCTAGCCTCCAATGTTAGTAGTGAAATCATGGGATAGACATAATCTGAAGACCAATGAAACATCAATTACAACTATATCCTATGGAAAATTAATTTCGGGAAGGAATAGAGTTGTAATGGGATAATTCTAATAACACCAATGGTTTGAACTGATTTCCCATCCAGTTGCATGACTCAATTCCTTAGGGGCTCATATTTGATTCCTAAGGCATTTGTATTTTCTTTGGGCATAACCGTAGTGCTTACACCAAATTCTATCATGGAGTTATGTAGTAATTTCTTACCAATTATAAGAGTCATGAAGAAGATTTGGGGTATTGGTTGAATTAATCCTTCCTTTTGGTTCATTAGCAATGAATCTATTTGAGTTTGAGTTTTTTTATTTTCTCTTTCCCTTCTGGTTGTATTCGGGCCTGCCACTAGATTTCAATGCTTCTTGAAGTAATTCCTTTTTCTCTGGAATACCCAAGATATCCCACAATGATACATTGGTTAGTGTCCTTTAAGTTGTTTTACTACATTTATTTTTTTGAGTAGTTATGCTTTGGAGACTGTTGGTATTTCACCCACTCTCCATAGGATGGACAATACCTTGATTCCGAGTGGCTACTAGAAGCTCTTGTCTAGTGTGGGTGGAAGTCCAATAGATGTTGGAGATTCATTCCTTGCTTCATTCGCTACTAGAAAAACAAGTGACAAAACTTATTTCATCTACCTTTGGAGTGAGTGTTGTATTGTGCTTGTATCGGAGAAGAAGTAGATAATTCATTTGTGAATATAAATTCTTCTCCTTCGATCCAATATAAAGTGTATGTTTAGGTGCAATCTCACCTCTTGTTCTAGGAACATCCCTTACATTTGCACGCAACAAAGGTCATGTTTTGAACTCCAGGGGGTGGTAAGGTCCGAAAAAATTGACCTCATGGCCTTCCATCACTCTTTGCTCTACTACCTTTTGTTGTAGATTCCCTTTAGGGAAATCTCTTGGCATATGAGGGTATTGCATGGAAAACGCCTAATATTGGGATCTTCTACAAAATTATTCTATCATAGAATAATTTCTCTCCCATTATTAGGTGGGAGGGTCTGGAGTGGTGTTGACAACCTGGATAATTTGGTTAGACGGTTACGCCGATAGAGGTTTTTAAGTATTATGATATTATAATGGGTAAGCGGGTCTACCCCTTTGATAGCCTTGATAATTATGTCTTGGGTATGTGCCTTGGATCCTCTTAAGATTGACTAGCTCATTAGAGAATTTCCTGAGGATGTTTTTACTTCCTCCATTTCCAAAGAAGAAGATGATGATGTTGCAGAAGCAAGAGCGGAGAGTGGTGGCTCCTTGGGAAGATGGGTAACTATACATAGACATTGGAGCTTGGGTAGAACTTGATGTTTGCACTTGAGGAAGAAGAGATATCATGAGATATACTAGAAAAGGGATCTTTGAGGAAGTTTCCCATTATCTATCAAGTTATTTTCATCCTAGACTGCAATATCATATGCTTTTGAAAAGAATCTCCTCCTAACGACTGAATCATCACGGAAATATCCAAGTTTAGGGACTTTAGGTAAAAGACAATAGCCATACATGCAGGTAGTTTGGATAGAACTAGAATCCTTTACCATGTCTTGTGGAATTTGGTATTGAAATCAGTCATAGGCTCTTGTGGAGATTTCTTGATATTGATAAGTAGTTGTAAGTAATGAATAGTTATTACCATTTTAGCTTAATATTGTAAAAATATGTTTCCTAATTGATCCTGGTACCAACAAAGTTAGGATTCAAGGATATGTACCAGTCGATATCTTTTCCATTAAATAAGGTAATCTAGTAACCTTAAGGAAACATCTTTCTATGATGTAATGTACCATGAAGATATCCATAACATCCTCGAAGATGTTTCTCTTGGGAGTCTTAAAATCTTCACCACTAAATTTAGGCAGTGCATTTAGTGCATTGGCTGGAATGGGATTCCACATTGCCATAGCTAGTGGTAAGATGAAAAGACTTCCCTGGCTCCATGAGATGAAATATCTTGGAGGTTATTAGGCCATTATGATGGGTGAGAAATTTAGTTGACTTTAATAAGGTTCTACCAGGGTGGAGTGTTGATAGAGTCTAGTTTGGGGAGACAGAGATCTTTCAATCTATCTACCTCTTTTGTTTCTTCTGGAGACAAACTATAAATATTTGAATGTGCCTAATTCTCTTATTATTGACCTTGTTTGAATCCTTCTCATGAAATAGAGAAGATTAAACCACCAGTATATATTTGGAATGGATTCATAAGATGTGTAGCTACAAATCCTCCAAAGGATGGAAATTGTTATATCACACACCAAACCTAGAAATATTTGAATTTTAAGCTTTCAATGTTGGTCCCATCGGGTGTTCCAAGAAAAATGTTGATGATTATCTTTACAAATGAACCACCAAAGTCATGGGAAATATTAGAGATGTGGGACTTGGCCCTAAGATAACCTCCAAATTTTATAGAAGTTGGATCTTCTCTGCTTTGTGTTGAGATAAGGGTTAGAGAGAAAATAAAATAGTAAATGAATCCTATCTAAGGTGATGGACCGAGACTTTACCTAGAGAACAAAGATATTTTGAAATAGCTACTAGATTAATTGAAGAGGTTTCAACATGGTCAATTATTCTGGAGATATCTCAAATTATCAAAGGCCAAATAAAACTAAAACATAACCATGAGTAAATGAATAGATTTATGCAAAATAATAAAGGGCATGTAACATGATAGATATTTAAACATTCATCTAAAACTAAAAAGTAAACATGAAGAGATAGAGGACACAGAATATTGTGATCGTTTAGTGCATAGAACAAGAACTCTTATTAATAGAGAAAACAATACATAAGGCCAAAATGTCACAGATTATAGTATTCTTTTACAATAGAGCCTTTCTAAGGCTAGTTAACACAATAGAATGAACCTAAACTACTCTTGCAGAGCTCTGGAACTTATTTTATATCTTCTTTATTTTTTTATATTGGTACAAGAACCTTCCTTTATAGACCACATGGCTCTTGCTCGAACATGCCTCCATTAAGATTTACACCACCTTCATTTATTTCTTACCTACAAGATATTTGAACTTTAGATCAGATCTCAAATGCATGCTTTGAGACTTGAGATTGCATTCAATCCATCAAACCTTGAGGCCCTTAATTCTTTAATGGTTCTGTTGAAGGTGGTGGCTTCTTTACTTGACACATGGAGACTTTGCACTTATCTGGGGCCTTTCCTTTTCTCTCTCCTCTTAAACCTATGCTGGAAGATGTATGGAGGCCTATGCACTCCTCCACTTTATCTTTGAATTTTCAACCCACTTGGGGATGCTTAGTCATGCTTTAGCCATGTGGAGGATTCTCATTGCTTGAAGACTCCCGATGCTTTGTGCCTTCTCCAAAGTGCTCCGAAGGGATATGTGGATATCCTCCATGTTTGGTTCCATACTTAGGAAAAATTAGTCCTGAAAAAACACAAAAGAAAGCTGAAAGGAAAAGGGGTCGGGGCGACAAAAGGTAGCATTAATGGAAGAGCCCCACAAAAATGTAGAAATACTTCTATAGTTATCTTTCTAATATACTAATGTGTGATTCTTGTGAAACATTTTTATGCAGGATTTTTTTCCATTTTTTTGCATTATCTCTGTTGTTTTCTCTTGTCTGTGGGTTTTTCCCTATGATTGGTGTGCACACTTGTTTGTTTTTTGCACCCATAATGGCCTTGCATGGCTTGCAACATCATTAGTGATGTCCCATGTTTGTAGCCCACTTTGTGTGGGTTAATTTTCTTCTTGTGTGGTTACATTACATTGCTTGGTAGCTTTTACATTGTCTTCTACATGCATGATTTTCGTACTAACACTTGTTTTTGGCTAGCCATCCTTATTTGTGCATACCTTGGTTTCTACCAAGCACATTCCCTTCCCCCTGCAGGGAAGAGTTACAGATTACATGTGGTTGGTCCTCTTTTGGGGCTACATTATCCTATCAACATTGGTATATGCACCCCCAAAGAGGGGGGAATCATTTGGGGTTTTAAACTATACACAACACATTTACACCGGTTCAACTCAAAGTGTACTTTTTACCCTTGGCATTATGGGTTTACATACAACGAGTGAGTTTAGACCAGTCTATGAACTCCATACACAACAAATTTTAAAGGACATGGTTATCCTTAACATTTATGGAAGAAGTTACAAGCTTGGAGGTTACAATGGGTGTGCCTCCCTACACTAATTTGTCCAGTGGTGTCAGATTGCCAAAAAAACTAGGACAATACAAAGATATCTTCACACACATTCAAGGAAGTAGTTAAAGGTTGGAGGACACAGAGAAATTACTTCCTATACTTCTTTGGCCTATGGCATCGGATCGCCAAAAAAACTCGACAAAGACAAGTATATCCTTCTATACTCTTTCTCTTAACATGGATTAGGTGTACATGTTCCATTTACTCTTTTTCATTTGTATCTTTTATGTTTACATACATTTACATGAATCTTCTACATTTCATTTTTACACATACATACATACATACATATTTGACTACTTGATCATTTTCTCCTTGCGAGTCCATGTGTACGAGAAATAAGAAGTCAAATGGGGAAACAATAAAAACAACGACCATAAAAAAATTCATTATAGTACACACCTTACTAACCTTGTAGGTACATCACACACATTAGTAGCTAAGTTTTTGTTTCTGACCTAGTTTTACTCTTTTTCATTTACATATTTTACATTTTTGTTCATTTTCATCTTTAGATTCCACTATCCATCATCTTTTTGTCATTCTATGCTTTGTCAGGTCCTTCAACACATTTTCTACTATAATCTTCATGGACATCAAGTATGCATCTCTATCTACTGTATGTTACCAAGCTTTCCGCTCACCAACATAAAGTGGGGAAAAATGTAGTCACAAAATCATGCACTTTAGATATTATTTAATCTCATTTTCATACTACTATTTAGAAGGTTCTTGAGTGAAGAAAGTATTAATTAACCCCTATCTTTTGGCCATCTTGTTTTATTTTATTTCATCATTCTCAACATTTTACATCCATATGACCTATCTATTTTTATCATTTTCCATTATTTTAGCCTTGACTTTGGCACCTAGGACAAGATCTTGGGGCACCCATGGGTGCCTTAGTCCTTTTGATCTTTCCCTCCACTTTTTGGGAACTTTCTAGACATTTTAGATTCCTGTATTTTTGGTGGTCATCTATTTCAGGGTTAATTATGAAATCAGATCAAGAGAACCCTACAAATATAAAGCTATGAGACCATAATGAGGGACCAAGCATTAGTCACTACTATCATCCACCTAGAGTTACATCCATCTATTCATTGAATATCACTTGCATTCACATAACTCGATCACAAGGCACAAACATGGACATCTACATCACACATAACATAAAGGATAATTCTATTCTATTCCATGCACACATTTTATTACATTTTATACATTTATTTATTACTCACTACTTCAAAAAGTGTGACTGGAACATAAGCACGTAGTGCACATTATGCACACACTCACATGAACTAAATTTGGGTCCAAACTTTAGTCTAGAGCTTAGTTAATAAGCCCAATCTTGTGGAAGTTGATTTCAGCCCAACCCATTCATTTGCATTATTTTTTTTTATGGTTTTAATACTTCTCTTCAATCCTTTTAGGTCTTCTATTCATCTTAGAATATCAACGACATCCGGAGTAGTATAGTGAACTTGATGCGATAGACAACGAGAGTTTCGGGCCATCTGCTGAACCTCTAAAGATCAGTTCCAAATATTTTACACAGACAAGGGAACCCATTTAGAAGATTAGATCACTGTGGGTGCCCCAATCCCTCTCTAGGTGCCCCAGTTTAAATACACAACCTAGATTCATCCTTTTCGAGACTTCTTCACAGTCGTTCGTACTTCCAAATTCTCCAGTCACCTATGTGACACAATCCCGTGAGCATCTTCTATTCAAACGATTTATTTCCTCTTCTCTCTTACACATTAGGGTTAACATCTCCCTTTTAATAGTTTCTTGGGTCATTAACATACTTCATTATATTTATTTATAAGATCTATGTACTTTACTTTGATTGTTCATATCGTAGATTAACTAGTACCTATATTACATTTTTAGTTAATCACCTAGAAACTTATCTAAAAATATGATATCCTATCCCCAAGCCCCTTGAATCACTATTGAACCTGAATTTGATCCTTTTTCTTGAATTTTCCAACTTTTATAAGAAAATATTGAAGTTAATATCGAGTGGAAAATTGTTTTGAATCTAAAATTCTCTTTTCTCTTTCCCTCTACAAATTTATCTATTTAAGAAAAGGGATGAAAACATATGAAACCATCCCTTAACTCTAATTTCTTTACCAAATATTAAGGACTAAAACAGGTCCTTTCTTGACAAGAATGAAGAACTACTGAAAGTTAGAAACACATGCTGATTTGTACAGACTTGGGATTTGTTGTTAAAACTAATTTTCCCCAAACATTTCTCGACTGAAATGGATTGTGAAAGTGAAACAACAACACACAAGATATATACAATGATGAATATCATACATTCCTCAAATGAAACATACAACATGTGCACAAGCACTTATTTTTCTAAAAGAAAACCTACCTACTCTACTCTAACCCAAGGCAAAGGAAGATAAATGAAACCTAAGATAGGAAAGGAGAAAAACATTCCTTTCCTCAAAAATTTGGACTATGTAACTTATTTTACAATGGACATGGTCATGTGCATGAGTGAAAAAATAACTAGAAGTTATTTCTTCACTCTATTCATCAAGGTATCAACTGAAAAACAAGACAAATACCTCTTCTAGTTGCTTTGTATTTGGATTCGAGAGGTATTGCAGCTAATCCTTGGCACACTGAAATTATTCCTCATGCTATGAAGTTAACATGACTTGTGGAAAATTTTATCTTGACTCCAATGAAGCCAAGTACTTGATTGGGAAAGGTCTGATCCTTAAGGTTTTTCCATGGCTCTGAATCCCAACTTCAAGAATGAATTATTCTTCTAGAATTTCTGGAAAAGGTGAATGTTTGCATGATGATTTAGATCTTGTTCTTTATCTACAAATAGTTGATCCTCTACTTTGATGAATGATATGGGAGCGGTGTTATCCTTGTTTCCTATATCCTCAACAACATGAAACTCCCCAAGGTTAATTGTAGAATTTGATGAAGTCCTTGGTGAATCATTGCAACTTGTTGAAGCTTGTGGATCACTTGGGAGTTTCTATTCCTCCACTTGAATACCAAAATGATTCTCGTGTCGATTTCTCATCCAAAATTAAATTTTATAGATAAAAATCTTCCATTTTATTCTCTTGAGGAATTTTATGGGTAGTAAGGTATTCAAGTATTTCCTCCATGATGAATTCATTAATAAAATTATTCTCAATGAAAGATGAAGGAAGAAAGAAATATGAATTTTCATTACCACAAGAAAGCAAGAAGCTTTCTTTTATCTGCTCTTCCTATAGGGCCTCTAAAACTAATTTTTTCTCCTCCACGTGCTCCTCTTCTTGTGGATTTGGAACTGATTTATCTTCCTCTTCAACTAATTCTACATCATGTGAAAATACGGTGCCATCATGCACACTACACTCTAAGAAAATGGAATCCGGTAATAATTTTCTTGTTCTTCCTCTTTGTTGCTACAAAATAATTTTTCACCACCTATTCTTGAACCTTAATCCCAACTAAAGTCATAGTCATCAATGGAATTTACTTAACATTGAATCTTACAACCCATTCTCTCAAGTTTCTTGTAATTTATTCTTTACTAGGATCCTTAGTTTTAATACCCCCTTGACTAATTTTATGATTTCCTTCTTCCCAAAATGGGTTTGGAAATGTAAGAGAAGGGGTGGGTTGGGATTCAACTCATTTTTTCATTATATTTTGTGGAAGGGAAGGTTTGATTTATTATTTCTATGGATGGGAAGGAGTTTTGGAAGGGAAAATGGTAGAGAATTCAAGATGGGGTGGAAGATAAGAAGATGGAGAAATGAATTCCAAAATTGGAGCAGCAGATGGAAGGTTAGGGAATTGAATCTCGGGATGAGGTGGTGTATATTAGGGAATGTGAGATATATGAGATGATAGTGTGGGGTTTACCCATTCATAATGTCTCATAACACTAAGTTCATAAGCCTTAATCTCCTCATTCTACTTTGCAAGTTGTGGCAGCATTTCAACTATGAAATCAAGCTTCTTTTGAGGATTGTAGTGTCTTGGGATAGGGCTAACCCATGGACAAGGGACCTTGAAACCAATCCCAAATGCTTTCGATTGAATTGTATCCTTTTTTTGTACCATATTTGCCTCTATTCTTTGGATTTTCCTTTGTACATCAAGTATCTTCCATGGAATCACCGCCATCACTTGCATAACCCTATTCTTGATAAAAATTTTGGCTAGGAAAATAACCGCATCACTCAATTGGGATTTGGTATGAAAATTATTGTTCATGATGAGGTTTGTAAAAATGATCTGGGGGAGAATTTTGAAAGCTGTGGAGGTGAACTAAACTAGTTCTATTGCTGCAAGTGAGAATTCCATGATGGAAATGAATTCATGATTGCACAATTTTATGGATGGAAGAAAAATGAAAGATATGGAAAGAAAATGGATGGAAATGTATGGATAGAAAGGTCTATAAATAAGAAAATGGGTTTTTAGATCGGTGGAGTCACCAGTTGTGTATATAATATACCTCAAAGGTTGAATTTCATCAAAATCAAAACAAATTTGATGAAATGAAGTGGTAAGGTACTTCAAAACTATCCTTTGGGTGTGCCAAAGCTGGCATTAGTGGAGGTAGCATGGTGGAAAATATATTACAATGGAACACCTATGAAATGTATAGCTTTCACCTACTAGTCCCACCGGGTGTTCCAAAACTATTATCACCAAATTACAACACCCTCTAATTTTTCATGTGTGTGTGCATGAGCTATCAGTGTAATTGGGTAACATTGGATCATCTCTCAAGTTATGGGACTTGCAGACTTGAGATGAACCTCCAGAGAAGGTTGGTTCCTCTACCTAATCCTAGCAATAAACTAATCCTAATGCAAGAAAAAAATATCTACTCCTAATCTATCAATTCCAAGGAGACTGGAAGAAGGAGAATGCATGAAAGAAGGTAAAACCTACACTACAGAGGTGATATCACTAGAAAAAAGTGGGGTGTTGAACATTTAAAAATGCATGAACATAGAAAAAGATGAACATGGAGAGGATGAACAAGCATCACAGACCAAAATACATACAATATACCATCTTCATTAAGCACAACAACATTTAAACATGTAATGGGAATAATAAAATGCACATAATACCTACAAGCATGAAGAAAGGCAAGAGAAAATAATAAAAATAATGCAAGGATAGAGAAATAATCACAAACACCACTTTTATTGCTCCAATAATTTACATAATACATCATTGTTGAGGAAAGAGGCATGATTCACCCTTACATAGCTCAAAAATGAAGGCTTGCATCCTCACACCACCCAACAAAAAGAAGAAGAGATCAACATGAGAAAATTGTCCAACTCATACCAAAATGATCTCTTTTTACAATATATAGAAGAATGAATGAGATAGAGAGAGAGAAAGAACACTAAATTCCCCTTCAACCACCAATCAATGGAATTAATTTACATTCACAAGTTATGCGAGATCCAAAAAACCCATTCCATCATGTCCTATACCGTGTAGAAGAAGAAAATGCACCTATGTCTTCATTTAATGCTCCAGAATTGCATGTAGGTGATCATTTAGATTCGAGATAGTTTTTGATTTTTTATGCCACATACCCTCATAAAATATCTGATTTATTACTCACATGTTTTAGTACATTAAATTTCAAATCCAACAATATACATTTTGTGAAAAATGGAGTTCGGGAGCTTTAGATATCACCATGTAGATCGCAGGGGATTGTGTGGAACAAAAACAAAACTCCTTGTCACGTGTCCCTTCATCATTGGTCCAGTAGGTATAGCGGGTAAATCGGGACTATGAGGAACATAGAGAACAAGGTTATTTTTTCTTCATAGGCCCATTTCATCCGATCCAACCGCATCTATTCATCGCCCCACCCCTTTACACTACGAAGATATCAGCTCCATAGGGGAACCTGGCGACCCCATGGAACTTGTTCTGTCTGGGCCTTAAAACCCATACCACCCACACAACACACAACCTTACTTCTCTTAACAATGTGGATAATTTAGTTCCATTTAGAACTTGATCCCATTATAAATATGTACCTCTTAAGCCCCAAAACCTGACTTCTTTGTAATTAACTAGATCTGCCCAACTCCAATGCAAATCGAGCATTTTGAGCACTCATGAAACATGTGACCATCGGGAATAAGTACCACATGGGCCCCAAAATTCCATTTTTCTACACAACAAAGGGTCTTTTACAATGAGGATGTCAAACCAGTTCTAAGAACTCTAGTTCCACTTGTAGTAGTTCCATCCGCACCCCCGTGACACACAATGATACCTTTGAAATAGCCCTTTTCACATTTTCCCATTTTTTCACTAACTTGTTAGATTTTTCTTAGGTTGAGGGAGTTAGGTAAAATACAATGAAGTACCCTAAAAGCCAATTTATCCAAATTTAACCATTTTTCTACCAAATTGGCTAAGTGTCGAGCCTTGAAGAGGGAAAATTACACCAAATGACCTCCAAATGCTCCCAAATCAACAACTGTCCAAAAACATGAAATTTACTTGAAAATCCAAATTCTCCCTTGAAATCCTGATCAACTACCTAAGCCCAATTTCTCCCAAGTTGTCCATTTTTTCCATGGGAAAATGGATAATAGTAACAACTCATCAAAGTGATTCACCTCTTTTACTCGTTTACTTCCTAAAAAGTTATAAGGATGTACTTGTAATTTATTTACCACCTCATGATCAACACAGATGATAGGAGGAATGTATTCCATAGGAATATCGGCTATTGGATTGATCCCAAGAGAGATTGATTATGAGCATTAAGGTTTCTTACATATTCCTCCAACTACACATTTTTTGATTGTATTCTTCATTCTGAGTGAGGAGGTGGGAAGCATATTCCTTGAATAAATGAGATTCACCCTCATGTGGAGCTTGAACCAATGATATATGAGTCAACTCGTAATATAATAGAGTAATTTCCTCTATATGATTTTCACTTCTAGGCCTAGTAACGTCAACATATTAATTACCCGAGGTACCATTTGAAGAAGTAGAATGTTGTATGGGCCTTATTTCATCGTTGAGACTTTAGTGTTCCTGATGTTTCTTCGATACTTGGAATGAAAAAATTATTTGGTATCCTTGGTTGACCCTCGATCATTTCTTAAATCCATGGAGGTTGGCACAATGTTCATCACTAGAGCACTTTCAAGAGCTTGTTTTGGAATCAACTCTTGATCATCTTGGGAAGACATACTTATAATCTATTGAAGAGAAATTTGTTACTATGAACCAATCTTGATTTCCTTAACCTAGCTTGGCTTAACCAAATTTCCTCAACTCACCTAACCAACTCTACTAGCTTACCAAACTCACTTAACCAACTCAATGAGTTAAAATCAACTAGCTCACCTTGAACAACTCACTAAGCTCACTCAATGAGATCATTAGAGAAGTAAGGATATATCCAACATGATTGAATATTTAAAATGATGAACTTTGGAGCTCTTTAACATTTTTACATATCTTGTCACTCTACATATGTCTCTTTCTTTTAAATCCTCTACCATGTGATGTTCTACCTTACCTGTAATGTTCTACCACACAATTGTGACTAGAATGATTCCTTAAAATCCCTATGAATGGGGAATTATATTCTTTGAGATATGCAACCATCTTGAACCCTTGTGGATATGTAAAAATTAACAAGATTAATGAAAATGAATCCTACAGAACTTTCGATGCCCAAAATGGAGGCTTTCTATTTTTAGTAGGTTGAACTAAGACACAGTATTTTGGGATATTTCATCTATTTTTCTCCAATTTAAAATTATTGATCATATGACATACTCAATTCAAATCTAGTGACGATGATTTTATATTTTTGGAAGCTTTTAATTTTTAGACAAATTTCCTTTTCTTTTTCTTTATTCTACTTTTTTGCCTTTTTAACCAAAATTGCCTAGTTTATCATTTTCACTATTCACTGAGTGCACTATTATGAGGGGACTTGCTATTTTTAGTAAGTTAATATTTTTAGTAAGTGAGGGAGCATGTACTTAATATTTTTAGAAATTTATTTTTCCTACTTGTATTGCGAAAAAACTTTCATCACTCGATTAGGCTCTCTCCCGGATTCCATGCTCAAGATTTCGATTCAATTCGTCTACTAAAATGTCTAAAAGTTGAAAAATAAAATTATAGGGAATTAAAATAGGGTTTTATGCCATTATAAAATGAGGGAATCATCTAATATGTTGTTACTTTCTTCTTGTAGGCATCTCGGATGAAGAGAAACTATGAAAATCTCACCCAGTTTCGTTTACCAATTTTCAAGATATGATTTTTTAAGTTTTAGAGAATATGGTCACTCCTGGAAAAAATTGGTTATGGTTTCGGGAATTTTTTTAGGTTTAATGGAGGTTATTACTTAGAAAACATGGATTTCATGAGAAAAATGAGATGGGTAATAACTTCTTTGTGTTAAAACCTTCAAGTATCATTTTCACTTCATGAAAAGAATGAAGATGGGTAATAGCTTCTTTGTGTTTAAAATACTTAGCCAAAATTTGAGTTTTCAACCAACTTGATATGGGAATAATTTTATCATCCCATCTATCCCCTTGGGACAAGGACATAAGGGAAAGGAAAATACACCATGAGCTAGGTTTTACAAGTGGTGTTTGTTGATTTGACAATGAGAGAGTGTGCAAAAACAACCTTCTATCACACAGGAGCCAAGGCGGGTTTCAAGAGGCACCATGGCAGGGGCAAGGATGGGGCACATTGTCTTGTCCGATATATCCCCAAGGGACAAGAACATTAGGGGAAGAAAAATTCACCTTGATGTGGAGGTAAAAATTACAAGTTGTGGTTTGACGAGACAGAGAGGGCAAATGGATTAAAAATGCACTATTGAGAAAGTTTCAAGTCATATGAACAACCATCAGTGAAAAAAACTTGGGGAGAAATTTATTTTCCCATCTATCCCCAAGGGATAGGGAAATAAGGGGGAAAACAATGCCCTCACCCGGGTCGATAAGTGGAAAGTAATGATTGCACAATTGGAGGGCTAGAAACTAGGACAAAGTGCTTACGGAGCTTGTCCGGGTCAAGTGGAGGTCCAAGAGGCATAAGTGAAGATGGGAAAATTTGACTGCCTAATATGTCCCCAAAGGATAGGGGTAGTAAAACTCACCTCAACTTCAGCCGACATTTTTCCTCTTGTAAAAATGGCTAAGTCTTGAAAGCTTAGCTTAAGGAACCTTGAATTTGAATTTTTTGGAGCTTTAAGAGGGTGTTTTCAGAACTTATTTATATAAAATTGACTCTAGAATACCTTCATATATGAATGGTATGGGTACCATCATTCAATTATTCATGAAAACCCCTTAACAATAGCCTTTTTCTCGTAACAGCGTAAGGTGTACTTGTTGAAAATGAGATGTGGAAAGAAGCACATGTGTCTTGCAAAAAATATGAAAGATCCATCATTTAGAGAATTGAATTATATTTCCAATGATATATTGTTTGATCTCTAAATTTTAAAAAAATTCCCGGAATCATCTTATGAGGCTCAAGCACTATTTCAGATTGCAAGTTCCTTCACCTTCAAATATTACCAAAACTTTCCTAAAGGACTTGAAATCTTCTCTAGACTATTCACCACCACTTCCTAATGATTTTGAGCCATCAAATATTTCCTTGAGAATGCAAAGATGTCGAAAAGGCCAAAAATATCCTTTCTTGGCCTCTTGAATAATTATCTTTTAGAAGTGTTGTCTTGATTGTAATGAGTTACCTTGTTTCATCATTTGAAACATATGAGAAGGTTTTTATAACACATATGGGGATTTAAAGGATTATAATAGGCATGAAACTAAGGGAAAATTGATCCACAGAGGGTCCAAAAGGGATTTCTAGCAAAAACTTTTGCACTAAGATAAAATTTTCATGTTTCAACATTGAATTTTTCATTTGCTAAAAAACATGAAAAAAGGTCATTAGTAAATGATCCAAGAGGACCACAGCGATGCTCACCATCCATAGGGTAATCTCACAGTCCATCCTAAGGGGAGAGGAATATGGAGAGATGACCTTGTTATAGCCATGAATTTTGATTGATCTACAATGATATGTATCACACTTCATGAGACCATTTATTTAAGCTTGAGTTCCATATGGCATCCCTATATATAGAGACAAGTTTTAGATTTTATTTGTATATGTGCTGAGTTGGGTTATTATGTTTTCATTTTAGCTCATGATAAATGTATACCATTGTTTATTATGATGTTTGGATATATGATTTTAGATTTATGTATGAGTATAATAGATTTGTGAGTACATGATGATGTTATATCTTGTTTTGTCGCTTCCTATATATTATTTATCTATATTTTTGTCTTTCATTTTAATATAGATAGATTAACCATTTATCCTTTCTCATTACATCACCTACCTATCATGTTGGGTAAAGTAGAGGGAAATAAAGCATTATTTGGATGAAATGTTTGTTAGAATGGGGAGTTAGTTAAATGTGGATTGAATGTGATGAGGGAGGGGAACATCGTAACCTAGCTTGCATACTATCACATCATGGAAATGCCTTTATTTGATGTAAGCATAAAACAAAAAGGTAAAATGACATTAAAATCCATAATACAAATATTTTTTCAATGCTAAAGGAATGAATCAAATAAAATACATAAGTAATGTAATACAAGAAAGTAAACAAACAAGCAAACTAGAAAACAAAACAAGTACAAGAAAATGCACTCAAACAAGCAATGTTTAAGAGAGAAGGAAGATTTCTATTTCAATCTTGGTAGATTTCTAACCCACTTTTATTTATTTTCCTTCTCCATATTACCTCATTATTATTATATTAGGTACTTAGTGATAGCATTAGGATTAGAGACTCATTAGCAAAAATATCATATCTCTACCTCATTCACGCATGCTTTAGGGATAGAAACAAGCTTGGAATGACATTACAAAACATTAACAACCAATGAAATAAATTCAATAACCTCATGCAGACCCATATACACTTGTAACACACCTCTATGACCATGTGTGACCTCATGACATACTCCAACCAACTCAAGAGAGATAAAACCATGACTAGAGCTACTGAACCATGCACCAGGACCTCATAGGACTTCATGAAAATCAGTCACTACCAATCAACCTTCATAATTTCTACTAAATGGAACCTTGTTGATACTCTCATGACCTCATGACACCATTTTCCATCAATGGAATTTACGTCAATGACAACCTTAACACACAATGGACAAAAATCTCACCTTTTGTAATTTATGGAAACCAACAAGACAACACACCTACATGACATCATTTCCATGTTTATGATGCTTCTCTCCCCCTTTGACATCTATGGAAAAGGATATTGTAGTGAGACACCATGAGAAATGAAAAAAATACACCATAATGAAAAAAATTCTTAAAACAATGTACTTAAATCAATAGCTCCCAAGTAGGACCGAAATATCTCCTTTTTCAATCCTCCAAGTAGATAAGAAGATCCTCTCTGGAACTCGATAAAATAATAAAACTAGCTCTCCCTCAAAATTTACTCTCCATTTTTCTTTGTTTTGCCATTTCATATCTCTCTAGGTCTATCCAATGCTCAAGTCCACAAAATTTGTCTCCAAGGCTAACAAAGGTACCTGCTTAGACCAATGACCCTAAAGCTCATTCTCATACAAAAAAATCAACTTTCTTAGAGCTCTACAAACCCAAAATCCTCATGTAAAAACTTTTAAGGCTCTTCCTTGACATAATTCATCTAAATCTAACTGAAAAACAAAAACTTAAGCTTCATACCTTCCTTGAATGTTGTGTAGATGCACAATAAATTTTTCATAGTTCCCGAATCTTCCTTTCAATGATCTCATAACCGTCTTGAGCATATGAATTTATTATCAAGTCATAAAACTTGTGATTAATCTTCATTGTGCATTTCTAAAATCTCACACCATCTAAAACATAGTTAGGGAGGATAAGCCAAGCTCCCATTTATTGGTGAGAAAAAATAGACATGTGGCATGCCTCTCATCTCTATACTATGCTACACCACATACTCTAACCTCGTAGCCCTTTTTATTCTATCTTAGTCACTTTACTATTAGTATTAAATGTTGCACAATTTACCATCTTATATTCACATTTTCATAGCATCTAGGACCTGGTGGATGTCACATATTTGATCAAATCAAACAAGTTCGTGCCTAAACTTGATAAGACAACCTAGACTGTAGATGACACTTACTCTATTCTCGAGCCTTGTTTCATAGTCATAATTGTATAGCAACATTTTATCACTCCTTTTGTATTCTTCTTGAACAAAATCACACTACCTAAGACATATATAAGAGTTATGAGGATCATGAAGTCATCATTCTTACATTTTGAACTTGACGTACTTGTAAAAGTCACAATGGAGATTAAAACTTCATATTGAGCTAAAAGATTTCTAGTCAAAGATCAATACTCCATATTATCCTTGAATATCCCAATAATATCTCCTTGTACTCTACCTTCAAAAATTGTTACATCCCTAGAGAAAACTTGTTACCCTTACACCAATCGTATCAACCTCCATTTACTTTCATATATTTCATCTTTTTGTTAAATTTTGAGACACAAAATTCATGCTTAAAAAATGAGTGATCATACTTGACACTTATTAGAGACACCTATTTCAATCATCATGCACCTTGACTTGAACTCTTGATTACGAGAACCATACTTTGACATAGCTAACATTGTTCAGAGAAAGTACTTATCACATAGAAGCATATATGTACACTTGAATTGTATCGAGTATACTTGAAGAATAAATACAATCTTTGACCTTCTCATATCATTACCATACCTAAGAGATTTTGATAACACAAACACAAACTTGGTAGGAACATTCCTATACTTGTAGCACTACATTTCCCCTTCACAAACACTTGAATGGTGTAATAGTGATCTAGCCTTTTATAGTGATGCATTCACACAAATTTCAGTCTCTCATATAGGTCCTTAATAATTTATTCCATGTCTAAGGCACTTACCTAAATTTAACTTCAACTCATGACCATGATCAACATTATCTCGTGAACTAGTAATATCATAATAGTGACATAATTTTGATGATTTTATAATGACAAAATTTGGGTTTATAGAGGCAGAGAACATGTACTTGATATTGGGTCCTAATAACTTGATACATGATGGTATTAGAATTTTTTTTACAATACTTTTACACACACATAGATCATGTATCATCTTAACCAATTTGTATACTTCATCCATACATATGAAAATTTATGTAGACTCATTTTAGTCCTCTTGTGCCCTTAAATAATTTGTAACACACCTTGTACGCAACCTTGGAGTTATTCACAACATCACCTAATCACCTGTGATACATCATCCTTTAATGACCTTTGAACACTATGGATATTACACTTGAATTTCACTTACTTTACCTTGAATCTTCTTACCTTTGTTATGCATACCTGTCTCTCATAGGTCCTTAATGAAGCATGTCAAAGGACTTCCCCTTTGGGCTTGTTCGACAGGAATATTTTAGATTGATTCCACATGGTGACATAAGATTAATGTCAATGGTCATCCATATATTTACCCTAGGTCAGAGAGACTTCAACCTCATCCATCCTTTGTTTGAAGCAACCATATTTTATATTCATACCACTACTATCAAGTATTTATATTATGTTCCCACATCTTGTTTTAAGACACAATCACTCTTAGAATAAAAGACATCCTTGATTGTAACTTGATGCACCATTAGATATCTAAGACACAAAAGACCTAAAATCCATCAACTCATAGACATTTGAAACATATATTTGCAACATTAGACGCAGAATCTTGACTCGAGTCATGAGGCTTAAATACAAAAAAATTCACATAGATTGTGTTTTAACTTTCTTAAGTATCTCACAAGCTTATGAATTATAGCAAGACTTACATGACATAGTTTGGAGACACAAACATCTCTTGACTAATGAGGGCATATTCTTTTTATATGATTCATAGGCCTTTATTAGAAACACTTGAACTTTACAAGGAGAATCATCTTACAAGGCAAATAAATCATTCTTAGAAAATATGATGGACCTTTTTAAACAACTTCAAGACTTATAATTGAAATGCATAGACTTCATATTCATTACGGTGACAACATACTCAAGTCATTAGGATTAACAAGACAACTATGGCTAAGAACATTTCATAATGTTAAATAGAATCTTATACTTAGATTTTATTTCCTTGACATCATTAATACCCCTTGGACTATAGACACATGAGAAATAAGGAGAGATAAATACCGTTGATCAACCTTTTAGATCAAAAATATATAATATATTACATCAATTAATTCTATTTATCAAGTAATATCCTTGACTTACATTGTGACATAATCTTTAGACCAACCACAACATAGATTACCCTCACGACTACTAAACCTTCACTTATAAATCCTTGATACACACTTTTAAGGATGACACGGATATTTCACAAGACCATACACTCTTGAATCCATTCTTAATAATTACAGGACCTTGATACCTCATATGAAGACATTATAGACCCTAAATGATTTAAGAAAGACTTAGACTCACACAAACAAACTAACATACTCATAATTTTCTTGACACAACTTAAAAACTTGATACCTTGATCAAATACATGACCTTGAACTCATACCTCAACAAACTAATACCTTTGATAGAAATTACATTCCTTGATACATTACTTGACAATAACAAAGACCATAATTATGCATGTTTTCATAACTCGAAACCTATAAAATAAGGACTTAACCTCATGGATCAAATCACATACCTAAAACTTTTGAGGCATATAAAATACCTAACTTCTTCATCTTGTCATACACAAAGGTTTGGATGGCTGATAAGCACATATGTTCTTCTTCAAACAATGAAAACATGCTTCCTTGACCTAGTTTAGGCTTGATAACCTTTTTCCATCTTGATAACACTAAAATATTCCTTAATAGAGTTCATACACTTGCATGATGGGAAGAGAATCAATTGTCTTGACCTCCTTGAATTGAACAACCTCCTTCTTTCCATTTGGATCTAACATGGCAGTCATGGAATCATTCATAGGGTTGATTATCCTCTTTAAAACTCTTCCATTTGATGCTCGATAATTTCTAACAACTCTTGGTGTTCCACCTTGGAGAAAAGATCTACTAATATGTCCTTGTTTTGTAAACTTATGACATACAACACCATCATTTTTTATTATTGGTTCAAACAAATTTAAGTTCCATCCACAATCCTTGTCTCTATGGCCACACTCACAACATGAATGGCATTCACCATTAAATAACACCAACACCATTCCTAGGAGACATCCTTTTGCATTCACTAGCTCCATGACCAAAATCACGAAAAAACAATTTCCATTGAATGAAGAACCATAACTCATAGCATCAAGTTTTCTCGACTAGGTTAGACCTTCTCAAATCACCCTTATTGGTCACCTTCATATCAGATTTAGTACTTGGAACAACATCACCATCACTCTTCACATGTTTTCCTTCAAACCATATGCCTATTTTTTCACCAACCACTGTTTTCCCTTCTAAAACACCATCAAGAGCGTCGAGATATCTTCTCAAGTATCTCATACATGTTTAACCTACTAGATGCATTCTCCAAATTTGATTATAGGGATTTCAATTTTTCCTCATTCCTAGAACAAGTGTCTTATTTATCCTTTAGGGATTTAGACATATTCTCTACTTGATATTTCAAACCCTTGATGGCTTGATCATGATATTTCTCCATGTCACTCATTTTATCTTGCAATCCAAATACCAAAGACTCAAAAATCTCATATTTTTTCCTCCAAAGATCAGCTGATTTACCCATTTGTGCTTCTAGGATCTCCTTCAAGATATTAAAAATACTTGACAATGACCTGCTTCTGATACCAATTGTTGTATTCATAATGAATGAGAGGGGGTGAATCAATCCTACAATTATTTTAACTTCATTAACCAAACCATACATTCATCAATTATATTTTCCATACATCATTCATAACCATGGGTGCTTATTAAGATATGCAACATCAATAACAAGAGCATGAAAAAAAGTACATAACACAAGAACATCATATGTAAGTGGGAAACCCTCATGGGGAATAAAAACCACTGAAACTCTACTGATATTACACACAATAAAGAAATTTAGTGAAGCACAAACTTCACAAGGAGAACTAAACCGTAATTTAGTGAAGCACCCACTCCACAAGGAGGCTAAAATACCTAGAATTACTAAGCACAAATTCACCCACCTTATGATGATGATCTATTATTGTTTTCCATCTAAAACTTATGGATATCTCTAATTTAGCTCATAAATCTTTCTTCAAACCATCATTCACAAAACCCACTCTTTCTTCTTCTTCTTCAATTTGTATTGGATATAATCACTTTAAAACATGTTCTTTATAATTTTTAAACCTATAAAAACTCTTTCATCCTTCATATCTTGCAATAAAACGTGCAAAACACTTTTCCTTGGGTTGCAATTTTCCTCCAAGAGGACTAGTTCAAAAATGAACTCAAAATTTGCTTTTATATGATTTTATTCCTCCAAACACGATAGAGGTAAGTACTATACCTTTTTCTCAACCAATAAAACTTAACGGCATCCCATTACATTCATGAAAATGGTCACATACCCATATAGGTCGGTCATGCCCAAAAACATCTAACTTGCACTAAAAAGGCTAAAAACCCCTTCACAAGGATGAGTAAAATCCACTAAGCACAAAACCATGATTATTCAAGATCTAAAAATCACCAAACATATGAAATATAACATTTAAGAATCATATATGGTCACACATTTACTTTTAACAATCAAATATCTCATAAAATGGGTCCTATTATCAAATTTCCTCCACTGCTCACTGAAATTAGATAACAAGCAAATTCTTACGAGTTGATCAATATAGCTATGAGGGTCTTGGAGTAAATGTGAAAAGAGTAAAGCCCTCAATAATAGAATAAATTACTTAGCTAAATCATGATGAAAAGGTGAAACCCTAAAATAATCCCATTATAAAATCAAAGATAGAAGAGCCACGGAAAGTGCCACGTGTTGGCACGATGTATTTCAAAAACCAAAAGGGAGGAAGAAAATCCCAAAACCCCATAGGACTTCCATGTGGAGTCAATAATAAAGGGCCCACCAAGGAAAGTCTCCTCGTATTAATATACAAGTCCCCAAGGAGAGATAGAAGAGCCACAAAGAGAGAGCTATGTGTCGGCTTGACACAATTTCAAAAGAGGCAAGGAAAATGGGGACCTTGGAGATGTGCTTGGCCTCTACAAAAATCTCAACACGAATGGGCCCCAAACCCGAAGTAGGTTACAAAGAATGACAACAGGTTAATGCCATGTATGGGTGGTAATGGAACTCATCCAAAATTTTTAAATAATCAGACCTTTCAAAAGTGGAGGGTGAAGAAGTTATTAACTTGTCACTTCAGCTGAAGAGTTAATGCACAAGTTATGTGTAAAGGAAGCTAACCCGCAGAAACTCAAAAGGTTCACCTACACTTAGGAGGCCATTTCTAAATAGAATAACACAAAAATAGGTGTCTCTTGAACCATGACCTAGAATACGATGCATGGAAATTGATAAATTTGGATATGTAATAAAGATTTGAGGGTGCATTCCTTAAAAGGTGAGCCCACTTCAAGGAAGGTGGTTACAAAGTAGTTGAGAATGTGATAAATAAGTATGGATCTCATTCCTTAAATGACTAGATCATGGGGAAGTACGAGAAATATTTGGCCAATCTATTTCTGTCACTTCATCCCATTTATTACGAGGGGCAGGTGATTGAAAATCCTAGTTCTAGAATTTATCTCTTCTCTTCTTCTCGTTCTATATATTGTAATCTACGAGGTTCATAAAATATATCTCCGGAGAGTTAGCCATGTTTCTTCTCTGCTCCTATTTCTTCCCTGCTAGGGGGATGAGCTGGGAGCCCAAGCCTTCTTCTTGAAGATTTGTAATGGCATTCTTTCCTCTTACTTACTTATTGTTATACTGTGCACAATTTTAGAGCAATATAATATGTCTTGTGATGCATTTTGTCCATCCTTTACATGCTTTATCATCTCTGATAGCCTTTATTTTGTTGTTGGTATACTGTTCATATTTCTAATGTTCACTATGAGTTTCAAAAGTTGTGATTAATGGGTTTGAAGTGGTGTTTTGTGTGAATCTATCTCTAACCTGTGGTGCACTTCATCCACCCTTTTCATTGTTCACCTTTTCCCCATTTCAGGAAGTTGGATTCTTGATTAACTTCTCCCCTTTTTCTGGCACATCACTTTTGTTAGTTTTGTGCTACGTTTGATTTTCTTTGACCCTCATATCCCCCCATAGATAAGATCCCACTTCTTTAAAATCTGAATGTTACCTTAGGGTGCATGTCCCACTAACCTAAGGTATCTAACAACTCTATTGGTTCATATGTAAAGATAATCATCAACAGTCCACGGCTCATATCCTTCACTAAACATGTGTTTCAAACACCGTGTTTTTACCTTTCAGCCTAAAGGATCCTCAAGATGAAATAAAATAAGGAATATGACCACTCCATGGAAATCTAAATACCTGTAAAATACATCAATGCATGTTATACATCATGAAATATCTATATGTTCAAACCATAACAACTTTTCTCTTCACCAAAACAAGCTTCCAAAAACTTATATTTCAAAATCAAGTGATTAACACCCTAGAATTCAATTTAAATACCTAAGAATTCCTTCAATAGGAATAAATTTCATCCTTCTTTACTCTCTAGTTGATAGTAAGCATTAACAAATCCATTTCATGCCTCAACTAACTCAATCTTTCAACCTGAGAAAACCTGTCATGAAATACAACATACCTTCTTCTTCATAAGTTGACTTGAAATATCCATCAAATCAAATATCCAGGACATAAAACATATACTTGGAATGGAAATATAATAACTCATTACAAGTCCAAGTTTAAGGCTTTCAACCAAAGAAATCTCTATAAACTTCTCCTTATGCCTTCTAGGACTCAAGAACTGACCTTTAGCCCATCTTGCTCCATCATAGCAAAACACACTTCCACACTCAAACAAATAATGTAACATCTGTAGACATGATTTATAAGAAATAATAAACTTTCAAAAAGATTTAACAACTCGAAAACATCACTTTACCTCATCAAGTCACTTGGCACCCTAATAGAATAAACATCCTTCAGACTTGACCCTCAAAGAACAACTCATAAATTTTGTATACATTATCCAATCATCAATTTTGATACACCATTAGAAATACCTTTGAACCATATTCACAACACAACTTTAATGGAGTCCTAACCCCTCATGTATCTTCCGTAATGTCAATTTTATTGTAGAATGCTTCAAACTACCCCAAAAATCAGTCTTCACAAATAAGGAACACTTTGCACTTTTTCACCTCAACCATGAGCTAAAACCTTAATTAACATGTATTTAAACTCTAGGGATAAAAAAATATGTCAATTTAATGTTTTCTTTCTTTGGGAAACTTCTCCTCAAACTATACTTCTTCATAAACTAGCACTTTAGTTGGGGCCCACATATCACCACATGCTTTAATATACCTTTATGGAAACATGAAGGACTCATCTATACCATCCAATCATCAATTTTGTAAAAAGAATCAAAATATATTCTGTATAATCACTATTCTCCAAGGTTCTTTTAGCTAGGGTTTAGCTAGGGTTTCAAACCACTTTATCTTATTAATGATTGTTCATAAAAATGTGACAATCAAACCACCTCATTATTTTTGTGAAAGCTTCATAAATTACCTAATAATATATTTCTAAATTATCAAGTCCCCATGTAAATAAAATAGTTCACAATGAGTATTAGAGGGACCACTTTTGCTTTAAAAACACATTATGACTTACCCAGTTTTCCAAAACTTGCATATCTTACAATTCCCATGTCAGAATGACTTGAAACTTGTCATGAAGCATCATAAAAAATCCTCTACCTTTCCATATTCACCATATATCCCAAATATTCCTTAAAATATCCATTCATTAAGACTTACCTATGTTATATTACATATTCTCACCACCTACTTGCTTCACAAGGACCCGAAACACCATCAAACCTTAGATATACTACCACCAAGCTTCTACTATACTTCACCATGACTGATTAAAACCAAATATCATACCTCTACATCAATTTTCATCCTCCAGGGATATAAAAAAATCTTTGAATGACTCGACACAACACTAACAACCCATGGAATGACCTTGCTAACCTCGGTGAGACCCATAAACACTTGTAACATGTATCTATGACCATGTGTGACCTCATGAAATACTCAAAACAACTCAAGAGAGATAAAACCATGACTATACCTACTCAACCATCCACTAGTACCTCATAAGACTTCACCAAACTCAATCACTACTAATCAACCTTCATACTTGCTATTGAACAACACCTCATGGAGACTCTCATGACCTCATGACACCCTTTGCCATCAATGGAATTAACATGAATGACAACAAAAAAACACAATGGTAAACATATTACTCCAATACCTAAATGGCTTGACCATGCTCATATACCATGAAACTAATTTGTTCTTCGCAAACTCGAATAATTGATTCTACAACATCGATGGTTTTCCCATGGCTTTTGCTTCAAGAGGAACTCCTTTAATTCATTAAACTTATCAAAAATAATCTTCTCTAATACCAATTGTTTGAATAAAAATGGACTAATGGGGAGGGGGTGAATCAGTCCATTAAACCTTAACACATTTCAAATTTAATTTTATAAACCATTAACATTCAACCATGTATTAATGAGATCTCAACAATAAGCAATAACCATCCAAAAGAACATAAACATGAAGGATTACAAAATAACACAATATTTAAGTGGGAAACCATCAAGGGGACGAAAACTCATTAAAAACTTTGTTGATATTACACACAACAAAGACTCAAGTGAATATTACACATCATAAGAGATTTATGTAGTGATGCACCAACCGCACAAGGATCACCAACACCTAAAACTTTGTTGATATTACTCACAACAAGTGAATTACATGATGATAACTCATCAAACAATATTTTTATAATAATATCACTATATATATATGCTGTAATAATTCAACTGATGGTGATCAAAAGATTCAACTCCAAACTCCTTCAAACCCTTTTTCAAACCCCCATTCACCTAGCTCACTCTTTCTTCTTCTTTCATGGAAAAATTTGGCCTCAAACCCTTACACTCATTCTCTCTAACATTTATAAGACATTAACACACTTTCTAATCTCTCAAATCATGCCTTCATACCTATTATATACACACATAAACACTTTGGTCACATTTTTTCCCTCTCTCTTAGTAAGTGCAACTTTGAATTCAAACTTCACTTTTATATGCACTCCAACTCATAAACACAAAGTATATCAGTCCTAAACCATAATTTGGACCAAAAAAACTTTTAAAATCCCAATACATTCATAATGGGCCCATGTAGGTCAACCATACCCAAATGCACCAAACAAGTAAAAACTAGCTCAAAACCCCATCACCTGGATGAGATAAACCCAAAACACCATAACCATGATTATTAAATCTCCCTAATTCATTACACATGTAAAATATGACATAAAAAAACCATCCATTGTCATTAATTATCTTTCACCAATCAAATTTATCATAACTAACTCAAGAAGGCTCATATCCTTCTCAAAACAATTATTTCTAGGAACTTGTCTTCACCTTTGTTCCTCAAGCACATACCAACAAACCTAAAATGTGTAATGTAACCACTAATTGGAACCCCATGGACCTTTATATCACATCCATGCATGATATATCTCATGAAACATCCATATGTGTAAACCAACCCAACTTTCCTCTTCACTAAATTAAGGTGCCCACAAACTAGTTTCACAAACACGACTAGTTTAAAACCTTGTTGCCAATTTCAAGGCCTCCAAAGGTCTTAAATAGAAACAAAATTCATCCTTTGTCACGCTCTAAATAATATCAAGCATCAATAAATTAAATATATGGATCATCTACCTCATATTTTTGGCCCGAGAAATCCTGTCCTTAAAAACATAGAAACCTTCTTCTCCAAAAATGATGGATGACCCATAAAATTTCCTCATCAAGAGACAAACCTTATACCATTGGATATAACTCTGAATCCTTTTCCATAACATCTTTAATTTCCTTCCAACTCTAAGTGGAAGGCCTTCAACCAAGTCTAGCTATGAAAACTGCGCTCAAAACTACCCCACAATTGCCTTAGGACTAGTCTTCATAAATAGGGAAAATTTTTCCATTTAGAAGCATAACCATGATCTAAAACCATCCTGGACATCAATTACAAGTCACATAGTAGAATAAAATTCAATTTATTTTGCAACTCCTTTGGACAATCTTGCCTCAAACTTGACTTCTTCAAAAACTTGCATTTTTAGGTGGGTTAAACTCATCACCACATATTCTATCATACCTTTTTGGAAATCTGTAGTAGTCCTCTACATCATAAAATCATCATGCTATCACAAGAAAATATCTCCTTTGACTTTCAAGCTAGAGTTTCAAGCACACAAAAAGTTGTTTACCTTCTTAACATTCATTCATAAAAACATGACGATGAAATGACCTCATTATTTTTTTAAACCTTATTAAATCAATGAAAAAATATAAATTTACACAATTCATGGTGAGCATCATAAGGTGCAATTCGAGCTGGAAATCACCTTCTTCTTTACCTTTTTCACATAAAACATCATATCTTGCAAAATATTCTTCAAAATGACTCCTAATTTTTCTCACCTCAAGGACACCTATGGGAGCCATTTAAAATCATCATCATAGCTCAAATAGTTCTCCATATTCTCATCCCATCTCATTTTTATGACTAGCCCTTGGGTTTTTGCATGGTTTAGGCTAGGGTCAACTGAACCAACATTGTAATTCATTATGAGACCTCTCTAAAAGGATCTAACATACTCAAAACAACATATATGACATCCGTTCATGCTTCCACGAGATATCATGGCTATGTAACTCATCCTTATGCCTCCAAGCACCGAAACTGGGTCTTCCACCTATACTGTACTCATAAAATCATGTGATTACCTAAACGTACTCCTAACAAGCTCTCCATTATACTATCATGCTCCTTAAACCACCAACCCACTCGGACCACGATGCACCTTCACCTAGGCTAGTTGGGTTACCTAACCAGATTGCAAGGCCAAACCAATCTCACCGAATCACAACATGCCATCATGAAACCATCCGAATCTCCATGTCATATAACTACCTAGTATTCTTTCGACACTTAACCATCATAATATTTTTCATTAATGAGTTTCTACATCAATGAAAAAATGAAGAACTCAACATGCCTATAGTTTATGATATTCCATGGAAAAGAGTCCACTTGGAATGTAGAAAAATTATGACTAGGATTGACTTCATTTTGTCTCTGCTTTACTTCATTCATAGGAACTTATTTCTTCAAAAACATATTCTTGACTCTAGGATCTTCAATCTTCTTTCTCTATCTAGGTGATTCATGATATCAAAACCTAGCAATATGGCCTCTTTGATAATAGTTATAGAAAACATCTCTCATTCCTCTTGATGGATATGAACTATGAATCGTTCCATAATTCGAAGAAAATTAATTCTTGGAGGGCCTTCTACGTTCAATTTATCTATGACCAAAAAAACTCCATGATAACTAGTAATATTTCAATGAATTTACTTACCTTATGCTATCGTGTTTTCTCGATAGGATTATTCCTTATATTTTCTTGGAATTGACCTTATTGTTCATTCTAGCATCATCCTTATTATTCTTTTAATATTCAAGGCATGAATTGTCATTGGCGAATTTTGACTATTCAACATGTCATTTAGAGCTTCAAAGTGATCTTCTCAAACTTCTCAAAGGTTGTTAACATGTTAAATGCATGTTACAAATCTAACTTCAAGAAGTCTATCTATTAATTTATACATGGTTCATTATTCTTCTTTATATTTTAGGGTTATATCTTTGTCTTGATCTTAATACATTCTTCTTTCTTGGACTTGAGACTAAGCTGTCACCAACTCAACCCGAGACTCTAGCTCTTTTATGATCTCATCATGCTCATCATCCATGCAACTGATTTTTCCCTCATATTCTTTGATCAAATATTTTAATTTGTGGTTCTTATTTCTTTGGATATTAAACTCATCTATAGCACTTATCAGTTCTTCCTCAAGGTGCACTACTACCTCCTCATCTTGTAAATATTCCATGAAATTGTTCAAAGACTTAGTATTTGTTTCTTTAGCCATGAATAGAATTTCATTATTGTTGTAGTTAACATTTTCTTCAGATGGCTTATTCATGTTTGCATTATTATTGAATTGGTCTAAATTCTTATGATCTTTCTATGATTTTATTCTTTTTTCTTTGATCTTCTCATGCTCAACATCGAAGGAACCTGGATTGGTATTTAACTGATCACATCCAATTTCTTTTGATCTCAAACATGTATGTGTAACCATCATTATTGGATTTATTCTTCTTAAAAATCATCAAACATGATACATGCAACATACAAAAAAATTGATAAGAGATTTGAAAAAGGTCTCAATTCTTTATCCATCCTGTGCTTTTAGGATAACTGATATTAAACTTGCTCCAAAGGACCTATCTTTGATACCAAATTATTTGAAGGACAATCACTAAGGTGGGGAGGTGAATCAATGTCTATAAAACTTTTACTTAAGTTATCTTAACTTGTACTTAACTTCACGAGCCATTCAATAAGACATTATTATAAAAGCAATGTCAAACCATCAAACCAACATAATAACCTTCCACGTGAGGATGGGAATATATAGATAGATATGGGATCCGATGCAAGAAATAATTTCTATAGATCCTGTTTGCTCGTAGGATTCCTTGCCTCCACTAATATAGTTCAGTTCTCTCATCTAGTAAAATTTAAATAAAATTTTAAATGAAAACGAAGATAGGCATTAAAAAATTAAATTATTTTAATAATTTCCTAGATAATTATCCCCTATATTCCATGGAGGGGGGGAGGATCTATATAGAACTGGGGCTACTAGAGATTAGATAGGCCCCCAAAATGCCACAACCTTTGTATTTTCGAAGGATAGAAGGTACGAAGTCCGAAGGAAGAAGATTTGATCGATTGAGATCAAGATCTCAATCTCGATCTATAGAGAGGGGGATAGAGAAAAATAGGAACACACCATATATATGTGGGAAACCCTCAATGGGAATAAATCCCACTGATCATTACATTAACAAAAATCAAGATTTAGTGGAGCACTAACTCCACAAGGAGCACTAACTCCTAATTTTTCAATAACCAAATTACAAGGAGGATACAACCCCCTAATTTAGTGAAGCACCAAATCCATAAGGATCACCAACCCCTAGGTTTTAGAAAGTACTAATTTGTAAAGAATCACAAACTCCTAATTTAGTGAAGCACTAATTCCATAATGAGCACCAATCCGTAGGTTTTAGAAAATATAAACTTGAAAAGAACACTCAATACCAACTCAGCCACCTCTAAATAGTTGTTACCTTTCCTTTATTACTGATTAACTCATGATTATGCTCTCTCTTCTCTTAATTACACCTCAAATTGACATGGTATACTACTTCTTTATCTTTTGTTCTTCTTCTTCTTATTTTTCTTGTCTCTATCTCTAATATATCAATCACATCATCATGATCTGATGCTTCTTGTCAATACTATGCCTTTTAATCATTGAATCACATCCATACACCTACTACTCTTCTCTTGAACACTCTCAAAACTTCTTGGTTCGCTTACTATGTCATCCTTCTTATTCACCTTCTCACATGGTCATGGATAAATTGTCTTATACACGTCGATCATCTTCATATTTTCAATGTAGATACATTTTTAATGGTCGCTAGGACCTTATATAATTATTTCAAGAACCTATGTATCACTCATGCAATTCTACAACTCAACTAGGCCTAAATTGCCTTTGTGTCGTGTGTGCATGTGTCAAGACACAAACCAACACTAGATCGGTCATACACTAACTATATCTTGGTCATATAATAAATAGATCAACAATTGTAAGACCTAAAAACATCTGAAAAACATGCAAAATTTACATTATAACCTTTCTTGGAATGTCATGATTCATTTATGCTTTTACATTATTAGGACTCAATAAGACTACTCAAACTATGTATTCTTTCATAATGTTAAAAATTGACACTTCTTGATCAACTATGGTCTTCATACAACATTTTAAACCTTACAAAAAATTTCTAAGACCTCTAAAAACTTCCACCATGATTATAAATATTTGCAACATCCATTTATCCCATGAAAATACCTTAAGAATAGGATTGTCCTATTAGGAATGCATACCTAGAAAATCTATTTTTAAGAATGAATCTTGTACAACCTTGAACAACTATACCATAAACAAAGGTACTACATGACCTCATAAACATTGCCAAATGTGTTAGACACCTTCTCGTTAGGGTATAAGGGCTCAATAACGACTTTGAACCATGAACAAAAAAAATGCCAAAACTGTCCCAAAAACTAGGCATACAAAATTGACTTCGAGACTACATAATGACTAAAAATGTCTATAAATTATCATATACATGTAGTATAGGTTCACAAAATTGTTAAAAATACATTTAGCCATATTTTCTAATGCAAAACTTGACTATTACAAAACAATATTTAGAAAATAGACATGTTAGATCTTTAGCTGGAAGGGCCACTTCTTATGTTATTAAACTTGACTATGTTAGATCTTTAACTGGAAGGGCCACTTCTTCTATCCTCGCGTATCACCTTCGAGGTTTTGTGGGGACTTAATCTTTTGGTGAAAGAGTGCATGATTATATGAATATGTCAATTTATGAGGTAATATTACAATCCCGCAAATGAATGTGGTAGGGATCGAGGATGGATTTGTATGCTTGCATAAGCATGTAGTGATGTAGCCAAGTCCGTGGGAATTTAAGGAAGGTGACAACAATCGGGAAAAAAATTTAAGTTTGGAAGATATTTTGAGATGCATGAAAGGAATGAAGAGCCACAAAGGAATGCCATGGGGCTCGGGGAATGGAATGCATCATGCAACTCTGTTATCTAGATAACTCTTATATTTATTTGGAGAAGTCACATAAATATTATGGCTCGAGAGATCTTCATCGCAGTGGCACACACCTCAGCTTTTCTCCTTGGCACATTCACTTGGTCACTATTTCCTCTTACATTCTTACGTGCTTCCCTTTCTCCCCTTTTCCTTTTCCTCTATGTTCCACCCTTGGCTTGTGTGCATCTTATGCACATTCACCTTCCTCCTAGAAGTTATTCATCCTACACGTGCAATTTTTACTTTCTTTAATCAACTAAGTCCATGGCCCTCTCATGCACCCACACATCACCTTGTAATAGTTGCACCTTGACCATGCATTCTCCATTTTTCCTCATTTCTTCAACGTGTGTTGCACATGCCTTACTTCTTTCTTAATTACGCAAGTCATTCTTCCATACACATAACTTTGTGCCCTCCTTTGTGCCCTTCGTACCTTGTTATCTCCCAACATGCTTGAGTTTGCCACACGTAACTAGTCTAAGCACACCAATAGGATGTCGAATCCTTGCAAAAATCAATGAGTGACACGTGGCTGAAATGACAAGAACATTTGCACAGTTGGCCATCCTTTCAACCAATCAGTGAGTGCCACCACATATAACTCTAACTATAACTTTAATTGGTGTGCACCTAGTCGCAATCGACAACTGCTAACATAAGCTACAGTGCTAGATATTCAAATTAAAATACTTGGTGGATCTGGTAGGTGAGAAATGGGAAAACATACTTGTTGGTATTAATGAACAAATATGATTTCAATAACCAACCTATTTGATCCGATCCACCCTCTTTCCTTCTCCAACATGCCAAAAAGACATGGTAAATCGTATTTGACATATTTGCGCAGTAGATTTGAAGGCATTGAATGATTCTTTTTGGTGGTTGTGTTTCAAATTCAAGATTTCCCTCCTCTTCTTCTTCCATGAATTCATCTATAAATGTAAGATTTGGGCTCATTTGTTATGTTGGACATTTTGGATCCTTACACATTTTTATAAGGACTTCATATTTTCTATATTCTGAGTCGCAAACCTCTAGATCTAGCTTGTGCATGTGGATATCAACCTCTTTCACCATTGTAATAGTTTTGTGCATTTCTAAAAGTAATGGAAGCATCGATTTATGACTCTTCGTTGTCCTAAGTTTTTTTATTCTTTCTTCTTGTCTTTCTTTTACATTATGTGCTTTTTGTGTCATTCTATGTCCATTACAATCCCATTTCTAGTTGTGTTCCATGAAACTGATCTAGTAAATGCATTTTAGTTATGCTACACATGCCTAGCCTTCTTAGACACGGTTCCCTTCATTTTCACTCATAACAGATAGTGTTCATCCCTCTTTTTCCGGTGATATATCCTTTTAGTGTAGTTTACTTTCATGTTATTCTTATATCCCTAGTCCCTTGGCATTATTAGTTTAGATTTCCATTTCAGCACTAAGAGTAGTAGTAGCAGTAGAAATAGATAGAGGAACCGACATTCTTCGAAGATCCATCTCAAGCATGCAAGGTCCAACAACTTAGAGGCGGTTCCATTATTATCTCAAATGAATCGATACTTCCATATCCCAAACGTGGGTGCAAGTTTGATGACCAATTTTTTTGCACGCACTGGTGGGACAAGCGGTGAAAGATTAAACTTCATATTGCTAAGTTCTGCATGTGAAATTAGTATTTCTAGCCTTTGGAGGCTTATTTCAACATATCTGGAAACTCCTTACATTTCTAGAACTCCTATTTTATAGTCCTAAATGCATTTTATTAGACAAGTGCATACCAGAGAAAGTGTTGTAGTTGAAAAATCATTTGAATACCTCCATCTTTCACCGTGAAAACACACAAAAAAATGTTCTACACACGCATCCCCATCCCCACTCGACACACACATTCTACTCCTCCCTAAAATAGACCAAGTGCACCCTATCATGGTGCTTTAACCTCCTCATCTTATAAGGAATTTTTTTAGCTTCACTTTGGTGGAATCGCGCTCAATCTCATTCACATTCAAAAGTACTCCATACTACATAGGATAAAATAAAGTCACCCCGTTAAACACATTCAAGATGTGCCCAATGTATGCTCTTTCTATTTGATTGAACATGACAATGTTGTTATTAGGTTCTTTGACCTCTTTCAAGGATAAAGCACTCCAATGGTTCTATGGCCTAAGACATTCATCTAGTACTATCTCGAATGAGCTTAGAACAACTCTTTGCAATTATTTTGAAGATAAATCATATCATTTATCACTGTTGGAGCATATTACTACAACAAAGCATGCACCCAATGAGAAGATGACTCATTTCAACATCATATTCTAGAAGACTTAGGACAGGATTCCTCAAGTGGTAAGGCCTACAACCCAACATGATTTCTTGTACTATATAAGGGCTTTGAATAGTGACATCTTAGTCATGATTCAATCCATGGAAGGTAGAACCTTACCTACTGCATACAACATTGCAATAAGGGTAGAAAACAACCTCATTCAAAGCTAGTAAGTTGTAGGGTTCATTTTAAGAGACCTCTAGAAATCGGAGGTGGAGAATACCTGGTGAATATCCGGAACCGGTTTCACGGGAAGGTGAATTTTTTGGGGGTTGTATGAAAAAATTTCACCTGATTATCAAGCACTGCGACAGAAGGCTGCAGACGCGCGACGGGAGATTTTGCTGTCGCACGTCAAAAAAATGTAGTGACACACGTCACTACATTTTTTTGACGACGCATGACAAAGAAAATCTCCCCGTGTGTGTTGCAGCCTCTGACCTCTACTTTCTCATCAAAAAATATTTGTGTCGCGCATCAAAAAACTCTTTGTCGTGTGTCTGCTATGCGTCAATATCTGTTGTACCTCCTTGTCACGCATCAAAAAAATGTAGTGACGTGCGTCAACAGGCCTTAGTGACGCGCGTCAACAGACCTTAGTGACATGCGTCACTAAGGTCGCTATTGGCGCTTGCGTCACTAAGGCCTCGCTGTTGGCGTCGTCACTAAGGCCGTTGACACGCGTCAACAGACCTTAGTGACACGCGTCAACAGCATTAGTGACGACGCGTCAGCAGACGCTTAGTGACACGCGCGTCACTAAGGTGCGTTGATGCGTGTTACTAAGGCACGTTGATGCGCGCCATTTCGCATTTTTTTTTGACGCGCGATAAAGAAATATCCTGTCGCGCGTCTGCAACCTCTGCCCTCTTCTTGCTCATCGAAAAAAACTCCATGTCACTCGTCAACAAAATCTTTGTCATGCGTCTACTATGTGTCAATATCTACAGTATCTCCTTGTCTGCAAACCCTCCTTGTCGCGCATCAATAACTTACCCCCTTGTCGCGCGTCTATAATATGGGATATATCATATTGTTGAAAAATGTGAAGTAGAAGTGTTCTACCTGGCGAATAATCTAGGTTTATATAGGGGATATTTTTCAAGGGTAGGCGAAGCTGACCCCTAAAAAAAATTAAAGTGTAATTTTTAGGCGACAGTCATCAACCCGTGTCGAAAAATTCACCTTTTAAAATTTTCAAAAAAAATGGAATATTCACCACTAAAATTTTCCCGGTAAGTTGGCACCTAGGCCTCCTACACCCTTGTTCCCAAATATTTCACAAGACCCAACACCTTCTATTACCCCCACTCCAGTGTAGAGTGCATAACTAGTTGCATCTACATCCTACTCCCTTGCACAACAAAAATAAGATGATGAATTGAAGGCCCTGATTAGAAACTTATCCAACAAGGTTATATCATTAGAGAAGTAGCGGCGCAAGCCTACAGGAGCAATTCCAATCAAGCGCAAGGCTAGAGAAATCAACCTTGGTAGAATCACTATGGGAATCAAAGGTATGGAAAAACTATTAGAACGGTAGATGGCATGCTAATGCGCACTTGATTTTTGAGTTATCCCTCCTGCACAACCTCTTCCAGTGCCTGACACAAGTCAGGAACTTGTCCCATTCTAGAACAACATGGTAGATGAGTCTGAATGGTGCTTTCCTTGCAATATTCCTCATAGCTAGTATCACTATGCTAATTTTTACGCACACAAGCCTACATGATTCAGAATGCTTCCACATGTTAACCTTCAATGAGTGCACCAGATGTAGATAACCAAAAAAGCTAGAAGCTTCCCAAGAGGAAAATTTGATGTTCTTTGTTACTGAATACTTCTGTGTAATCAACCAAGATGTTAAGGACACAAGAATACCATGCACCCAAGTTGTAGACAATGTAAGATACAAGAAGAGAATGATCGAGTCTAGCATGCACATCATAATTCCAAAAACACAAGTAGACCCTCAAAAGAAAAAGGAAGCAACTAAGACATCCAGTAGTAAAAGTGCTCAAGTGCCCACACCCGAGGCTCCATGAAAATATCCTTCAGAAGTGGTGCGTGCCCCTCCTTTTGTAGTTCAAGCCTCTACACCTAGCTAAGGTTCCTACCTTTATACCTAAGAAACCAAGAAAGGATGTTTTTGTTCCTCAAATGCAAAAGTCAATGGGTTTTCCATTCAACATTGTGGACTAGATGAAAAGATAAACATAAATGTTACAATGTGGGATGCCTGACCATTCCATCCCAGTGTGACTTGTTGCATGAAGCCACGACGTAACGTGCACCGATCCTGCTATGCACAAGCCACGTGCTTCTATCAACATCTTCCAAGAAGAGGAGAAACAAGTAAGTAAAGTTTTTAAACCCCACCCTTCTATATGTCTTTGATCATAGGAAAACATCTTGTCCATAATTGCATGATTGACTTAGGTTCTAGTACTTATGTTATGCCGAAGAATATTTTTATGTCTTAGGACTTAAGTATAGCCCCCTGACAAAAGGAGTCCTAAAACTTGATGGTTCAACTGTCACTACCCTAGGAATCATCAAGGATCTTGAGCTAACTCTCCATGCATGTCCAAGTCTTACAATAACTCAAGATGTGTCAATCATTGATCTACCCCCTCTATTTTCCTTATGTTTTTCAAGATATTTTATTGCTAAAGTGGGTGGTTACTTGTCTTCTGATTAGTCTCATATGTTACTCAAGATAAGGTATGGTACCTAGTTTACCATACAAGCTGAGCCAATATTTTCCTATCATGTAGAGTCATATGTCCCATCTCCTCTCCAAGCCAACTATTTGATCCAAGAAGAACAAGCTTTAGTTCCAAAAGAGCAGACTCTTCCAACTTCTATTCCTGATCTAGTACTTAATGAGTGGGTAGAGAGGCACCATAAATTTGACCCATATCGTTGAAGAAATGGAAGCTTATGAAACTAGGATTAGTACCTTGCATTTTGAAGAAGAAACTATGATGCCCCGTGTGCTCAAACAAAAGGAAGATAACCCTAGTATATGGAAGTTGTACTTTGATGGATATAGAATCATAAATAGTGTGGGAGAAGGAGTCCTCATTTCTCGTAAGGATGAGAAATTATTCTTCACTCATAGGTTGCAGTTTACATGTTTTAACAATGTGGTAGAGTATGAGGCATTGGTGCATGGTCTTCTTATTGTTGAAAATAAGAATATTAAGGCATTACAAATATTTGGAGATACTGAGTTGGTTATCCATCAAGTCACCAACAAGTGCCAAGAAAATAATAAGCTTCTCAGAGCTTATAAAAACAGATTTTGGGACCTCCTTGAGAGCTTTGATGCTCTAAATATGCAGGTGGTACTGTGCAAAATGAATAAGGAAGTTGATCAAATGGCCATGCTTGGTTCATAGTTCTCTCCTACTGAGGACTTTGTCAAAGGAAATACTCAACAAATTAAGATTGTGATAAGACCATCTATTCCAGACAACAATACTAGCTGGAAATTTTTTTGACAGTGACATGGAGATCGTCCAGTTCATTCAAAATGAAGTTGAGTTCTCATATGCAAGATGACTTGCATGAAAGTTATGATGACCAAGTGATTCAACTAAAGTCAAATAAGCTACCTAAAGGGTTGCTAACCTTAGAGAAAATTCTTAGCCCTGATGATGAGTTCAAAGGTGAAGAAACATATATGCATGTCGTGCAAGAAGATTACTCCCTAGTTACTATTGTGCATGGAAAGGAATTGTTGCTCAGTAAATCTTGCACTCATGATGAAAAATAGACCTTCACCTCTCTCTATTAGAAATACAATAATACATTCTCATCGAGTATGAAGACCTCAAGGGTTTTGATCCAAGTGTTTCTCAACACTCCATTGACCTTGATCCTAGTATCAAACATGTCGACAAAAAGTAATGACTATTCAATCCAAAGATAGAGCCCCTCATGAGAAAGGAATTATCCAAACTCATTGAGGTGAAGATAATTTTTCCCATCAAGTACTCTACTTGGGTTACAAATATAGTTCTGGTGTGCAAGAAAATGAGGAAATTAGACTTTGTGTTGATTTTAGAGATTTGAACAAGGCATATCTAAAGGATCATTATCATTTTCCTTCAATGGAGCATATTCTATAGAAAGTGATTGAGGCACAGAGATTCTCAATGTTGGATGGGTACTCATGTTTCAATCAAGTCTTGGTTAAGGAAGAGGATCAATTCAAAATGGCATTTACAACCAAATGGGGAACATATGCATACTAGAAGATGCCCTTAGGTCTGTCAAATAAAGGTGCAACGTTTCAACGTGTCATAAACATTTCCTTCAAAGGCTACATCAATGAGTTTATCTTGGTATACCTCGATGAAATTACAATATTCTCAAAGAAGAGCGCAGATCATATGCCTGCATCTAGAGAAAATATTTAAGAGATACAAAAAATTTGGGGCATCCCTAAACCCCAAGAAATATAATTTTGTTGTGGCGTAAGGAAATATTTTGGGCCATGTGGTTTCAAAGGATGACATCATAATTAACCTTGAACACGTTTTAACCATCCCGGCTCTTTCCTTCTCACGCACAAAAAGGCCTTGCAGTCTTTCCTCGGTAAGATTAATTTTGTTAGGTGGTTTATTCTTGACTTTGTAGGACTGGTAAGGCCAATCACCTTGATGCTCAAGAATGATGTGGCTTTTAGATGGACAATAAAAGGAAAGGAGAGCTTCAACAAAATCAAGCAAGATATTTCTTGCACACCATCACTCATCAACCTAAATTACTCAAAGGATTTTATCCTTTATTATTATAGCACTATTGTGAGTGTTTTTGCTGTCCTAACACAAGAAAATGAACAAGGGCTAGAATAACAAGTGGATTTTTTCATAAATATGCTGAAATATTATGAATTAACATATAGTCACACAGAGAAGAAGCTCTTCTCCATCATGTGTGTGCTCAATAAATTTAAGAGTATGCTCACCAAAAATCATATTAAGGTGCTAGTCTCCCACTCTTCTGTCAAATAATTCATCATGGGAGCATAAATCAGTGAAAAAAGAGCATGATGGGTGACAAAAATCATGGAATATTATGTGACTATCAAAGCCAAAAATTTGGTAAGAGGTAGCATGCTCTACAAGCATCCTCCTAAGGACACACACAATTAATAGACTTCATTATTTCTTGATGAAGATCTCCAATGCACAGAACTTGAACATAATACACACCCTAGCACACATGAATGCATAAAGGACATGATCACATTCCTTTCTAAGGGCACATACCCTCTTGGCTTAAACAAGGAAAAGAGAAGACATCTAAGGTTACAATCTATCCCTTATGTTTTTATTGATGAACTTCTCTTTAAGAAGAATCTTGATGGCATGTTATTGAGGGGTATCAACAATGTGCAGATTAAAAATTGTTAGCAAAAGTTAGTGATGGATTCTCTAGTGGAAACTTTGCTACCAAAACTAAAACAATGAAAATCATAATGCCAAGTATCTTTTGGCCTACTTTGTTTGTTGATGCACACAAGTGGGTCACAAAAGGAAAGGAATGTGCTTTCTTTGTAGGAAAGAAGAGATTGACATAGCTTCCCCTCCGACCAATCCCAATAGATCAGCCTTTTGCATAATGGGGTCTTGACTTCATAGGTATGATCAATATGCCTTCAAGCATTAGACACAAGTGGGTATTGAAAGTTATAGAATACTTCACAAGATGCATAAAATTTTTCATGCTCAAGGAATCGACCAAGTCATCATCCTTGACTTTCTTGAGGGTTTAGTCACAAGGTTTGGCATTCCTCAAACCATTATCTCCGATAATGAAAAATCCTTCCTTGGTGCTAAAATCACTGATTGGGCTCTAAATGTAGGCATCTATCTCAAGACTTATTCCAACCTGTTACCCCTAAGGCAATGATCCTGGACAGAGTCAACAAATAAGAACCTGATCAAGATTATGAAGCACATAATGAACATTAGCCAAAAGTAGTGGCATACAAAGGTCTCACGCATGCTCTGGGTAGATAGAATCACAATTAAAAAGAAATAGGAACTTCACCTTACAAGCTTGTCTATGACAGAGAGGCTACCCTTCCTTTGATGTTGGAATTGAACTCATTGGAATTTTACCAATACCTAGAGTTCGAAGGTGTAGACCAAAGAGAAATTAGGATGAAAGAGTTGGTTGATTTTGAAACATCAAGAAACTCAGCCATGCTCAAGCTAGAACAACATCAATAAGAAACAAAGAAATGGTTTGATAGAAAGGCCAAGCCTCAAGCTTAAAAAATTAGGGACTTGGTTTTGAAATGGGATGTTGATAGAGCTAAACCAGGGTGCCATTCAAAGTATGATGCACTTTGGAGTGACTCATGCACCATCGGTTCATGCAGAGAGAGGCTAACTATTTTGAGTTGACTCATCTTTATGGAGGGCATGTAAATCCCTTAAAGTAAATGGGATTTATCTCAAACCCTTCCATTAAGTTTGTTGCATTATTTTGTATATATTAGAGTAGTTTGAATTCCTCCAAGTGTGCTACATGCAGATTATTTTTATATAGTTACTTCTTCTCACATGCTTCTTGCATGCACTCTTCTTTGCTTCTAGAGTGCCGTCTTCTTTCAAGTAGTTTGTAGGATCTGCAATTAAGTCAAGGAATGATTCTTCATGTGACTTAAAGGGTAATTCTTCAAGGCTGGAAATATGAATTTCATAATTACACTACAAAATCCATGCCCAATGGGTGCTCGAGCTCACTGTTCTCCTTCATATAGCAGGTAAATGGCCCTAAAAGTTGCCAAAAATGTTATCTAGATACATCTTTAATTTATTTGGAGAACTCACATACACATTTTGGCTTAGATATGTTCATTATAGTGGTGCACACCTCAATTGTCTCCTGGCACATTCACTTGGTCAATGTTTCCTCACATTCCCTTACACGCTTCCCTTTATCCCCTTTTCCTTACCCTTTCCTTATGTGCATCTTCTATGCATTTTCCTTCCTCCTAACAGCTTATTCATCTTGTACGTACACCTTGCACTTTCTCTAATCAACTAAGTCCTTGGCCCTCTCTCACGCATCATGCAAATTACCTTATAATAGTTGTGCCTCGACCATATGTTCTTCAAGTTTGCCTCATTTCCTCAAAGATGTGTTGTGTATTCCTTGCTTATTCATTTGTCTCACACATCATTCTTCCACAAACATACCTTTGTACCCTCCTCCGCACCTTTCCATGCCATGTCATCACCTGAAATGCTTAAGTGTTCCACATGCAACCAATACAAGCATGCCAAAAAGGTGACAGATCCGTGCAAAATATCAATGAGTGAAATGTGGTAGAAACGATAGGATCATTTTCATGACTTGTCATCCTTTCAGCCAATCGATGTGTGCCACGTGTCTTATGTGCATAAACAACTATGAAAAACTTTTGAAAACTATATCTTTTATTACAAAGCTATGATTGGTGCACACCTAGTCTTAACCAAAATCTCTTGACATAAGCTATAGTGTTAGACATTCAAATTCAAATCCGTGATGGATCTAGTAGATGAGAAATGGGAGAATGTTCTTGTGGGAATTAATGATCATGTCTGATTTCTCCAACCACCCTATTTGATCCGATCCACCCTCTTTCCTTCTCCAACATGCCAAACAGACTTGGGAAACATATTTGATAGATTTATAGGTGGATTTGTAGGCATTGAATGATTCTTGTTGGTGGTTGTGTTTCAAATTCAGGTTTTCCCTCCTTCTCTTCTTCTTCCATGAATTCATCTATAAATGTAAGATCTGGTATCATTTGTTACGTTGGACATTTTGGATCCTTACACATTTTTCTAAGGAATTCATATTTTCTGTATTCTGAGTCGCAGACCTTTAGATCTAGTTTGTGCATGTGGATATCGGCCTCTTTTTCCATTCAAATAGTTCTACACATTTTTGAAAGTAATGGAAGCATTGGTTTGTGACTATTCTCTATCCTAAGTGTGTTTTTATTCTTTCTTCATTCCTTTATTTTACATTGTGTGCTTGTTATGTCATTCTACATCCCGTAATCCCCTTTCTAGTTGTGTTACATGAAAATCATTTGGTAAAATGTGTTTTAGTTGTGCTATACATGCCTATACTTCTTCAACGCACTTCTCTTCATTTTCACTCAGAACAAATAGTGTTCATCCCTCTTTTTCTGGTGTTATCATCTTTTAGTGTAGTTTCCTTTCATGTTATCCTTCTATCCTTGGTCCCTTGGAATTGTTAGCTTAGTTTTCCATTTCAGCACTAGGAGTATTAGTAGCAGTAGAAATAGATAGAGGAACCAGCATTCTCCGGAGTTTTGTCTCAAGTGTGCAAGGTCCCACAACTTGGAGATGGTTCCATTTTTATCTCAAATGACTCGATCCTTCCAAATCTAAGACATGGGTGCAAATTTGATGACTAACACAACCTACAACTATGAAAGAGAAGGAAACTCTCCATGTAATTTGTCTTCAATTTTTAGAGATGGGGATTTTTTTCAAACAATCAAGAATATCATCGTGAAGTCCAAGGAAATATCACAGAGCCTATAATCATGGAATTTTTCTTTGAATTCAAAGTGAAACACCCATGTCTTGATGATCCTCGAGGATACCAATTGTGACATTTTTTGAGTTTGAGAAAACTCATAAAGCACACTACATTTTTGAAAATCCACGGAACAAGGGTGTTTTGTGGCTTTGAAATAAGTCAACTTATTTGAATCCTTCATAAATAACAACCTTGTGGCACTCAAATCCTCTCACCGTTGCAAGGGAATTATACCCTAAGTGTTGCAAAATGGAAAGAATTTTGCACATCAACGAATTTGATCAATTCCACCTAAGTGCATGTGATGTTTATTTCTCTTTTCTCTTGGTTAGGAGAACTCATAGAACACTAACTTCCTGCACTCTATGGGAGGCTAAGTTAGTATTTCATGGATTTTTGAGAAAAAGTGGAAATATGGGGACATCTCGCTCGCTAAATTATAGGGGCATAATTTTTAGACAATAATTTTACAACTTTTAGGGGACATCTTCGTGCCGATGATAAATACTAGCTAACTTGAAACATCAATTGGGCATGGAGTCAAGATTAAACCTTGAATAAATTCATCCATAGCTTGAAAAAATATCCCTAAACCCGTATAAAGTAATGTTTGTACTTGGGGTTGATCTTCTTTTCCGAAAAGATTATTTTATTCATTAAAATCATTCCGAATTGATTTTAATGAGATTGGAAACCGGTTTAAAGTTGATTTTCCACTTTGTATTTTCCTAAGAACCATGAATTAAAAATGAGCAAAGGCCTTCCAATCTTAAATTTATGAAATTTTTTCTTGGGGATGAATGTATACACATCAAAACCACACCCACGCCTGATTTTTCCATTGAATTCCACTCTACAAATAGAATGAACCATGCAACAAAAACAAAATGCCCACATATACTAAGTATAAACCTAAAAATTCATACATATTTCAAATAAATCAATGTAGATTATGAACAAAAAAATTGATTTACAAGAAGAAAAACTATGTACAAGGTGATGCCTTACCTCAATGAAATATATTGAGGTACATCCCTATGACTGGGATAGGAAGCTAATCTCCATTCGGATGAGACATCTTAAAAGTATTGTTTGTTTTTCAACTAGAGATCACATAATGGAAAATCCAAATGGCATCAAATTTGGAGTGCCTTTACGATTGATCTCTATCCATGTCCTAGGGACAAGATCTTCCTCCTTTAAGGTTATTTCATTTTATCTCTTTTCAAATCACTTCTTCCTTTGAGCATGTTATCTCTCCATTACCTACATGGTCTTGTCTTCTAGTTCTTCTAGTTCCATCAATTCAACATATATGACCTCCATTACTTCCTCCTCAAACATCTCAAACTTGTTGGTGATTTCTAACACATTGAGTTTAATGGATATTGGAAATATTTCCTCCCTTCCATAAACAATTCGAATGGTTAAGAAGTAATGGATTTCTATGGAGTAATTCTATTAGCCCACTGGGATGATTTTAGTTTTGTGTGCTAAGTGCACTGGTTCTCTCCCAAGGTCCTTTTGTAATCCTCACAATATATATTTTTGTAGCTTTAAAAATACCATTTCCTTGGAGGTAATATTTTGAATATGTAATTAGATAAATTCCATTACTCATAGCCCATCCCATTATTTAAGTTATGTTGGCATATGAGATTTTGTAGTGTTTTCATTGATGAAAAATGAGTGTAGTAATTAAATAAAAAGGTTTGAGAGGTTAATATGATGCTTGGGATGATGATTCCATGGATAAACAAGATGTGGAATGGTTACAAGGGTGAAGAAAGTGAAATTGGCTTAGTCCAGAGGGCCTAATTCTTATGACTAGTCAAAGCAGGATGAATTGTTTTGATGGATCAAGACATGAGGCTTATAGAGAAGCATGGTCAATGCATGAAAATCATTGAGATATTGTGTTAAGAAACTCATGTGTATCTCAGAGTAAAGGTATTGGTTTTATTATGGTTTGCGAGGTAGATATCAAGACCTAATCTAGGTGCTTACAAGGAAAATGGAGTATGAAAGTGAGTTGGAGAGTTAAGTGAGCCCATGAGGGCATGTAGATAGGTGATATATCTTGTTTCACATGTATGAATTGGAATAAATGATGAAGGTAAAATTTATAAACTATGAGTTGAAACAAGAAGCAATAATTTTGTAAAGATCATGCATTTGTGTTGGTGAAGAACACTTCTAATTGGTTTTTAGAGTTGTCATTATTGAGCATACAAGGATGAGAAGAAAATATGGAATGGATTATTGAGATCTAAAATAAAAAATAAAAATAATTTTATGATGTTATGGACATCCTGAAGATCCCTCCTACTTGTTTTCATTGCATGAAATGATTTGAAAGTGAGTTTATTGCACTTGATTTGAAGATTGTGTTTTAAAAGACCATGCACCTAGTTGAGCACATGAGCTCTAATGGAGTTTTGTGATAAAATGGAGAGTTAAATATGTTTTCAATATTATATAATACATGAATAGGTATTTTGTAACATTCACACACCTTGAAAACACTTAGCATGTGTTATGTTAACAAGAAGACAAATATTCGAATGTGAGGAAGAAGATAAAACAAGAAAATGGCAGTTACAAATGCAAATGTAAAACTCAAAATGGAATATTTTCAGTTACTTTAGAGGTGCATTGAGTTAAGTAAGGTTATGTAATCATTCATACATGTTATGATAAGCTCAAGAATAATCAAAATTTATAATCGACATGTTGCGTAGATTCAATGATTACATTCTTGCAGTTTTGAAGTGATGTCATCTAGGACCTTAGAATGAGTTCAAGATACACTTATGTGAAGATTTTTAAGATGAAGATAAATAGGTGTTATAAAATTTAATTTTCATGTATTTGTATGCCAAAGTGTGTTGGGAAAATAGTTTTTGATGACTGCATTTTTGGAGAAAAAATCGGGACATGACAAAGAGGTGAATCAAGGAGCATAAGGATGTGGTTTTAAAAATTACATTGAAAGAGTAATGAGATGATGACAATGATTAAGTTTGATAGGATCATTATTTCATTCAAGTTTGAATGAGGGAAAATGTGTGTGTGAAAGAGGCTTTGAATACTGTACTTGTATCAAGTATGAAGTGATGAGAAGATAGGTGATGAAAGATGTAAGAAAGAGATAATATGAATTGAATAAGAGATCACAATTTGTTGTATCAGACAATTAGATGAAGTTGATAAAAAATATGATAAGTGTAAGTTATTTCTTATAAAATATGGAAGTTTCATCTTCCTTACAAGTTGGAACTTATAAAAGGTTAAGTGGGTGCTTTATTGAATTCTTGGGAGTTATTGCTTCCATGTAAGTAGGATCTTGCTAAAGTTCAAGTGGGTGCTTGGCTAAATTTTGGAGTGGGTTCTCAAAAATTTAAATATATCTAATTCCTCATAGGACATTTTTTTGAGTAGTTCCTTGATTTAGTTGGTTTTTATCCCTTTAAGGGTTTCCCACATAAAATATGGTCTTCAAGTGTTCATGTTTCTTATTTTATCATGATTTAATGTTTTGTTTCCTCATGGTTAAGATTGAATGAATTGTTGAGATTTTAGTTTGGTTTCAAAATTTAAAGAATTACTAATTCACCCCTCCCCTCTTAGTGCTTCTATTTCCAACAATTGGCATTATTTAAAGGATGTTTTGGAGAAAGCTTAATAACCGAAAGCAAAAGCATGGGTAAATTAGTCAAAGCGATTTTAAAAGGAAGTTTGATATAGTTGAATCCATAATTCACGGTTTTCAAGAAAAAAATGTGTATGGAATTTGAACATCCTCAAGCCCTAGAAGAGATGGAAATTCAAGTTGAGAGAGTACCAAAATTCATAAAAGATAAAGGAAAACTTAACTCAAGTATTAAGAAGAATTGAGAACCTTGAAAGTTAAACTAGAAGAAGAAAACAATAGATTGAAGATGTATGGAAAGTTAGAGAAGATCTCTGAAGTTCTTAATGGAACTTTGAGGATCCAAATAGTATCAGGTGATAATACATGACTAGGATTCAAAGGATATCCTACGGAGAAGTGCAGAGATGATAAGGCTATTCCAAGTAGTTAAAAACATGAAGGATAATAAGGAGAAAACTGAAGAAGGCCTATCTTAGGTAGGAAACCTAATGCATCAAGGTATGAAATAACTTTCTATGCCTATTTATTTTTTTCATAATTTTGGAAATAGAGCTAAGGAGTGTAGGAATTTTTCAAAAATTATCATTCGTGGAGGGAGATAAGAGATGAGAAATAAAATAATGTCATGTGTTATAATTGTCAAGAGAAGGGTCACATTTTTAGTACTTCTTATATGAACTGTTTAATTAGTTTTGAGAGAGAAGAAGGATCAAAAGGTATGAATTAGATAGTATGGTATAGTTACAACAAGGTTGGTCATTTTTCTAGGAAGTGCCATGATCATAAGACTATTAATCATGGTTGGAATATCAATATACATCAATCTAGAAGAATGAATGGCATTATATGTTACAATTTTCGTGAACATGGACATTTTGCAAGGCATTTTTATCAAAATGAAGATTCTAGGTACAACAGCAAGCCTCATGCATTTAAAGGGAAAGGAAAGAAGGTGTTCAAAGTGAAAACCAATCTTATGAGTGAGTAAAAGTCAACAATGTCAAATAAATTCATAGATACCAACTAAAGAAAGATATCAGAAAGTGTTGATAAGGCCGAGAAGGGAGAAAGTAAGCATAGTACTAGTAATGAAGAGCCATTAATCATGACCATGAGAGAATAAGTGAAATAAGTGCATCATGAATGTTTGACAAGTCTTCAATCAGAAGAGGAAGACATAGGAGTTTAAATTATTACACATCAAATTGGATCCAATAAAAATTTGAAAATCTTAAAGGAAAAAGAGATAAGATGGAGTCATTCAAATCTTTTCATGACTATCTACTGGTTTAGTAATATAACAATATTTGTATGTCCTCCTAATATTTTAGAATACATCGATCATATAAAATAATCATGAAATGTTCTTAAAGGTGCATCATTATCAGTAGATTCCTATCAAAGTATTCAAGATGTTGTAAGTGTTCAAGAGAAAAGGTATGTTGTTTAACCTCTCATAAGGTTTATATGCATGTCTAATTTGTATAAGGTATTTTAAGGTTGTGGTTGATCATCCATGAAAAGAAAATTATCTTCATGTTATTGTATAGCTAGTCAATTTTGTTCTTAATCATTCCATCCAGCTTCATTCAAGTGTGTCATAGTGATATGTGATAGTACTCATACTAGTATTCAAGAATAGAGTCATGAGATGAGTGAATATTTGACACTCTATCATGATCTACAAGAATTCTATTTAAGTCTTGAGTGAGTGTCCTAGATGTGAAGAGTAGGTATGTACTCACCTTCTTTGTAAAAAGGTTGTGGTAGACTCCAAAAAAAGAAATGGTCTATGTTATGTTAGGTAGTTTAAAAATTAAATCTCAAGGTTACATATTAATAAGATGTGAATGAGAAGCATAGATTGTCATATGCTCTATAAGGTGTCAAAGGAATAGTCCATAAATAAAGAATAAGAAAATGCTCTCGGTGGATCAATAACTCATCAAGTTCATAAGGTCTTATGAAAATGAAAAATAACACATTCAAATCTCCATGAAGGATGAAGAGAAGATCAGTCATACAATGAAAGGATTTAAATCCCATTAGTGAAAAAATGAAGGAAAAAGAGGTCATAAAGTCACTCAATTTTGATGAGCTCAATACTGTCTTTACAAGATATATGAAACAATAATGAGGAATGGTTATGTCATTCAATGTATCACATCAATTCATGAAGAAGTAGGGTGTGTTCTTAGGTTGAGCATGAAGAGAAAATTGTAATAATTCTTTATCACATTGATTTAAGTCAATAAGGTGGTTAAAAAGTGTCTACTTGTATGAGTCTTAGGTATTCATTGTTAGGTGTTCAAATATGTCAATCAAACCTAGTATGAGTGTCAAATCCATCAAAGTGTAGTTTCTTTATTACCCAATGTAGCTATATGCATCGGCACCTCATCCAAACAAATTCAAAAGCTCACCTCAAAGTTTGTGCATACTCTAGGTCCCTCCTTTGTTATGATTAGCAAGATGTTTTTTTATTATGGATAAATAGTTTTGTAGGGACTATACCCTGTGTACAAAAAGGCTCAAAAAGCCAGATACTAGAAGGAGAAAACCCATCTAAGAAAGGCTAAACACCTTAAACATGGAGGCTCAAAAGCTAGATATATCAGTAAAGAGAGTACAAAAAGATCAATCTAGACAGTGGTCCGAAGAAGAAAAAAAGGTCCAAAAACATCAAAGAGGGATCTAAAACAGGGCATCCCAAAGCATGAAGACAACATCAAACCCGCCAAACAACAACAACTTCACAAAGAAAAAGCAAAGATCCTGGCACCGCATCATTTGACTACCCTATCAATCTTGACCTTAATTTTCTAGAGAGAGGTGAAGAGCACAATGGTCGTGGCATGAGAAGGATCGTTCATGTCCACCTGAGCAAGTGCAAGGTCACGGGTCTCATTAGAATCCTAGATGTTATCAGGAATGCCACTAAGGCTACACACACTTCTCATGTGTTGTTCCATAAAATTATAGACACCTTTCAAAGCAGAGAGGATGTAATCCTGACACCCCTTGGCATTGCCTAGCCTGGCATCAAGTGAAAGGAGCTTCTTGAAAATCTCAGCAGTAGTATCAATGACCTCAGAATTTTATAGCTTCCTCTTACCTTTTGTTTTTTCCATATTCCTCATAGCATTTTTGAGGTCTTTGATCTCCTCTTCAAGCTTTCTAACCCTGGTAAGAAGGTCCACTTCTCTAGAATTATCAATAGGTTTACTTATGTGCAATAAGTTCTCCACAAGTTCCAAATCCCTATGACTACACAAAATCCTCTACAAAGAAGGCAGAGAAACCTTAGCCTTCTTGTCTTTCCTCTTCCTATCAAAGGTAGCAGTGTCCATATTTCACAAATTAGGAGAGGGATAATAATAGGGGAGTAGGTAGAGGGCAAGAGCAGGAGAAGCAATGGTGGTGGATGAGTAGGATCAGACCTTGGTGTAGGGGAACAACCCTGGTATGATTCTAAACTTCTAGAACAGACTTCTCCAAGGAATTAAGTAAATAATGTGGGAAATTGATGGTAAGATTCCTACGAAAATGATTGAGGAATATTAAATGTTTCAGGGGAATGGTGACATATCTTCCCTCCAAAGTGATGTACCTAACCATCATACGCGCTATCTCAGCAAAGGGCTCAGGGATAGAGGTCACCTTTATTCCAGCCGCAACAAACTTGAGGTTCTCCCCTTCATCAAGAAATTTTTTTACCTCCACCTCTCTGTCGACTCATTTGTTAAAGAACTTGGCTCCATCCAGGTTCAGCCCTATGACCTGGGTAATGAGTTCCTCAGAGATCTCGACCCTGACATCCCCATACTCAACCGCATGATTTCTCCAACCATTAGCGAATTTCACCGAGATGTCCTAGTCAAATCCCTATATCTTTTCAATGAAATTTGAATGATAACAATATGTTAACATGAATGTTCAAGAACCATAACCATAATAAGGATCAAGGAAGATACATTATAACATGTCAATTCAAAAAACATGTAATAAGGAAATTAATCATAAATAATGAATATTAATATATGAATACCCAAAGAAGCCATGTTCAGACATAGAGATATTTCCAATCCATACACAATCGTCCATTATAACCATAATTCATTACAAAATAGATAATTTATTACATTACCATCCATATTACCACGTGTGCATATAAACTACCATCAATGGTGTACCATACTATTGCACTCACACATACTCCCTATAATTCTAACCGAAAACTATCGTCACTAGTCAAAACAAGGATACATCATCTATATTTATACTTGGTGGGGACTTTCCTTTCACCACCTACATACACCTTCCTAAAAATAGGTGTGCTCACAAATATATTACATGCTTTAAAAATTTTTTTCTTTACAAAAATTCTTGCTATAAATATCTTGCTTTAATTTCTATTATTAGCTTGTTCCATGTGTTTTCTTTTACCTTTCTCTGCATGTGATTTATTATCCTTTTATTGGCCACTAAGTCATCTTTATTTTGTCTATTCATGAATCTTTCTTGAATGGAACTCCATCTTCTTATTTTAAATTTTAGCTACATCTGTAAAATAGGCTAAGTCCTTGATCCTTTTCATTCCTGTGTGTAACCTTTCACACCGATTTGTCCCTTCGTGGTGCGTGCACCTCTATACTCTCGTATGTTCTTGATTTTTCTTCTTGTTTGCATTCTTCTATGCATCATTCCAACTCCCACACATGGATAGTACTTATCCATTTTCTTAGACCAACATTACCCCACACTAGGGATATTTTCTATCCTCGACAATATTCTAATGCAAAATGCATTCAAATAATTGATAATGAATGAATGAATAAGAAAAAATAAAGGTGGGGTATATATGCAATGAATCAAAGAATGATAAATACCAAGGAAAGTACATAATTAGTGTTGTGGTTCCTGGAGTAGCTCTAAAAACTCTATATTCAAGATATTCTCTAGTTCATTCCACCCTTCAATTTTCTTGTTAGATTATCTGGTACCAATCCGATAATATCCGAAAGTTTCATAGGGGTAAAATATTCACCCTTCTCCTTCAGCTCCCTAATTATCCCACCAAGTATTGATTCCATTCCTTCAAGTCCATCCATCTTGTGCACAACCAATGAACCAAGATCCTTGAGTCTTGTCTCAAAATTATCTCTCATAGTCTTGTTATCCATAATTTACACCCTACAAAATGGACAACCAAATGGACAGAGTGTTGGCAGTTGATGGAAAAAATTATTTTTAAATCCTCGCAGTGATCTGGGAAGTCACAATGAAGGTTTGAACCATTAGGGTATAGCACAAAGGAAGTGTTATCGGTCAGTTAGAAGAATGGTGTTACCGACCAGGAACGGGAGGAAAGTCTATCGATAATGGGAATAGCCGCACGGGATAATAACATAGAGGCGTTACCGACCGACAATGTGTATGGTCATTACCGACTGATAACACTTATGGTGTTATTGGATGGTAATAAAGGATCATAGCCACCCGAAACTATTGACCGTCAGCTTGAAGACAACATGTATCACCATTTGCAACCGGTAATACAATGGTGTTACATGTGGACAACATGGAACACGCCACCGAAAAATAATACCTTTGAAGCCAACTCATTACTAGCCATCACCATGAAGAAAATATTACCGGTTGCAAAAAAATAATGTGTTACTGACTGACAACGTAGGATTATCAACGATGGCCCTTGGATTAGGTGAGTTAGGTGGTTGAAAAGATAGCTCAATAACCATTTTTAATGAAGTATCGCACCCATGTTTTCTTCTACCATGAAATTACCCTTGGGAAGCAGATTTGCATGGCTTCCCATGCCTATTTAATTAAGTAGGTTGGTTGGTGGATAAATTTTGAGGCTCTTCATCTATATATTGTAAAATTCACCTCATTTTGATGGGATTCATTTTGTTTTGCAAAGGAACTCTGTCAAAATTGTTCTAGAGCTATTGTGAGCTAAAGTCCTCGAATTTGGGATTTTGTAAAGGGTTTTTCCTTGTTCATATATTGTAATGGATTTTGTATGTTTCTAAGAAATAAAATCGGTATTTTGTGGCTTTTCTTTCCCTAATTCAAGTTGTATTGCATCTTTTTCCTTCCATTATGTTTGTAGGTATATTGTGCATGTGTATATCTCTTTGTAGGAACTTTTACTTTGTTTTTCTTTATGAATATGGGGAATTAAATATTGTCTTAGACTGTGGAACCTCCACATTCCCTCTCTTACTCTTACCTTTTTTACTCCCTATTTTTCACTCACTTAGATTGTCTCACCCTTTCTTGGTGCATCACCTTCCTTTAGAGTAGGTTTAATTTTATGCATTATTTTATCCCTATCTCCTTGGAAAGAATTAGGGTAGGATTAGATTAGTTTTACATTATCTACACTTTAGAGAAGTTGGCAATAAGTTAGAAGAAGAAGCTATATTTCTCTCGGAGGATTATCGTACTTACAAGATCCCACACTACATGATAATCCCATGTTACGCAAGTTACACCGATTACATCACACACAAATAAAAAAAAATCGGGGTGTTATAATTTCATGATAAAATTTTGGAACGTCCAAAGTGGAACAAAAGTCAATAATTCCATTTTATCAAGGTTGGGTTTGTGTTTTGATTTTTTTCAGCCTTTGGAGGCTTTGCAGAAGAACACATCCGCAACTCCAACTATAAAATTAACTTGTTTCGAAGTAGCACTAGTGGCCCAAGTACATGAGAAGGATCCAAACTTGGTCTAGAGAAAGAGAAGGTGTCTTTGAATATTTATAGTTATCACTAGGTAGAGGAAGGAGAGGAAGAAGAGTACAAAGGTCTCCATCTCCACCAAATAGAACCTTATCAACACCTCCACCAGGTAGACCTTTCTTTTAGTCAACTAGGGTTCTTAATCTAGTCAGGATGGCACATCAACAACCACCACAAGGACCACCAAATACCTTTGTTAATTTCACAGGGAGTAGTCCACTCAATCTCAATGCCCAAAATCCAATTTTGGTGGCATCCTTGAAGAACATCTCATATTTTACTAGATAAAACCATACAAACGTAATTGATCAAATGTCAGATAATGCAAATGTTTATGCCATTCATGAGATTGTTGATATGGGTGTAGCAGTCAAATGATTTTCCTCTTCTCTCAAAGATAAAGCTTTGCAATGGTTCAGAAGCTTAGTAGCAGGGTCAATTCAAAACTAGAATGAACTATGCTCAGACTTTATAACCAATTTGGGGAAAGATCATATACTCTATCCCTTTTGTAGCAACTGACTACGATCAAGAGAGTGCCAAATGAGAAACTAAATGAATTCAATTTTAGATCTCAAAGGACGCGAGATAGGATTCTCATTATGGTGAGATCAACTACTGAAGTTGCATTACTCTATTTCCTTAAGGGTTTAAATTCTAATATATCTATTATGATATAATCTATGGGAGGGATAACCTTACTAGGAGATTATGTCATAGCCATTAGAGATGAGAATTTCCTCATTCAAGCTGGTAAACTTACACCTAGGCCACCTATGCCTATTTATCTAGAAATGGGAAATCCTAGTTCTAGTCAAGCTCCTACATTAGCCCCTATTCTTGCTCCTAGAAATCAAATTTCCAATGAGGCTTCCACCTCTTCTCCTAGCACCTCAACTGAACTCCAAGAGGTTATGAAGCAATTGTAGAACCTAGGGAATGAATTGGTGGCTCTTAAGAGGTATCCATCCCAAAATTTTATACCTAATTAGCATCAATCCTAGTAAAATATGCCTCCATATCAGTCTAATAGACTTCATGTTCAAGATGTAAACAAAAATCAAGGACAATCTCAAGCTACTAGGCCATTTCAGCCATACAATCCTAATACACCTTTAACATCCCAAGCCTTGGTTCCAACCCAAAATAACATTGCACAAGAATATGAATGGTGTTTTCCTTGCAGTCAACCCATAATCAAGTAGCATGTTTCAATGGTATGCTAAACCAGGCCTTGATGGTAAAAACTATTGGTGTGCCTCAAGAGATAAACCAAAAAGAAAATCAGCAATAAACAACTTCTCAAGAGGCACCTTCTAGTGAGACCACACTTTTGAACTAGAAAGTAGAGGATTTTTATGGTATAAATCAATCTCCTTTTCAGGGGGTAACATCCAACACAAGGTCTAAGAAAATAAATATAGAGGGAGGAAAATCATCAAACACAAGTACTGCTCAACCTTCTATCACACCCCAAGGAGTTAGTAGCTTGAATCCATCCCCAGGTTCACAAAATTAGCCTAGAATGCCCATTGTAGCAACTCAGGTACATGAAAAGGTAGTGCCAAAAAGGGGAAGTATAAGGAAAACCCACCTTCATTCAATATCATTGATCACATGAAGAAAACAAATGTAAGCATCTCTATGTGGGAATCTTTGAAAATTTTAGGACAAAGGGACCTTTTGCAAGAAACCATAGCTAACTTTCCTATCTCAAATGAGTCACCCAAGGATCAAGAAAAGGTGTTCACTAATGTAGCTCCAAAAGAAGGAAGTCAAGGAGTTCAATAAAGTAAAAATGTGAATCCTCCTCCATTCTATATTTCTCTAATTATTCAGGCAATAATGTTCACAATTACATGATTGATTCAGAGCAAGTAGTTTCGTAATTCCCAAACAAATATATAATCAGTTGGGCATTCAGTATAAATTTATTTCTAGAGATGTAGTATAATTAGATGGAACAATAGTGACAACAGTTGGAGTAATCAAAGGGTTGAGCCTTACATTGAATGCATGCCTCAATGTCACAGTCTTGCAAGATGTGTCAGTCATAAACTTGTCACCACTCTTTGCATTGTGTCTATCAAGATACTTCACCGTAATAATTGGAGGCTATTTATCTGTCGATTGGTACCATATGATGTATAGTATAAGGTATGGAGCTAAGGTTATGATTAGGTATGAACCTATTCCAAAATTTCATATTGAACCTCATGTACCAAGTCTAATCAATGTCAATTATTCAGCCTTTGATCAGGAAGATTGCCCAAGCACTTAGGAAGTAGACACTAAGCTTGGAAGCATTCCAGACTTAACACTAGATGAGTGGGCTCACAAAAGGCATGATTTTGATCCCTACAAGGAGATGGAAGAAGTTGAGTTATGCATTTATTGTCTACATGAAGAAAATCCACCTCTCCCTAACATCACCAAAATAGATGGTAAAGATGTTAATGAAGTGTGGCAATTGTTCTTTGACAGTTCAAGGAGTAGGTAGGGATCTGGAGGAGGTGTAATTATTATTTCGCCATAGGGTTTAAAGTACTACTTAGATTTATATTTTTAGTTTGCATGTTCAAACAATAAAATTGAGTATGAGGATCTGATCCATGGATTGCGTTGGACAAGGAAAAGGGGTATACAAAAATTGTAAGTTTTTGGGGATAGTGAGTTAATTTTTAACCAAGTTAGAGGAAAACATACTTCTAAGAATGATCTACTTAAAGCCTACAAACATCGGGTATGGGATAAAATTGAAGACCTTGAAGAATTTAATATTCAGGCCATACCGAGGAAGAAGAATGAGGTTGTGGATAGGCTTGCGAATGTTGGAGGAACAATTGGTATCGAGCCTGGTTTGGTTTGGTTTGGTAGGAACTGGTTTGGTTTGAGGAACGTGGGAAGTATCAAGAGGGATCAAAGTCAGCCTCATATCGAGTGATTGTAAGGCCAGTTGTTCCAGATAACAACACAAGTTGGTAGGTATTTGAGAATGATCAACAAATCATTAATTTCTTGTAGGAAGAAGATGAATTTTGAGATAAAAATCATGAGAAATTGGAGCAAAGAAGACGAGGATCAAGTGGTGCATTGTGGAGAACAAAATTCCAAAGGGTTTAGTGACTCTAGAGTCAATATTCAACCCAAATGATCAATTCCGAAAATAGAATGCCAACATTCAGGTAAAAAGGGAAGATTCAAAGCCCATTTCAGTTGGAGAGGAAAAAATGCTCCAAATTGACAATGTGAGCATGGATCAAGAAAATTTTGAATTTATATAGATTTATAAAGAGATCCTAGATGTATTCACTTGGAGCTATGAGGATTTGAAGGGATTTAATCCTAAATTAGTGCAACACATGATTGAACTGGATCCTAGAGCTAAACCTATCAGGAAGAAGCAAAAGAAATTACATCCTCATATAGAGCCTCTCATGAAGAAGGAGTTGAACAAGCTCATTGAGGCGAGCATCATTTTCCCAATCAAGCACTCAATTTAGGTAGTGAATCTGGTGCCGGTAAGGAAGAGGAATGGGGAAATTAGGTTATGCGTGGATTTTTGAGATTTAAATAGGGACTCTCTAAAATACCACCTACCCACTTCCTTTTATGGAGAATATATTGCAAGCAAAGTGGCCGATTCAGAAAGATTATCCCTCTCGGGACAGATATTCGAGCTACAATCGTGTCACGGTGAAAGAGGAAGATGAATTTAAAATGGCCTTCACTAATAATTGGGGCACGTATGCCTATAAGAAGATGTAATTGGGATGTCAAATGTGAAGAAACATTTCATAGGGCTATGGATATGGCGTTCAAGGATGTTGAAAAAAATAGTTCTTATCTATCTTGAAAACATGATTATTTTCTCCAAGAATGCAAAAAGACACATCTTTCACCTCATGTAGGTATTTGTTAGGAAATAAGAGATAAAATATGCGGAATAATCCCTTATAGAATCACAACAGTAGAAACTAATATGCAGAAAATGTTACAGATCTCAAATAAAAGTACAAAATAAATAACACAACATAGAGACAAGATTTAATGTGGTTCACCCAATTTGGGCTACGTCCACCAAGAATCACTTGCTCAAATTTTATTACAAGCCTCCACTCTCTCAATACAATACCTAGATCCATTTGGAGCTATGCTCAACAAACTCTACAGAATTCACACCCAAATTCAAAACACATATGCAATACATTTGCTTGTCTCTCTATCATATGCATAAGACCATATAAATAGACAATTTCTTAAGCAGTTTGATACAAAACCGTGGGTATCAAAACCAAGGGCAAAAACCGTGGGTATCAAAACAATGGGAAAAAAATGAAAAAACCATGGGCCCAAAAACAGCCCATAACGGTTACCCATTACCCATGGGTTAATAAACCACCCATGAAAATTTTCTTGGGGCGAACCCCCCTGACCCACTCACCGGCGAGCGGGACCACCATAAAAATACCCGAGTGTAACACATAGAAGGTGTACCACATTCTAACATGCAAATAGGCTCCACAAACATAACAATCTCCCACTTGGAGACTGATTTCCACTGAGCAAGATTCTCAACCCTTCACTGTCATCTGTGAAGGCCAACCAAAGCTGAACATGGCTTTAGTTTATCCCTTGTGACCACCTTGGTCATCATGTCTGCAAGATTCTAACTAGTATGAATCTTCTCCAACTTCAACTTATCTTCCTCTAAAGTTTTCTGATGAAGTGATATCTCAACTGTATATGCTTCGTCCTGGAGTGGAAAGCAAAGTTCTTAGCTAGGTGTATAGCACTCTGACTATCACTATATATCTTACATTCCTCCTTCTTATGCCCTAACTCCTCAAGAAATTGTTGTATCCAAATCATCTCTTTGCTTGCCTCTATAGCAGCAACATACTCAGCCTCCGTGGTTGACAAAGCCACTAGCTTCTGTAGTCGTGAAATCCAGCTCACTGCTGTCCCACCTACAGTGTAAATATAACCTATTGTGCTCCTCCTGATGTCTACATCTCCAGCCATGTTTGAATCTACATAACCACGTAAAGTGGTGTTTGATCCACTGTAGCAAAAAAATGTCCCCATAGTCCCTCTCAAACATGAAGGATCCACTTTACCGCTTCACAATCCTCTTTACCCGGATCACTCATAAATCTACTCACAACTCCCACTTCATGGGCAATATCAGGCCTAGTACACACCATAGCATACATCAAATTGCCAACTGCTGATGAGTAAGGTACCTTTGACATCTAGTTTCTTTCCTGCTCTGTCTTGGGACATTGCTCCTTTGATAACTTAAAGTGGCCTACCAAAGGAGTCCCAACCGGTTTAGCATCCCGTATATTAAACCTCTCCAAGACCTTATTAATGTACTATTCTTTAGATAAAGTCAGCTTCCGTTCCTTCCTATCTCGAGATATCCTCATACCAAGGATTTTTTTGGCTGCACCCAAATCCTTCATAAAGAAAGGATTCACTTATGTTTCTTGAGTACTTTTATTTCCCGCATGTTTTTTACTCGCAACCAAAGCATGTCATCAACATACAAACATAGGATAATATAACTTCCATCCTCAAATTTCTTTGTATACACACAATGGTCATAATGGCATCTGATATAACCTTGCTCCATCATGAAGCTATCAAACTTCTTATACCATTGACGTGGAGCTTGTTTCAGGCCATACAAGCTTTTCTTCAGTTTGCAAACCATCTCCTCTTTACCTTTGACCTCATAGCCCTCTGGTTGCTACATATATAGTTCCTCCTCCAAATCACCATGGAGAAATGCAGTCTTTACATCAAGCTGTTCTAAGTGCAAGTCTTCTACTACAACTATTCCTAGAACAGTTCTAATAGAAGTCATTTTTACTACAGGAGAAAAAATCTCATCAAAATCTATACCTTGTTTCTGTGCAAACCCCTTGACCACCAACCAGGCCTTATATCTTTTCTTTCCTCCTTCTTCATCTTTGACTCTGAACACCCACTTGTTCTATAATTCTCTTTTGCCTTGAGTAGCTTCACCAAATCCCATGTCTGGTTCTCCATGAGAGCCTGATGCTCCTCATCCATGGCTTGCTCCCACTTCTTCCTGGCATCTACCTGCATTGCTTCATCAAAGCTCTCTGGCTCTCCACTATCAGTGAGTAATAAATAATAAAGAGAAGGAGAAAAATGTTCAGGTTCTCTTCTTACCCTAGAAGACCTCCTCATTATAGGAGTTTGGGGTTCTGTTGAGTAGGTTCTGAACTAATTCATGGGTCACTTTACAGTATCATGTCCTCATAACATTGGGAAAGCATAGTAGAGAGACCCATAGACTTCTGATGAGATCATGTATCAGGAGCTAATGAGGACCATGGGCATGCATATGACCTGACATGGCTACCTAGCGCTTGTCTAAAGTGTTCAAGATCCAGAGGTAGTTTTTAAAGAACATCATAGTGGAGGTGTGCAAGTATCATCTCCACTTTGGGATGGAGATACATGTAAGCATATCCTATTTTCATATTAGGAGGCATAATAGATTAAGCACATGCACATGTACGTACAACAAGTTCTAGTGTTTGGAAGTACTTTTGGAGGTATTTTTACAGGCACGTCGTTGATAAAATGTTTTGGTGTGAAGACCATTGGAAAAACCTATAGGTGTTGTCAAACATAAAATTTGGGTGTACGAGTTCAACACAACAACCGGGACACAAGTAAGATCAATGACTAGACCACAAGTCATGGCCGGAGGTTACAGAGATTCATGTCAACCACCACGGGAGGAAATCTGGTGGCGTTCAAGTTCAAGGTATATTCTTACTCCAGGATAAGGTCTTCAACTAAATCCAAATCATCCATTATAGACACCACCATAGAGACCACAACAAAGAGACACATCAATTCTTCTTTAATATGTCTCTTCATTTTCCAGAGTATAGAGGTGTGGAGGATGTGGTAGAGCATGTGCACAAGTATGAAATATTATAGAGAGCTAAGGGCATTATAACTTTATATAGAAAGGTACGTCAATTTTCCACCACACTTCAAGGGCACGTACACATTTGGTATAGAAAGTATGATCCACATCAGACTATGGTGGATTATGATGTAGTACACACTACTTTCTTGGCTGAATTTCAGATTCCATATTTTGAGTGACAAAGTATTAGTGTGATCAAGGACATCAAATTGGGCTTAGTTGAAAGCGTGAGGGAGTATGATGTGTATTTTAAAACTCTCTTATCCAAGCTATCTTATGATATTAATCAGAGCCAACATGCAAAATGGTACATTAGATCATTCTTGATTGTATTTTAAAGGGTCTTTTCACATAAGATATACACTCGATCCATGTGAGGATTTGGAAGTAGCTATGCACATTAAATCGATTAAGAGTATAGACACTGGAGTGAGTCCTTTTCTTGAGGTGCAAATAATAGCTATGGATAAACAATTAGAGAATATTTCTACTGATTCAGCACATGAGACACGTAATGGGTTATGGCGCACCAATTGCGATGTTGAAGGGAATACTAAGGATTGTTTTCTGTGTAATAATGTGGGTGCATTGTTATAGTCTTGTGAGATTTTCCACAAGAATCATGATGTATGGAATGGATTCCTATTCTAGTGTACAATAATTAATAATTTATCAATGTAATTCAATACTTTTATACACGCACCCATGATATATATGACTATCAATGATAGACCGGATTCATTAGGTATGTGAGACTAGATTCCAACAAACAATCATGTGGCGGTGTATTTCTCGGACGCGCAGAAGCCCGAACTAATGAAGGACAAAACAAAGGAGATGGTTTGTTCTAAGGTGGATATAGGAGAAAATGCCATGGTGGTAGAGGAATTTTCACATGTGGAACTTGTTATACTTGTGGGTCCCTAGATCATTACCAATGAGAGTGTCCCAAAATCTGGTATGTACATATTGTGGGAAGGCGCATAAATTTAAAGATATTACTTACCTCTATGAGTATATGTGTAAGAAAAAAATAAGGAAAAATGTGTGGTGATGATCAAGTTACAATGCATGAAGAATTAACAATGGACACTAAAGAAGATAATTAATCTAGAGGTTCAGCCATTATTAGTTACTACTCATCCGAAGTAACATGCGCGTGAGACTCTTAAAGAGAAACCTCTCATCAAGAGGTATCTAGATTCTTCTCATTAGAATGAGGTTCATTAAGAGACCATGGGAGTAATCAGTGTACTTAAAAGGTGAGATATAGTTCCTGAAGGAGTAGGTGCATGAGAGGTAATGCGTGAATAACATTGAGATTCCATAGAAAGACAAAAATGATATGAAGAAGGTATGTATGATGGTGATGTTGTTGAATATCATCCTACTACTAGGATAATGACTGTGTCGGGTTACTTTGTGTTAGAGTTTATCACAATCATCAAATAATTAATGAAAACTTGACACCATATAACCATGAATATGACAAGGAAATCACACTAGATGCAATGATTGATGGTTGGTTGGTGAGTAATATTCTGATTGACACATGTGCTGAGGTGAATATTCTAAATTTGGATACATGGAACCAAATGGGAAGAAAACCATTGCATCCATCTTCTAATGTGTTATATATGGAAAATAAAACTAGGGTCATGCCTATTTAGATGTTTAAGGATGCTTCAATCACTATTTAGGGTGAAAATTTTAGAGTAGATTTTGAAGTATTAGAGTTGGATGAGGCAAAAACTTTCCCACATTTCTTGCACATCCTTGGTTTTATGAACAATAATGCAGATTTTCACTTCAACAATAGATATATCAGTTTTTAGAATAAGGAGGAGCACATTTTCATACCCCTGGATGATGTGAAGGTCTCACACTACATTAATCTTGTGAAAGAAGAAGAGATTAATATGATTTATGCCGCATAAATGCACTACCTTGAGAATATGGAAACATCTATCAAGGTGTAATTCGGTGGGAAGATGTGAAATACTTCAATGAAATGACCAGTTTTACTTTTGATAATTGGTCCCATGACATGTATGAAATGGTTGGATGCGAGTGTAAGGGAACATTCACCCGGATGATCGTGTCGTGCATAATTAGGCACCTAGGAAAAAATAAGTTACCGAGGTATGATGGAGAGGAAAAATATGACTCTGCGTGTCATGGAAGATATATGGAATATGATGGTTTATACCTTACATGGAATAGAATCCCACTGGTGGGAGACACATTGAGAAAATCTTTTGGGTTGGTGCAAGGCAAGGGAATCCTTTTTAACAAGGTTTACTTGGAGTAATGTTCTCTCCCTTATACATTAGTATGATGGTAAGACTTCTACTTTAGTACACATCCACAACTGTGAGATATAATGGGTGGAAGGCTAGGAGGCTTTACCACCATATCTTTAGGTGCACAAGTTTTACTCTACTTTGTGAGGATGCACATGTGCATGAAATGTGCATGTTGAGCTCATACAAGAGACCAAAATTTGGTGAGACATGACTGAAGTTATGGCTCACACTTTTGATTACGATCCTAATAAGACCTCAAAGTACATTAGACCTTGCAGATTATGAAGCACATTACATTAGGGGATAGTGAAAAATTAGAATAACCTATGTTATAAATCTTAGGAGAACATGAGATTAAGGTGCGTGAAGATACAAAGTGGAACCAGAAAAGGTCCAAATCATGTAGACATGGGAAGAGAAGAAAAAAGGTAAAATGGTGTACCTCATTGATGATGAAGTAGTAGTAAACATGAATATTAGCAATATAGAGGATGCACATGAAGTAATGGAATCTACATATTATAATTCATTTATGTACCATGTTCTATGAAGTCTAAGAAAGTTAATATTGGAAATGAGGATTCACTTAAGGAGGATATCATTGAAGACTATTGGTCGAACTGACATTGCGAAGATAATTGAATTCTTGCATGAATTTCAGGACCTCTTCTCATAGGCTATCATGAGTTGAAAGGTGAGCATCCTTTGTTGCGAGATATTAATATTAAGCTGAAAATAAGGCGCACGTCGATTCAAAAGATGCCTTATAGGATGAATCCAAACTCGTGTGAAAATGAAATAAGAGATTGACAAAATACTTAAATCTAGAATCATTGAACCAATTGTGAAATTTGAGTGGGTTAGTCCCATGGTGATCAACATCAAGAAATATTTCCAGATCAATATCTTTATTGATTATAGGGAACTCAAGGCCTCATATGTTATAGATCCTTTACCTACACCATTCACAGAGGAGATCCTTGAAGGTGTTGTAGGGCACATTCTTTTCATTCACCGATGGATTTTTAGGTTACCATCAAGTGTGCATTACGCACAAGGAATAGGAAAATATAACCTTTTCCACTGAATGGGGAATTTTTGTATATATGGTGATGCCTTTTGGGTTAAAAATGTTCTAGTAGTATTCTTACGCATAGTTGTGCAAGATTTCAATGACGTTAGTCACAATGTTTTATAGGTTTATCTAGATGAATGGGCTATCTATGGTCTTATAGAAGATCACTATGATAATCTAAGGCTCATGGTTGAGATATGGAGGAAGTTAAGTATTTATGTAAACATTAAAAATTATATATTTTCAACACCCATTGGCACCCTTCTTGGGAATATTATTTGTAAGGATGGATTATTGGTAGATCCAACTAAGATTACATTGATTTTGGGATTAAAAGAACCATCCAATCAAATTGAAGTGTGTATTTTCTTAGGGCATCCTGGTTATTACAAGAATCTCATCAAAGGTTATATATAGATTATTGTGTCTCGGAGGAATATCTCAAATTAAAAGGACATTCATATTAAGGTGACACACAACAACATACATTTGATACCTTGAAGGAGAATATTATCACTACATAAATCTTGCACTTCCCTCATGGAAAAAATATTTTCAAGTACATGTTGATGCTTATGACATGGCTATTAGTGCAATATTGGTATAACCATGAGAGGGAAATGTGGATCATATCATATTATTTTCAAGTAGGAAGTAAAAACCAACAAAGCATAACTATACAACCATAGAGTACGAGGCATTATCAATGATCTATGGAATTCATAAATTTCTATAGTACTTATTGGCCACACCATTCATTTTCTATATAGATAATATAGAATTGAAGTACTTGGTCAAGGAACATGTTTTTCAAGGGAACATCTAATGATGGATACTCCTTTTTTAGGAATTTGATTTAACATTTTTGGTAAAGGTAGGAAAAAGAAACTTGGGACCTGATAGCTTGTCAAGGATAAATTATAGAGAGGATGCATAGAGTATTGAAGACACGATTCCTAATGCACAATTTTTCAGGTTGAATCAAGTGTCAACTGATTTAGAGGCCATAACAATATTTTTACGCACTTGGCTTGCACCAGATGGAATGAGGAACTTAGAAAATAAATAGCTTGCTATTCGGGTTGTGCCATATCACCCGATTGGAAGACAATTGTATAAAATGGGTAGAGTTGAAGTCTTGGACAAATATGTTCTAGAGCATGATCACAAATCCATTATGGTTGAGGCTCATGGAGGAATAATAAGAGGAAATTATGCAATAGATGTAAGCTCGCATGAAAGATCATCTTACGGTTTATGGTGGGAGACATGTTACAAGGATAATAAGGATTTTTTGAAAGCATGTGATCACTACCAGATAATTGGAAAGCCTTAACATAGAGATGAATTTTTTTATGACCTATAGAAACCATGGAACCTTTTGAAAAATGATTAATTGATTTTATAAGGTCTATTTCACTACCCGCACATAGGATAGATGCACTCTACATTATCACATGTATTGATTATTTAACATAGTGGGTGAAGGCTACACCTACAAAATATTGCATAGAAGAAAGAGCAACAAGGTACCTTTGGGAAAATATCATCAAGTATGGATGCCCGTTGAACTTGAAAAGTGATATAGGAACTCATTTCTTAAATGAGATTGTTAGAATCTCATTAGCATAGTTTATGGTGATACACCATAAGACCAATCCTTATCACCCTTAGGTTAATGGCACTATTAAAGATTTAAAAATATCTTGGGATAGACATTAACAAATATATGATATTGGAAGAAATAATAGGGATGAAAATGTATCAACTGTTCTCTTGGCATGTAGAACAACCTAGAAATGGTGAATAAAGCCATACTCTTTTCATTGGTCTTTGGTGCAGAGGATGTATTACCTATGGAATTTATGCTAAAATTCCTATGTATTGTGTGTGTAGGTGGATTGGATGATGAAAAAAATGTGGATGAGCGTATTGAAAAGTTGATGTAATTAGATGAAAGGCACACCATTGTGCATTAGAGCTAGAACATAGAAAAGGAAAGACAAAAGGCTTGTCATGAGATGCACATCAACAAAAGTATTTTGCAGTTAGAAAGATGGTACTTCTGTATGACTCCAAGTTTGCATACCATCTAGGTAAATTGAAATTCTAGTAGTTAGGACCCTTTGTAGTGACCAAGATACTAGACTCAAGCACATGTGAATTAAAAGTGTTGGATGACACCATGTTTCCTGAGTTACTTTAATGGGAGTATGTTGAAGCCCTACTATAAATAAGCTTCATTTATGTTTGTAATAAGGTAGTATTTCCACTTAGATTAGATTTACCTTTCATGTTTTATTTTTCTTTGCTTTTTTGTTGTATTAAGTGCATTTTCATGTAGGGATTATTACTATTTATTAAGTTGATGTGTAGAGGACCACACATACCTTTACTTTGGGGATGAAATAGGTGTGACTACATGTATAGGAAACCTTGAGTGTTTTCTTGTGATTTGGTTTAAAGGTGCACATGATAATTTTTAAATAAGGTTTCTCGATATATATGAATGAGGATTACGTGAAAGAAAAGGAAGGTGTTATAGGTATAGGAGGTGCTTAGGAATGATGATGCTGGAAAGGAATTTCTCGGATCGAGAAAGACACGTGAGAAAAGGGTCATCCTATGTAACGCGAGGGAGGTAAAAAAATAGACTACTTAGTATGTGGCAGAGGAAGATGGGGCGGGAAGAGAAGTGTGTACAATGATGTCTATAACTTGGGAAGTAGTGGTGCACCAGAAGGTTATGACGCCACACGAAGAAAAAAGAAGGAAAAAACACATTAAAAAAAGGAAAAAAACATCTAATGCTTTAAATTAGTGGTAGGCGAGGAGGAATAAATGTGATAAATATTTTGAAATCTATAAAGGGATCACGGGAGAGTTCATTCTTACCCTACCTTGCAAAGAGTTTGAGCATTTGAAGAGAAAAGAAGTGTGAAGTTGTGTGAAATTATGAAGAGAGAAGAACATTTAAAGCAAATCGAGCAAGATAACACACGACCTATTTTAGAAGCTCCTTCAAAGTGGAAGATAGAGTATGGAGAAGGCATGGAGGATTGAATTACACAAATCTAGGGTTTGAAGAAAGAAGATTCAGAGAACCTAAATTTGTGAGCTAGGGGAAAAAGTTGTGTCATGAAGAACAAAAATAAGATAGTGATTGTAACACCCTCGACAACTGATATATTCCTCTTTTGCATTCAAGTGTTAACATGTGATTTTTGGATAAAGATGTGTTTTGTTTATCTGTTGAAGATCATGATTGATAGGGATAAATCTTTTTTGTTCTTAAAATCATTAGACTGAAATTATATTGTTGTCAAGAATTTATTTTCACTTTGGAAAGATGAGCTGTGATCTGGTTTTAAGAGTTGCGAGACTTATTTCTTCTTTTGACTCATCCTTGGATCAATTTCAGTGATCCAAGGAATGTTTCAAGTATTCTTCATAGATTGAATGGTAAAATTGACATTCAGTAGTTTAAGGGACATAGAAGACTAAATTTTGCATTATACTAATTCTTGGTCTTGTTGCAATGTGTTTTTGTTCAGTTGTATGTTTGTGCCCGGGTCTTTGGTGATTGATCTTGGCAAGACATTAAGGACTTAAGAAAAATTCAATTCTCTAAGGAGAAGTTCAGAGTCCTAAAAATCTAAGGACTATCCTAACGGTAACCTAAGCTAGGTAAGAACAACTATGTTCTAGCTATGTTTATTTATTGGAATTTTGTCCTAACCTAAGCATTACGCTAAGAAAATAAGGGAAGAGTTACTAAGGGGATACTAAGCTATTTTAGCTACTACCTAATACTAAAGGGTTGTGATTTGAACCTAACCTAAGGTGGGAATTCTAATGGCTAATGTTTTAAGGCCTATGTTGGTAATTGTTAAATTAACCTAAGTTCTATTTGAATCTAACCTAAACTAAAGGGAACCTAAAGGGGTCACATGACATAAGGGCGATGGTTCCAATGGCAGAGGGCCAGTGCACTTGGTGGAGGCCTACGTGGAAACTCCACTAATGGATGGAATTGTATTTTTGTGTTGATTTGGCATTCGCAAATTTAGGAGGTGGTGGAAAGGAAATATAAGTGGGAATTTTGGATTGAATGAAATTTATGGCATTTATGAGCCTCATTCTTCGCATGCAAACCATCTTGGAAACATAGGAGGCGGGTTTGTAGGAGGTCATTTGGTTTTTCTTTCATGGCAGATTTTGCTCTACATGGAGCTAACTGGTTCTTCGAACCAGAGTTTGACCTTCACTTCAAAGCTATTTTTGGTTTCTTCAGCCTATTTTTGATCGAAGGAAAGTATTTGAGGTGAAGGAGGAAGAGATGTTTGATTTTTGATCTATCTTGGAGGAGAAAAAGAGTTGGAAGCTTGGCTGGAAGTCTCCTTCGATTTGGTGGAAGCACTATCAAGCATGATAGACTCTAACTATTAGAATTCTTTGTGTTCTTTTAAATGAATCATTAGAACAACTCTACTCTCATGAGATTTTTTTTTACCTGTCTAGTTATTTTTCTTGGTGGGTTTTATGGATCCTTGTGTGTTTGATTTGAATCCATGGAAAAATAGTATTGTTTGAAAACTACCTTTCTGTGCTAGTTTTAAGACCTGCATGCAAGTAAAAAAATGGTATTAGAACTTGTTCTATATCTCTGTTATGCTCTCTAGATCTTGTATTTGACAATTATGTGCATTGAAATGACTTTCATGACAATAAAAGCATATGAGCTTAGGGAAACTTTAGTTTTGTTTTATATTGCTTCTGGGTTGCGTTCTTTGGATGCAGACTCGAGTTGAAACTTTGTGTTTTGTTTAAGCTTGTGTTGGATCTTCATTTGAACGGAATCATTGTTTTGGAATCTTATGTATTACTGAAATATTGCATGGAGTTCATATTTATCATTGTACTCGCATTATTTTACTTGTGAAGTTCTGAACGTTGTGCGTGAAGCTTGGGTTCGACACTGAACTTTGATTTAACACTTAAGTGTTATGAGCTTATATTTTGATCGATATATTTGATTCTATTCAGGAATTTTTGTATTGGGTTATTCTTTTGTTAAAGGTTTACCTTATAAATCTTTATTTTTGCAACTCACTCACTAGGAGACTGGGTGAAAACTTGTTTGAGTTGTTTGAAATCTTTTGAGCTTTGGAACTGGAATCGTCTTAAGGAATGATTTTTTCTTTTGACTGTATCGACTTCTTGAGATAGTATGAGCATGGGAATTGCAGGAAGTGTTATCTCCCCATTGTTTGGAAGAAACTTGTGTCTGGGTTGAATGTATTAGTTTGTACTAAGGCACCACTGTCGTAATTTCATGGTTGTGAAGTTCTTTTGATGTTCCTTTCTTGTTTCTTTAGAATTTAAGACTCGAGACAACTTCGTATTGGGTGTTCTAGGTTCTAGCACTCCCTATCTTCCGCCTCGTGAATGAATTGGGTCTTAGTGGAAGATTTGGGTTGTTACCTTGGACACTAAAATAATTAGGAAGGATTCCTTCTCTGTTTAGTTGTATTGAGTTTGATTCTTTGAATCATGGATTGTTTTCTTTTTGTATTAATTGGTAAGCCTTTGTCAGACTTCCATTTTGGGTTCGTGGGTAATTCTGAACCTTATCATTTATTGTTTTGGGATACAATTCTTGACTGAAACAATGAATAAGAATTGATTTCTCTTTGTGAAAGAAAATATGTATATTCATATTCTTTTGAGATCAGTTATGGTTTGGGTCTGCAATATGATTTCATCCTAAACTTGTTCAAAACTGGAACTTCTTGTAAAGTCAAAACGCAATGATTTATGATGGGTTCTTTCCTTATTGAGTTACCATTCCTCTGTCCTTGGATAGGCTCAATGTTTGAACTTTTTTGTAATCAATTCCATTTCAAAATAGTGATTTCTCTTGACTGTTGGTCTACCTTATTCGAATCATTGATGGAAATAGTGTTGAGAGCTAGTAGCCAAGAAGGTTCTACTATTAAGTACATTGATACTTATGGTTTGACTGTTGTTGACTAGTCTTGTCTAGTTTATATGGAAAGGATTAGGTTTGTCTCTTGTAATCTTTGTCTTTTGAGAAGAACTTGAGTAGAGATTAACTCCTCTTTGGGGATACTTTATTTGTGAGCATTGATTTCTATTATTGATTGGTAATTTCTTCTTAGAGAGTTGGAATTGGAGTTGTAGTTGAGTTGTTCTGGTTTTCCTTACCTTCTTGTTTGGTTATGGAATTTTGTTTGATGTATATTCTATTGATTGATTGTGCAACAATGTTATCCTAGAAAGGAATAGGTAACTCATGTTATAATCTGGTCTATTTTCTTTGATGTTATAGGTTTGGGCTGAGTTTATAATGGTTCTTGCTTAGGATATAGATGAATCATCCTTGAAGGAACCATGTTGTATACATTTATTTTGTCTCTTAGAAAAGATAAATGTGGTATTCTATTAGGATAGAATTATGAAATAATGGGATGGCAGGTTTGGTTGTTTGTTTTCTAGCCTTTGATAGTATTAAAAGAACTTTAAGATCTTAGGTAGATATTGTTTATTATATTTTTATTTTCTCTTTAAATATGATCTTGAATTATTAAGTACTTCCTTTCTTTTTGTTATCACTTATGCTGATTGTATGATGATTTAATTATCTCATTAAAGTAGTGTTGCTTTAATGATACAATTAGTGGAATGCACTTTGTTTTAATGATTAGTGTTTATCATGCTCAGTTCATTGAACTGACCCATGCTAGCTATTTTTGCAGATGGACGACTTAAGTGGTAAAAGAAGGCAAAAACTTATATGATGCATTGGTTGATATATGTATAATTCTTAGTAAAGAATTTTGATTCATTCTTTTGTTGTATTGTAAAGAAAAGTTGTATACTTTATAGAATGAGGGTTGTTGTTATGCAGTTGCCTAAAGGGCATAGTCTTGTAAATTTTATAAGTTGTAATGATGAATTGTGAGTTGTGTTTTATTTGCATGGGTTGTGAAAATTATCTCATACTTTTATAAAGAAGATGAAAGTTCCATCATGTTGATATTCTTTATATTATGTTATGTTTATCTTGTTATCTTTGATAAAATGGAGAGTGGGAATTAGTTCAATTTAACCTATAATGAAGTAGCTTGTTTAGTTGCATAATATGATGTGTTTATCTAAAAATTAACATAATAAGGTGATGTATAATGAACATGCGTTAAGAAATATGGACATTGGGAATGATACACCCTACTACTTAATCATATAGAGAAAGATTATCTCTCTCTCAATTGAATATAAACCGAAAAGGTTTGGAAGTATGATTACTATTTATTAGATTTCATTTAGTATGAAGTATAATTTAATTAGTTATATGCGGTTGTTAAACCTTCCTAAAAGTTAAAGAACATTTAAAAATAAACTTATGATATCGCTGTCCTATTTTGGTTAATTGTTGGTTTAACTGAGAAAATGAACATTAAAAGAAACCATAAGTTTAACAAAGTTCTTTAATACTCGATTGATACAAGTATACAATAAGAACTTATGGAGTGTTGGATTAGGGTTTAGCAAGGTTGTTGTAGTCAAGACATAATCCAAATTAACAACGTATTAACAATCTCCTTGGGGTATGTACATCTTGATGAGGTAGTTTCTGTAGGATGTTGGCACATGCCAACTGCAGGCTGTATTTTCGAGAAGACTTGGGTCTTCTCTAGAATACATCGTTGTAGTTGACATGTGGCATCACCCTTTGCATTGATCATCCAGATCTACACACAATAAGAACTCAAACTTGAACTTAGTTTCTCTCTAGGTCAAGATAGGAGAATATTTAGGATAGGAATTAGCTCCCAATGGCTCAGGTACCTTGGCACATATAGTTGACTTAGGTCAATTGAGTATGTCCATCTACCCTAGACCATTGTGAGCATCTTCTTATAATAAGTTATGTTTCTATCTAGGGCTAGGGTTAAACCTGGGACAAGTGGACTGACGATAGTCAGTAAAGACCAATCATGATAATAGAGGAGTGAGGTGAAGGATGTATTCCAATATGATGAGTATGTCGTCTAGGAATAGTGACATACACAGTATATTGTAAATATTTGGCCAAAGTATCACAAGCTACTGGTTGCATTGTCCTATGTCACCAAGTTTAAAAATAACGTGATATCAGATGAATATTGGTAACAAATATTTAGATATATTCTTTAAAAAATCACACAGTACCCAGTGTAGGGTAGAAAGACCAGGTATATGAAGTATATGATATGTATTCAATACATAAGATAACATAAATAGATCAGTAGCTTACCGAGTTATGGAATGAATAGATCGGTGGATCATCGAGTCATTACAATGCATATGGTTATCTATTTGAATTCGATTGGCATGGAATGTTTGTTACGAATAATGTTTGTTCTGAAATTATATATATATATAATTTCCCTTGTTTCTAAAGTCTTAAAATGGGAATGTTACATCTTGGTATCAAAGCTAAAGGTTGTAGCTCTTAGACATATTGTGTCCATAATCTGATGAAACTTAAATTTTCTTATAACAGAAAATGGTTAGAACAAGAGGAAATGTTGCAAATAACCCTCCGCCTGAGGAAGGAGTAGTAACTACCTTGAAACTCGATGAGATACTTTGCTGCCCCCTGTTGGACACATAAGACATTTAAGAGCCAAGGGATATTTTTCTTAAGATATCCTATTTTAGGAATTTGTGAAGGAGAGTTAATTAGTCTTTTTATGCAAAATTTTGAGTGTAAGACATATTATTTTTAATAGGAATATTTTTGTTATTGGTAGTTATTCAAAATACCCAATAGTCCCATAGCACCACACAACTTGCAGGTGCACCAAGAAGGAGGAGGACAGTTCTTGACTTATCATCGATGTTATTCAAGCTAACCGGAGTACTATCTAGGCAAGTTTAAAGTTTCATTAGGTTTTATAGTAAAAAGTATGTTGTACTTACAAGTTTTGACTAGTGGAATGGTTCTATAAGAACCCGAAGATGTAGGCAAGTGTTGAACTTTATACTCAACCCATGTGTTGTGTGTTTTCATTTTTGCATTATTTTGAGTTGATCTGTTTAAATAGTGTGTTATTTTTCATCTATCATTTATGGCTTATAGGGGTCCTAAGACAGCTTAAATTTTCTTACCTTAATTTTTGGATAAAGTTTGGTATTAGAGCTAGTTTTGTAGAGTTTTTCGAAAGTACCAGATATGGATCCATACCTCTTTTTCAGTTTCAGGTGATACTTTCCTTCAAAATTATGGTTCGGGTGATGGTAACTCATCATGGGGAACATAACCACCAAAGCAGAGTTACAAACACATCTAGCCAATGTTTGAGAGTGTCAAGTGTGAACAACATAAATGTCTTAGAGCTTTAGAAAAGCATAGATGTTCCACCTAGATAGGTAGTTGAAGAAATTCATTGTGGAAATTATGCCTTGAAATTCCACTATCATCAAAACAAGTCGAGTGTAACCATTTTGGTAAAGGACATGATATTTAACGGTTTTGGAAGTTACACCTAGAAACAAGGCCTCTTGAGATGAAAAAGAAGGGAAAGGAAGTTACAAAACCTAGTTTCGGTCATTCATCTAAGTCATTGGGACAAAGAGCATCATTGGGATGCTTGAATATCATCTTGTGATACGTGGGTGCCTCGAGACGGTGGATTCCAATAGTTTCTCATGGACAAATAGTCACACTTATCTTCAATTGGACAATCGAAGCGGGATATGTGATTGTTGATGTGGTGTGTAGATTGGGATCACCTATGACACCACTTCCTTGTACCAAGAAAGTTGGTACAAAGGATGGTACACTATGTGGGTTGGCTACGAGCTTTTGCGCATTAACCTTTATAGTTGAGAGATGATTTTTGACACTTTCACTCTTGAAATCATCCCTTTGGAGATTAACAAGGTGGCATTGGGAAATTTCCACCTTACAACTGAGTAAGGATATGTGACGGATGATAGGATCATAGTGGAGCTTCGCATTAACCATAGCTAGATTGTAGAGTTCAAGATGAGACATGTGATTTGTCCTTCACATGGTGACAACAATGATACTTTAGGGTCATATGCACCAGCAGATCATCTAGATCATAATGTGGAGAAAAACTCATATGACCTAGCAACTCAGCCACGTTAACCTACAGAGGTCACATATATTCCAGCAGATCATTTGGATCCATATGCAGATGAGAGATTACTCGACGATCCACAATGAACCTATTGAGGTAGCCTAGGCCGACACCGAGGATTCTACAACTAGTAAGAAATCTAAGGTGTAATAAAAGTTGACATATTTAAATATTTAGCTATTATATAAGGCTTTTGAGCATCATTTATTTTAATGCTCTTATTGTAATAAAAACCAACAAAAATTAGTGTGTTAGGTAGAATGTATTAATAAGACCTTTTTGGGAAATTTTTGAATACATCTAACTAGTTAGAGCACATTAGTAAAGACCCAATTTTGGGCAATGTGTGTACTCTATTATACTTACATTGGTAAGAACCCCCCAGAAGGCAATTATTTTGGTGATTTTGTTAACAACATGATAAGCAGTATATTATTGTACTTGTTTTATTTTTCTAGTAGGGAGGAGAAACACTTGTATTCTTTCCAAATGGTGAGGTCAATCTATGTTGCAATGCGTGAAGAATACAATGTACATAAGCCACTGAATAGGATAAATCTTCGCAATAGGTTCATCATGAAAAATAATTTTCCCTATAAATTTGGTATTTAAGCTTATTTAAGACTCCAAAAATGGAGCATTTTTACAACTAATTTTACATGATCTATTAGGAAATGTTATCCTTAAACTTGTATTTGAAAGTTGTATAAAGACCCTTTTAGGGCACAAATAATATCTCCTAATCAACTTTTGAGTGTCTGTTACAACTAGATACTCATATCTATAAACTTGGAGATTTTCCAGTTGTTTGTGTATACAGTTGATCTCACGATTAGTGTCATCTTGGATTTTCATTCTATGTAGAGGTTCATTATGTTTGTGCAAAAGTAGGATGGTAATTGAATGTCATCATCATCGGGGCTTGTATCGTGTAGAGGCCAAGGCCGTGCAACAGGATGGAGAAAAGTGTCTTCTTGAGTGGCACCAAAGTTTATTCCGTGTAGAGGCATAGTCCATATAGAAGGGTGAATAATAATAGTATGTGTCATCAACATGTCCCATGGATCACAATATATACTGCGTATAACTCTTCTTAGCAATATGATTTTGGATTCACAATATTTTTGGGACAAAAATCCTTTCCATTGGAGAGGTGTGATATGGATTTCAATACAGAGGACACATCTGTTCCCCTAAATCTCTCAAGATCATTATAGCATGGGAGTTGACTCTGAGATATTTCTTTCGACTATTTGAACATCAAAAATGGAGTTTGTACGTGCAAGTAGTGGCTGGTCAAACTTGAGGTCAATGCAAGGGAAATACCATTGCAATCGACGATAAGTCATGACAAAGTGGAAAAGAGATCATGTGAATGGGGTGAAGTTTCCATTCTCCATTCTTTGACACACTATTACGATCTTCTTCGGTATGTGATTAAAATAAATACACCACATGGTGGGTCCTTATGTCACCACGTGGACTACCACCACTTAACTACATTTCCACCTCATCAACTCAAGAAATCTATAGAAAGTTCGACACCAATCTATTCACCAAGTTATAGTTATGGAGGGTGGTGAGTTGACTATTTAGCTCATCGAGCTATGGGTGAGTTGGTCTTATTTTTTGGCCAACAAAAATGTTGCTATGTGGGCTAAGACACACTTAACTCGATAGTTACGGGCTATGTAAAGCCTTGATTCAAACCTCATATGTAAAATTTTGGATAATCCACATTGGGTGGATAATGTTGATGAAAAAATAATTTCCCCAACCGATAGGTGATGTGGACATCGGGAGTGATGGTAGATAATGATGGGCTAGATGACTCGACTAGTAAGTTGATGGGTCGATCCCATGTGGTGAGGAAAGGAAACACCTAAAGGGCACATATCATGGTGACATGGTAACGTGGACACGTGTGGATAGGTTGTAAGTCCTCATACGGTGACAACATTGATGTTGGTCATGTCGCTCAATGGACAAACAAAATAGCAAGGGTGGGGAGTTAACCTCAAAACCTCCCCACCACATCCAAATAACCTCACCAACCAGCCAAACTCGGTGTTTGGTAAAATATTGGCTAAGAGGCCATTTATCTAGGAAAATCATGCCAAGACCCACTATAAAAAGGGGCTTGACCCCTCTATTTAGACACAACACTCACAAGCTCAATCCAAGAGCTTGAGGAGACATTTAAGAGCCAAGAGATATTTATATCAAACAATCCTATTTTAGGAATTTGTGTAGGATATTTTGTTAGTATTTTTAGGCTAAATTTTGAGTGTAAGACCTATTATTTTTGATAGGAATATTTTTGTTATGGGAGTTATTCAAACTACCCAATAGGCCCATAGTGCCACACAACTTACAAAGTGCACCAAGAAGGTGGAGGATGGTTCCCGACTCATCATCGGTGTTCTTTGAAGGACTGGAGTATTTTTAGGAAAGTTTAAAGTTCCATTAGGTTTTATTGTAAGAAACTATATTGTACTTACAAGTTTTGACTAGTGGAATGGTTCTATAAGAACTCAGAGATGTAGGCTATTATAGAAGTCCGTAATAAACCCTTGTGCAATGTGTTTTCATTCTTGTATTATTTTGAGTTGACCTATTTAAACAGAGTGATATTTTTCGGCTATCATTTATGGCCTATAGGGGTTTGAAGACGGTTAATTTTTTTCACCTTAATTTTCAGATCGATAGACTAAGAAAGGGTTTGAAATAATTGGATGCACATCGGGTTGATTAATTTTATCACCATCTAGAGAACAAATTTCTCTACAAATTTTAAAGTTTGAGGTTAGAATAAGTTGTCACCAAAGAAATCACATACAAGTATCACCTAAGCATAAAGGAAAGGGTAAGAACAAGAATCCTGTAGTATAAGATGTGTCACAGAATGGTTCTCAAAGAGGAAATATCCAAGTGAGATTATTGTAGGGCATCCATTGGAGTTTCACTTGACCAAGTACAAGATAAATGACTACAACCATTTCTCAAAATCACATGAGGCTTAGATAAACAAAGAAGTGTTGAAGAAAATGGACCAAAGGAATGAAGACATAAAGTTGGTTTATGATGACAAGGTACAAAAGGATTTGGAGAGCATGGGAGTTCTCTAGTTATGTGAATTTCCATTCTTTGGAAAACCCGACTACTTGTATCAATGGTTGATTTCATGGTTCCATGAGGATTATTTATAATTTATAGGAAGAAAAATGTGCATCACCGAAAATTTATTTGGGAGAGTTATAAGTTTACACAGCTCGGCCCTTGAGATAGAGCCTGACTTGGAGGACGATGTAGGAGAAGAGACCACTACCATTACATTAAACTATCATAGGGGAGGCCACATAATGGAAAATGTAAATATTAGTGACCCAAGAACAAGAGTCAATACATGCCTAATCAATTGTAAATTAGTTTCATTGGAGTAGTAGAAACATGTAAATCAAAAAGAGGCTTCACATAGCACGGAAAATGGCACAAAAGACTACATACAACATTGTGCAATTCATTTCTGAATTATTAAAGAATCATTCATACAAGTAGTGAAAGATGAAAAGATAATTTTGGGCACCATCCTTCTAATAATTTTCTTCTTTGAGATAAGAGTTCGGATTGAGAAAATTAAAAAGTGTGGAAATACCCGATAGAGAACAAGTCTCTAGCATAGAGGTTCATCGAGTATACATGTGATGGAGGCATTAATAATGTAGATAAACTCAGGGTAGATAGGTGATACAAGAGTATGTATGAAGCATTCAACCATGAATGGTGCATACAAATGGGAGATGCCCTCAATTTTAGATAGTGAGGCTAAGTTTACAATTTATCAACATTATTGTTTGGGAAGATTTTATATGAAGACTGGAGATAAGAATCCTTGGTGAAAATTTCCTTTTACTTTCGCTTCCAATTACTTCCAAGAATTGGTGAATAGAATTTATGATGTGCATAAGTTTAAGTTTTGATATAGAAAGGGTATATGTTGACTATTACGCATTGCGCACTACATATGTATATCCTAACAAGTCAACATATGTGGAGATAATGGAGTATGAAAATATAGATATCACTTTTGAGACTCTGGTAGTAGGAAAGAAGTGGTGAAAATATACATCTATCTGAGGCCTAGATTGAAGGATGGGAGGTATATTGATGGAGCAGACCTTCCTCTCCCAAAACCACCAAAAGGAAATAATATTGTGGGGACAAAAATAGCACGTGAGGAGACCCCTCCAAGGTAAGAAGAATAATAAAAGGAAAATGAGGAGGAGGAGATGAAAGAAGAATATAACACTATTCTCTATTACAGTCACAAGAAAATATTGAAGAGAGAGTGAAAGGAACAAAGTAGTGACACAAGGAATTCACCAAGGGTTACTCTAACCAAGCCCAACAAAAAGAATAAGACCCTCTAAATAGAATAAGTGAAGGTTGGTAATAACTGAAAAAAAAAATGATGAAGAGAAGTCTAAGGAAGAGGATATGGGAAATGAAGAAGCGCTAGTCATCCATAACTTGGATGAGGATGAAGAATATCTTAAGGATGAGAATGTGTAGGATGATGGAGAGATTCCTTCCATGTATGAAAGTGATGGCCATAAAGGAGAAGATGAAGAGAAAGAGAAGAGTGATGTTGAGCCATCTGGAGAAGGCATGAGAGCCATAAGTGAAGGAGGAAGTAGTGTGCACACAAGTGCAAAAATATAGGTACCAATAGGAAAGCTTACTAGTGGAAGGAACAAAAAGGAGGAAGTCTTGTAGATACCCTAGGTAAATAATATTAATGATTAGTCAAAGGTGTTGTAAGCAAGATTCTAGATCATGTTTCTAAACAAATATCTTTATGGCTAGGAGGTAATTAACCCTGAAGGAGCAACCATGTATAAGGAAAATGATTTCTTGGAACATGTAGAATCGCATGGAGGAGCCTAAGTTTATAATTAATAACAAGGCATATGATAGGTGAAAGATGAAAAAAGAACAAGGTATAGTCTTCATGACCATCAAGCCCATGGATTTAACTCATGAGCAAGCTATAAATTCACAAATCGTTGTATTACTAGTCAATTAACCAACTCATAGATAAGTTGGTGTCATTATAACATTGGTGGTGTCTAAATCTGTATGCAAAAGGATAAATAAATTCTTATTCAATAATAATTCTTCCTAACAAAACATACATAGATTAAACATGCATGAAAAAGAAACACACAACAACTAAAATACTAAAATAAATCTGCAGTAAATAAACTATGCTAAGAAATAACAGAAAAATTATCCTCCTTAAGGAAGAGCAGATTTTAGTCATTATCTTCCCTTTGGATTTGGATCAACTACAATTAACTTTTAAAACTACACTTGTATTGATTCAAAACTAATTAACAAAATATGCCCCCTTTCCAAATATATGGAAGAGGTATTTATATACATTACTCCTAGTTTACTTGGTCCACACTCCAAGAATTAACTACCTATTATTGGGTGGATTTATTGAGAGTAATAAATACTAAACAAACTTGAATACAACCCACTTATCATAGATAATATTTCTACAACTCATCCTTTTAATCTAGGAACACAAAGTGGGAGAGTACTTATTCAACATTCCTAATACTATTCCACTATTTACTCATCCTTGAAACATGGAGATAAAATGGAGGAGTGTTAAGTCCATGTCTTTGAATTCTTCTTGAACGCCACATGCATTCATGACTTTGGATTTCCACATGTTTGGATATATACTCTTGATTGATGAAGTGGAAGTAAAGAGAGCTGAATAGTTTAGTGTTCCTTTACATTATTTTGGAACAAACACAAATAATTTCACTAACTAGGCATTTCCGTAGCCGCATGAAGAATTTCCATAGCTGCAATCTATAAAATTGGAGTAGATTTTCTTATGACTTGTTTTTTACACACTATTTCATTCCAACTTTAGAAGAAATATTAAGAAATAACAACAATTAGATTGCAAATATATTTCTAAAGAGATGATAAGATAAATCATATATTCTACCTTAAATATGCTATTTGTTATTAAAACTACATCTAAATTCACTTGAAATACTTATTTTAAGAGAGAGAATAAGAGTGCTATTTGGTGATATAATAAGATATATTTTGATCTTATCGTTTCCCCAAACTTAACTTCTTACATGCCCTTATGCAAGATACTAATCTTTCAAGAGAATATGATTTTCTCAATACTTCGCATCTTTCAACTTGTCTTCTCCTTTTTATGATAGTAGTAAATTGAGATTCTAGAAGTAAAATTTGTACTTATTTCTTATTCATGCTCTCATGAGGTTTTTCTTAGATAATGTAGAGATATTTTTTCCCACATGTAGCTCTTTGTTTTCTTGTGCATTATTCAAAATATTTGGGAGAGAGTGTGTCTCCCCCACACTTAGCTTTTGCACGACCTCATGCAAAATATTTTTTTCATTCAAAAAATTATAGATCTCAACTGTTGCAAACTAGAAAGACGTCATCTCGCATCATTTTCTTTATTACTTGACTTAATCAACACATGTAAATTTTGATAAATCTCTCTCTCTCTCTCTCTCTCTCTCTCTCTTCTTATAAGCTTCCGAGAAGTGAATATATTTGTAATTAAAACAACAAATAACAATATTTGAGAATAGAAAAATAAAAGTTACCATACCATACTCAGTAGTTATTATTTATTTCATCATGATTTATAATCATGATTTCTAGTCATGACTGAAAAAACAAATAGATATGAAGTCAAGGCCTCTGTAACATCAAATTTTTCAATAGAAAATGATTTCATAAACCAAGTTGGCATAAGAGAAGAAGTCATATGATTCCAAGAAATACTTTGAAGTGCATGTTTTTTCCTTTTTATTTTATTTTTATGTTTTTTTAGTAATTGTCTAGCCATTAAATTGGTTTTCTAGCCAATCACTATCCTTTTGAGAAATGTCAACTCCAAAGTTTTTGTAACATCCAACCAACTTAGAAATTTGATTACAGTCTTTAACTTCTCCTTCAAAATGTAACCTCCATGATGTGAGAACAATATACAACCATTGAAACAAATGTCTTCTTTTGTAGAGAATAAATCAACCCTTAGAATCCTCATATGATGAGTGCTCCATGAAGTGATGAACTTTCTTTGAACAAAGCAACTACTTAGAAGTTTATGTTGTCACCAAATTATGAGCAAATGAAATAAAAATATTAATGTATTAGATAACAAAAATAAAAAAACTTCATTTTTCTGAGGTATGGTTTGGCATAGGAGAAAAATTTGGCTATAATTGTTTCTTTGAAGAGTGAGGTGTACATGACAAATAAGAAGTTGAGAAACAATGGTAAACTATTATGGGAAATGGGATGGTTCAAAGAATTAGTCATTTTTTTAGAATGGATGGTTTATTATGAGAGGTTGTGGGTATGATCCCTGAAGACAAATGGTATGTTGGCATTTCAATTAGCATATACTGGTTGAGCCAATATTTTTCTACAGTCATGAGAAGGATTAACATTGACTACTACATATCGGAGGAATTTTTGGTGGTTCCAGAAGTTGGAAAAATGAATTTTTAACAAAAAATGAGACAGAGATGGTAGCATGGAATGAATGAGGTACTGAAAATGTGGAGAATGAGAAGAATACATACATGCATCATAATATTTTTTAAAAAATAAATAATTAAAAAAATCAGCATGTTATTATTTTTAACAACGTGCACTCAAACTACGATATATTGGTCATTTATAAACAAAAATGACCGATTCAAAATGATCTGGAAAATGCATATCATGTAGAACAAGACCAAAAAAATTTTTGAGCTATTTATATGAGTTGTAAGAAAATTGCATAAGAAGAAACTATTATCAAAATAATCTTCAACATGTGGTTTTTGTTGAGCAAAGATGCAATAAACTGTGATATCTTGATCGTTTCTCAACGAAAATGAGATATTTAAAATGATATGTAAATCTAAGATCATTTAGAATAATATTCAAAAATCATTTGAGCTACTTCTTTCTTTGCAAGTTGTGAGATGTGAGCATTTTTCATCTGGAAAACGTTGTTATTTTCACATAAAACTCCTTAAATCAGCTGAATATTTTCTTTGACCTCCTCTACAATGCCCCATTTCTTTTTGCATTTGTCCTCCCAATCTTCTTGCACAAATAATCCAAAAATAATTGTCTCTATTAACCTGCACAAAGTTAGTTGTTTTGTTTTTTTTTTTGCATTTCTTGCATGCATGAATTGGTATTTAATCTAATACATGCAAACAAGAAATATTTTAGAATAGGAAACCCAAATCAATTTAGATCCTACAGAAATATATTACTTTACAATTTTTATAAAGATTAGGAAAATTTATCATCATATTTGTATTGTATCCATTCTATCACATAAAAATACATGGGTAACTAGTTGTTGTAGTTCTTTGTGTATATGGGAAATGGAACTAGATATGGGTTTTATTTGATGACAATGCATATTTCTATTATGAATTTTCATCCATATGCTAATTAAGGTAGTAAATCTTATCAAAGAGCTACAATATCATATTGAAATGATCAATATGAATATAATTGAAATATTTATTAATAGAATAAATAATTGCATAAACACATGTTTGATAGACTAATATGAAATGGTGTTTCCATTTTATTGAGGGGGTTCTTTTAGTAATCTCCATCAAGTTTGTAAATCTAATTGCAAAAATAAAATTACAAACAGAAAAAAAAATGCTGAAAACAAATTTGTAGGAAAATAAAATTGTGGGAAAAGAAATTTACAGGAAATGAAATTGTAGGAAAAAAAATTACAGGAAAAGAAATTCTAAATAAGTTATAAAATAAGAATCTCCTATAACAAATCTTGTTAAGAGGTATTCTACTGTCACTAGAATACTCTTTTAGAAAATCCCAAGTCTCCTAATAACAACATAATCTCTGCAATCAAATCGTGCCAAAAATAACATGTCGTTGTATTACCATTCATTTAACTAACTCATAGAAAAGTTGGTGTCATTATAACCAAGGCGGTGTCTAAATTTGTATGCAAAAGGAGAAACAAAATCTTATTCAATAATAATTCTTTCTTAAGAAAACATACAAAATTAAACATGCATGAAAAAGAAACACACAACAACTAAACTATCGAAATAAATATTTAGTAAATAACTTATGCTAAGAAATAATAGAAAAATCCTCCTCCTTGGGGAAGATCAACATTTGGCCATTCTTTCCTTTTAGATTTGGAGAAACTATAATTAAGTTTTAAAACTACACTTGTAATGATTCAAAATTGATTTACAAAAATACCCCCTTTCCAAATATATGGAAGAGGTATTTATACAAATTACTCCTAGTTTACTTGGTCCACACTCCAAGAACTAACTACTTATTCTTGGGCGATTTATTCAAAGCAATAAATACTAAACAAAATTGACTAAAACAACCCACTTATCATGGAGAATATTTCTACAACTCATCCCTTTAATCTAGGAACACAAAGTAGGAGGGTACTTATTCAACATTCCTAATACTATTCCACTATTTATTGATACTTGAAATATGGAGAGAAAATGGAGTGTTAAGTCTATGACTTTGAATTCTTCTTGGAACGCCACATGCATGCATGACTTTGGATTACCACATGTTTGGATCTATATTCTTGGTTGATGACATGGAAGCAAAGAGTGGGATGAATAGTTTGATGCTCCTTTATATTAATTTGGAAAAAACCAAAATACTTTCACTAATTTGGGTGTTTTCGTAGTTGCATGAAGAATTTACGTAGTTGGGTGTTTTTGTAGCTGCATGAAGAATTTCCATAGCTATGTGAAGAATTTTGGTAGTTGTAATCTATGAACTTGGAGTAGAGTTTCTTATGACCTATTTTCTACACACTATTGCATTCCAACTTTAGAATAAATATCAAGAAATAACAACAATTAGATTCAAATAGATTTCTAAAGAGATGATAAGATAAATCATAATTCTACCTTAAATATGATATCCATTATTAAAACTACATCTAAATTCACTTGAAATATTTATTTTAAGAGCGAGAATAAGAGTGTTATTTGGTGATATAATAAGACATATTTTGGTCTCATCAGCAATTCTCTAAATAATATGGCAACAAAAGTAGCACACAAAAATAAGGACAAGGGGGCCATTATTAGAGTCTTTCCCTAATAAAAAAAGGACAAGGACAAATAATTCCAGCGAATTATAGAGGAGCTAGGAAAATAGGAATAGTGTGTCAAGTATGCTTTCAATAAGGACATTCACATTGCAGATGCAATTATAGCAAAGGCACCCCAACCTCGGAGGAAAAGACTAAGTATGAATACCGTTCAACACTACACTAATTAGAGGATCTAGTATGTATGTTATTCTATGAGAAGAAGGATGTGCAAGGGATGAAGTAAAAAGAGTTGGTCATTAAGAGATAGAACAATAAGAAAGAAGTAGCATGAAAAATAGTTGAATATGGCACTAGGATCAAGGATGCAATGAAAATGGTGGGATGCGTGTTTGAAAATTATCAAGATCTTGATCCCATCCTCAAGGCACATATCATTGAGGAGGAGAACAAGATTAAGTAGATGCAAGAATTAAAAAGGATGGTAAAGATGTGCATGAAGAGAGATTTGCTAATATTGCGGAAATAGGAGTTTCTTAAGTCGAGAAAAGAGACTTTTGAGACGAGACTTACGGAGATTGGATCACTAGTGGCATGAACGATGGATGCATTCAAATGGATGGTGTCAGGACTTGTAGTTATTATTAGGGAGTTAAATCATAATTGTGAGAACATGGCCCCTAAAAAAGCATCATACATTGTCGAGTTGGTACTAGATGTAGATGCTAGAGAACTTACAACATGGGAAGAGCTAGAGAATATATTCAATAAAGAGTTCCCAAAACCACTCCATCTTCCCCAAGAGTAATTTGAGGGTGCACATTAGGATATTTTATATTCTTTGATTCATTATACTTGTGCCCCAATATTTTTAATCTTTTATTATTTGATTCTTTGATAAAATTTCTTAGGGAAAGTATTTCCAAGGACCTGATAACATCTCTAGTGTGGGGTAATCTTGGAGAGAAAATTGACTAAGTATCACTAGACCATAGAGGCTTATGCATGAGATTACAAACATTTAGGATAATAGAATAGCGCACAAGTGGCCCACACAATAGTTTAATAAGGAATTACGTGGGGATGCACACATCCATACAGAAGATCAAGGACTTAGCCAATTTTCTAGAGACAAGACTAAATATAGAAAATAAGAGTTGGAGTGTCGCTCAAGAAAATATCTTAAAATTATTGGAATCACAAGGGAGTGAGAGGGGGATGAATTGGTTGTAAAATTAATTTTCTTTCAGTTACCAAACCAAAAATTCATCATTTAGATTGTTCATACAACATTCATAACCACATGTTCTTATTAAGATATGCAACATCAACCACAAGAGCAAAAAATAGAGTACTCAACACAAGAAAACCATATGTAAGTGGAAAACCCTCGTGGGGAAGAAAAAACACTAAAACTATACTTATATTACATAAAGAAAAGTGATTTAGTTAAGAACCAAATTCACAAGGAGAACTAACCTCTAGTTTAGGAGAGCATCAACGCCTACAAGGAGCACCAACCTCTAATTTAGTGAAGCATCAACTCCACAAGGATGATACAATTCCCTAGGATGAATAAGAACTAACTTAGCCTCCTGACTATGTTTGATATCTAATTTTTTTTCTTACACAAGTGATGGAGATCGCTTATTCAACTCACTAACCCTAGGAAAAACTCTAGGTCTTCAACCTCTTTCTTTCTTCCTCTTTCTCATCTTGTATTTCCTCTAACTTCTTACTATTATGTTTTCATATCTTTCTAAATCTGAAACACATCTGATATTCCCTCAAATAATGTCTCTTTTATTGCAAATAACTCTCCTCTAGGTCTCACTACTCCCCATGTAATACTAGCTCACCAAATGAGCCAAAACATCACTTTTATATGCAATTCTTCCTTTTAACCCAAAGGAGGTCGGTCCCTCATGATAAATTCGACCCATAAACCTCTATATTCATTACAATAGTCACATATGACCCAAATAGGTTGGCCTAGCTAAAAACCTCATTACATGTGCCAAAAATGGCTCAAAACCCCATGGGCACAAAGATAAAAATTCCCTTACATCAAAACCATACTTATTCATGACCCATAACCCTTTACATATGATTAAAATATAATTTTACATTCATATATGGTCTTAAATTTGATCAAACAATCAAATTATTTCATTTAAAGGGTCTAGTCCACTTTGCAAATCTTAAAACAATTGTTTCCTTCACCGTCAAAGATCCTCAAAACTTCATTTGATCACCAAATCACTTCAACATGAGAAAACCATGTCATGTAACAACTTGATGGAAATTATAGAACATGTATAACACTTCTAAGAAAGTTATAAGCCATGAAACATCCATCTCTTCAAACCACAACTACATTTGCCTTCACCAGATTAACCTAACAAAAAGGTGTTTCCAAAGGTTAGCTCATAAAAAAATTTTATGTAAACATTCAAGAGCTCCAAATGGATTAAGATTCATTAGATGAAAAATACATCCTTGTTTACATTTCAGGTTATATGAATCATCACTCAATCCATCTTATGTTTCAAATAACATTGAACTTTCACCTAAACACATCATGTCTGCACTATCAAAAATCTCCCTATCCAAATAATGACCTGTAAAACATTTCAAATAACCTCATCATGAGTAAAAACTCATATCACTAGAAATATATTTGAATCATATTTCCAACACAACTTGAATCATCTTTAAAATCCACCGTATCTCAAGTTATGGCCATTTTACTAAACCATACTATTTGAGATCCCAAAATTGCCCTTTGACTAGTCAAACTATATGGACCTCAAAACACCATGTAACTGCATGTAATTATCCTAAAATTTTCATGGAAATAAATATAATCTCCCATAAATCATGCACCATCAATTTTTCATGCTACTCCTTTGGACAACTATGTCCCAATACCTTATTCTTCGTAAACCGCCAATTTTAGGTGCATCCCACTCATCACCATGACCTCAACCATACATTTATGGAAATACAATAGATTTCTATAAAACATCAAATCATGAATTTTGATGAAACAATCAAAAATAGGTCACTATGCTTCTCTTTTTGCAAACTTCTCCTAGCTAGGATTTTAGACCACTTTATCTTCTTAACATTCGTTCATAAAATCCTGATGATAAAAAAACTCATTATTATTTTTAAACCTTATAAACTCATCATATAATCTTCCTTGAAATCCAAAAGGTCCCATGAAAATCACACTATTCACAATGAGTATATGAAGTTCAACTTCGAGCTGGAATTTCACTTATTTCGACCTGTCTCACATAAATTATCATATCTTGAAAAATTCACATCATGGAAACCTAAGATATCATGATTATTAAAGCCATACCTCAATCTCTCTAGTCATTATGACTTACCTATACTTACATGCCTAATCCTCACTGTAGAAGCTAGGGTAAACTAAAATAATGCAATAACTCATCATGAAACCTCTAAAATGACCCAAACATACCTAATATGTCATGATATACCTGAATGCATGCTTCCATGAGCTCATATGGCTCCAAAACACACTATCACACATCCAAGATATCATATCTACTCCCAACGAGCACATGTAACATAACCAAACACATGTATCTCGCACCATTACATTGTTGTGAGTGCCCAAACACCCTCAAACCTTATATTCGACATGTGAACATGCTTCTTAAGTGCCAAAGAATCTTTTTAATAGTTTTTCAAGAGCAAGAACACCTCAATGAGTCTCATTGTACCATCACAAACACATCTGAAACATCATGTTAGCATCGAGTAAATCATCATGAGACCATAATCCAACATTCACTTTGTCATTAATGTGGTTTTGCATCAATAAAAAAACCTATTAGAACCACATGCCAACATAAATAAATGAATCAAAAATACTTGGTAGTGAAGAAAGTTGAAAATAAAGCACATACAGAGCAGGATAAAGCACACACATGGACCAAGCTAATAATAAGGATTAAAACATGTTGTATATTTAGTCTAAGACATTATTAGGAATTAATGCAAATTATTATTAGATCATGTCTATTATTAGGAATTAAAGCATGCAAGATATTTTGTACACACACCTATTATTAGGTGAGTGCATGAAAGCGGTGAAGGGAAAGTCCCCACCCTTATATATAAGTAGTGCTAGCTTAAGAATGAGAGGATTAATGGTTTTTTGAGTTAGGAAATCTTAGGTTTTGGAGTCTATATAAGGGCACTCAGGTCTTGCACATTGATGTATTGAACTATGAAGTATTTAGATTCTTTTTTATGTACTTGATTATGGTTTATAATGGAAAATTTTAATTGGGTCGCTAAATTGACTATGTCTAAGCATGGAATTATGGGAATCCATATCTTTTTAATGATACTTTATGTTGATTAAGTTTCCTTATTATATGTGTTTCTACACTATCATGATTATTATGATTCTTTTGCATGAATGGATGATTTAATTATGAATATTATGAACATGCATGTTAACATATTGATAAGAAAATTAAAGGAGGAACCTGATAGTTGCACATGCTTTGGGTGAGCTTCCGGACTTGTCGATATGAGGTTTTAATACTTCTAGCTCTGGTTTGGGTAAAAGAAATACTACAATCATTCTTAAGAACCTGCAACACTTTTATTTTCTTTAGCACATTCCCAATTCATGTCCACCAAACACCTTTCTTTAATATTGTAATGTGCACCCTTGTACCAATATCTAATAGACGTACCAACATCACATAGTCTCTTCTACGTGTACTCACACTTGTTTCACCCCAAAATAAAATCATGTGTGGTCCTCTGTAAATCAACTTGTAAGATACTAATTAGGTCATGTATGTGAACTTTCTTATTAAAAAAAATAAGTAAAATAAAAACATCAAAGGGAAACCTAAACTAAGTGGTAAAAATAGCTTATTACAAAAATAAAAGAAGCTTATTTATAGTAGAGCTTCAATCTACTCCCATTGAAGTAACTAGGAAACATGGTGTCATCAATTGCTTGTTATTGATATGCATCTGAGTCTAGTATCTTGGTCACTACAAAGGGTCCCAATCAATGGATTTTTAACTTCCTTAGATAGCACAAAAACTTGGAGTCATACAAAAGCACCATCTTTCGAACTGCAAAAGACTTGTTCTTGTTATGCCTATCATTCTAACCCTTATGTCCTACCTTTTTGTCTTCCGAATCCATTGTGCAATGACACAACTCTAATCTAATTGCATCAACTTGTCAATGTGCTCATAAAATTCCTATTCATTATCTAATCCTCTTTCACGCGTAATACACATAAACTAAAGCATAAATTCCATTGGTAGTACAACCTCTTTTCCAAAACCAACCGAAAGAGTGTGGGCTTGTTTAAATGTTTATATTTTTTTCTGTATTACGTGCAGTATGGATGATAACTTGTCATCTCAATCCTTTCTTAAAACATCACATATCTTTTTTGTGTCCATCCCAAGATCATGTTGAAAGCTTCAACATTTCCATTAGCCAAGGATAATCTTATGGTGTGCCACCATAAAATATACCAATAAAATTCTAAAGGTCTCATTCAAAAAAGGATTTCCTCTATCACTCATTAGGATTAATGGAAATCCATACCTGTTGATGATATTTTCCTAAAGGAACATTAATGTTGTTTCCGTTGTGCATTATTTTTAGGCACATCCTTTTCCTACCTCTTCAAATAATCCATACATGTCATGATGTAGCATGCACTTCTCCTTCACGTGGGTGGTGCAATAGGTTCTACAAAATCAATGGTCCACTTTTGAAATGGTTTTTTGCTCGAAATGGATCACAATGGCATCTTGTCTTTATTCCCAAGATTTCCAACTCTATGACACTGATCACATGATTTTTCAAAAGCCTTAGTGTCCTTGTATAATGTCTCCCACCATATACCTTCTAGAAATATCTTGTGCCTAATGGCATCTCTTGCATAATAATGCAAGACCTCATCTATACAAAATGTCATCTCTCCCCATTTTATATATTTCTCCTCTAATGAGTTGATATGGAATGGCTTGAATAAAATTTTTCTTCTTTTGTAATGTTTTCATTCCTTCTTGCATAAGTCTAGTATGAAAAAATATTGCTATGGATTCCAAAATCAGCCCCGCACAATTTAATCTGAAAATTTTTACATCGGACATAATGTCTTCATTTCTCTGCGCATCCTCTCTAGTGTTAATGATTGACAAGTGGTCAGGTCTCATGTTTCTCTTGCCTAGATTTACTATAAATATAAAATCAAATTGCTGAAAAATAAGTATACAATGAAAGATGTGCCCTTGCAAAACCGGTTTATTGACTAAGTACTTCAATTCCATATGATTTGTGTAAATGGTAAATGGTATGGCCAATAAGAAAATTTTGAATTTATGAAGTGCATAAATCATGGATAATGCCTTGTAGCCTATCATTTTATAATTTTACTCATCCGGTATAAAATTCCTACTTGTAAAGCATATTGGATGATCCACATTTCCCTCTCTGGTTACATCAAGACTACTCCAATATCTACGCTAGAGACATTAGAGTGTACATAGAAATGTTTTTTCTATAAAGGGAATCATAAGATAGGTGAGGTGGTTATCTTGTCATATATTTCAAACACCTTCTACTACACATCACCCTAATAAAAATTTCTTTTGGCCTTGATTAATTCCTCAAAGGGCATAGAAATATTTTCTTAACCCTTGATAAACTTCCTATGATAACCAATGTGCCCCAAGAAATCATGAACTTCACTTTGATTAGTATACTTCTTGAAGTTTAAAGAGATTCTAGGTTTTCTACATATATCAAACATCAATCTCATATTATCACAATGGTACTTTACTACCCCATAGATGGTCTAATCATCAAGATAAACCTACAAAATAATGGATGAAGTTATATAATACCTAAACAACGATGTGCGAGAACATTTCTAAAGCATTCTTCAAATCATAGGGCATGATATTATATGCAAAAATTCTCCATTCAGTGGAAAAGGTGGTGTTTTCCTAGTCCTTGTGTGTAATACATACTTGATGGTACCCTAAGAACCCATATGTGAATGAATATATTTCACACCCTGTAACTCCGTCAAGGATATCCTCTATAAATGGTGTAGGGAAAGGATCTATGACACATGAAGCATTGAGTATCCTGTTGTCCACACAGATCCTGATTTGGCCATATTTATTTATACTGATCACCATGGGACTAACCCACTCAGATTCCTCAATAGGCTCTATGATCCCTAACTTAAGCATCTTGTCAATCTCCTCTTTCACCTTCTCACACAGTTCAGTTCATCCTATAAGGCCTCTTTCGAATCAGAAACATGCTCTCTTTAAGCTTAATCTTCATCTCTCCTAATGAAGGATGGATGCCCTTCAATTCATGGAAACCCCTTGGATACAAGTCATATAATTCACATAACAACTCAATGATATTTGAAACCTTTAGTTCTAAGCAAATAATCTCCAATAATAGCCTCCTTATGTGCATCCTCAGTGCTAATATTCACCTTCTTACTCTTCATAAGAACATGGTATGCATGTGCATGCTCATTTGATGATTCCATCACCTTGCAGAACCCTTCATGTGTTTTATGTCTAGAACTTCAACTTCCTCATCATCTATGAGGTACACCATCTTCCCTTTTTCCTTCTCTTTCCACGCACACCTTAATTATGTTTCTTCTATTTCTAGTATATCTTCGTATACCTCAACCTCATGTTCCCCCAAGAGTTGAACCATAAGTTCCTCTACCTTTGTTTTATCTCCTAACGTGATGAACTTCATGATATGCAAGGCCTCATGGAATAACGGGTTTTTATAAAAATAATCAAAAGTATAAGTCATACCTTTAGTCATATCGCTCCAACTTGACCTCTTTATTGATCTCATCATGCACATACCATACACGTGCACATCCATGTAGAGTAAATTAAAAATTATGCACCCAAATGGATGGTGGTATAGCCTCCTAGCCTTGTGCCCAATGTCTCTCATAGTTGTGGATGTGTACCAAAGAATGAGTCTTTCCATCATACTCATGTACAGGAGAAGGAATATTACTCGATTAAACCTTGTCGGGAAGGCTACCCTTACCTTGTGTTAGCCTAAAATATTTTCTCTCTGTGTGTCTCCCACCAAATTTCTACTATTCCACACAATGTATAGACCATCATATTCCTCCTATCTCCTTCATTTCTCCATTGGTCCTCCATCATGCACAAAAATAGTAAAGTTTTAATTCTTGGTGTACCTTGTAATCGAGTCTTTCCCAAATGCCTTATCATATGTGGGCCAATCATCCTAGTGATTCGTACCTTGACCTCATAACTGACCATTTCATTAGTGACATCGAACTAATTATTCTTAAACAACACTTTTAATGTCGTTGATAGATAGTGTGTCCTCCCAATGAAGTATGCCCTCCATGGATGGTTCCATGTTCTCAAGGTCACACACTATCTATGCATATATTGTTTTTAGCTCCTCCTCATTTGTAGGCTTGGTAAAAGGCACAACCATCACATCATCCATGGGTATGACCATGCACTCATCCTTACTCTCAAAAATGATATGTCTCTTATTAAAGAACATATATACATTATTATCATATCACCAAGGGCATCAAATAAGCATCGAGAAATTATCATCTTTTACAAGTTCCAATATTTCAAAGTCACCTATGAATTTAACTCCTTAAATAGTGATTAAAGCATCCTTTAACACCCCAATGGGCATGGCCCTTGTTTTATTTTCCATATATAACACATTAGAAGATGGATGCAATTTTGGCCTTCCCATTTGGTTTCTATTGGTGATAAAACTTGTCGAGTTAGTAAAATTAGGTATCTCCACCAACGTTCATGTGGCTACTCCCCTCTACATTGAATGATGTAGCTTCCATTATTGAATATACCTAATCTAATACTAAACTAAATGTTTTGAGTTGGCCAAATAGATCGAGGATCACACAGGGAAAATCCCATGAACCTGTGGAAAAGTGCTTGTTAAGGGTACAAGAAAGGAAATCACAATTATGAGAAGGAAGAAGAGAAATTAGGATAGGAAATTTACTGACATGAGTAGGCCAATTATAAAGTTCACACCCATTAACCAGAGTAGTTCAACATTTAATATAGAAGAAAGCAACAATGAAGCTAGTGGGACCAATGAATTAAAACACAAAGTATTTGGATTCATATATCGAGGAATAAAATTTCCTCTTTAACTCCATAGAAGGATGAAATATGCTTGAAAAGTGCATAAAATAGATGTTAGAGATCACATGAAGCGAGAGGGGGATGAATCAGTAAAGCTTACAATTTTTAATTTATTCCAATACAATATCCTTGTTTAATAGCAGTAGTGTATCATGAGCATTCAATCAAACAAATGTAAGATAATAATAACACTAAACACATAATTTATAGTGGGAAACCCTTTGGGAGAAAAACCCACTTTGAAACCAAGGCTTTATTAGGAACACCAATTCTAAAGAATACAATATTTGGTTTCTATTGAGCACCCACTCAACTTATGAAGCACCCACTTCAGAGTCTTCTAGCACCCACTAGAAGAAATGCTAAGTACCCACTCAACTAATTTAGCAAGCTGCAGCTCTAAAAAAGAACCCACCCCTATAATCTTAGCACCCACTTGGAAGAAAATGTTACTAATTGATCACAAAGAATCAAGATCGCTTACACAATAGATTATGATAAATTTTATAATTATGTCTCTACACACATGTTTTTATAATTCCTTTGTCTATCTTAAAGCACTCTCGACTTGGATCTCATTATTTATGCATCCATCTAAATTTATTTAGAGTCTTTGTATTTAACCACTATCAGCAATTCATTGATAATACGTTCTAGTAATTTGTATCTATCTTTGTTCCATAGGATCAATTGCTCTCTCTTCACCTCATAAGAATGCTCTTTCTCATTTCACCAACCAATGATGTATCTAATCATCTCTCAAGTTCTACCCTCATACCTGCAAACAACTCTTCACTTGATCACACTTACCTCCCTTGCTCAACTCATGCAAAAATGAGAAAAATTATTACTTTTATATGTTATTCTTATCTCTAATCGAAAGGAGGTCGGTACATTATGAAAATTTGACCTATACACCTTCATTCAAATAACATTATTTCAATGGTCACATATGACCCAAGTAGGTCAAGCACCCTTTCCAGAATTTTCAAAAGAACAATTCTAATTTCACCTTCTATATCATGATTTTTCTTGTCCCAATGCATAGTGAATCAAATCACCTTTTCAACAAATCCAAAATCAAAAAAATATGATTTTTAGGCTTTTTGAGGATCTCGTGTTAGATCCTATAGGTTTCTTCTTCTTATCTTTTCTTAATCCCATGTTTTGTGGCTTTCCTTCTTTACCTACAGCTCCCTCTGATATTTCACGAATTCATTATTCTATCCGTGGAAATTTCTAGTCTTTTGTGGCTTCTTTCTTCTATCCGTAGATTTTTGTAGTCTTTCGTGGCTTCATTCTTTTATCTGAGGATTTCTCTAGTCTTTTGTGGCTTTGTTTTTCAATCTATGGCTTTCTCTAGACTTTGGTAGGTTTCTTCTTCTATCCATGGCTACGTCAAAATTTGATGCGGAAAACATTTTATCTTAAAGTGACTTTGTATCAATCCTTAAACCATTTTGAATGCTTAATGAACTTATCTGAGACTCCTTCTAACCACTAAACCACTGAACCACCTAATATTATTCAATGCCATCATCATACAATCACTTGGAACCTCTCTCGAGAGATTACACTACCTTATAACGCTAGCTAAGTGGTGGCCATGGTAACTACCAAGAGATGGTGCAGTGATGAGGTACTCGAGCGCTAGAGTGCGCACTAAAGAGAATTCTATGACAAAGGGTAAAATGGCATGCTAGAAGGTTATAGCTTTTGGCGAGAAGATGTACCATGCGGAAATAACAAAAATAGGTAATAAATGAGGAGAATTTGGTAGGTGGAGGAATAATTAATGTAGCAAAAAGTGGAAATCTATATAAGGACGGCATGCGATTTCATTTTTACCCTTTTGACTACGATAATTTTACAAAGAGCTACGTGCGAAGAGCCAAGTAAAGTGATTCAAGGTGCAAAGCAAGTGAACCAGGCGTGAAAGATAGATCTATGTATTGGAAAGGCTTATATCCCGTATGAGAAGGGTTTGAATGAAGCACGGTGATAGAATAGAGCTAGGGCATGGTTGAATCGAGTTAGGGTTTAAAGGAAACTAATAAAAACTTGCAGCAAAAGATCTAGAAAACAAAACCCAAAGAGAAGAATGGCTCCAAAGAAGAAAGAAGCACCAGTAAAGGAAAAGAAGAAGGTGGTAGTAGAAGAAGAGGAAGAGATGGCCCCATAAAGCAATTTTTAGAGATGCAAGACTTCGAGGAAGTAATTGTGGGCCAAGAATGGGATACCCACATATGACAAAGAAAGATAAGTGAGTATAATCACTGGACCAAGGATAACCAAAAGAAATTAGATAAATTGCTCACCTCCGAACGAGCATGACAACTAAGGATGGCACTCAAAGATATGATGACGCCGAGGAAAGGCTACTAAAGAGGATTGGTGTCTACCAACTGTATGAGCTCCCATACTTTGGAAAATATGCACCATTGTATAGATGGCTGATGAGTCAAGTCCATGAGGAATTTTTCTATTTTGCGGGATGGAGGATAAGATTGACACCCATTCTTATTGCCATAGTAACTATATTAAAGGCAACAGTGAGGATATTAAGATTGACCTAGCTAACAAGAGCATCATTTTGGAGACACACAAAGCATTGGGCTACCAGAAAGGACCGCATGGAATGGAAATTGATAAACTGCAAAATTGTCTAGTAGTATAGGCAGTGCACCTGATTACAAAGTTGAATGACCAAGATCGTTGGTCACAAGTTAAATCTATGTGGCTACATGTGGCAAAGTGCATGTCAGAAGGAGTCACTTACAACATTTCCAACTTCATTGCAGAGAAAATAGTAGAGGAAGCACGTGTAGGAAACAAGATAAGTTTTGGTTGTGTTTTGCTAAGTTTTGTATTCATGGAGATTGGGGTACCAGATGGCCCAAAAGAGAATATATGGGAATACCCCATGAATCACAAGTCTCTAGCTAAATGATTTAGCAAATATTTATGCAAAGGGTCTATGACAGATAGGGTCAAGGAGCGAGCAGAGATGTGGTATGCCGGGCCCACGTAGCGTTTGAAGAGGAATGGCATATACCTAAGGAGTTGCCTTTGATTCTAGGAAGCAAGCACAATTTGATCTACCAAAACTTTTGTACTGTGCACTTTCCAATGGTAGATGGGTCGTGGAGCCCCTAGTGCAAACTACCTTACACATTTTCCACGTGATATTTCCAAGATTCAGTTCATTAGTTCATTGACACATGAAGGTTAGTCTTTAATGCAGATAAGGTGGACTGTGAATACCACACCTTGTGGAAAACATATGGATATCCAGGGAAGAATGCATACAATGAGAGTATTATCTTAGAGATTTTGAGCATTAAACTAGAGACACTTGCCATTGTGGATATCGGGCTACGTTGATATACCTTCAACTTAAGCCAAAAATGGAAAATAACAAGTATGTGGAAAATGAGTTCACACTTCCAGGGCCACTAAAGGGGAAGCATACCATGGAGAACATCCCAACACCTAGGCCCTCTGAACCCAAGCAAGATGATGAGGAAGAGGATGAAGAGTAGGAGGATAGAAGTGGCTTGGTGCGAGAGGAGGAAGCACCATCTGGGCTGTAAAGAAAAGGAGCACGCGATGGCTTTACAAGGAGAAGGAGTTACCGGAGAAGATCGGGGTGACTAAATATTTAAGAAGGTATTCAAGTGCACAAGGGCGCAAGGAGAAACCAAAGCAAGTAAAGGAGCCAGAGGAGAAGAAAAGAAGAAAACTCAAAGGCTAGGTAAGGAAGCGAGAAGAATCGAGGAAAAGGTGTCCTCATCTCTAGCAGCGTAAGAGGAGCCTCAACATTAGAGGAGGAGAAAATGGAAGGAGGAGAAGGGGGACAATCAGAGGCCACACAAGACAAGGGTGAGGATACATCTAGTATTCCTAACCTTGATGCAGCCATTCCAAGAGGGATAAGATCCCATTGAATAGGTGAGGATACCAAGGCACATATAACGGGATATACAGAAGACCCAAAGATGATTGTTCACGCTCATTTCCAGAGCATCATCAAGTAGAAGGATCTATTTGGATGGGCACTCATAGATGAGGACAAGGTGACACTACGTACACGGAAGTAACTTTCATGGTCAATGCACACGCATATAGATGAGCCAGACTTTGAGGTTGGTGAAGAATCATGCGTGTCAAGATGATTAAAGAAGGCACATGACAATCAAGCTAACGGTGATGACATATGAGTAGGTAAGCAATGCTCTGGTAAAGGTATCTGTTGAAGTAGCAAGAAGAAACATTGATAAATCTGCTACCATTAATGCGTTAATAGAGAAGTGAAAACCAAGGATGTGGAGATAGTGCACCTAGTGTAGGAAAAGGACCTGATCAAAAGGAAATATGACACTTTTGTTAGTATGGTGGAGGAAATTGGAGATGATGTCCTAAAGGTACGCCCACATTTGGAATCCCAAGTACCAAAATAATTTCCTTCGGCGATGCACTATGTATGAGCCATGATAGATTTAGTGTTGAATGATGAGAAGGTTCTCATGACAGAGTAGCCCAAGGACCCCATGGAAGAGGTAGAGAAAGCACAGGATGTAGTAGCAAGAAATATTACTACTTATGAAGGCCTACTATAAGCCATCCATGATGAGCTGAAGAAATCCGATCATGCAATAATGATATGCATAGCTCTAGATGTGTTGATTGTGGTAAAAACATTGGAGGAAGATAATGAAGTGTAAAAGGCTATGAAGGATGTAACCCTAGGCTGCACTAACGATTAACCCTGGTGAAGTAGAAGCGTGAGACACTAGCTACGACACAGGAACTACATAATGAAAGGTTAGATGATCTTGGAAAGCTCATTTCTCAAAAGATGGATATATTGGAAGGGGTGCAAACCTCTATGTCAAGCGTAATGCTTGTGATATAGAATGAGTAGGGAAAGCTAACTATGGATGAGATGGAGTCTATCATTATAGACATGCCAGAGAAGGTAGGAATGACGTTGATGAGTGGGAGAACTTGGAAGTAGATATAAAAGAGGAATATCTAGAGTTACTGCTTTAGAATGAAATGGAGGAGCCTGAGGCCTGAACAGTTTTTGTTGTGTATACCTTATTCAAAATTATTTATTCCCAAATATTATTTATTTATCCATTCTTTGTGTAAGTTTTGGACATCACCATTGTCGGGGCAACAATGAGATTAGTGTGGGGTAATGTTGATCAGAGAAAACACTTAGTAGAATTCACACACAAATTCCGTGAGGAGAACAACACAGGAGCAAAGGCATGAAGGTATAGGAAGGCATCATGCGCAGAGGTGTAGAGTCAGACTTTTGAGACTTAGCCGATTTTGGAGATCAGGGCTATTTTTAGAGGTTGGCATGTGGAGCACACAAAGTGATGCCGAGACTTGCACGCCACTCTTCGTGGAGATTTCAAAGAGCATGTCAAATCACTCTTGCATGGACATAAGCTAAGAATAGATCCACCACTATAGTTAACTATCAGCGATCTATAGATAGCATACTTACATGTATGGCTATAGTTGTAAAAGGCACGTGGCTATTATTAGCATGTGACCTATTTTGGTAGAGTTAAGCGGTGAAGGGCTAGTCCCCCACCCTATATATATGTAATGAATTACTTAGTAAGATATAGATAGAGACACATATTGCTTTGAAGGGTTAGAGATACATGAGTGCATGAGACTAGATAATTGTAACAGATCCATGCGCACATGTCTGGTATTGTATGAAGCTTTTTGTACTATTGGTATGATGAATATATGAAGAATATTGGCCAAACAACAATAGTGTCTGATATGTTTTTCATTGTATACTATTGTTATCATGGTGATTTATACTTAAGTTCTTATAGATCTGGTCTAGTGTAACGATGTATAGATGGATTAGTTTCTAAATATATGTTTTTATACTACTTCATCATGCTACCATTTTTCAAAGAACCCTAAAGAGTGACTGGTACCTTTGCGCACTTCAGTGAGTGTCTCGGCTATCTTATCGCCGAGAGATGTGCCAACTTGACTAGGTGTTATCCGAGAATTCTAGGTTACATCACCTTGCCTCAACTACTTTTTGGGGTGACTTACTATTTTAGTAAGCACCCATATAAGGGACTTACTATTTTTAGTAAGTGGTCATTTTCACTATTTTCTACTCTGAACACTCATTCTAGCTTCCTCGTGATCTTCAATGCTCATTGCCTTTGTCTCAACTTCTTTTGATGATGAATTTCCAAACATAGAAAGTCTATATAGGAAAACTTACTATTTTTAGAAAGTGTGTTTCTAGTGCTCGATTTGTGATGGAACATACTTTTTTGGACTCATCTTTTCATTACGATCACACCCTTTGAATTTCACATAGTTTTTCCCACTAGAATGATTGGAAATAAATTTTGAAATTTTGACTTGGCAGTGGCTTGGGCACGGAGCTACCATGACGGCCATTAATGGAGCTTGAAATTTGCAAGTCTGGTTTTTGTCTCCGTTTGTGACAAAAACAACTCCATTGTGATAGGTTTTTTATTTGGAGCCCATGTGTAAGTTTTTAGTTTGTTTCCATTGCCAAGTGATGGGAAATCCGATGAATGTGAGTTGGTGCATGAAGTGAGGATTTTGTTGGAGAAAATGATTCTGGGCACCATTTGACCTCTTGTTTGTTGCATCTTGATTTTCTTGCAAAATTTTAAATGCTAAAAAGATGGCATCTCAATCGACTTGTACTTTGCAAGATATGAGGATTTTTTGATTGGGTGGCTTCGTAGTTATCTAGCAAAAAATCTCCATTTTCTCTTCATTCTTCATCATTTCACTCCATTTTTCTCTAAGGCCTACATATTTTTGTGAATTCATGGTGTGGAGAGTTTGGTGATCATTATGGAGCTGGTTTGGATCAGCAATGGTGGACCGGGTGTCTAAACAAGCTTGAGCAAAGCCATGGCATGGTGAGGAGCTATGGAGGAGAAATGAGAGGAAGAAAATGGCTAAGTGTCGGATTTAAATTTTTAAAAAAAAATTGTACATGGAGAGGGTTGGGATAAAAAAAATTTCCCTAACTAACTCCTCACCTCAAGGACCTAAGGGACATAAATTTCCAAGATGGTCGAGAGGAAAACACATGTCCTCGATCCGACGGCAGGGGATTTGCTTGAAAAATGCACTGGGGCTAAAATTCGGTCACGTGGGTGACAAAAAGACTCCCATAGGGGCTCGGTGAATTTTTCCATGTTTAGTTTCCCTCACCTCAAGGGGATGTGAGGGATATCAAGTTCCACGGTGCTCCTAGAGTGACACGTGTCCTCGATCCGACGACAGGGAGTTTGAGCTCCAAAAATGCACTGGGGCTGAAATTCGATCACATGTAGGTGACCAAAAGACTCCCCATATGGGCTTGGTGCATTTTTAAAGGGATAATGTACCTGACCTCAAGGACATCGGGGACATAAAATCTTCCAGTGCTCTCTAGTACTAACACGTGTCCTCCTGAAAATTGACTAACTCCTACATTTTCTCCAAGAGGGTGACTTGGAACGATGATAACTTGAGCTCCCGGTGGAGTTTCTTGGTGACATTTTATATTATCCTAATTGGAAATGGAATTTTTAATCCAATGGTGGGTGTATCATGTCTTTATTCATCTATTTGATTCATGAAAAAGTGGAATGTCATGAGAATCCACTTGTGCACGAGAGAAAAGTTGCCTTCAAGTCCTAAACACCAAGGTGTTGTGAAAAATATGATTCCATGATAATATAGGTCTTGGAATAATATTTCCATATATGTTTTGTTTTACTTCTAACTCCATCTGGAGCTCCTGGAATCACCTTCCGAAGCTCAATAGTTGTTTTAGGCATATGTACTGCCTAGGCTTGTGAACCCTACTTTTCATTCAAACTGCTCCAAGTTTTCAAAAATTTCCCCAAAGCTTCCAAAATCATTTCCATGATTTTCTAAGGTATTTAATTCACCTCCATGTTTAATTTTTCCTTCCTCTATGCTCGAGGGGTTTGATCTAGTCTTTGGAAGGCCAGTGATAGCCCTTCCCAATACTACCATAAGATAGCATCTTTCCAAAACTCCCTAAAATAACCTAGGGGGAATGATTAGACTTTCCTAAATCACCTAGGGGACTAATTTGACATCAAATAGGGGTGACCGAGGAATGACAGATTTGGCTTAAGGTGCCTAGGAATGATAAAAATGAAAATTTCATCATAGGGGTATAGTTGTCATGTTTAGAAACTTCCAATTTCCCTATCACACATTTGCACAATAGTTAGCTCTAGCTTGGGGACATGACATGGACTAAGTGTATTCAAGACATGGCATGAGAACTCTTAGAATCTCAACTTACAACATATATATCAGTTGCCTTATCCATTTGGCCCTGTGGAGTCATGTAAAACCTACAACAAAAGAGAGAGATAGAGAGAGAGAGAGAGAGAGAAGAAACAAGGAACACACACGGAAAGAAAAAGAAATGACACTTGAAAATGGAAGGAAACACACGTTACGGAAAGGGAAACATACCTAGCAATCACCTATGGTACAAGGTGGGGAAAACCTTCTTTCACTGAAGCACTTTTCATTTCTCAAAAGTTACCCTGAAGAGGAAACACTGAATGATGATGTTCTGCGAAGCCATTGACGGGTTCAGAAAGTATCCTCCCCTCCTTAATTGTTTATGGAAGCTAGGTGCTTCCATGATTTTCCTTTTACTTTGTAGGAGTGAGTCCATGTGAGCTTCTTTATGCTTAGGTCTTCACTTGGAAATTCCACTACCTTCATGTTCTTTGAAATTGGTTTCATAGTGTCAGTTTCCTTCTATGTTTATCCACATAGATGATTCTTCACCGAGCATCTCATCACTGCCCCAAAGCTGATTTTCATTCAAATTACTTGAACATTCTAGATTATTTTATTCCTCGGGTCTATGCTCGTTGACCTCTTTTCCATGAGAAAATTAAAACTTATCCTTTTCCTTTACTCCACTGTGAAGTGCTTGAGTACTGACGGAAGGATTGGATGCGACCTCATACTTGTCTTGTATGTCCATGGCATGAGTGAAGAGATCAAGAATCAGCTTGGGGTCTTCCAAAACTTCTACTACATCCAAGATTTCTTGCACAGAGTTATGCTTCGTCATTTCCTGTAGCTCCTCTTTGTACGCCTTTGAAGAATATTTATTTTGCAGCTCAAGGAAAATATCTAGAGGGATTACCTCATCATCTTGGGAATTACTACACTCTACCAATCCTTCATCAAAAATAGCTTCATCTTTGGAGGTCTTGAAATTCCTTTCTTTGATTTCTTCATCATGGAAAGAGTCTTCATCTTCAAATGCCAAAGAAAATATATTAATTTCGTTATTGCATCCATCAACTGTTAGCCCAAGAGCGGCATCATATTTTTCATCTAGATTTATCTCAATATGGCCAACCTTCACATTGGTTAAGGCTTCTAAATAAGTTTCACGCTTGTCTTGTAGATTCATGGCTTACATCAGGAGTTCAAGACTGATCTCGGGTCCTTTATTTCTCTTGTAGCTCTCATCGGTTCTTATACGAAGATATTTCCTTCAAGGCTTTCACACGCTCATCACAAGATGATTTTTTATCTCCATAGATGGTCTAAATAATATCATCTTCATCCCCATATGGGAATGAGAATAACTCCTCATTTTGGATAAGCATATAAGCTTATTTTTCTTCTTGAAAATCATCAAGCACCATTTCCTCTTATTCATGGACTAAATCATTTGGCAATTCAAGGCTGCCCTCTTGTAACTTGAATCTCCTCAATGCTTCTTCAAAGTCCAAATATCTTTGGGAAGGCATGTCTATCAAGAGACTCTATCAATATATAGATATCGGCCTACTACCCTGGTACAAAATGTTAGCTTTTGGGCTTCCATACTTTCATACCGTGTACCTCATCTTCTTCTCGGGAAGCAATTTCTCCATGTCTTCCTTCACTAATATGGTTATAGAACTACCAATTCATCTAAATTTTCCCTCCCAAGTCTTGGAAAAAATTTCTACTCAAAAACATTCCAAAGAGGCTAGGACATCTATTACCAAAATCATTGTTGAAACTTTCTTGTCTTGAAATTTGGCAAGAGCCACCTGTGCATCTTTGACCTTCCCTACAAGTGAGACCTCTTTTGATTCCAAAGAGTAACAAAAGCCACTAGGTGGAGTCATGGTAAGTTTTAGAGCCTTTCCGATCTTCAAAGGAATCATGTTATTTGAGGCACTAGAATCTATTATGCAATTGTTCATTACATATTGTCTAACAAGAAGGGAGATGTAGAAAGGCTCAACTTTATCAGTCTTTGATGCACTCAGAGAAATCATGTTCTATGAGGGAGGTGTAGGTGAGTTTGGTAGCATGCCTTTGGAACTATAAGTTATAACATTGGGTGTTAGAATACCACTCCTGATATATCAGACGAACCTCTCAAATTGTTTAGGATGAGTCCACAAATATTTAGTTTCAGTAATTTCACTTTGGCTTTGTTTTCATATTCTATGAAGTCAAAGGGAGCAGATGTGGACAAGGGGTGAGGGACTGATTTTGGAGTCTGGATAGGATTAGGAGCATGATTTGATGTTTGGGGAATGGATGGTATTTTGAATGGAACACTAGGATCTTTCAAGGTATTAGATTTTATAGGAGCATATTTAGATTTATAAATGGAAGAGGAATTGGAAAGCTTACTTGGAATAGTAGGAGTCTTCTTACTTTTTATAGGGTCAGGCTTTAACAATGTAGACTTCATGGAAGATGGAAGTGGGGATCCTCAACTAATTATTTTATTTTGTGGAGTCACCATAGGAGGATCATCAACCTTCTTTTCATTCATAGTAGTGGAGGGAGATGCTCTTTTCTCAGACTGAGAATGAGTGAATATCACACATGAGAAACTAGGCACATCCTCTTCATCTTCTTCATCACCTCCAAAATACTCACAAAATATGATTTGTCTATCATTCTCAAGTTCATCGATCTCTAGGAAGTTTCCACCTTCACTTTCTTGTTCAAGCTCTTCTTCACTTTCTTGAAATCTGCAATTTACATTCATGGGTGGGGCCTCAAGGCAAGCCTTCGGGGTTCTCCTGCAATCTAATTTTCATTACTTCTTTGAGAAAAACCATTCAGATATTTCCCTCCTCAATGACACCATTTCATTTTCCATTTTCTACATTAAAGGATCGGTTCTTTCATCTCCAGGATGTTGAGATTTACCCTTTGAGGGATTCTTGATCTTTCCAGATAGGATGAGATTGTCATCAAGTTCAATGGCCAATCTTTATGCTTCTACAATATCCCTTGGTTGAACTCTTCATAGGAAAATACTACCTCTAGTGATTGAGCATTGATGAAGAATCTCTTGACATTGTTTTCAGATGGTGAATCCTCTTCAGGTATCCTACAAGAAACCGGTTGAAATGAGCCATGAATTCTCTCATAGTTTCATTTTCTCCTTTCTTCATTTGAGCCAATTACACTAGGAGGTCTTGATAGTATTTAGTTTATTTAAATCTCTCTGTGAAGGCATTCTTGATGTTATTCAACCCGTGATGGACCGGGAAGGAAGGAGGTAAAACCATTTTGCTGCTTTTTCTTGGAGGGACTCTAAGAATAGTTTCACAGCAATGTATTCATGTTGGACACCAAGAATTCTACATGATGTTGTGAAAGAAGTGATGTGTTCTTCAGGATGTTGTGCATTTTCACCTTTGAACTTTGGAAAATTCTTACGGGAAATTGTTAGTAGATCATGGAGAGGAGGTTCAAGAGAAAGCAGGATTGTATTCCTTCCCATGTAACAATGGGTTGAGGTCTTTTACTTCATCTTCCATCATTTTTTTCTTCTACTTCAGCCCTTGCTTATACAAACTCTTCTTCTTCTAGGAAATCAATTCTTAATGGTGATGGGAAAATGGGATAATTTGAAGGGGAGTATCAACAAGAGTTTTAATAGTATTTCCATGTGAATCGCTTGAAATTCCATATGGAGAGGAGGCTTGGGAGAAGAAGTATGGATTATCTCTAATTCATTCTTGCTGATTTTGCAAAGCCTCAAAATTGGAATCAACAACACCTCTTGACCTGCTCAACCTTGGTGTATCTTCCTTCAACCAACTTTTGGAAATTCTCAAAGTGAGAACACGAAAGGAAACTGTGGAATATGAAGGGTCACTCACAAGAAATTGACAATGTATCTTTCGGAAACAAACTTTCATGAACTCTTTTTTTTTTTTTTCAATATTTTTTTTTTTTGAATTTTTGGACCTTACACGTCGTATTTTGGGTGCAGATGTTGCTAAATATTCCCCATGGTGGGCACCAAAAACTATTGGTGAGAAAAAAATTTAGGTGGAAAAACTTGTGGATTTCTTTGCCAACGCTTTGGGAATCTAAGTCCCTCTACTTAACCAGTGCAGTTGTCATATATGCATGCACATGAAAAGGTGGATTTCTATGGTGGCCTTTCGACTGGGGATCCAACAGGGACACTCCACTGACCCTACAGCAAAGCTTGTAAATACCTACAAGAGATAAATTTGTCGAAGAGTGGGAAAGGGGAGTGAGAAATTAGATAGGAGAACTAATGTTGCAGGTAGAAAATCATATTCCTGCATACATCAATTAGAATTTTTATCACATGCATTATAATTAGGAGGAAACAACTCTATGCATAGCAACAAGACCAAATGGAATTTATGATCACAAAGTCTCAATAAACCCCTTAGTCAAAAAAGGCTCGAAACTCCTTCTTCTTGTATTGATTGCTTAAACCAAGTTGTACATAGTATGAGAATGGAGGAAAAAGAGAGAGTGGGGGAAAGGAATAATTTGGTTATCTCCTTTGTTTCTCTCAAGGTAGAATGCACTCTTGAGCTTACAAAATTAATGACCAACCCCTTGAGATGGGAATGGATTTACAATTTATAGAATAGACTCGACTCTTTTTCTTCTTCATGACCCTCCATATGCCTTATTCCTAAATTTAGATTATTCATATTCCTAAAAATATTTAAGTCCCTTTTATAAAATCAAGGTGACTTAATTTACATTATGTTTCTAAAGTCACTTTTAAGTGACTTAAAGGCATATCAAAAAGTGCAAACCCCAACGAAGAATTAGAACATTTGAAGGGAGAGAAAGTTGGGGGAGAGGGAAGAGAGAGAAGAGGAGAAGATGTTTCCCGATGAAGTCCATTGATCCTCGTTGATGGAAAACTCCAAATGCAGTGAAACTCTAAATCTTCAAACTCCTTGCACACTATGAAACTCCTTCAAATCAGCTCGTGAATGCTTCCAAGTTGAGTGAATTGTTCTCATTGATGACCGCAACTCCCAGCCTGTGTATGATATACTATTTTTAGTGAGAGGTGATTTTTGCCTCTTCTTGACCATCGTGATGTGATGAACTCCCTCATTTGATCCTATGCACACTACCCTTGCCTCACCTCTTCTTTGGGGTGACTTACTATTTTAGTAATAAGGGACTTACTATTTTTAGTAAGTGGTCATTTTCACTTTTTTTTCTCGAACACTTCATTTTGATTCCTCGTGATCTTCAATGCCCATTTCCTTTATCTCAGCTACTTTTGATGATGAATTTCCAAACATAGAAAGTCTATATAGGAAAACTTACTATTTTTAGAAAGTGTGTTTCAGTGCTCAATTTGCAATGGAACATACTTTTTTGGAATCTTCTTATCATTACGATCACATCCTCCAAATTTCACATAGTTTTACCCACTAGAATGCTTGGAAATAAATTTTGAAATTTTGACCTGGCAGTGGCTTTGGGCACGGAGCTACCATGGCAGCCATTAATGGAGCTTGAAATTTACAGGTCTTGTTTTTGTTTTTATTTGAGACAAAAACAACTCCATTGTGATAGGTTTTTTATTTGAAGCCCATGTGCAAGTTTTTAGTTCATTTCCATTATCGCAAAGTGAGGATTTTGTTGGAGCAAATGATTCTAGGCACCATTTTACCTCTTGTTTTTTACATCTTGATTGTCTTGCAAAATTTTAAATTCTACAAAAGAGGGCATCTCAAGATAACTTTTACTTTACATGATATGAGGATTTTTTGATCGGGTAACTTCGTAGTTATATGGCAAAAAAATCTCCATTTTTTCTTTGTTCTTCATCATTTCACTCCATTTTTATTTGAGGCCTGCATATTTCTATGCATTCATGGTGTGGATAATTTGTTGATCATGATGGAGCTGGTTTACACCAGTGAATGGCAGACCGGGTGTCGAACAAGCTTGAGAAAAGCCATGGCATGGTGAGGAGTTTTGTAGGATAAACGAGAGGAAGAAAATGACTAAGTGTCGAATTTAAATTTTCAAAAAAAAAAAATACACATGGAGGGGTTGGGCACATTTTGTTTCCCTGACATCTCTTACCTTAGGGAATTGAGGGACATCAATTTCCATGGTGGTCAAGAGGACGACGCGTGTCCTCAATCCGACTGGCAGTGATTTACTTAAAAAATGCACTTGGGGGCTGAAAGTCGGTCATGTGGGTGACCAAAAGACTCCCCATAGGGGCTGGGTGAATTTTTCCATGTTTGGTGTCCCTCACCTCAAGGGGACGTGAGGGACATCAAATTCCATAGTGGTCCTAGAGTTAACACATGTCCTCGATCCGATGGCAGGGAGTTTGAGCTCCAAAAATGCACTTTGGGGATGAAAGTCAGTCATGTGGGTGACCAAAATATTCCCATAGGGGCTAGGAACATTTTTCAAGGGATGATGTACCTAACCTCAAGAAATTTGGGGACATAAAATCCCACTAGGCTCCTAGTGCTTGACACGTGTCCTCCCGAAAATTGACTAACTCCTAGATTGTCTCCAAGAGGGTGACTTGGAACGATGATAACTTGAGCTCCTAGTGGAATTTATTGGTTAAATTTTATATGATCCTAACTGGAAATGGAATTTTAAATCCAATGTTATGGTTCTCATGTCTTGATTCATCCATTTGATCCATGAAAATTGAAATGTTTATCGATACTCCACTTGTGCCTGAGAAAAGATGCCTGCAGATCCTATGCACCAAGGTGTTGTGAAAATATGATTTCACCATCATATAGGTCTTGGAATCCTCTTTCCATAAATTTTTTTTTTACTTCTTACTCCATTCGGAGCTCCCAGAATCACCTTTGAAGCTCAGCAGTTATTTTAGGCCTTTGTACTGCCTAGGCTTATGAACCTTACTTTTCATTCAGACTGCTCAAAGTTTTTTAAAACTTCCCCAAACCTTCCAAAATAATTTCCATGATGTTATAAGGTCTTAAATTCACCTCCATGTTTAATTTTTTCCTTCCACTCCACTCTAGGGGGTTTGATCTAGTCCTGGGAAGGCCAGCGATAGCCTTTCCCAATACCGCGTAAGATAGCATCTTTTCATAACTCCTAAAATCACCTAGGGGAATGAATAGACTTTCCTAAATCACCTAAGGGACTAGTTTGACATCAAATAGGGGGTGACCAAAATGACAGATTTGACCTAGGGTGCCTAGGAATGATAAAACATGAAAAAATCAGCACAAGGGAATAGTTGTCATGTTTGGAAACTTCCAATTTCCCTATCGCACATTTACATGAAAACAAGGTTAAATGCCCACATTAATGACTTTTTATCCAAGCTTCCCTTTGGCTAGGAGGAACGACCTATATAAGAAACACAACAAGACCACCAAAGAGTTTTAATAATATAGGTTAGTGAACTGTTTAGCGAGTGTTAGATCCGGGAAGCAAGGTGATTCCTAGAAGGATGTCAATCCACTTTTAAATAAAATTTAATACAAATATCATGAAGTAAGGAAATCCTACTGTAGGTATATGATTTAGGTATCTCATGTAAATACAATAACTGAATCTAATCTAACATGTAAGGTTACGATTAAACGGAGGTTTATAGGTTATTCTGGGTTTTTACAAGTCTGATAGGGGTCTAGAGTTGATCGGGTGAGGTCTAGGTTAGTTTTTGTTGATTGAGAGGCTCAGCTGGTCAAAAGGAATGAAATGACATAGAGACTGATATCGGTCAGGTGACCAATGTTGGTATAGAGGTGAAATGACAATGTTAGGTAACCAGGCGTCGATAGGGGAAATTGACAATAATTTGATAAAAATGGTTTTGGGGCTTCTCTATGATTACACAAAGAGTAAGAAGGGTGTGGTTAGGTTCATGATATTACTAAGAAGACTCAGGGATATAGAGGGGAAGAAATGGAAGGCAAAAGAGGCTATAGGTGGTTGGGTTATTAGATTGGTGAGGAGGTGGAAATAAAAGAATACAAGTAGAAATAAAGTATAATGAAAGAGGTAAGGAATATATACTTTAAGCAAGCACAATATGATAAGTCTATTAGGTGACCAAAACTGAAAATGAATATATACTTTAAGCAAGCGCAATATTTCTCCCAAAACTGAAAATTACCAACCTAGGTAAAAGGTTGTAAAATTGTATATAAAGTAACCGATGTTGGTTAGGTGACCGGTGTCTTTGCTTTAGGAATAATCGAGTCGAGGTAAGGCAGATAAGTCTATATTTTCCAAAAATGACCTAGTATTTTCTATTTTTGGCATGATTGATATCCTTAATTTGGGTCTCAAGTGATAGAGTCCTCCCAGATAAGTATGAGTTCTTCTAGGAGAGGTAGTGGGAGTTAATGTTAGGTTTAGACTAAGTCTTAGTTGGTTAGGATTGGTATAGAATTAGTCTTAATTAATTAATAGGTTGTGAATGGGTCTTTGAGTGAGGTGGATAGGTGAGTTGGTTGTAAGTGAGGTGGATGGGTGAGGTAATTAATTAATTTGATTATTGCAATGAAATTAATTAACATGTGTGCACTAGGGACATGAGTGGGTATAGTATGAATTTATTTAATTGACGGGGGTTAAGGGAAGTTGTCCCAATTTTTAGTGTCTACATTTTCCCCTTTTTGTTGTGTAGCTTGTATTTGGTAAGTGATGCTGACAAAAAAAGAATTGTTTACCCCAAATATAGGTGAGATTTGAGTTGGCCAAGTTAGGAGTGAAGGTGATCCCCCTCAAACCAAGAACTGTTGAATTTATAGAAGCGGTGCGTGGTTTGATAAATAGGTTGTTAATAAAAACAAGGGTGGATGGGTTGTAGGTAAGGGTAATGGTCGGGTTAGGTAATAGGTAATGGAAATCAAACACATGCACATGTATAGATTGTGATAAGGTACCAAGTTGAAGAGATTATAAACTCTACTTTGTCAAAGGTTGATAGGTTTATCCAAACGAGGTTGAAGTGGTTCAGGTATCCAAGGTATAGGATATGGTCTTGAATCACAACTAGGAAAGGTGTAGGAATAGGTAATAGGTTTTTTTCCAAGGAACCAAAGGTTTTATCGAGATAAACATCATGACATCAGGAAAGGTAAGGTCATTAGGCTGAACAACATGGGTAGCAACATCGCAAGGTATAACGAGTACACAAATTCAAATGTCCAATTGGAGGGTCGGGTGCGGGTGTGTAGGTGGGGTCATGGGTAGGGCCAAGGTATAGGAAAAAGACATGTCCCTAAATGCAATTAGGGAATGGAATAGGTAGGGAAGGCTTGTGGGTGAACCTAATAGGTAATGCTAAGGGTAAATGGTGCAAGAATGACATCTTTTTGGGTAAAACAAGAATTTTTTGAGGCCATATGGTTAATTGAGGTGACCGATGTTAGTTAGAGGTTAACTGATATCGAGTTGACTAGGGCATGACTTGACCAATGTCATTCATGTCAATTTGGGGCTAAAAAGGAAAAAAATCCACTTTTTATGGATTCATTTGTTGATTGTCATTTATAAAAAATGACAAGCGAGAGGTGTGAAAGTGGAAAAATGAAAGTGCCAAGTCGTGACCAAAGTCAGCAATCTACGAGGAGGTGATTGGCATCCAGTGGATAGGCCCACAAGATCAAGTGGATCTATCTAATTGGTTGTGATTGAAATAGCAAATTCGTGGCCATGGCAGAGATAGGAGAGGGAGTAAGAGGACCACCGACATAGAGACCAAAGGTCCCACAAAGCAGAGACAACACCGAGTGGAGGTAGGAATCAATCCTCATGCCCTATTTTAAACAAATTTGGGTAAAAATGAATGAATTTGGGGGGTATTTTTTCAAATAAATGGGTGAAAATGGGTGAAATTGAGGTGAGGAAGGGAAAATATAGGTTAAATAGGTTGGCAAATGATTTTAGGTTAAATTTGGGTGAGGTAGGATAGGTTTTTAGTGGGTTTTGGTTTTTTTTTGAAATGGGAGGGTGTGGGGTTTTAGTTTATCACCGAAATAGTGACCGATGTCAGTCAAGGGTTGGTGACATTGGTTTGGTTTGCCAACATCGATCGGTGAAATGGTGACTAACACAGTCAATAGGACCAATTACATTTAAGGTGACTAATATTGGTCTTTGTAAAAGTGACTGGGTTAAAAAAAGAGTTAGTTGGGAAAGAAAAAAAAGGTGAGGTAGGGGTAGGTGAAGACTAATGTAGGTGGAAGAGGGAAAAGTGAGTGTAGGTAGGGCACGATTGTGTAGGTGTGTGATAGGTAAGTAGGTGAAATGATTGATGATAGTGGGTAAGTATCAGAATGGAGATAATAGGGTTTTAGGTGAAATAGGTAAAGAGTAGGTATGGAAACCAGGTGAAGGGTAGGTATGATTGATGGTGTTAGGTATGATTTGGTAAAAATGGATAAGTATGAGGTCAGTTGAGGTTTGAGGAATAGGTGATGTGAGAAGGTCTTGACTTGACAGTGTTGGTTTGGTTGATGTAGGTGAGAGATCAGTTGACTATGAGAGATAAAGTACCACCTCTATTAGTACAGAGATGCAGCAAAGTGTGAAAGTTGAGGAGTGGGAGCACATAGTATATGTGGGACTTAGTTCGATCAAGTGCTATAGGTGTATAGGCCAAGATCCTAGCTTGATGGTCACTCTCATCGACAGATGGGACTCCACGACCAATACCTTTCATCTACCAACTGGCAAGATGACCATCACATTGGAGGATGTGTATAGGATCCTATGGCTTCCTATTGTTGGGGAGCCAGTGTATTCAATTTTGAGTGAGGCATCGGTGGAGCCAATAGTGGTGGTATTTGGTGAGGTAATGGGCATGTTGAGTTATCATAGTGTGAGTCTAAGTTATGGGGATATGTATGTGGCATATCCATAAGATACTAGGCTATCTATTCTGATTATGGTGGGAGTAGGTTGTTTTCTCTCTTGGATTCCATGGGTGGGATATTTCCACGATAAATAATGGGGGTGTTACAAGACATGATCGAGGATCAGTCTACTTTTTTAGGAACCGGCTTTTCTAGTCCAGTTGTATAGGGAGCTATGGGCCTATGGTAGGTTGAGGAGGTTTGGTATGTGTTGTATATTCTTGTTACACTGTTGGGTATATAAGCATATTGTGTGTGTGCATCTAGTTGGGTTAACACAACAGATTGGGGTGGTTCGGGGTGGTTTGTATAGAGTGGGTTTTAGGATATGGGTAGGAGTCGAGGCACAGCCGAGAGTGGGCATGACCACATATGATGTTATATACTATAGGTGGTTATTGGAGGGCTTATTAGTGGTGGATATCATGTGGTAGCCATATGTTGATTTTCCTTCATATAGAGGTATGAGGAGTTAGAGGATCTTGATTGTTAAGATTAATACAAGGGTGGCGTGTCGAGGAGCATGAGATGATACTATGGACGGGTGGTCGAGATGGCAGTTTGGACTGCATCGGGATGTGCCCCCACCTTTCCCATAGTACCATAGAGATGATGTGGAGATACCCATGTCTCCACCACATCTTGAGTGTTCCCATAGGGTAGGGGGTAGGTGTTAGATTGACGTATTGATGATGTAATTGTCACGATGGATACAGGTAGTGGTGGGTGGCACATGCCACTGGTGGCACCTTTGGCATGGTCTAGATGCTCAAGGGCCACTAAAGATCATAGTTGTTAGTGGTTTAAAGGAGTTATCCCATAGAGGATCCACGGATACATGTTCATAGGTGAGGGGCATAGGTGGAGTTTCTCATAGTTTGAAGGAGTAGTAGTAAGAAAGCCAACACCCTAACTAACATAGCATAAGATGCGATAGTTAAGAGGAGGATATTTGACACCAATTAGGGTTCATATGGCCATGCATCTAAGACAGATTCCAAGACCATAGCACATAATATACATGATATTGATTCCCCTAGTGTAGACACCTCTTTTTCACCCCTAGGTGACCTGATAAACATTAAACACATTAGCATAAACATTATTATTATCACTATTTTATGTACACTTCAAAATCATTTTCATAAAATCTAAATCACCCACATAATACTTATTTACCCCTCCTTAACCACTCAACACCAACTTAACCTATTTACCCCACCTACCTTAACCCCCTAACCTTTTGCTACCCGAATCCATGACCTCCCACCACCTACCCAATAACCTAACATCTCGGATGGCAATTGGTTTCAACCATTTTCCATCTTTTTCCTACTTTTTTGTAACCTCTTGGAACAAATCGATTACAATCAAAAATCACTGGTGATCATTACAGATGAATTTGATTCTATTTAGCTAACATTTGTTTCCCTTGCATAGCTAGTCAGAATCTTTGTGTGAGGATGAATTGTTACACCTATAAATGACATCATTGTGTTCAAGACTAGCAACACACTACTTCAAAATATATCATGACCCTCAGGGACTATCAAATCACCGGTCAAACTCTTTGGGAGAATTATCACCTTGACTGCCTGCTATCAAGGTTAGTATCTTCATTTCTTCCACCTTGTCAATTTATTTTACATGATTACAATCTACAAATTTTCATCGACATCACCTTACATAGTCTTCTTGGGATATTCCTCTTATTCAATAATTTAGACCACCTATATGAATATTTGTGATTTTGAGAGAGATCATCGTCGATCTCCAATTTTTGTAATAAGTCCCTGGACCTTTGTTTCCTTAAATTTTCCTTGTAAAAACATCTAAATATTCATTTTCATAATCTTAAGGGTTCCTAGATTCCTCATAGTTTATCTCACCATTACTAAATCTACTTGTCATCAATCAATGTCCACTTTATCAAGTATTTTTCAAAAAAATCTCCCCAATCCCCGTCAACTCCTTATTACCATCGATTAGTATCCATAACCTCTTATTTTATCATTAGCTTTACAAATACATCTTGATTCCTATTTTCTAGACTTCATATCTTGAGACTCCTCCTAATCTATTCTAGGATCATTCCCTCATCTCTAGATTTTTCTATTATCTATTTTATCAATTATTACATTAAAACCATCTTTTCTATGATCCTCGATCATCATTGATCCCCGTGTTTTCTTATCATTTCTAGCATTATCATATTTACATCTATCTATTTTTTCTAACAAGTTGTTTGCAAGATGGATCCTCTGTAGATGATTGTTCCAAGTATGTCACATCCTATTAATATATACAATCTTTCGATCATTCAAAACCATTCTTGTTGGAATGGTTTGATATTTTCCATGAGATCATCCTTTGCATCATTATGTTCACACCAAATATTGAGGATCAGAGAGAAATCATCCAAGAAGAGTGAGAAGATACTGAAGAGTTCTAGTACAACTACTTCAAGGAATTCAAGCTTACCACTTCCCTAGCCTAAGCCACTTATGAAGATGAACAGGGTCTCACTATCCCTCTCAAGTTTTAAATCATTTATTGTCATTATTTATCTTATCATTATAAAAATAACTTAATTATATCAAATGAGTTAACACCCTTCAAGGAAGTCCCTTTGGATTCCTGGGATCAACACTTTCCAAGAAACTTGTTATCATCTATATCTAACATCCCCTTGTTTAGTTGTCTTTTATACAATTTTTCTCACTCGGTGAAAGGAGGATCCTTTTCTATTGTCTACATTCCGTCATCTCGACATTGCAATTTTTGGGACATTGCAATTTTTGGTGCAGGTATTAGTAAACCCGCTTATTTGAGTTTTTGGTATTTTTTCAAGATAATACCATCTAACCAAAAAACACCTTAAACATCCTAGTACACCCAAAGTGGGACCATTTTAGTCCCTTTTTCATTTAGATTTTATTTTCATCTTTCATTTCTTTTGTTGTCTATTTCATCTAAATTTTCATCTTAGAGTGCATTGATGTTATAATTACTTAAAAAATAAAAATCAAAAAGGAAAAGCGATTACAAGTATATTCTTTTCTTTCATAATTGTTTTCTTTCAACATTGTATTTTACATGTTTGTTCTCATCAAATTGAAACATTTCCTTTGGATCTTAAAATGAACACTCATACTTACTTTCTCACATAGCTTAACTAGGGGTTCAAATAATTGCATTCAAAAACTCCCTTCACACACAACTAAACCACATCAAACTTAACTTTCATCTAAACACTCCTTCCCATGTGGACCTACTTAGATTTCATCACCAAGAGATTAAGTCAACTCATTGTTCAAGTCGAGTATAAAAAAATATTATGGGCGGTATAACGGCTAAGCACCGGATACCCATATCACTGTGGGACCATGAAGTGAGGGTGTAGGCACCAATACCACACCTCACACTAACACCAACATATATTCGGGCCTCATGTACCTTTGGGTATATCGAGGACTCCATAATTTAACATTACCTAAAACTAGCCTTAGACTACCATCCCTTAGTACTTTGTTTAGCCATTTTTCATATTTCACACATTTTTCTAATTTAATCAAGATAAATCAAAAATTCTCTTGTGTGACTTGTTTTTGTTATTCTAATTAATCATCCATCTATTTTATTTTTCTTTAGTGATTGTGGGTTTAACCCATTATCCTAACTAGAAAATAGTCTCACAGTCAAAACTACGACAATATGACCGATTGTCTTCAACAATCCCTAGATAATATATAGTCTCACCTTGATAAATCCCACGTGTGATCAATCGATTTCAATCACCTTGAGTCAATTATCCACATCAGAATTCCCGGATCCGTCGAGTCCTCACTTTTTCAATAATGGTGATCTAGTCTTTACATAAATTCTAGATTCAAACCCCATGGATCTTAACACCTATATTTCTTCTTGAGGTGTTTTCCTCTAGTAACCTACACCTATATAATGACATCTGATCTCTATTGTAACCTTCGTTAATTCCTAGATTATTGATCCTTATCATAGTTCGTTCATCCAATAGCTTGATCCCTATTCCATTGCTAGTGGGTCAAAAACATCGGTCCATGCATCATCGGTCCACAGTCATCACCTTTGATCTTAATGTGGTATCATCATAATACACAACCAATCAACAACTATTACTATCACGGACCCCTCATCGGGCTCATTATCTTCACAAAACAACACTAGAACTTCCCCTTCTACATATAGTATTGTATCTTTCGGTGTCTCTCTTATGCCTCCTATGAGCTCGATAGCCATCCTACTTAGTGTCTCAATCGACCCCTTCATAAAAACCCACGTCCTCTATTCATAATGTGGTCATGTCCATCCCATCATCAATACAAGTTATATTGCTAGCACTCGCCCTTCTTCATAATAGGCTTCAACTACCCCTGTCTCCCAAATCCATTATCACAATATACCTCAACCATCCCAACCAATCATCAACACTTATATATCATCTCAATACATCCCATAACCATCCTAACCTCTCATCAATACTTTTATCCCATCCCAGTATATACCTCAACCATCTCAACCTCTTATCAACACATTCATTCCTATCCAATACTAGTACATTCAACCATCACAACCCTTGGTTTTATATCCTATCTACAATATTCCCATGATTATTCCCCTCAGCATAACATCCCTTTACCCTATTAGTCATATCAACAACCAAACCCACATGTCCATAATCAACTTTGACCCATCATCATTCAATCCCCAACAACAATCATCACAAAATGATCCTTTACAAGAATTGATGAATAGGATCTCTCTAGTCTTAAATCTACCTCGATGGGTCCTAAATACACCATGTCATATGAACATATATGTAATGAACCTATTCATCCATTTGTACCATACAAATCCTACCCTCCACACTTTGGTAGCTCTCAAAGTTACTTAAATTCTATAGTAAAGAGGACCCTCAATAACACATCTGATATTTTTTCCATGCATGCTACCTTATCACACATGATCAAGACCTCATGTTAAGGACATTCCCCATGTCCTTAATAAGGCCCAAATTGGATTGGTATAATAATATCTCACAATACTAAATTTTCTCCTTTGCATAGCTCGCATAACTATTCTTAGAACACTTTTCCATCAACATCATCTCGTAAAATTTCCATTACTGAGACCTTTATGCTATCAAATAGTTTTAATAAATATTTGTTGTAGACTTTTTCACACAATTTTGTAGGATCATCAATCAATTATCCTTCTCATTACCAAAAACCGACATGATATATTTATTTTCGGATCATCTCGCTAAACGTATATCATCTAAGAATCAAATTCAATTAGATATTTTATGAAGCCTTTGCCATGGCACACGAATTATAAATTTATGCCCTCGAAGATGGTAAATTCAAACTTAGATCAAAGAAACCCAATCTTGAGTCCTTGTTTAAACCTTCTTCTAGTAATGAAAAATCTAAAGTGTAAGCAAACACGGTCGACATTGAAGCCACATCAAAAGGTTGTTTGGATCTTGAACGTACGTGCCATCAACATAATTATATACCCATAAGATAATCCTACAACATGGTCTTCAACAATCTCTTAGCCTAATGTATGATAATTCTCCCTCCTATTTTCCTGATCAACACATTCATTTCAAAGTCATCATGGTATACCATATTGAGAAAATTACTATTATAAATACCATAGGGTTTGAGGACACGACATCGAAAGGCTCCTTTGAAAAATTAGTTTTGATGATCATAATAATATCCATGTCAAGGCTACCATAATCCTTGATGTGCCTACCACTTCATCATCCTTTGATATCATTTACCATTTCTTTAAATATAGAGTTCAATTTTCTAAATATGATTACTTTAAAACCCATCCTAAGAAATTTGATAGGCTTGTTCAATATATCAAAGCAAGTAGTTATATTTCATGTTCTAAAAAATGTTTCTACCAAAATAACTACATCATGCCTCTCATTCCACTCAATTTCTATATAGACTTTTTGGTCGATTAAGTGGTTATAAACTAAATAATTGCATCATTGAATCGGGTGCTTCAAAACATTATGCCTACAAAATTTTTTTGAAGCTCTCGGTCCCCCTCTTTCCCACCTCTAACCATTACCTTTGCATGGAAATGAAATAATTTCCTCTTGTTGGTCAAGTCAAGCATGTTCGGGTAGAATTGGCATATTTCCCTGACAAGAAGATCATAATGAGAATATTTGTAAGCGACATGCCCGCCTCATATGGTATGTTGTTGGGCCAAAGCTTCTGTCGATATGTTGGTGGAGATATGCAGTTGGATTGGTCACATGCCACCATTCTAGTCAATGGTAAAGTGAAGAAACTTATTCCCATCAGCAAAATGAAGTATAATGTTCAAAGACCAGGTGACCCAAGGACAAATATCATATGTCAAAATTCAAAATATTACAATTTTTTCAAGACTTTCAAGGATGATCTTAAGCTTCCCATATTGGTGGTAGATTTATCAAGCATCCCAGATCCGATCAAATAATATAATGGTGACTTGATGAAATCATAATTTGAGATTATGTACTTCTCATGGGATATGAGCATGAATGTAATTTCTCTACCGGGTTTGGATAATATTCGGTAGAGTCTTGAATTACAACAAATAAATCTTTGAGGTAATAAGAAATTTTAATCAAGGAGTGATACCCAACAACTTCTTGTTAGGTGAGTTCAATGTTTCAAACCATGTTCTCAATGTTTGGCATGAAGTTCCATTCAATGAATGTGATTTTGAATACGAAGATTTATCCTTCTCATTGGGATGGGAAGACAAGGAGTTCAAGAGTGATGAGAAATTTCAGCCCTCCGGATTCCAATTCTCTTAAGGATATGATGATTTCATCATAGAAATGGACTCCCTAGTTCTCGGTGTCCAAAATTGGGAAAATGAAAACATAAATATTTCGTCTTTGATTTTATTTTGTTTCCCCTTTTATGTTTTTTTGGGGTGGAATGAAAAGATAACTTCATAGAAATATGCCGTAAGTATTGAGATCAATGTTGTATGGTGGCCTAGGTTGTGAATCCAAATGCACATAGGATGAAGGAAGGTGCATAACATAAGAGTTCATGATAGAAAAATGGTGTCAAAAGGACTTTGAGGAAACCATGTACAAGGATATAGGCGTAGGGAAACATGAGGTAGGTAGGCAAGAAATTGGAAAAGGACATAGATGATGACATACTTTGGTACGGGGGTGCACGCAAGTGAGTCTATTGTCAAAGAAGTCTTGCATGTTAGAAGGTTGCGGAAATTTTTGCATGAGTTTTCAAATGGAGGGAAAGCCTTTGGAAAAAACATGCGTTGGGATGCCATTGGAAAAATTTGACTTGATTGCATTCATACATTTTTAGGTAGCACAAAATTTAATGCAGAGAAAAGTAGAAGCTATAAATAGAAGGTCGGTGAGCTATTGTTTTTCACCTTGCATTTTGTTATTGAATAAATTCTTGTGATCTAAGGTGATTCTTGTGAAGAAGTTATGAAAATTATAGTGCAAAGTTGAATAGATCAACGGATTAGTGAACCAATGTGGAAGAAGAGTAAATGAGAATATGTGGATGAGGTTATTTTTGGGATCTCATGGGTGATTACGTTGCCTTGTGGAAAATAAGTGCTCCAGGTTAGGGTTTACAAGCTAGGGCATGGGTTTTGAGGAGATTTCATAGAAGTGGAGCTGAGGGTTTAAGTAGTGAGTGAACTTGATGGATAAGGTTCCAGATTAGAGCCTTGGAGGTCAAGAAAAGAATATTCCAACCAAGTAATATTCCCAAGAGGATCATTACAGTTAGTGGAGGCCTTTGCAAGCTAACATAAGATCTTGATCAATCATGGAGGACCACACTTCCACTTGGCATGTGATCTACTCATGGGTGAAGCTATGGCGGTGGATCTAGATTCTATTTAAAGGAGTTCTTGGATCTGAAATAAAGAAAGAGAATAGAATAAGAGAGGCAACGAAGTGCTGCAACAATGTTGTTACTGAGCATAGATGTATGTGCTCAGGTTTGAACAAGGGTTGTAATGGGAAAGCGTAGCTAGGATCTCTATTCAAAGTAGCTTTGTAGGATTGGAATGTTATTTCATGATGTATATGGTTTGAGATGACCCTTTTTGATGTAATATGGATACTATAAATAGATTTAATCAATATATGGCATTTTGTTTTTTATATTTTTGTCTATGGACTAAACCCTAGTGTAGTCATTTTTACACCCACAAAAAGAACAAGGGAATCCCATGTGCACCGGCCTATCACCCAGCGGGCATTGGGTGCTCACCCGAGGCACGCGCGGGTGCCGAGTCTCTCTTTTATGTGAGTTGAGTGGGAAAACATCATCAATGATCCAAACTTAAAGGAAGTGAGTGGAAATGAGACATGTAAGCATCATAGAGCTCAGAACGGCTTCTAGATCAGTGCAGTCATTCTAGACAGAAAATTACTTAACAGATTAAGAATTGAATCAAAATAGAAAGGGAAATGTGCAAGGATTCAGACTCATTCCATAAACATGCATAAAATAGAACCATGAAGATATGTAAATGCACTAGAATCATTACTGATCATATTCATATAAATTGGTAACCTCATTACATTCATTAGATTCATTATAGAGCATCACAAAAAGGAAAATCGAAGTCATGCATAATAACTGGATCCATATCCTTTATCTCTCAAAAAAAAAATTTAACCCCAAGCCCTTAGTACATCCATCTCCTATGTTGTATCTACCCGACCCACATAGAGTTCTTTGCGGCATTTCTATAGAGCTCCACTCTCTATTGATCTCTCTCTATGTATGTTTATGTGTGTCTATATTTCTTCGGTGGGCACTTGTATATATAGGCATCCCAAAGGGCCAACTCATCCTTTTGTGTCCTCGATCCGGTGCCAAGTGTCTCAATGTGGACCTCCAATCCCGAGCTCTCCACTTTGTTCCATGATGTATTCTAGAAACTTCTATCGTAGGGTATATTCCTTTCTAGGCTAACCTTTCATTAGGCTGGAACCTTATCCACTTTGCATGCATAGTCGGGTCACACTTTTCTCGTGTCCTGCCTGATACGCCAAATATGGCTAAGTCCCGAGACCTTGTCTTCCGGTGTGCAACATGACCTTTCTAAAACCCTCCTATAACCTTTCCTTGTGTGCCTTCTCCTTGTGCGCCCATGGGCCTTTGTGTACTTAGCCAATATTTTAGGGGCCCAACACGGCATATTTTCATGTTATTCATGGTTTAGATCTATTTCCATTCTATTTTCGTGGTGTTTATGCTTATCTCATGGAGAATTTATGCTTAGAACTAGGGCTATTTCCTTTGTATTAGATTAAATGCATGTGTTCTTATTTTGCAAACATTTCCTTCATTAATGGTGGAAAATTCTCACAAGCCCCACATAAAGGAGGGGCACGGTACCTGCTTGTGCCTCGAGTGAGCACCTAGCACTTGGGTGATAGGTTGGCATGCTTAGGGTTAAAATAAGGATTAGAGGTAAAAGGTGACTACATCTTTTTTTTTCATTGTCGGGACCTATTTTGAAGTTATTGTGAGAATGATGGGTAATTATGGATTACTTGACCTTGGAGAGTGTCGAAGCATGGCTTAAAATCATGGAGGATGAGTTTTCTCAGAGATTTAACACCGGACCTAAGTTTGATGCATGTAAAAGGGTAGAAGATCACCTATATGATGACCTGTATGAAACATATTAATGTTTTTTTCTGTGGAGTTATACGAATGGAGGCTATAAGCTTATGCATCAAGGTCAAGTTGGTATTATAGACCTTGTGTATGGACCTAGGATTAGTATCAGAGGCTGCATGATGTCGATCTGACCTAGACTCACGTTGTTGATCACTAGTGGGGTAGAGTGTTGATGAGCTATACCCTAGAATATTTGATTTCTATGTATTCTGCCCGAAGGTTCAGCTTTGAGTTTGAGTTCTTAAGAGATCCTAAAGGATTAGTCTTGTGTGCTATTCCACTGGCTATCAAGATCTTGGTTATTACTTTGAGTTTAAAATCCTTCCCTATGGTTGGCAAACTCCTACTAGGTGTAAGGTGTGGAAGTTGGTTATGTGAAGGATGGAAGACCTTGTGGTGGAAATGGAGATAGAGGAGAAGCATCTCAAGTATAATGAAGCATGGGAAAGGGAGTTTTCAAGATAGTGAAAAGCTACAAGAGTGATGGATTTATGGAGGTAGATGTTGTGGGAAGGATTTGAGGTTCGTGCGGAGAACATGGAATGTGAGCAATCTGAGCTACCCCATCTTGGCAAGCGTGGAAGAGAAACCCCCTTGGATTCTATAAAGATCTCTTCATATGAATAAAGAAGGAGAGTCGTAGGAATGCATCTTAACCCACCTGGCAACCAAACCCTTGTATTTAGTTTTCTAGTTCCTGAGATAAGTTTTGATAATCTAGTTGGTATTGGTATTGGTAGTCAAGCGACACCTAGTAGATATAATTTTTCATTCAATACATCTATGATAGCACAAACATTTCTAGTTTTTTGAGGTATCCTGTCTAGTATGAAATTTGGGAAAGGTGTGGGTATTACATCCGGAAGTGATTCAAGTATCCTAGGCTCACAAGCATGCAATTTAGCACGATGGTGGGAACACATAGCACAAGCGCATTAGGCCCTTACCTATGAAAGGAGGAGAATTTGGAGGATCCGTAGGAATAAGATCTAATGGATCTAGTGGTGTTAGTGGTGGAGGAAATTTAGGAGGAGATAAAGGTTGGATCTAGTGGTTAAGGCCCACAACACCATCAGTAGGTGTTTTATGAGATGTCGCTCCACCTACATGATTACAAGGGTGTGGAAGATGTTGTGGAGAATGTGCACAAATTTGAGTTATTATGGTGTGCAAAGGGAATCACCGCCCCAGAGAGGAAGGTAAGTCATTTTACATCTATGTTATGGGGGCACACGCAAAGCTAGTACGGAAGTATGACCCCATCGGATGGTGGTGGATTATACTATGTTGTGCAATGACTTCTTGGTAGAGTTCCACATTCCTAAGCTTAAACAAAAGATCATCAACACTCTAAAGGAGATTCAACAATCAATGGTGGAGATTGTGTGGAAGTACGACACATATTTCAAGACTCTCCTATCTAAGTTATCTTATGGCATGCATCCTTCACAGTATGCTCAATAGTTTGTTAGAGGGCTGATCACACCATTCAAGAGGGCACTTTCACATAATACCTTCACATATCCGTGTGAGGCCCTAGAGTCTTCCTTGCATACTAAGGCCATGGGAATCATTGATACTAGATTTATCCCATTCCTAGAAGCACATATTGTTACCATGGCAAATAAACTAGAAAAATTGTCTATAAACTCAACTCCTGAGACTCGCAGTGGTTTATGGTGCACGGATTGTGAAGTAGAGGGACATACAAAGGACAGTTCCCCATGGAATTCAATGCGCACCATGTAAGTAGACTGTGAGATTTTCCATGGAGATCATGATGCAAGAAAATGCCCATTGTTGCAGCATGCAATCTGTAAGAATGTGTCTTGCTATTGCAAGATTTGTACCTCTACTACTTGTGACACTCAAATACCAACGGATCCACTTTACTGCTTGCCAATGCTCTTTACCTAGATCACTCATAAATCTACTCACAGCTCCCACTTCATGGGCAATATCGGCCATAGTGCACACCACAAAGCATACATCAAAGCGCCAATTGCTAATGAGTAAGGTACCTTGGACATTTGGCTTCTTTCCCTGCTCTGTCTTGGGACACTACTCCTTTGATAACTTAAAATGGCTTTCCAAAGGAGTCCCAACTGGTTTAGCATCCTGCATTTTAAACCTATCCAATACCTTCTTAATGTACTCTTCCGAGATAAAGTCAGCTTTTGTTTCTTCCTATCCCGAGTTATCCTCATACCAAGAATTTGTCTGGCTATCCCCAAATCCTTCATATCAAAGGATTCACTTAGTTGTTTCTTTAGTACTTTATTTCCCTGCATGTTTTTACTCACAACTAACATGTCATCAACATATAAACACATGATAATATAACTTCCATCCTCAAATTTCTTTGTATACACGCAATGGTCGAATGACATCTAATATAACCTTGCTCCATCATGAAGCTATCAAACTTCTTATACCATTGACATGGAACTTGTTTCAAGCCATACAAGTTCTTCTTGAGTTTACACACCATCCCCTCTTTACCTTTAACCTCATAGCCCTCTAGTTGCTGCATATATAGTTTCTTCTCCAAATCACCATGGAGAAATGCAGTCTTTACATCTAACTGTTCTAAGTGCAAGTCTTCTGCTGCCACTATTCCAAGAACAGTTCTAATAGAAGTCATTTTTACTACAGGAGAAAAGATCTCATCAAAATCTATACCTTGTTTCTATGCAAACCCCTTGACCACCAACCGGGCCTTATATCTTTTCTTTCCTCCTTCTTCGTCTTTAACTCTATACACCCACTTGTTCTACAATGCTCTTTTTCCTTGGTAGCTTCAAGTCTGGTTCTCCATGAGAGACTTATGCTCCTCATCCATGGCTTGCTCCCACTTCTTACTAGCATCTACTTGCATTGCTTCATCAAAGCTCTCTGGCTCTCCACTATCAGTGAGTAATAAATAATAAAGAGAAGGAGAAAAATGTTCAGGTTATTTTCTTACCCTAGAAGATCTCCTCACTATAGGAGTTTGGGGTTCCTGTTGAGTCGGTTCTTGAACTGATTCATGGGTCACTATCCCATCCGAAAGATCCTCTACCACTGCATATTCTTTCTTAGATTCTTCCCTATTTTCCTGCAACTGTTGCTTATACATGACTTTCTCATTAAAGACCACATCCCTAGACCGAATGATTTTCTTGTCTTTAATACTCCAACATTTAAATCCAAAGTCATCACCACCATAACCAATGAAAGTACATTTTTCTGATTTAGCCTCTAGCTTGGTCCTATCATCCTTGTCTATATGAACAAACACCTCACATCCAAAGACTATAAGAAATGAATAATCAACTTTCTTACCATACCAAGCCTCCTTAGGTATGCCTCCATCCAAAGCACTTGAGGGTCCTTTGTTTATCAAGTACAGTTGTGCTCACCGCTTCTACCCAAAAAGAAAGAGGCATTCCTACATGTAACCTCATGCTCCTAGCACATTCCATTATTGTTTTGTTCATCCTTTCTGATACCCCATTCTACTACGGAGTTACTGGAACCGTCTTTTGCCTACGTATTTCATTCTTAGAACAGTAATCATTAAATTCATTGCTGCTGATACTCCCCTCCATTTAACTCGACCTAAGACATTTTATCTTAAGACTGTTTCATTCTCTACCAAGGCTTTCCATTTAACAAAAGTGTCAAATACATCAGATTTGTTTCTAATACAATAAACCCAAACTTTCCTTGTTGCATCATCAATAAAAGTAACATAATAACTTGAACCCCCAAGAGATGATACTTGAGCTAGCCCCCACACATCAGAATGCACCAGCTCTAACTTACTCTCTTTCTTTGTAGGTCCAACCTTGAGAAACCTTACTCACTTATATTTCCCATATATGCAGTCCTCATAGAACTCCAAACCTATTTCTATATATCCAGGTAAATTCTTCTTTATGATGTCCATGCCCTTATGGCTCATATGACCGAGCCTATAGTGCCATAATGTTGTATATGCATCTGAAGCCACAAGATTACAATCATTAGTACTATCAGTGGATAAATACAAGGTTCCAACCTTCTTACCTCTTGCCACCACAAGAGCACCCTTGGTAACCTTCCAAGAGTCAGCTATAAATATCACAGTACAACCATCACTTCCTAATTTCCCGCCGATATCAAATTTCTCCTTAATGTAGGCACATGTCTGACATCCTTCAATAGCCATGTATTCTCATTCTCGCATCTTAACTCGAACAGAACCTTTTCCAACTATACTTTGCAAGGCTCATCATCACCAAGAAAAACATGCCCAAAATCCTTGAACATAATCAACAAAATAATGCCTATGTGGAGAAGCATGAAAAGAAGCCCCGAATATAAAACCCAAGACTTAGTAATATTATGTAAAGAAAGAATCAAAGCATCCTAGCATACATTACCCAATGCCACATTTTCCTCCTTGTTTTCTTCCTATTGTTTCTTCTTGTCTCGAAGCTCCCAATGGTCCTTCTTTGCATGCCCAGACTTTCCACAGTTCCAACATACAATCTTTCTCTTGGATTTTGACCTTACCTGATCTTTTGATTTTCCACAGTTTCCTCTATTCTTCTATCTCCCTCTAGTTTCCACTGTCAAAGCATTCCCTGAAGTAGAAGATTCCCGAAGATTTTTCTTCACATTTCCTCACTTAGAATCACCCCTACAACATCCTCAAACTTCAACTTTGATTTATCCTGAACCGAGTTGCCTACCGCCATCAACAAGCTATTCCAACTTTCGGGTAAAGAGCACAAAATTAATAAAGCCCTAATTTCTTCATCAAATTCTATTGTAACTAAAGCTAGCATATTCACCACCATATTGAAATCATTTAAATGATCTCTTCTTTGAAATATTCTAGACATCTTCATATTAAACAACTTTTTCATTAAAAATATCTTATTAGAGGCAGAGGGTTTTCCATACAACTTCCCTAATGCATCCATTAGTTCTTTTGTAGTCTTTTCCTTTGAAACATTAAATAATACCAAAGATACAAGACACAATTTGGATCATTCCAAGTGCCTTCCGATCCAACAAATCTCATTTTGCATCTATCATACTCAAGGGTTTGTTCACCTTCTCAGACAGTGGAGTATAAAGATCCTTCTGATAAAGGTAATCTTCCATCTACATCTTCCAAAGACTGAAATTTTGCTCATTGAATTTATCAACCCTAGATCTTCTATCATCTGCCATAGCTCCCACTCAAGATAAAACTTTCCCTGTGATTCAACACTTCAACAAACCAAACCAGGCTTTGATACCAATTGTTAGGAAATAAAAGATAAAATATGTGGAATAATCCCTTATAGAATCGCAATAGTAGAAACTAATATGCAAAAATATTACAGATCTCAAATAAAAGTGCAGAATAAATAACACAACATAGAGAGACAAGATTTAATGTGGTTCACCCAATTTGGGCTATGTCCACCAAGAATCACTTGCTCATATTTTATTACAAGCCTCCACTCTCTCAATACAATACCCATATCCATTTGGAGCTATGCTCAACAAACTCTACATAATTCACACCCGAATTCAAAACACATCTGCAATACATTTTTTATCTATGTATCATATGCATAAGACCATATAAATAGACAATTGCTTAAGCAGTTTGATACAAAACCGTGGGTATCAAAACCATGGGCAAAACCGTGGGTATCAAAACAATGGGTACCGAAAAACCATGGGCCCAAAAACAGCCCATAACGGTTACCCATTACCCATGGGTTAATAAACCACCCATGAAAATTTGCTTCGGGGGCTTTGCCCCCGAACCCCCTGACCTGCTCACCGGCGAGCGGGACCACCGTAAAAATACCCGAGTGTAACACATATAAGGTGTACCACACTCTAACATGAAAATAGGCTCCACAAACATAACATTCACGAAATGGAGACCCAGTGGAGGTGTCAAGTGGAGAGAAGGAATATTCTTACCTATACTTTGCACAAGACTGAAGCACATTGGTGGGCAACCCATCAAGATAGCCTTCTAGAATAAAAGTAATCTCTCAAATTATAAGAGATTTACTTAATTTATCTATTTTAAGGAAATTGAAAAGTCACAATTGATGTGACATGAAGAGTGATGTGGGGGTAAATGAGAAGGAATTTTACAATGTTATAAATTGGAATGGCTTATCCATTCCAAAGGATCTTGAAATTCAGTTTTTCTATAGAAATTTTGGATTATTGTATGGTTGTTGAGCTTTGTATCACCATTACACAAGAAATAAGAGCTGCATTTCTTCCATCTCCTTTTCTCATTCTTTCCTCTTTTATCTCTCTATTCTAAAAATTTGCAAGCATAGTGATCTTGAATAACTAAGAAGGAACTTCGTATCCTTGATTGATGAGTCTAAATAACTATGTATCTATGTTTTGTTATTCTTGATAATTTCTTACATTATTGTTTTCTTCTAAGTGAATGTGGAGCTAATCTTTTTATTTTGTGTGGACTCTGCTAGTGCCTACTCACAACAATAACCCTCTCTTTCCTAATTTCTCTCGTTTATCCTTCATCGTTGTAAATTCCTCCCTTTTATCTCATGCAAGAAATTTTTCACACATTCATTGATATGTTCATGTTTGATTCCTGGCTTATTTGGAAACCCGTCATAATTAGGATAGTTTGCATTCAATTATGGGATCCTCCCATACATAACAAGGAGGGGTGTAGCCACTATGAGCATTGATGAAAACACATAATTTGCGAACACGATAAATTATTTCACCAATATCCTTAATTTTCCCTTGTGAAAATTATTTCTCCAATGACCCCATATTTAATATGATTTGATTTCCTCATATAATTTCATTACTACAAACCTTATTAATTTAGGAAGACCCAAACTTTAAACTTTTATATGAAAAAGCTTTTTTGAACTATATCAAAGACCTTACGATGTTGGCATGTGGTCCTAATAGGTGTTTTAATTGATGCAAAACCTCATTAATGAAAAATTGAATGTTTTATGATCATCCTATGATGATTTACTTGATGCTAACATACTATTTCAGATGTATTTGAACTCATACAGTGGGATTCAGTGAGGAGTGCTTGCTCTTGCAAGCCTATACAGGTGCCTAGGAGATGAAGCTTGACGGTGTGATATTATTGGATGATTGGGAAGCATGTTGACATGATGGATAGAATTTTTGAGGGTTCTTGAGCACTCATAACAGTGGCATGGTATAGGTACAAGTGGATCACTTGGTTACAGTGCTCATTGGGAGTAGGTATAATAGCTTGGAGGTGTGACATAGTGGTTTAGAGCTATATGAGCTCATTAAAGCATGCATTTATGTGTATCATGACATATGAGTTACCTTTTGGTCATTTTCAAATTTTTCTTGTTCATTTATTACATTATTTAAGTTAACCCTACCTTCTACATTGAGGATCTATCATGCATGCATGGATAAGTCTTAGTGATTGGAGAATTTGAGGTATGGAATTGACATTATGATTATTGTAGATGTTAAAGGGATGAGTTAGAGTGATCGAGAAAAATTTCAGGTTGCCATGATGTGAATTTTGCAAGATATGACTGTTTTTGTAAGACAGGGTAAAAATTAAGTGTATTTCTAGCTCGAATTTCAAATCAAGATGCTTGTTGTGAATATTTTTCTTTGCATGGGAAATATTTCCTTTCAAGGATGCATCTAAAGGTGATTTTATAATATTTCACAAAAATAATCAAGTCATTTGATAGTCATGTTTTTATGAATGAATGTTAAGAAGGAAAAGTGGTCTAAAACCTTAGTTAAACCCTAACTAGGAGTAGTTGGCAAAAAGTGAATTATTGTGACCCAATTTTGATTTATTCATAAAAATTGATGATTGGATGTTGTAAAGTAATCTTTAATATTTACATAAATGTATGGTTTAGGTCATGGTGATGAGTGGACTCCACCGAAATATAGTAATTTCTGGGAAAGAAGGTTTTAGGACAAGGTTGTCTAAAGGATTAGCATGCAACATTGATGACGCATGATGATTAAATTAATGCTTTACCCTCACTATATTTATTATTTAAATATCTTAATTTAAATAATATCCACACAAACACTTCACCCAGACACCTCATCAAGCTAACTCACCTTAAGACCTATTCTTAGCAAGTTACCATAACTAACTAAGACTTACCCAAACCCTAAAAATCAATGCCTACACTCCCTCTAACCACATTCCCACATGCTCACAGAAGCTCCCAGTCTAATCCATGGGATAATGACATGAGATCCAAGGAAATCAGGAGGATCTCCCCTAAGTTTGGAAAACCTAGAAAATCCCACCTTGCTTGACCGCGTCGGTTACCCCTAACCACCGCCATCGGTTAAGCCGGACCGCCATCGGTTCCCCCTTTTTAACTCCTAAACTACCTTATTCTCAAGGTTGGAAAACATTGGGAGCAAGAAATTTGATGAGAAAGAGCGAGATCTCAAAAAGATAGCATCTTTAGAGAGCCAATTCCAGTAAGAACTCACATCCAAAGAAGGAGATTGAACATCTTCTCCTGCATAACCATCCTAGCCACATTCGGATCTACCCAAGCAAAAAGAGGAGTGTGCATGCAGCCCATGCAGAAGATTTTCTCCAGTTGGTGATCACTTGCAGCCTCAAAACTCATCATCAAGCACCTCCATCCTTCACACATAGACTTTCAGAAATGACATCCAAGTAAGTATAATATCATACTTTCTGGTTAATTCATTTCATCATTGTTTTACCACCTATTGTCCATCTTGCTCCTTATTGACCATCTCCAACATTTTGTACCTTCATAGACCCATCAAAACCTCATAAAAACCTACCCTTGTCACCTAATACCTCCTCCCAACCAACTAAATCCTTGTGTAATCACAAAGGGGACCAAAAACCCCATTTTGTGACATTCCCAGATCTCACAGATGCTTAGGCGCCGGTTGTACCTAACCGTGGTCGGTCACCCCTGACCGACGCCGGTCTCTATGTTTTCCCACACAACCTTAAGCAGAGACCTATCCACCCCATTTTACCTTACCCTCACTCACTGTGACCTACCTAACACCTTCATCAGACTGCTAGAACTCAGAACCAACCCTTTGACCTGTGGATTCTATTCTAGCCTAGCCTGTTAGATTAGATCTATTTCTTATTGTGTTTTAAGTGAGATACCTAAATCATTTTAAAATAACAATAGGATTTACTTTGTTTTCAGCATTAATTTGTTTAAAACAAGTGGGTGACATGACCATCTAGGAAGTGCCATACTTCCGGATCTAGCTCATGCTAGGTAGTTCACTGCCCATATTGTTTAATGCTTTTTGGTGGTCTTGCTTTCATTACAGGTAGTTCCTCCTAGCCAAAAGGAAGCTCTCATGGTCAGCTGTGGATTCAGAAGTCATACGTGCATGCAACAACCCATCAACCGACATTTGAACAGGTATTCCTCCTATGCCCGTTACCTATCTATTTTTCATCAACCATTCAAAGGAACAATCTAAGAAAAAGGTGAAACATTTTGGCATGCACCCGGTGGGACCCATCCAGGGTTCCTTGCATTTCATTCATTCCTAGGAAAAAATTGTGTGTTTGTTTCCCTTCTAAAAGTGTACACACTAATTTTCTTCCCTAGTAATCCACTCCTTCTTTTAGTTGCTCTAAAGGAAACTTTTCTTTTGGTGTATTTAAAAGGAATCATCTCTTCATGTTTTCTGCATTTTAGTGAAAGAGCATCCCTCTTCCTATTCATCTATTTTTTGTCATCGAATATCATACTTTCGATTTGGGTTTAAAATAAGTGCATTTCATTCGAATTTTTGGCATTAGCTCACATTAATTGAGGGAAACCTATACGCTGGATGTCATTACCAGCTGATGGTTGACAAATGAATCATAGAAAAGCACTTCTATCTTTTTCTCTTTCTCTGAGTCTTACCAAACCACACAAAAATTCAAATACATACATTCTTAAACAACATCTTACTTGGAAGAAGTTGTAGGTGATCACACGATCATGACACAGTGGGCACCCAGCTCAGTTGCTCTGTCGAGTCATACTTCAGAGCGTAGCCTGCCCCCACCATAACAAACCTAAAACCTCACCCTTTAGATCTCCTTCTTTGTAGGAAGCCATCCTCACCAAAAACTCTACTTCACAATTCATGTGTCAGTCCCTAAATAGCATAAGCTGAACAAACGTAATAGAATAGGCACTCTAGGAACGTTCTTTCTTAGTGTTTTGTTTGATTTGCATTTTGAGGTGAGAGCTTTTGATCATTATTTTTGTATTTCCTTACACACTCCCCATCATAGCTGGTGTATTCCGGCTCCACCTGAGTGTGCCTGGGCCATATCACCATCATTCCTAGAATTTGGGTCTGATTCCACTTCAAATTCTAATTCACAACCACTTTTTCTTATCATTGTTTCAATTTCACAGTGACCGTCATCGGTTACCTCTGACCGCCATCGGTTACGCTCAACCGACGTCGGTTCAGGTCCTTTTGCTAACCTATTCAAAAGGACAGTTCTCACTTCACTTTTCTCCATTTCCCATAGTCTCTGTTACTATCACCTTTTCCATTGACGTTTTACACATCCCCAGATTTGACATACTTGTCATATTTTCCTTCTGCCTCACTGATTACTCACTACCTATTTTCCCACAGTAACCGGTAGTGGTTACCCCTGACCGACGTTCGGTTTTCCCTAACCTAGCATCGGTTACCCTATTTCACATTCCACTCACCATTTGTTACTTCATCCATTTTTTTATCACTAGATTTACTTGTTCTCTGCTATTTTCTGTATTATTTATAGAGAAGCAAGCCCACTGATTGATCGATCTTGGTTCACATGGTGTGCTGACAGAAGACAAGTGAATGCCCTTGTGTTCCACGCCAGTCACCAACTGCTCCCACCTAGTCCTTCACCACCCTCTATTCTATCACCAGCCATGGATCCCATCTAGCCTACCAATATCACTACCGGAGATGAGGAGTTTCACACGACTCCTTGACCAAAACCCTACTTTGCCTTGCAGTTTTACCTCTCCCATTCATCCACTCGAGATTCCTTGGGTCAGTTGATATATGACATGCCCGTATCTATCCCCCCGACACTCACACCCACTTCTACCTCAGCCCCATCTGGCTCCGTGTTTGCCCATGCTTCCACTTTACCCCTAGTCATTTCGTAGTTAGGTCCTATACCCGCTATGACTGCCACATCTGTTACCCCTGTAGCATCCATTACATCTACCATACCCTCGGTGACTACCCCAAATACAACTTCATCTACCCCTCATGTCTCATACATACCTGTAGCTATGTTCCCACCTCCAGTGTCGGTGACCCCTACCCCATTTCAGAACGTAGTTCTTTCCATTCCACAATCACTAGCCCCTATGCCACTAGGGTTACCACTAACCCTTCCTCCCCCATATACATACTACCAACAACCACTTGTTTCATCTATTGTTCATTCTGGGTACATACCCCCTATTTCATTGCCTTCTTCTTCACCACCTTACATGGCAGCCCCCACACTAGAATGTCACACCCATTATACACCCAAAATCAACCTCCTCATGCTATAGGAGGCATCCAATCATCACAACCCACCAATGACTTAATTAGATTGATGATGGATAAGATGCAAACACTGGAGGCATCGGTTTTCGGCTCCCGCAACACTCTCACTTATGATGAGATTTGCAATGAGCCTATTCACCCATCCATTCCCATCCATTCATACCTGTGCATTGGGAAATGCCTAAATTCAACCACTTCAATAGTAAGGAAGACCCACAACAACATTTGCGCTCGTTTAAACATGGATGTTATTTGATTGCTCATGATGATGCCTTACTTTTGAGAACTTTTCCCATGTCCCTCATTGGACCAGCATTAGATTGGTATAGTGGGTTACCCAAACACTCCATATTTTCATTCAATCAGGTAGCCCAAGCTTTCTTGGATCATTTTTCTATCAACATCGCCAAGAAAGTTACCATGACCGATCTATATTCCACACGTCAATACGAGGATGAATCTATCACAGATTTTGTCACTCGTTGGCGTAGCCTGATCAATCAACTTACCTTTCAACTACCACAAACTGAACTCATCGAGCTCTTCACTCGAGCTTTGCGGACATATCTCCCCGACCTTGCAGGTCCAAACTTTCAGAACATTCGATGAGGCATTTACTATGGCACGAAAGTTAGAAATTTGGGCTATTGAAGAGAAGAAAATCCAATTATGAAATAAGAATTTGACATTCAAGTCGACTGAAACCTCTTCTTCTTCTAAACCACCAACCAATTATTCAAAGGCTAAAGGTACGCTAATGCAGTGGTACTCAAGGCGGCCCATCTCATCCATCAATCAAGCCACACCCTCATCTAATCTATCACTGTACAGGCTTTTTGATTCAGACAAGAGTAGTGAAAATATACCCCAATTGGGGAACCTTACTCTTTTGTTTTAGAAAAGTTGATCAAAGCTGGCACCATCACCCTTCCACCCATAAAACCACACACTTTGGTTTTGACCCTACTTGCCCCATGCCCGCGTGGTATAAGGAACAAGATTTCTGTAACTATCACCATGTAAAGGGTCATAGTGATGGAAACTACATCACTTTTAAGAATATTGTCCAAGAAATGCTCGAGAAAGGTGAGTTGACTATGGATAATCCCAATGCCGCCCCTAATCAAAATCTACAAATCTTTAAAAAACCATTTCCCAATCATGCCCCTTCATCCAATCAAATAGGTGAGACATCCACTCATGATACCCATACTCGTGAGGTTCATGCGATCTTTAACGAGGTACCTGTCGCATCTCAATTACCTCACATCCCTTCCATAGAGGAAATCCTAGCCCAAAACCCTCCTTCCCATGTGACCTAACCATCACTATTCCTTCACCAATAGAGGAACACCCTTCATCTCCTACAGAGGAGTCTTCTGCTGACATTGAGACCATCTCTCCCCTAGCTTCTCCACTCAGTGAACCTTTACCTACCGTAATTCCTCCACCCATAGAGGAGCACCCATTACCTCCTCCACCCACAGAGGAGCACCTATCAGTTCCTCCACCCACAGAGGAGCTCCCATCATCTCCTCCACCCATCATAGACCCAGTAGAGATACCTTTACCTCGTGGTGAACATTCTCCATCCACTACCCGACATCCAACAGACCTACTTTCAGCTCTCTTACCCACGGAAGCTGAAGTTGGCGATTCCCCATCTCAAGATTCATTTTACGAGAATTCCCATGAGGTCCTCACCAACTCCACCCACAAATGTGCCATTCTCACGTTTGGCTGATCACTTAGAGTATGTGGATAGAGCCTTGTTATGGGGGTGCCTCTTACTCCCTGTCTCAACACAAATGTAAATCCCTTGATGACACCTCCACCATCTACCCAAGCACACTTCCACCCATCAAACCACATATAACCACTATTGTTGCAACCCCTTCCATGATACCCATTAGCACTCACACCACATCCTTACCCATAACCCGACCTATGCCTAAACCTAAACCCATACCCACAACATTTACCTCCACTAAACCTATTACCACTTTAGGGGTCACCCCAACCACTCAGCCTTACCCATCCGCCTATTAAACTGGATTTAGCTACATCCTCCAACATGTTAAAACCACACCTACTCTAACACCCAAACTAAAGAAACAAACTCATCAACCTCATACCCCTACCGCATCAATCACACCCACACATGTCCCATCTGCCTTCAGACCTCAGCTACCCAACAGGGTTAAGCACCCCTCACCCAGTCATAACCCAATAACCCAACCACCCATTCTGGCCTCACAAATTTCTAACCTACCCAGACACACAACATGACTCATACCCACACCTGTAGTCTCTTTACCACCAATACGATACCTCGATACCTTTGCCATTTGCTTCACTACTACTACTACACTTCAGTCATTGTCCCTCACACCCCAAGCACGACCCGTCATCTACCTTCATAGCACCCCCATTATCCCCATGGGTAACTCACCCTCTTCCTCCATCTACTTTCCCTCATAGACCTCGTACACCCACATCACCTTTACCCAAGAAGGTGCACCCCAAAAACAAAACCCCATTACCCCACAACAAGGTAATCAAAACAAAACCACACCCTCCTACCCATCCATCTACTATACCCCTACCCAAACAAACCTGATAGATACCTCAAACCACACGGCACCTAAATCCATAGCTCGACCCCTTCCTACAAATCCACAAACAATTCCCCGACAACCAACCACACCTACACCCAAACCCACGTTCACTTCCCATTGTGATCCACTAGTAGGGTCTTATGCCAAAATTTTAAACAACCTCCTCGAGACTTCTGTTATCACATTACCGCCACTCTGGCCTTTGACCCCCTCAAACCCAAGCCAAAAGGGTTTGATGATACCAAAATTTGTGCATACCATCGTGTCCCAGGACATGATGTGGAGAACTGTAAGGCCTTGAAAACTATCCTTATCCAATTGTGTCCACCTGAAACCAACTTTGATGATGATGACCTTCTTGACGAGGACCCTGCTTCACCTACACCCCCTCTCACATTACCCACTCAACAACCACAACCTCCACCCTCACAACTCTCCCAGAACCACACAAAATTTGAAATTAACATGGTTTGCATCAGAGAACTTGCCACACCACCACCCAAATGTCACTGCACCCAACTGACCTCACAGGGCTTTTCTCCTCCCATAGGTTTTTCCCTTCATGTCATTATACCACTTACCCTACACCCTCTCCATTTGAAAAATTCCCTCAAATCAACATGGTACATGTCACTACATGTGCGCAGAAGGGTAAAGAAAAAGTAGCTGACCCACCATCCAATCCTATACCCAACATACCATCTACACCCATACCTAAGATAACTATCACGCCCCACATACCCCATTTCTAATGGTGTCACACATCACACCATGCTCAAACAATTACACCAATCTCCACTCAAAATGTCCCTATATGACCTCATCAAACCTCGGAATCCCATCGGTAAGCCCTCATGGAGATTCTTCAATCTATCGAGGTTTTACCCAATGACCCTACACCCGTAGCCTCCATTATCACACCCCATCATGTAGCATCCCTCACCAAATTACCACCTTCATCTTCACCTCACCTTGTTAACCAAGTGGCCTCCCTTAGCTTCTTAGAGGAGGAGATTGTGCCATACCAAAATGAGGACCCGGACCCAGCCCTCTTCATCTTTGTTCACATTGATGACATATGGGTATGTTGTGTGATGATTGATGGTGGCTAGCATTAACATCATTTCATCCCATGCATTTTCTCAAATGTGCATACCTAACAATTACATGCACAAACATCGGTCATGTTGCATTTTCAATGATGCTATCACCTCCACACTAGGCATTATCATCCTTCACGTTCGTGTGGGCCCTCGCACTTATTCCAGAATTGTTTTATGTTTTGGGGGGAATTCAATATAACTTGTTGCTTGGTAGACCACTGGATCCGTGTCATGGGTTGTGTTCCTTCCACTTTGCATCGTTGTGTAAAGTTTGAACATGAAGGACACACTTATACCATTCTAGCTGACCCATCACCTTTTAAAAACATGCAACATGCTTTCTGACCCAATGATGTACTCTCATACATCACGCCATCTACCTCTGCACCTACTACCACTTCACCTACACCTCCACCTACCAGTACAGTCACTACCTCAACCACACATACCTCCTCTATTCCTACAGCCCCATTAGCTCCCCAATCCATTAACACCACCTCCGCATCGACCTCGACACATCATCCATACCAGCTACCCACATACCAACCATTGATCCCTTGGAAGGTGTTTTTCAATGCCTCACTCTGGGGGAGTACCACCTATATAGTGTCAACACATTCCTTACTCCGCATGAGTATGGAAGCCTTCACCAACACCCTCGTTATGATCACCATATCGGAGAAAGCCTCCTTTATGGTCCTCCTCATCTTCATACTAGTCTCACCTATGGGGGACTTGATACTACTACCTACACACCTGAACCACCATCACAACCCCACCCATTTTCCGTTGACTTCCAATCACTTACCAATCACCGTTTTCACCCACACCTTCCTACACCGATTGTGCGTGGAAGGGTTTTGGTTTTGGCTTCTATGAGCAAGGCCGCCATACCATTATTCCATGTACCACCCACAAACACAATGACCGTAGTGGTATCGGCTTCCCCAGAACCTCTACCAAACAAGCCCGCATCGAACTCATTACAGACCCTAGCCCTTCTCCACCTTCATCACCACCCTCACCAATGGAGTCGATAGACCCTGAATCTATCCCTCCTAACTTTTTTTTTTTTCATAAACACCATTTCCTTGGGGCCTCTGACTTATCAACGTGAAGGTGAGGCCCCTTCCACTCTCCCATTCCTGTATCCTGAGATGATCGACGATGACACACCAACCATTAACATCATTCAATGTCAGGATGATGAATCCATACTCACCTACCTTGGTGTAGAAGACTCATATATTCATCGGTCATTACCATCTGAGATGCAAACCATGTTGAATGAATCGACTATTGAAATCAACATTCATACTCAGGATGACCCGCACATCCTAAAGATCGGACAATCTTTAGATGTTCTTTGAACAGGAAGCCATCACTTCTTTTCTCGAGAGCATAAACATGCTTTCACTTGGTCTTACGTGAGACATGCCTGGTATTGACCCCACCATAGTGGTCCACAATATCGTAACCATTCCGATGCCAAACCTATCAAACAAAAGCTAAGGAAGATGCACCCTCGCATTGCCCTTCTCGTCAAAGAAGAACTTCAGCGTCTTCTTTCCGTTTCTTTCATCTTACCCATTGATTATCCCCAATGGATTTCTAACATCATCCCTGTCACTAAGGTGACATAGGGGACTTCGTATTTGCATGGACTTCCGTGACCTCAACCTCGCCTACCCGAAAGATGACTTTCCCTTGCCGGTATTGATCAACTGGTAGACCTTACCGTGGGTCATGAAATGCTCTCGCTCATGGATGGTTTTTGGGTTATAACCAAATTTTGCTTGCCCCAGAAGATCAGCACAAGACCGCATTCATTACCCCTTGGGGGACCTTCTACTATAGAGTCATGCCTTTTGGCCTTAAAAATGTTGGTGCTACATATCAGCGTGCTATGACTTACATCTTCCATGATATCATGCATCGCATATTGGAAGATTACGTGGATGATCTCTTGGCTAAATCTAAATGTCATGCTACGAGCACCTCGTTATCCTCAAAACCATCTTTGATCACCTTATTAAATATTGCATCTGCTTGTAGCCTAAAAAGTGTGTCTTCACGGTTCTCTCAGGAAAGCTCTTGGGATTTATCATTTCCTTACATGTGGTATAGAAGTTGACCCAACTAAAGTCAAGGCCATTCTGGAAATGCCTCCACCCACTAACCTTAAACAACTTCGTAGCCTGCAAGGTAAATTGCAGTCCATTCACCGATTTATTTCCCAATTATCGGATCGGTGTCAACCATTTCATCATCTGCTTAGGAAGGATGTCTCCTTTAAATGGGATGATGACTATCACAAAGCTTTTGAGGCCTTAAAACAATACCTTCTCCAACCACCCATCCTTATCCCACCTAAAGATGACCAACCTTTTTACCTATACATATCAGCTACCGATCATTCCTTGGGAGCCATGCTCGCTCATCGTGATGAACAACATAGGGAGCAGGTGGTTTATTATATAAGCCATACCCTTCTAGACTATGAAACCTGATACACTCACCCTGAAAAACTTTTCTTAGCCTTAGTTTTCATTGCCACCAAACTCCGCCATTACCTACTCAACCACAAAACCTATGTTGTGACCAACACCGACCCTTTACACATCATGTACGCTAAACCTTATCAAAATCAGTGTACCGCGTGATGGCTTATGCTTTTAGCTGATCTTGACCTCGAATTCATCCACCAAAAGTCCATTAAAGGCCAGGCTATCGCTGACCAACTGGCTGATGCACCTATTATCAGGACCAACCCTCTAATTTTGACTTCCCGATGAATCCATTGCTAACCTCTCTTTGGATGACAACCCTTACCAAATGACCTTATTCTTGATGGTTCCAAATGTCAGCATGGGGGTGGTGTAGGCATTATCCTCATTCCTCTTGATGGTGAACCCATGCCCTTATCATTTAAACTTGACTTCGAATGCACCAACAATGTCACGAATATGAAGCGCTCGTATTGGGTCTCATGACTGCCTATGCCTTAGACGTTAAGTCCATTAATATCTTTGGTGATTCTCAACTGGTAGTAAACCAAGTCAATGGTGTTTATCAGTGTCATAATGAAATACTTCAAGAATAATACAAGTGTTACGTTGGCATCATGTTGACTACCTTTGACCGCTATAAAATTCAAACCATTCGCGATCCACCAATAAATTTGTGGATACCATGGCCTGCCTCGCTTCTCAAATACCCACTTCACCTGATGATTCAGACATCTTTGTTACCATAAAACACATACCGAGACCTTCTTATAAATCTTGTTGTATTAACCTCATCCACACTACCTCATTGAACACACCAGATCTTTGGTATAAGCAACTTGTGGACTACCTTTCCCTTTCTATTTTGCCTCCTGATCTCACACGTAATGGACAACGTGCCTTTCTCAAAAAGGCCTCTCGTTATGTCATCATGGGTGGCCTTCTCTATAAATGTGGCTTTGATGGTATTCTCTTACGATGCCTCACTAGCTCTGAAATCCCTACACCATTAAAGAAGTTCATGATGGCATATGTGGAGGCCACTTTAGTGGTCTTGTTGTTGCTAAGCGTATTCTTCACCTTGGCTATTCTTGGCGACCCTTAACCATGATTGTTGTGACTATGTCAAACACTATGTGAAATGTCAACAACATTCCAACCTTCATCATACACCCAGTCATGCCTTATAGGTCACTCGTGACCTTTGGCCCTTCTCTCAATGGGGTTTGGATCTTGTCGGAGAAATCAATCCTCATTCTTCCCAATGCCATCAATGGATTATAACTACTACCGAATATTACACCAAATGGGTAGAAGCCATACCACTTATCTCCATGAAAAGCTAAGAAAATATGTGAGTTTATTAACCATCACATCATTTGTCACTTTGGTGTCCCTCATCGCCTCATCACTGACAATGGAAAACAATTCAAAAACAAAACACTGCAAAAACTTTGTGACGCCTTGGCATTCAACTTAGTTTCTCCTCACCTTATTACCCACAAACCAATGGCCAAGCCTGAATCCACTAACAAAACCCTCAATAAAATTCTCATGAAAGTGGTTGATGATATTGGGAAGGATTGGCATACGCACATTCCTTTTGCTCTATGGGCATACCATACTAGTATTCGCACTGCCACTGTGGCTACACCCTTTTCTTTGGTCTATGGTAGAGGTTGTTTTGCCTCTTGAAGTCTAGATCCCCTCACTCCACATTTCTCTCCATGACATGCTTATTGATGATGACTTTCGTCAGGACCGCTTAGCACAACTAGAGTTATTAGATGAACATCGTCTTAATGCTCTAGATCACCTCAAGTCTATCAAAAATGCATCAAGCGTGCCTATGAAAAACGTGTTCATGAACGAACCTTTCAAGTGGGTGACCTTGTTTTGAAAGAAAATCAACACGTAACCAAAGTGGAGAAAAGAAAATGGGGAAAATTTTCTCCTAATTGGCTTGGACCCTACATCGTAACTCATACCTATGGATCAGGTGCCTATCATTTGTCCTCACTTGAGGGTAAACTGAACCTGAGCCCCTAATGCATTACATCTTGACCATTCTATTGTTGACTCATTGTCCTACCTCACCCTTTGTCTCTTTATAGGCTCACCCCTTGAGCGCTATCCACTTCATACACCTCCCTAATGATTAAACAAGAATCATGTGAGTACCATCACTTGTTATCTACTCTTGAATACGTGCACCATGGACACTGCACATAGCATGATTCTCATGGATACTTTTCATCTATCTTTAGATGAGATCCCATGGTCATTCCACCTTGCCTTTTGAACAAGAGTCCTATCCTTCACCTTGGTCTTGTCCATGATTTCAAAGACCTCAATGGGACCAAACTCCTTGAGTCAAACTTCTAATAAAAGATGACTCCCTCAAAAGGACATCTTCCTCTCGACCAAATTGCTACTATAAATAGACTACTCCCTCGAAGGACAGCTATGTGAAGCTTAAAAAAAAAAAAAAAAAAAAGAATGAGAGAAAATGAAGCTTCCCGCATCGATCAACTTCACGAAGACCTCAAGGAGTACCATATTATTTATCCCATATAGACTTCCCGCATCGATCAATCTATCACAAGAAACAGAACTTTTTAGTCATGGACTTGCCCATTGTGCCCTAGGACCTCTTGCCCAAAAGCCCTGTCACTCAAACATATCAAATTAACTACCTTTTACCCACTTACCATTTCTACCCTCATTTCCTCAGTTGCCTCAAGGGACATCTTGGAATTTAGACATTTGGTGATCTGTGACTACCTTCATCGTAGAACCATTAATCATGTGGTGTCTTTTGGGTCTTGTGTTTATCACCTCCTCCAAGGTATGATCTACTCGGTAGGTTCCTACCCAATCAGGTGGCTCTATGGCCCCCTCTTATCTTTTAAATTGTCTTTGTTTACGTTATGATTACCTTATAGGACTTGGTCCTCATCACTTACCTTTGGGGGTAGCACTCCCCTTTCACCATAATCACCTTCACCTACATCATTTTACCTATAATCTACCCACACCCATTAAACCTAAAACCCACTACATGCCTAAAAACCTACTAACTCATTTTCATCTTTCTTCCCTAGCTTATGGGAGAACTACATCGGTCTGAGGTCCCTTTTCACCGGGACTATGTAGGTAGCACTTTTAGGGCATGGGGCCTGGAAGGTTAGCTCGACCACTCTTTACCCTAACCATTTTCCCCACCTTTACCTGATTTCTGTTCCTATCAAACACCTCAACATCTAACCCATATACCACATACCCTTTACCACTTATCTTATTTCACATTTTCATACATAACTAACATTTTTCACATTTTATACCATCTCATGCATTTACATTGCCCTTTGTTACCAAAATACCGAAATAAACATCCATGCCTATCCATCCATGCCACACTGACTTCGATCCATGCCTAAACCAACTTTGACTCGATCCATGCCTAAAAACTGACTCGATCCATGCCTAAACCTAACCTGACTCGATCCATTCGACTGACTCGATCCATGCCTAAACCCACTTTGACTCGATCCATCATCCATGCTTGAAACCGACGATCCATCGATCCATGCCTAAACCTGACTGACTCGATCCATGCTAACCGACTGACTCGATCCATGCCTAATCGATACTCGATCCATGCCCGACTGACTCGATCCATGCCATGACTGACTCGACATGCCTAAACTGACTGACGATCCATGCCTATGACCTGACTCTATCATGCCTAGCTCATCTATTTTCCATCCATATCATAAGTAAAGTAAAACTCATACACATCACAACAACATCACCTGAATATCATCTATCTCCTCATATATACATGTGTGTCTCCATACAATGTACACCATATCACATAAATGTGTATCTCAATAAACATGCATGTCTCATCATGGCTATCATCTCAAAAATGTTGGCACGTAGGCCGATATGCTATAAATAATCATCATCGGCTCATAGGTCGGTATCATGTATGTATATCAGTACATACATCAATACAAAAATGTCTTGGCTCATGAGGCGGTATCATGAACAAAATATACATACAATATCTCTTCGGCTCGCAGGCCGGTATACATCCAAAATCCAAAAATACAAAAATAGGTGACATATTATCCCTCATCTACCACTAGATGGACCAGCATCTGATGTTGACCCCCATGCACTACTCGATGTCCTCTGCTCTCTCCTTGGGCTCTCGGCCACCTACACTCTCGGCACTATATGTGTGTGCAACTGTGTCTACTCACTGGAGACTATCTGTAGTGGTCTCATCACACCATCTACTAGTATCTGTAGCTTGGGCTCCTCCTCCTATACCTATACCTGAGGCTCTCGACCTCTCTACCTGTATCTGTGGCTCTGGCCTTTTGGCCTATACCTGTGGCCCCTGCCCCCAGCTGTCCCTGCCTGACCCTGCCTCTATCTGGCTTACCACCCAGGTTGTATATGCTTGTCACCCCCATCATCATCATCTTTATGGTCCATGGGCTCCTCCTCCTCCCCTATGACTCTGCTGGATGGGGTGGAGACAAGGGTCTCTCCACCTCATCTCTCCTATACCATGGGAAGGGCGGGGCACATCCTACACTAAACCAAACTGTCACCTCACTCGGTCGATAGGTATCATCTCGTGCTCCCCGGCACGGTGTCCCTCTATCCACCTCTATAGTTGTAGTCCCTCCGATCTCTGTATACATCCCTTTGTAAGAGGGATAGGTCACATAGGGTCTCAAGACTATATCCACACTGGATAGGCTCTCAGTCTCTATCTATATAATATGCTACGTCATGTATGTAGCCCGGGCTCTGTACACTACCCTACCCTCCGGTGCCCATCATCACCTAACCAACTCGATGATGACTCTGACTCAAATGCATCTACCCAGGGTAGGCATCGGTCACACACACACATGCAATGTGCTCATAAGCCCAGCAGTGCAAGAAGGAAAGTGCAACACAGACTATATCTCTGCAATTTCCTGTAGGCCCACAACTCTATATAATTGCACCAAAAAAAGTGCCGGTGCCAAAAAAAGCTGGTATGCTCAATCATCATGTCCCAAAGGACACCCATCAATGACCATGGGAATCTCCCACCCTCTGAATCTAGTAATGTGTAGCATCGATCACCTCCATCATCAACACTATCAACCGCATCTCCTCAGGATGGGCAGCATATACCTCTCTGTAACTCAGGTTGGCACTGTGGTAATGCAACTCACCTGCTCTCTCTCCAAATACCTCATCTATACACCCCCGTGACCTCGGATGTCACTGAGTACACCTAGTCTCCAGTAATCGGTAGTCTCAATATCCTATATATATCCTCAGGGTGATGGTCATCTCCCCTGTCGGCAAGTGGAAGGTGTTAGTCACCGAATCCCATCTCTCGATGAGTGTGACCATCAGACTCTGCTCTCTCACAACCCACCCATAATGGTGGATCCCAATCAGGCTGACATCATCAATGTGGCTCCACTCCTCGAAAGTCACTATCCATGTAGCTCTAGCAATATAAGCGGCTCCCGATCCCTCATCCGCAGCTCATCCGGGCTGCATCCAACCAACACTATATATTAGTATGCCTGTTCCATTACCTTGTGTTCACCCCCAACCACCTATTCTTCCCGACCCCCTCTACCCTAATCCTTAACCAAACCAACCACAACCCATCCTCTCTCTCTTAAACCACACCTTTCCATATCTTACCCTACCCATTGACCATCTGTTTCCACTACCTAACCCATTTTTGCCTATTTTGGCCCCATTTCCTTATTTTCACACCGACTCGGTTACCCATAACCATCACTGGTGGCCTTTAACCACTATCGGTCACCTGTATTTCTTGACCGATCCCACTTCTACATGACCGATGTCGGCCTACAGGGACCACCGCCGGTCACTGTGATAGCAAACAATGCCAAAACCCCGACTATATTTTTTTCATTTTGACCAAATCCACCCCACTACCCAACCAAACTTATTTACACCTTCCCTACTTCCCTTCCCACTCCTATTGACCTACATTCCAACCTCCCCCACCCCAATTATATCTAATTTATCTCCCAATCCTAAATTCAAATCTTCCCCCACATTTTTCTTACAACCCATATTTTACCCTACTTAATTAATCAAATCATTAAGCAATGGTGTACAACTTACCTCATCCTTCTACGATGCGTCGTGGTGGTATATCCTATGGCTCTTTATGCGGGTGGACCACCCGACCCCTCTCTCGACCTTATCATCCTCCAATGCACAAACAATCCTCAGCCACATGAATCGTGCCACCTGATCTCATGGCCCCACCTCCCAATCACCCACTCTCTCCTATGTGGCTCACCAACCAAGCTCCTCTGCTTGCACTCTCTTGTCCTTTTCCTCTTTCTCTCTTGCTTGTCCTTTTCTACTTTTCCACATGCACAAATGAATTTTCAAACATGGGTTATCCACTTTTTATACCCTACCCGACCCGACCGATGTCGGTTAACCATTGACCGTTGTCGGTCTGTTGCCCTAGACTACCGTCGTCGGTTACCCTACACCATCATCGGTTCATTACGACTGATGTCGGTTACCCTATGTACTCTTTACCCCCATTTACCTCATTTTCCTTACCTCCCTTCTCTTTTTCCCCCCATACACCTACCTGGACCACTTTACCTTCACTCGGCCCTCCACCCTCTTGACCTCCTCCGTCCACTTGTTGACGCCTTATTATTTTACCCCTACCTCGGCCTTACCCATGCCGTGATCTCGATATTTGGACCTGGACCATCGCTAGTGACCTTTGACCTCATGTGTTTGCTATACCTTGCAGCATTGTTACTGTGTTGTTGACCTAATGACCTTACCTAGCCTATTGTCATGACCGTTTATCCTGACCCTACCTTTGGTGTACTGGAACATACCTAAACGTTCCTACACCTAACCTACGTTGTGTTTCTTGACCTTATCCTATACCTTGGATACTGGATTCACTTCACCCTTGTTTGGATAAACCTATCGACCTTAGACGATGTAGAGTTTTCTGCTCTTGACTTGGTAGCGTCTTTGCAGTTTATACGTGTGCGTGTTTGATTATTGCTACCTTTGACCTGACCCATTACCTAGATTTCCTGAGTAGACCTTTCACCCTCTTCCCCTACCCGTTTACCTTTTCTTCACATTTACCTTTTATCAAACCACTCACCGCTTCATTGCTGCTTCGTCAAGTTCTGGTTTGAGGGGGATCACCTTCACCCACACATGGGGCAACCACACCTTATTTTTGTTAGCATCACTTACCAATACAAGCCATGCAACAAAAAGGGGAAAAATGTAGACACTAAAATTAGGTCACACTCCCCTTCCGTACCTCGACCAATAAGTACCCTTCATCACTTTCACCTAGGCCCCCCCTTCACACTAGTATTAATTTAATTAATTTAATTAAATTAATGCTTTACCCTCACTATATTTATTATTTAAATATCTTATTTAAATAATATCTACACATATAGTTCACTTAGACACCTCATCAAGCTAACTCACCTTAAGACCTATTCTTAGCAAGTTACCATAACTAACTAAGACTTACCCAAACCCTAAAAATCAATGCCTACACTCCCTCTAACCACATTCCCGCATGCTCATAGAAGCTCCCAGTCTAATCCATGGGATAATGACATGAGATCAAGGAAATCAGGAGGATCTCCCCTAAGTTTGGAAAACCTAGAAAATCCCACCTTGACCGACGTTGGTTACCCCTAACCACCGCCGGTTAAAGACCACCATCGGTTCCCCCTTTTAACTCCTAAACTACCTTATTCTCAAGGTTGGAAAACATTGGGAGAAAGAAAGTTGATGAGCAAGAATGAGATCTCAAAAATATAACGCATCTTCAGAGAGCCAATTCCAGTAAGAACTCACATCCAAAGAAGGAGATTGAACATCTTCTCCTGCATAACCATCCCAGCCACATTCGGATCTACCCAAGCAAAAGAGGAGTGTGCATGCAGCCCATGCAGAAGATTTTCTCCAGTTGGTGATCACTTGCAGCCTCAAAACTCATCATCAGCACCTCCATCCTTCACACATAGACTTTCAGAAATGACATCCAAGTAAGTATAATATCATACTTCCCTGGTTAATTCATTTCATCATTGTTTTACCACCTATTGTCCATCTTGCTCCTTATTGACCATCTCCAACGTTTTGTACCTTCATAGACCCATCAAAACCTCGTAAAAACCTACCCTTGTCACCTAATACCTCCTCCCAACCAACTAAATCCTTTGTGTAATCACAAAGGGGACCAAAAACCCCATTTTGTGACATTCCCAAGATCTCATGTAACTGGCGCCGGTTGTACCTAACCACGGTTGGTCACCCCTGACTAATGCCGGTCTCTGTGTTTTCCCACACAACCTTAAACAGAGACCTATCCACCCCATTTTACCTCACCCTCACTCACCTGTGACCTACCCAACACCTTCATCAGACCTACAGAACTCAGAACCAACCCTTTGACCTATGGATTCTATTCTAGCCTAGCTTGTTAGATTAGATTTATTTCTTATTGTGTTTTAAGTGAGATACCTAAATCATTTTAAAATAACAATATAGGATTTTACTTTAAAATTTTCAGCATTAATTTGTTTAAAAAATTGTTTAATGCTTTGGGTGGTCTTTCTTTCACAGGTAGTTCCATCTAGGAAGTACCATACTTCTACGGATCTAGCTCACCCATTACCCTAGGCGACCAGTTCACAATTTGCCCATATTGTTTAATGCTTTTTTTTTGGTGATGATATTTTAATTGTGACTATTATATTTAAAATTTTAAATGTTTCCTTGATGTATTGTTAAAACCAAAAGGAGGGGAAAATGTGTGCCTAAGTTTGAAAAGAGAAGCATAAAAAGCATCTTTTTGGGTTTTGTTTGGAACTAGTTATGGGGTGCATGTGGAGCGACCTAGGTGAGAGTTGATTATAGGGGTTTGAAAAATCAAAGGACATGAGAGCATAATTTTGATTAATTTTAGAGTGATTGATGAACATGTTTTGTGAAGTGTGATTACCGAGGGTTTAGTTGAAGAAGTGCGAGTTAGATATTGTATCTCCATCAGTTGTGGCAAAAAAAAATCAAATATATACACATCATAAGGTGGTTGAGTGGGTTATTGATCATCTTGGGGGGTTGTAGCCTCCTTTTGGAGTTGGTGCTTCAAAACTAGGGTTTGGTGCTCCTTGTAGGGTTGGTGCTCTACTAAACTATGGGTTGGTGCTCCTTGTGGGGTTGGTGCCTCACTAAATTTAGAAACATATCAATAAAATATTGTGTTTTAGTGGGTTTTATTCCCCTTGAGGGTTTCCCACTTATATCTTGTGTTCTTGTGTTGCTTCTTTTCTTTCATGGTTACATGCTTCATTGATGGTTTATGGTGTGCACACATAAAGTATTGAATAAGTGGATATTGTGATTGAATGTTGAGTTTCAGATCTGAAATATAATTTGAAGTTTTTATAAGGACTGATTCACCCCCCTCTCATTCCATTTTTCTTCTAACAATTGGTATCAGAGTTGGTCCTTTTTGCAGAAGTTTGACAACTTGAAAGGAGATCCTTGAAGCACAATATGACGAGTAACATTATGATTGGAAAGGAAAAAATGTTTGATGGTGTGAACTATAGTTTTTGGAGAATGAGAATGAATTCATATATCATGGCTCAAGGGTTTGATGTCTGGAATACTATTGAGAGTGGTTATAATCCTACTACTTCTCCACTCACTAATGATCAAAAGAAGGAATATACCAACAAATCAAAGGCCTTCAATGCAATCATAAGTGGTCTTAGAGAATCTGAAATGGGAAAAGTGATGCATTGAAAGTATACAAAGGAAGCATGGGAAAAATCCAAGTACTCTATGAAGGAGACTCAAAGGTAAGGATTTTTAAGCTTCAAACTTTTAGAAATTAATTTGAATATCTTAAGATGAATGATGATGAGTGTATTGCAACCTATCTTCTTAGAGTTGATAATATTGTTAACAATATGAAAGGGTTAGGAGAAGATATAAAAGAGGAAGTTATTGTTCAAAAAGTGTTAAGATCCTTGACTCCAAAGTTTGATTCAAAAGTATCAGCTATAGAGGAAGCAAAGGATGTTACTAAGCTAAATATGGATGAGCTACATGGTACTTTAACAGCCTATGAAATGAGGGTAATGGATTCCAAGACTACTAATAAGGAGATAGAATTAAAGATGCGAAGTTAGCTAAAGAAAAGAAGGGAAAACTTGGGTAGTAAGTACAAAGTTAAACTTCCTTTCAAATGTTTTTCATGTGGTAAATTTGGTCATTTTACTTCCAAGTGTCCTCATAGACATGATAAGAAAAGGAATGATGATCATGATAGTGATAATGAGAAGAAAAATCAGAAATTTGATAAGAAGAAGAAAGGGTTCAAGAAGAATGAATCTATGAACAAGAACAAGAAGAGTCTCTACACTAAGAAGGAGGAATCTGAGAGTGAAGAAGAAAGATCTAATTCAGAAGTAGAATCTAATCACAATGATGTTGGTGATGAAGTACTCTTCATGACAAAATAAGTCATGAGATCCTCTAGTGGTGGGTCTATTCCTTGGGGTGATATTTCACCTGATTCTTGCAAGGTAGAAGAAGGATAAGATGATGTTTTAAGGATTGAATTGGCATGTGTGCAATCTGAACTTGAACATGCTGAGAAGAACAACAAAAAGTTGGCAGCTCAAGTTAAATAATATGAGACAAAAATACAAGAACTTGAGGGAAAACATTGGGAAATCTCTGAAAAACTAGAAGAATCAGTAAGAAGGCTAGAATTGCAGATGAGAAATATGACTCTTAGTATTCAATATAAAGAAGAGGAATTGAGGGTTCTCAAGAGGGAACTTATATATACTACAAGTAAGCATAATACCTATCAGAATTTTGAATAAAGTAGAAAATATCTTGATGATATATTAAATAATCAAAAGGCTGCAAGTGATAGGACTGGTTTAGGCTTCAAATCTGAATTCAAGAGAAAAAAGAGGTGAAATCATATATGGTTTCATGCAAAGAAGTGGGAGAATCAAGCACCAAGGAAGGAAATAAGGAGCCTCAAGCCAAGGACATGGAGAAAAGCAAGCAAATTAGGAAAATTAATGCCTCAAGGTATGAAATATCTTTCAATGGTTTTTATTATACATGTAATGCTTTTGGTCATAGAGCTAAGGAGTGTAGGAGAGCTCCTAGAGACACTCATCCATTGAGAAACATCATAAATTATAATGCCAAAAGGGTTGTATCTTCAAGTGTAATCAAATAGGTCACATTGCTAGTGATTGTTTGAGTGACTCATCTAGGCACTCACATGAACTAAATAAACCAAACTCAATGGTGTGTTACAACTGTAAAAAGGTTGGTCACGTGGCAAAGAAATGCTTTCAAGATTTCTTAGGCCAAATGAGAAGTTATTCATGTCCTAGAGTGCAAGAATATGGTGTTCAAAGAGCTAGAGTGCATGAAAATAGTCCTAGAAGGACTTGGGAACCTAGAAGAGACCATGGTGTGTCTTCAAATGAAGATGTTTATGGAAGAATAAGTGAATCTCGGTGCTCAAATCAGAGAATGGAAGATGAAGGGATTTTTAGGTGCCAAAGAAGGCTTAAGACCTCTTTAAGACCTTCTTTTAGGTCTTCATGGATCCTATATGCCTTCATTATGCTTCTTGAAGGTATATCATTGCATATGAAGGGTTCAAGGGGGAGAGCTATCTGATATGTGTATGTCTTTCTTATATGGTCAAGCTACAAAAAGTGCACAAATTTTTGAAAAGGGTCATCTTACATGTAGAATCATGTGTTACCAGTATATATATGTTTGTATCTAGGTATCATTATATGAAGCTCTTCAGTGCACACTTTATAGAGTTATTTCTCTCCAATATGGTTGAAGAATATTTTAATAAGAGGTTGGTGTGATCAAGTGTTAATTTGATCAATAAGATGGATCAAAAAAATGATTTTAAAGGCAATCAATTTCCTTAGTAACTCAAAATCAAGGTATCTCCAAGAAAATAAAGATGGTTTTAGGTATGAATTAAATTCTTTATGCCTCATAGCCATGATGAAATGTTCTCATATGCTTGAAGAATTAGTATCAATGTGTATGATGACATTTTGAAGTGTTTCAGCCATATATAATGCTTTATCATAGTAAATGTGATTGTTTTTATGGAAACTTACTTTTAGATGCTCTAATGATGGAGTTAATTGTCAAATTTTGGAACATTTCATATTGACAACAATTAGTAAAATATGTAATTAGTTTCAGGTCCTATCAATGCGTACACTTATTGAAATCTCTATGTCCGAACTTAAAGGGTATCTTTATGGTGTTTAGGAGCCCTATGTGAAGATAAAATCTCTTGCAATTGGGAGTGACTCTGTTGGAGGAAGGCCTTAAGATATATGATGGAGGTAATAAAACTAGATGAGAATCAAATTCAAGTAAAATTCACTCATGAAGGTATGTATTTCAAGAATTATGTTTGAATATTTGTGTTACAAGGACTAAGGGTTTTGTGTGAGCTTTGATTAGTATAATAGGCAAACATATAATATTATGAATCCTCCAAGGTGTGAAAATTGTTCCTTAATGGATTCTAGATAGGTAAGATAAAAATAAAGGTCCCTCATATCCTCTATACTTAAATTCAATGGAAATGATTGATCTCAGTGAATGAGTGAAACTATGGTGATAGGGAGATAAGCTACAGGACTGTGTATGCACTTGAAGATAGAGTAGAATCATCTTTTTGAGTATATAAGGTAAGTTTCCTACTTATCTTGAGTATTAAAAGTCCTCTTGACATGAAGGAATTATCTATCACCATGAACAAAGATGATGTAACATCGGATAAGTTCACCTAGTTTCACTTAAATGTTTCTACATTGGTATGTACTCAATATAACTTGTTATAGGTAAAAGAGGTCTTGAGAACCTATACTAGCAAGATTAAAGTAAGCTAAAAATGGTTAGTATGCCTAGTGTGTATGATTAATTCTCAGGAAAGAATAAGCTCAAAAGTTGTGAAATTCTAAGGTGACTATAAAAACCTAACCTACGGGTGTAGGGTTGATCTTAGAGGCGGGTAGGACCATCTACAAGTATGAGGCATGTTGGGCATCAGTTTTATGTTAATAAGAGCTTAAGAATCTATGAATTTACCTTGTAAATGATCTCAGAAGAAGGATTGAAGGATATTTCAAGTGTGTGAATGAATAGTAGGTTATATGATTGTGTTTTAGTATGTTACATTGTTAAAGTGTCTTGAAGATGCTCCTACAGGTATGTATATGTTGGGTAAGGTGTGTAAAAGAATTTTTATGTCAGGGGGAGCTTGAATAAGGACTATAGAGGGTAAAGATGATCTTCACAATGCTCATAAGGTATGATCTCAGTTGTTTATGCCAAAATTTTCTTATCTCTAGTCAAATATGATTGTGCAAGACTGAAAATGTTGTTTTGGACCTTGAGAAAGTTGTAAAGTTGATTTTAAGGCATGCTAGCAAGGATAGTAGTTCCAATTTTTTCACATGAGCTAGAAATGGAGGAAATTGTTTTAGGGGAGTGTTATTTGGTTGATTCAAAGCTTGGTTGACATGTGGTTGCATATTGAAATTGGTCAAATTTGCTCTAAGAAGTCAGTTTTGGACTCATAGTGTTGCTCTTGGTATGAAGAGTAATAATATTCCTTGTATTGCATGTTTTAGGCCTAGAGTAGATGGATTATTGTTAAGAGAGGTGATATAATTCTTTGAGATGCATGGGACTGACATTTTTGGCATGTTGAAGATGTGAATGACTGATATTTCAGTATGATACGAGTGTTTCAAGAAGGTGCAAAACATGGGTGAAGAATAAAATTAGTGTTTTTGCATGCCTAGAAGATGAAGAATGATGTTTTAGCTCTTAAAAAGGTATGATTTTTCTTATTTCATGCCTTACTTATTTTTTTTTAGATGTTGAAGTGCCTATTCTAGGGGGAGCATGTTGCTTGCATGGCTAAAATGAAGGCAAGAATCAGTATTTGTGTAAAAATCAAGAGATGGAGATTGGTTAAAACCTTTGGTTGGTGTTTCTAACCAAAGCATGAAGATATGAAGCTGGGGAAGGTGAATAAGGTGAGCTATAGGTATTCCTTTATCATTAAAGTAAAAAGGGGGAGAAGTTCATGATGTTTTCCTTGATGATAAAGGGGATATTGTTGGCATGTGTGCCTAATAGGTGTTGTCATTAATGAAAAACATCATTAATGAAAAAGTGAATGTTTTATGATGGTCTATGATGATTTACTTGATCTTAACATACCGGTTCAGATGTATTTGAACCGATACGAGTGGATTTAGTGAGGATTGTTTGTTCTTGCAAGCCTATACAAGTTCCTAGGAGATGCAGCTTGGTAGTGTGAGATTCTTAGATGCTTGGTAAGAATGTTCACATGATGGATAGCATATTTTGAGGGTGTTTAAGCAATCAAAAATGTGGCATAGTATAGGTATAGGTGGATCACTTGGTTAGAGGTGCTCATTGGGACAAATATAGCAGTTTGGAGATGTGATAGAGTGTTTTTGAGATTTATGAGCTCATGGAAGCATGTATTCAGATGTGTCATGGAATATGGTGTATGTTTGGGTCATTTGTAAAGGTTTCTTGTTCTTTTATTGCATTATTTCAATTGACCCTAGCTTTTACGGTGAGGATCGACATGTATGCATTGGTAAGTCTTAGTGACTAGAGAGTATGACGTATGGAATTGACATTATGATGATTGGAGATGTTAGAGGGATTATTCATAGTTATCTGAAAAAAATTTCAAGTTTCCATGATATGAATTTTCAAGATGTGACTATTTTTGTGAGACTTGGTCAAAATTAAGTGTATTTCATTTCGAAGTTAAACTTGGATGCTCATTGTGAATAGTGTGCTTTGCAGGGATATTTTAGATTTAAAGGATGCTTATAAGGTGAGTTTATAATATTTCAAAAAATAATCAATTCAATTGATTGTCGGTATTTATGAGCGAATGTTAAGAATGAAAAAGTGGTCTAAACCCCTAGTTAAACCTAGCTAGGAGCAGTTGGCAAAAAGTGAAGTATTATGACCAAGTTTTGATTGATTCATCAAAAGATATGATTTTTGTTCTAAATTCTTTGTATTATTTCTATAAATGTATGGTTGAGGTCATGCTTTGATGAGTGGGACCCACCTAAAATGGTAGTTTTTGGAAAGAAGATTTAAGGACAAGCTTTTCCAAAGGAGTAGCATGAAAAATTGATGTTTTATGAAATAATGGGATTTGATATTGATTTCCATGAAGTTTCAGATCCATTTCATGCATGTACATGGTGTTTTTGAGGTCAAACAGGTTTATGCAGTCAAAGGGTAGTTTTGGCGTCTCAAATTGCGGTGCTCGATAAACTGAGCATAACATGAGCTCAAGTGGATTTTGAAGGTGATTCAAGTTTAATTAGAAATAGGATTAAGATATATTTTAGTTTATATGATTTTTTCCCCATGATGAGGTGATTTGATATGATTTCCATGGAATTATTTTTTGGGAATGTTTTTGTAGTTCAAGACAACATGTGTTCTGTGAAAGTTTGATGTTGTTTTAGGCATTAGATTAATTATGTGATGCTTAATATCACCTATAATGTGAATATGGATTAAATTTTCATCCAATGAATCCATTTTTAGGTCTAAATTTTTGTATAAATTATTTAATGAGCTAACATTTGGAAACAATATTTTTGGTAGGTTGTTTTGGTGAAGGCAAAAGTAGCTTTGGTTTGAAGATATGGATGTTTCATGAATTATAAATTTCTTATAAGTGTTATAAAGGTTATTCCATTTCCATCAAGTGGTTGTATGGAATGTTTTCTCTTATTTAATTTATTTGGTGATCAAATAAATTTTTCAAGGTCTTTAAAGGGTGAAGGAAACATTTGTTTTGTAGATTTGTAAAATGGCTGGGTTGATAAATGAAATAATTTTATTGGTTGATATTAATTGAGACAACATATGATTTTTAATTATATTTTAATCATGTTTGATGAGTTGTGGTTCATGAAAAATTATGGTACTAATGATATGGAAATTTTTAGTTTGTGCTCATGGGGTTTTGAGCCATTTTGGCGAGATGAAATGACGGTTTGTGATAGGCATACCTAATTAGGTCACTTATGACTGTTATATTTCAAATTTTAAATTTTTCCTTGATGTATGAGTCAAACCAAAAGGAGGGAAAAGGTTTTCCTAAGTTTGAAATGAGGAGAAGCATATAAAAGCATGTTTTTGGGTGCTTTTTGGAACTAGTTGTGTGTGTGCATGTGGAGCGACCTATGTGAGATTTTATTGCAGGTGTTTGAGCATGATTTGAGGCTGATACAAAAAAATTTAAGGTAAATAAAACTCATTGGACATGAGAGAAATAGTTTGATGATTTTTAGAGGGATTGATGAGCATGTTTTGTGAAGTGTGATCACCTAGGGTTTGGTTGAAGAAGTGCGAGCTAGATATTGGATCTCCATCAGTTGTGGAAGAAAAAAATCAGATATATACACATCATAAGGTGGTTTAGTGGGTTTTTGATCATCTTGGGGGGTTGTAGCCTCCTTGTGGAGTTGGTGCTTCACAAAATTAGGGGTTGGTGCTCTACTAAACTAGGGGTTGGTGCTCCTTGTGGGGTTGGTGCCTCACTAAATTCATAAATATATCAATATAATATCATGTTTCAGTGGGTTTCTTCCCCTTGAGGGTTTCCCACTTATATATTGTGTTGCTTCTTTTGTTTCATGGTTACATGCTTCATTGATAGTTTATGGTATGCACACATAAAGTATTGAATAAGTGGATATTGTGATTGAATGTTGAGTTTTAGATCTGAAATATAATTTCATGTTTTTATAAGGACTAATTCAGCCCCCCCCCACTCCCCACTCGAGTCCATTGTGCTTCTAACATACGATTTTTACAAAATAATAGTATGTTTCATATTTGTTAGGATTTGCTTCCTCAAACATAATATCAAGAGTAAATATGTAGTCACAAGTTTGGTGATTCCTACTAAATTATACATGAAATTTAGCCTAAAATATTAACATGTACTGATCCACATGGGATATAATCATTTAAAACTCTAATAAAATCTTATCCAAAGTACGCTTCACTAGGATGACATGGTGGTTTCTTAGTTGAATAAAATATCCAAATTTGAGGATGGGAGTAATAACATGAGAAGTCCAAGTTTTTTTTTTTTTTTTTTTGGGCGGGGGGGCATATGAAAGAATAAATTCAAAATATTGGATAGATGGATGGATATTACATTTATCTACTATGTTAGAGGAAATTAACTTTTAATTTTTTCACATTTTAGGCTTATTAAATTTGAGTTTAAAGATGGACTTGAGAATCATATTTTACATTAAGCGATCTAGGATTCACTTGGATGAGGTTTGATTATGAGCATCATAAAGAGAGGTGACATAAATATACTATGTGTGGGGCTTGGAAATGGAAAATATATATTTTTAGATTAAAATAATATTCGTAAGTACTTGGGATTGAAGCTGGATTTGGTGAAGTGTATATATATAATTTTGAGTGAACTCATGTTTAGAGATTTATTGATTATAGTTTTGTTAAGTCAAGTGTAAGTTTTGTAATAAATGAAATGAGGAAAGATAAGATAATAATATTGATATTCAACATAGTGTATTAACTCTCGAGTGGGTCTACATTGGTGTTAATTTCAAGTTGAAGGCTATATATTTATCCAACCCTTTCATGGCAAAAATTTATCAAGAAATAGTTGTACTTAAATTGACAAAAGTAGATTAAGTAAGGACTTCCTTTTAAAATATGTTAAATAAAATATCACTTTTCAATTTTTTCGAATTTTAACTTCTTTAATCTGTTTCTAAACCCCTTATAATGACAAGAAAATAATGCATTTGAGAGTAGAGTTTGCAAAAATAATTGAGAATGTGTATTTTTACATCGAAGGGGTGTCCAAATTATATATAGAGGAGTATAAGGGGTAGAATTTGATACCTCTATATCAACATAAATTGGACGATGGTCACTTGGAATGGATTTAATCACAAGCGTCTGCATCTCCATCCATTAGTGCGATGATGATTAGTACAGATTTATGGGTTCCATTAGTGACTTGAACAGGTCATCGGCCTCCAAACCCGATGAGTAACGGTTTAGATCTAAACTTTTCAGCCTTCTTGAAAGAGCATTTTTAGATAACTAGGGCATATCTAATTCCTAGTATTGATACTTGTGCTTGTTTATATCATAATGATCCACTAGAATTTACTTGTATGAGTTATTTATTTTGGTCATAGAATAAAAACTTGGAGTCTATAAGGTCCATGTTTGTGTAATTTGAGTGACCCACCTTGTCATTCCGGATGTTCCACATGTGATCATCAACGTTGGCATGGTGGGAATAGAATATTGGGTCTCTGTCAAAGGAGTAAAGGCTTCCCATGTTCTCACAATTAGTGTTTCTCAAAGACCCTTGATAGGTGTGCACCATATTATGTAGTGAAGACTCCAACTTCCAAATTTTGTTATTATCGGCACTTGTCCACTTCCATATTTGTGCACAAGTACAATACACAACTTTTTTACATATTATCTAAAATCTAAATTCAACCTAGCTTTGAGGATGAAAACATTTTTTTATCATTTATTAGCCACTCATCCATTTTTTCAATGTGTATATCACGTGGTCAATGACATTAATAAAAATACAAATAAAATATGTTTATCAAATTTTCTCAAAAATGTTAATACGTATTTATTTATAATATTTTTTGGCAATAAATGGTGTAAAAAAATTAATTTACAATATTTAAATAGATGTCAAATTTACGATATATCAATTTTAGTGATATCTTGTACTATTGTATTTAATTCTTTAATCACATAACTATCATTATAACTTATGCCAATCTGTAGACACAAAATCTATGCACTTGGGTACATTTCTAGGTCCTAATAGCATGTTAGCATTTACATGATTCCTAAACAAGAAAACTAGTAATTGACAACTCCCTTTAGTCTTTTGCTTTGTCATGTGCACTTTTATTGACCTTATACATCTTGTACTCTTGCTGGCATTTGAATGTTTTATATTTCTATGGCCTCGGACACTAGCACCTAGTCGGGACACTAGTGTTAGGCGCTCCTATCCTCCTAGGTGATCATGTCCCTCTTTACATTTTTCCTATAATTTTTACCCCTTTCTCTTCTTAATTACTTTTTACTACTTTGGGTTGGCCTTTCAGTTGTAAATTATAAAATTCAAACAAGGGAATCATATAAATACATAGTTATGTTTTCAAAATAAGGGACCAAGCACTAAGCATTACATACTACCACCTAATATTTCATTCAAAGGAACAAGAGCATCAAAGGAATCCATCTAGCACTCATACAAGGGACAAGGGTTGCATCACTTTTGCATACACAACATAGGAGGGGAATTCTATTCTATTCCATCCCACACATTCTATACATTTTCTATATTCTAGATCTATCCCATCTATCACCATGTAAATTGTACAAGGGTGTCCTAAGACATCATTTCTACACACAAACACAAGACTACATGGAGTCTAAGATGTAGTGCAGTGCTCAGTCATAAGTTCACTCTTCAAGTGACCATCATGGTCATTCCAACTCCCATTCTAAATTTTCCTTTTTAGGTTTGATGTGGTTTTTGGTATGTGTAGGTAAAGTTATTTTTGTAGGTTATAAGTACATTTACAAATAAGACAAGCGAATACGAGTAGTAGACAAAATAGGACAGAAAACATCATTTATCTATGAAAGAACTAGATCCATAGTATTTTCCTGACACTAGTGCCCAGATCCATACACCAGCATTCAAGCGCTCTTGTCCTCTTCCGGTGGTTTTTCCTATGTAGTTTGAGTCCAAAACCTCCAGTGAGCATTGACGACACTCTCCTCGGTATGTTTTAACTATTCATTTTCCCGAGATCACTTCCTGTTTACTCAAAAATTAGCTAAGTCCCCTATCTCTCCTTCTTGCTTAGGGTTTTATATTATACATGCTTTGTTGCTTGCATATTATTGTATATTAGTATTTTTACATCATTTATTACAGTAATTACTCTAAAAATAATATTTAATTCAATTTTTATTAAATCATTTGGTGAACCCACTTGCTCAAACCCTACCCTCCTCTAAGGTTTTTTTTTATAACCATCACTCATAGTGGTCGCTTTAGTTCCTTCGAGTACATTAAGATTCCTCCATCTATCCATAAGTCCTCTAAATCAATGGTTGAATCTTATAATACTTTTCTTAACTAAACCAACATTCCTCTTCAAAACATTGAAACTTCTGATAGTGAACAATCATATGATGAGGACACTAATGTTGATGAATAATATTTAAACAAGTTTACCAATTTTCATTATGTTTTACGTGATCATCCTTCACATATTCCACATGTCCTAAATGCTTTACTCGCTGCAAAAAAATCCACGAGATGTTGTCTCTCACCCTCTCATGGGTTCCTCTTCGGCCGTCATGGCCTTTACACCATCATGGATACTATTCATATTTTCATAGTTATAGCTACATATCCTCTAGCTTCTCTTAACACTTCTCATACACAATTTGGTTCTTGTTTAGGCACTCATGACCTAGCTTCTTTATACCATGATCTACAACTCTAAATCTGCAATTTACATGAAGCTACTTCACATTCCTCTTCATCTCTAGATTCCTCATTACTCCTTCATAGCCCTTTCACACCTGCCATTTCCTCTCATCCACTCCCTCCCAACTTCATTACACCTAAGCTTCCCACCTTCAATGGCCATGACAACCCTTAGGAGCATCTTTAATCTTTTCATGTGGCATGTCTTGACTATGTGGATGATTTTACATTACTAGCTAAACTATTTCCTAGAATCTTACAAGATTATGCTATGCATTAGTTTTATGATCTACCTATTCACTTAGTAACCTCTTTTACATACTTAGTTGATTCTTTCCTTGCACATTTTTCTATAAATATCGGCACTAAAATATCCTATGCATAATTATCTCAAATCAAACAAGGATCCAATGAGCATCTCATAGATTATGTTTTACGATATAAGAACAACCTTGCCAAGATGACTAATGTACTAGTTGATTTAAAATTGCAAGATCTCTTTGTTCAAATTCTCTTACCTCCACTTCAAGAGAGTGTCATCTTTGAGACCTCTCCATCATTTGATCAATTATGTCATACACTCAAATTATGTAAAGGAAAACTTTTATCTATGGGAAAATTAAAATATTATGATACTTCTTTATCCTCCAATAGGTTTCAAGCTAAATCTACATTCAAGCCATCTCCTAAGCCTACTTGAATCAAATTCCACTGTCAATGTTGTTTCTCCATCCACCACACTTCAAGTGCAAGCTCGAGACGTACATCTAATAAATTACCTTATTCTCTTCAACTCCTATTACCTCATCTTATAGAAATGAATCTTACTACTCTTCCACCACCACTCAATCTAGATCCTTCTCGCCCATGTGGTTGTAACTATGATGAAAATACACGTTGTGATTACCATCAATGAATTTCTCATCCCATTGATCGTTGATTTAATCTTAGACATATAATTCAATATTTTATTGATAACAACTCCATCAAGATTCATATGCCATCTACTTATAAACCAATCAATGATTATCAAAAGCTAAAGATCTTGAAGACCCTTTACTAAATCATGACAAGAAAACTACATATTCTTCTCGCAAATCATACTTATTGTGCTCGCCACGTCCTATTGGCATGTGGTCCTATAGGTGTTGTCATTGATTAAAAACTACATTAATGAAAAATTGGATGATGGAGAGTATATTTGTATAGTTCTTTGTCACTCACAACAATTGCATGATCTGAATACAAGTGATTGGCCATGTTTTGGGTGCTCATTTGGAGTAGGTATGGATGCTAGGAGGTATGAGATTGAGATTTGGAGATATATGATCTCATGGATACATGTATTAAGGTGAATTAGGGTATAAAAAGTATTTTTGTGTCATTTTTAGTGATTTCATGATGACTTATAGCATTCTTTCAGTTGACCCTAGCTTTTACAAAGGTGAAACCCTAAGGGGTAGCTATGAAAGTCTTAGTTTATGGAGAGTTTGAGGTATGGTGATGAAATTATGATGATTGTATATGTTATTTTGATGTGTCATCGTTCTTTGAGAAAACTTTCAGGTTTTCATGATGTGAATTTTGCAAGATATGTCAGTTTTGGTGAGACAGGGTAAAGAACTAGTGCATTTCTAGCTCAAATTTGATCTTTTAATGCTCACCATGAATTGTGTTATTTACATGGGACCTTTTGGCTTTCAATAATGTTTATAAATTCATTTTATAAGGTTTTACAAAAATAATTAGGTCATTTCATCATCATGTTTTTATGAACGAATGTTAAGAAGGTAAACAACTAGTTATGGGTTTGAAACCCTAGCTTGAAAGCGGTATGCAAGAAACTCTTCCTAACTAGCAGAATTGTTTCCTAGTATATGGATTATGATTGGAACATGTATAGGACTCATTAATATTTCTAGAAAGGTGTGGTAGAGTTCACGGTGATTCAAGAAAGTGAGCATAAATAGAGCTATAGGTGGAATTTTTAGATGATTCAAAATGTGTTGGAAATAGGATTAATAAATATTTCCAATGATATAATTTTTTCCCATGATGAGATATTTTAATATGGTTTTCATGTCAATATTTAGATAGGAATACTTTTCCGAGTGTATGATAGGATGTGCTTTGCTGAAATATTTGAGTTGTTTGAAGCATGAGATGGATTAGATGATTATTTATATCACCTAGAGAGTGAAGAGGGATTAATTTTAAATCAAATTAATCAATTTATAAGTATTGATTGTTCCTATAAATTTTTGTATCAGATTATCTTTGAAAACAAATTTTTGGGCAGGTTGATTTGGTGAAGACAAAAGTGATCTGTATTTACTTTGCACATGTGAGTGTTTCAAGGCTTATAAATTTCTTAGAAGTGTTATATAGGTTATGTAATTTCCATTAAGTTTTTACTTGGAATGAATTGACTATTTTGAATTGATTTGGTTGCACAATGAGGTTTCCGGTGGTCCTAAAGGGTGTAGGAAATAGCAGTTTTGAGAAGTACAAAGAACACTAGGCCCATTAAATGAAATAATTTGATTGGTTGAGATAAATTTCAACCATGTATGATGTTTAAATGTTAATTTAAACATGTTTGGTGATTTATGGGTCATGAATAAGTATGGTTTTGATGTTAGGGCATTTTTATCTTTGTGCCCATAGGGATTTGAGAATTTTTGAGCATGAAATGATGTTTTTGCCTAGGTTGACCTACTTGGGTCACTTGTGATTCTTATGATTTTAATTCAGGATGATTATATGATGCATGGGTGGATCCAAAGGAGGGAAACTATTTTTGTTTTAATTTTAAATGAAGAGGAGCTTATAAAGGCATTGTTTGGGGATGCTTTTTGAAGCTAGCCACATATGGGTGAAAAGTGTGACCCATAGGTGAGTGAATTACAGGAATGTATGAATGATTTGAACAATGTGGAAGATAATGATAGGTTTAGGAAGATCATATAGCATGTCAATAATAGTTTACATCTAAGTGAAGTTGAGAAAGATGAAGATACAGCAAGAATGATTCCTTAGGGTATGAGCTAGGGTTTTGTTATCCAAAATGTGCCCCTACTCATTTTTGTGGCTAACTCCTTGTGTTCTTACCTCTCTTGTGCCTCAGTCTCCATTTTTGATTTTTAGGCACTCAAATATTTCTAAAAATGGCACCATTGGATAGAGCTCTCTCTCAGCTTTCCAGAAAGGTAAATTTTTCCTCCTAACTCCTCATATTTTTCAAGTTATGGCTCGACGGAGTTTTTGTGGGAAATTTTCCCTTAGGAGGCCCATGGCCAATAGGAAGCTGCCACGTGGCACCTAGAGTGGCAGAGCACGGGAAAATTTGAAAAAATTTCCAAAGACCAAACGGGTAAAAATTCAAACTTTTGCCCGCCGATCCGATTTTGGCCTGTTTTTGCCCTAAATTTTCAAATCGCCATATCTTTCGATCCAGAGCTCGGATTTTCACGTTCTTTATATCAATGGAAAGCTGGTGAAATTCTCTACATGATTACAGGGTCAATTTTTCATTTTGGTTGATTTTGGAGAGATAAAATAAAGAAACGCCTCTGGCACGTGGTAATGGCCAGAAATGACGTTTCAACAACCAGTTTTAATGCAAAATGGGTCGCATTCTTCTTCAGCATGGCCAAAAATGTCAGGGCATGGGTTTGTAAGGATGCCCATGCTATTTTAATGCATCTTCATTCAATGGGGAATGGCTTCCACATTTTTTACACGTTTTCTCTCTCCTGGGCTCGACCCATGCATTGTAAAAGCCAGATTTGGCTCATTTTTTGAGGTGGAACATTTTTTTGGATAGCAAGCTTCTTCTTTCACCTTTAACAAGTGATTTTTGTAGGTATCAGACCTTGTTCATGATTGTAATAGGTTTCTACCTCTTTGATGTTGCAAATGCAAGGATTTTGACAGTGAAAAATGACAGTGCAGACTCTGTGATCAATTTTTAGTCCTTTGTTTGTATTGTCTTGCTTCATTTCAGACCTCTAATTACATCTTATTAGCCTATGTATGATGTTTCATGTTGCATTTTATGAAATTGTGTCAATTTTCATGAACAAGAAGTGTTCACCACTCCTTTGGTGTATCACCTATTAGTTTAGTTTCAATTTTTGCACTTTCTATCTTTGTCTCCTTGGAATTTAGAGTAGGATTAGGATTCAAACCTCTACAATTGTGTAAATAACAGATCTGATCAGAGGAGTTTGAGGAACTAGCCTCTAATCTAGAGATTCCTCTCTCATTTTACAAGTCCCACACTTGGAGAGAGGTTTCAATGTTGTGCAATCACACTGGATGCCTAAAACATCAACTTAGAAACCTGATTTGCATCTAGGGGTGCTGCTGATTTGCAACAATAGTTTTGGCACACCCGGTGGGACCTTAGAGGTCTCATTTTCATTGCAGCAAAGTTGATGTGCATCTGCTGCAATTTTCTTGCTTAAAAGAGCTATAAATTGCACATCTGGCGACTCCAAGGGGAAGAATCAGCTGGTTTTGGTAGTGCAGACCTGAAAACTCATGAGAAGAATCAACACAAGGTCAAGAGCTGGAGAGGAAGAGGTGTTGTTTGAATATCTGCAGTTATCTCCAAGAATAAGGCAAAGTGGGAGGAGAATCCAAAGGTCTCCATCTCCACCAAATAGAACTCTCTCAACTCCTCCACCAGTAGGCCTTTCATTCATCAACAAGGGTTCTAAGACCAATTAGAATGGCACAAAACAACCCCTATGTTAATTTAATTTCAAAGTGCCCACTTGCTCTCAATGCACAAAATCTAATCCAGGTTGCAGATTGAAGAACATTCCATACTTCACCTGGAGAAAATCAGACCTCACCTGGTGATCATGTTAAGGATATTGCTAACATTTGTGCAATCCATGAGATCAATGAGATGCAAGTTGTTGTCAAACTGCTGGCATCTTCATTCAAAGGGAAAGCTTTGCAATGGTTCAAGAGTCTTGCCTCAGGTTCTATTCAAAATTGGAATCAGCTATGTATAGCCCTCCATGAGTAGTTTGGGGAAAAGGGAGACAACTTTTCCCTTTTAGAGCATTGACAACTATCAAAAGAGCTCCCAATGAGCGGTGGATCGATTTTAATTTCAGATTTCAAAGGACTTGGGAGAGAATTCCAATGACGATCATGTGCCAACAATGAAGGTGCTTTTCTTTACTATCTCAAAGCTCTAAATTCTAATATTTCTATGTTGATTCAGTCCATGGGAGGCATAACTATCCCTATGGCTTATAGCATTGCCATTAGGGCTGAAAATTGTTTGATCCAAGCTGGCAAACTAGCCCCTAGACCTCCCATGCCATTATTTCCAAGTTTAGAGAGCCCAAACACTAATCAAGCACCTAATTTGGCTCCTTCTCCCACTCCTAGAAATCAGAGTTCAAATGAAGCTTCTACTTCATCTTCTAGTGCCTCAAATGAACTTCAAGAAGTCATGAAGCAATTGCAAAATCTAGGTAATTAGCTGGTTACACTCAAAAGGCAGCAAGCTCAAGGTTTTAGACCTTCCTTCCAGCCTCAAGCTCAGCCTAACAGGAAGCCATATCAACCTCATAGACCACCCAATCCAGCTGCAAATCTAAATCAAGTAAGGCCTCCTGCCAACAAACCATTTCAGCCCTATAATCCAAATGCTATATCTGCCTCTAAGGCATTGGTGCCAACACAAAACAATGTTGCTCAGGAGTATGATTGGTGTTTTCCATGCAATGAACCTCACAACCAATCTATGTGCTTCAATGGTGCCTTGAATCAAGCATTAATGGTGATAACTACTGGTGTGGAGGGTGAGGGAAGTCAAGGAAACAACCAACAACAAGAAACATTCCAGTAGCAATCAGCTCCAAATGACACCACACTTGTGAACTGGCAGGTAGAGGATTTTTGTGGCATAAATCAAACAGTCTCTCAAGGTGTTGCAGCCAACACAAGGTCAAAAAGAAGGAATTTGGGTGAAGAACAACCATTAGCTCCAACCAATCCACAACCTTTTATGGCTCCACAAATGGTTGGCAAACAAAATCCAGTTGTAAATGCACAAGGGAAGCCAAGAATAGCTCCTAGACCAACTCAAATACCAGTTGTTGCCCACATGCAAGGGATGAATATGCAAACCAAGGGACAGAAAAAATATCCTTCATCACCATTTAGTATCATTGATCAGATGAAGAAGACAAATGTAAATATATCAATGTGGGAATCCTTATATATCCCAGGCCAGAGAGATTTGCTACAAGCTACCATGAAGGACTGGCCAACTTTGAATCAGCAAGTCCAAATGCAAGAGAAGGTGCTCACAAATGCTACCCAGCCTGAAGGGAATCATGGAGGACAACAAGGTAAAATGTTGAAGCCCCCTCCTTTTTATGTCTCATTAATCATTGGAAACCAATTGGTGCACAATTGCATGATTGATTCCGGGGCAAGTAGCTCAGTGATGCCCAAGAAAATAGCTGATCAACTAGGACTTCAATATGAAACCATATCCAAAGGGTAGTGCAATTGGATGGGACAGCAAGTGAATAAAAGTTGGGGTGATTAGAAACTTGAGTCTTACCTTGTATGCATGTCCAAATGTTGTTGTTTTACAAGATGTATCAGTTATAGACCTTCCACCACTCTTTGCCCTATGTTTGTCAAGAGATTTCACAGCCAAGATTGGAGGATATTTGTTTGCTGATTGGTCACACATGCTGTTCAAAATGAGGTATGGAACCAAAGCTACAATCAGGTCTGAACCTATTGCAAACTTCCACATTGAGCCCTACACTCCAAGTCGATCAATGCCAATCTGCTTGGCATTTGATCAAGAAGATCACCAAGCAGCGATGAAGCGACACCAAGGTTGGAAGCATCCGGATCTAACTCTTGATGAATGGGAAAATAAGGTGCATGTTTTTATCCTTATCAAGAAGTAGAAGAATATGAGCTAGGGGTCTATTGCATACATCAAGAAGATCAGCCCATTCCTAGCATCACCAAGCCAAACCACAAGGATGACAATGAGGTATGGCAGCTATTTTTTGATGGATCAAGGAGTAGACAAGGTGCAGGAGGTGGAGCTATGCTTATTTCACCTCAAGGAGTAAAGTACTATTCAGCTTTTAGATTTCAGTTTGCATGCTCCAATAACACTGCTGAATATGAAGCCTTGGTGCAAGGGATGCATTGGGCAATAAAGAGAGGAATAAAGAACTTGCAAGTCTTTGGTGACAGTGAATTGATTGTAAACCAAGTTAAGGGGCAGCATGCTATCAAGAATAATCTACTCAAGTGCTACAAGAACAGGGTGTGGGACCTCATTGAAGATTTTGAGGGCTTTAGCATAAAATCCATTCCTAGAAAAGAAAACCAAGCTGCTTGATCAGGCTTGCAGCAGTTGGGGCAGCCTTTGATATTGTGGAAAGCATTCAAAAGGACAAGGTACAACCAAACATCCATGTGATTGTGAGGCCTTCAGTGCCGGATAACAATGTAAGTTGGCAAGTGTTTGAGAATGACCAATAAATCATCCATTTCTTACAAGAAGAAGCTGAGTTCTCAGCTAAAAATCAGAAAAATTGGAACAGCAGTATGGTGACCAAGTGGTACAGCTAAGAACTAACAAGCTGCCCAAGGGACTTATCACTTTGGAGTCCATTTTCAATCCCAATGATCAGTTTAGGAAAGAGAAAGAAAACATTCAGGTCAAGAGAGAAGATTCAGTATCCATCTTGGTGGAAGAGAACAAACCATTGCAAATTGGAAAGATGACAACTGAACAAGAAAGGTATGAGTTCATACAGCTGTGTCAAGAGTTCCCTGATGTGTTTTCTTGGAGCTACGAAGATTTGAAAGGTTTCAATCCCAAGTTAGCTCAGCACACCATTGAGTTGGATCCAAATACTAAGCCCATCAGGCAGAAACAAAGGCCAGTCAATCCACACATGGAACCTCTCATGAGGAAGGAATTGAACAAGTTGATTGAGTCAAGAATCATATTCCCAATCAAGCATTCTAGTTGGGTTGCCAACTTAGTTCCAGTCAGAAAGAAGAGTGGAGAGATCAGATTGTGTGTTGATTTCAGAGATTTGAATAGAGCATCTCTCAAGGACCATTACCCACTTCCTTCTATGGAGCAGATTTTACAAGTTGTTGCTGGCTCCGAAAGGTTTTCATTGCTTGATGGCTACTCAGGGTACAATCAGATTATGGTGAAGGAAGAAGATCAGTTCAAGACAACCTTCACAACCAAATGGGGAACTTATGCATACAGAAAATTCCATTTGGGCTATCCAACATTGGAGCTACCTTCCAAAGAGCAATGGACATGGCATTCAAAGGTTTGATTAACAACATGGTGCTGATATATCTTGATGATATCACTGTTTTTTCAAAGAATGCAGCAGACCACCTCTCTCATTTGAGACAAGTCTTCCAAAGGTGCAGGAGATTTGGAGTGTCTTTGAATCCTAAGAAGTGTATCTTCCTAGCACATGAAGGAAAGCTCCTTGGCCATATTGTCTCCAAAGAAGGATTAGCAATTGATCCAGAGAGAGTTGAAGCCATAAGAGCACTACCATTGCCAAGCCACAAGAAGGCACTTCAGAGTTTCTTGGGGAGAATAAATTTTGTTCGAGAGGTTTGTCCTAGATTTTGCAGCCCTTGTCAAACCTATCACCAAGATGTTGAAGAAAAGCATGGCTTTCAAATGGACAGCAGAAGGCAAGGAGAGTTTTGAAGCAATCAAAGAAGCCATCTCTCAAGCACCAACTCTCATCAACCTGGACTTCTCCAAGGATTTCATCCTCTATGCATTTGGGGGTAATGATACCATTTCTGCCATTTTGGTACAGCAGAACAAGGACAATGATGAGCAGCCAATTGCTTTCTTCAGCTAAAGCCTAGATGACTATGAGGTGAGATATTCTTTTATTGAGAAGCATGTACTTGCAGTAATCAGAAACTTGAAGAAATTCAAGCATCTAGTCTCAAACAACAAGGTTCAGTTGTTGGTCTCTCATGCGGGAGTAAAGGACTTCCTCCTCAACAAGGATTTGAATGAGAAAAGGGCAGGTTGGATCACTCGTGTCATGGAGTATGACATTGAGATCAAGGTCACCAAGCTGGTAAGAGGAAAAGGATTGTGTGAGCAGCTGATTCTGGGAAAGCAAAAAGGAGTATGCAATAAAGAAGAGGTTGTTTTGACAATTCAAGACAGCCATGTGCAAGGTAGCACTCAAGAAGAGGATAATGTTGTCCCCACTCCTTGTTGGACCCAAGGTATAATGCACTTCCTAAGCATAGGCCTATGCCCTCCAGAGATGAACAAAACCCAAAGAAGACACTTCAGATTGTAGGCTATCCCATATGCCATAGTAGACGGTGTTTTGTTCAAGAAAGATGTGAATGGAGTGCTGTTGAGATGCATTAGCACAAATCAGATTCATAGGGTGTTGGAAGAGTTCCATGGTGGACCAGCTGGTGGTCATTTTGCACCAAGAGTGATAGCTCTAAAAATCATGAAGGCTGGTTATTATTGGCCCAAGATTTTCAGTGATTGCTTTGCGTGGATCAAAAGGTGCAAGAATTGTGCATTCTTCATAGGTAAAGAGAGGCTTGCTGCCCTTCCATTGCATCCAATTTCAGTTGACCGAGTCATTCATGCAATGGGGTTTGGACTTCATTGAGTCATTAATCCTAATTCAAGCCAAGGGCATAAGTGGATTTTGTGACCATAGACTACTTCACCAAGTGGTAAGCAGTAGAACTTAAGGAAGCAAATGATTCTAGCATCTTAGACTTTTATGAGGGGATAGTAACCAGATTTGGCATACCTACTACAATAATCTAAGATAATGCATTAGCATTCATTAGATCCAAGGTGAGTGAGTGGGCTGTCAAGAAAGGGATCTACCTAAGTACTTCATCAAACTACTACCCTCGGGGGTAATGGCTAGGCTGAATCTACAAACAAGAACTTTTTGAGGATCATTAGGAGGACTCTTGATGAGAATCGAGAGGTCTTGGCATACCAAACCCGAAATCAGCCTTATGGGCTGATAGGATAACTCCCAAGAGATCCACGGGTAACTCTCCATTCGAGGCTTGTTTATGGAAGAGAGGCAATCTTGCCCATGTCACTTGAGTTTCCAACATTGGAACTCATGAAATAGTTAGAGTTGTTGGAGTTTTAGCCCATGGAAGTCGGATATGTAGAATTGATGGAGCTCCAAGAAATTAGAAATCAGGCATCCCAAGCAATGGAGAAGGATCAAGCTTTGATAAAGAAGACCTTTGATAGAAAGGCCAAGCAGATCCTTCCAAGTTGGAGATCTAGATTTAAAATGGGATGCGGATAGAGAAAAGCGGGAAGGCATTCAAAATTTGATGCCATTTGGAGTGGCTCCTGTCGACACTAAAATTTTCCTCCATAATTTCTATTTCATTAATGTATGTATTAGGAATAGGATGTTGTTAAGTATAATTAGTAGTAGTGTCTGATAGAAGATAATGGCGCCGTCGATGCGGTGCCGCCAATGATGTGCAAGATACGGTAATATGATCAAAGTATAATAGGAATGTTGTAAAAGTAAATATTTGTCGTAAGTGGTCCGATAATTTTAAAATGTCAAAGTTTGGGTAATTAGAGAAGTAGGGTCTACGTGATTAGGAATTAGAAATATTATATTGGTAATAAGGACAAGGAGTGAGGTCATAAATATTTTGTATATTTTATTTGTAAAAAGTCTAAAAATGTGGAACCCATGTAAAATGATAAGGTTTATCTTATCTTAAAAGATAAGCTTACATGTACGAGATAAGAGTTAAGGTATGGAATATGATTCGTCGAGTGGATTTCTTATCCTATCTTAGAGATAAGATGGATAATCTGGAAGTTCTATAAATAGAGAGGCCACCCCCCTCATTTAGCATAGAAAGAAGTAGTGAGAAATATTGTATGAAGTGTGTAAAGGAAGCCATCAGTTTAAAGGTGTGTTGAAGAAGTCATTAAGAGGTGTAATTGTAAAGTTTCTCCCATAGTATTAGTGGAAGGCAAGTGAAGTCAATAGCACTTGAAGTACCTCATGGGTGAGATTGTAACAATTTCATGTTAATATTATAATTTACTTTGATATTTCAGATTTGTCATCATTTCGTCTTATCATAGTCGATGGTATTCTTGTGTTATGTTTGTTGTTTTGTTTCAGATTATATCCACCAAAATAAAGGTGTGCATTAGTAAATAATCATAGCACGAGGAGTTCCCGTGAAGAATTATCATAGTGCCGGATTGGTGATGACATTTTGGTTCGTTCTTTGGGACCATTCCTCGTTGGTGGATTATGCGGAGAGATATTCCCACTTAGTCGAAAATTAATTAGAGGGTAACCTTGTTTTTCTTCGTGCATAGTAGTTACCATGGTAAAGTCATTTTTGTTGTGAATAGTAGTTACCTGGTAAAGTCATTTTTTTGGGAATAGTATTTACCGCATGATAAAGTCACTTTTACCGTGAATAGTATTTACCACATTAACTTCACTTTTTCTAAGTGAATAGTGTTTACCACAAGAAAGTCAGTTTTACCATGATAAGTCAAGTTTTACCATAGTTTACCGTGGTCATTTCTATTTTCTTTGTAGAAATGTGTAAAGTCACTTTCTAGTATAGTGATTCCAATTATTTGTGCACATAAGTCTTGTTGATTGTACTTGTGGGTTGGTATTTCATGGTGGTTACTTTTGAAAATGGGAAAGATTCTTTTTTCAGCTCAATCTAATGAAGATGCTTCTTATTTCATTCAAGAGTTTAAACGATCTTGTATTTGTAATGGCCTCATAAGAAGGGAACAATGGACTGAATTTTTCCTACTTTTTGGATAGTCAAAGCACTTAGGTGGTTTGAAACACTAGGTGATAATGTGAAAAATTCATGGGATTTATTAAGCGAAAGTTTTCTTGAAGAATTTGGTGAACAACGAAATATGCGAGATCTCATGATCGAGATCACAAAGCTATCCCAAGGAGAGAAAGAGAAGATAAGGGATTATCATGCTCGTGTTCTAGAGCTAAGGAGGAAGCTCGATGCCCATATCTAGAAGGAAGGATTAGCGGATGGGTTGATGAATGGCATGGATAATCTCCTATGTAAGCACTTCATTCTTGGGATGAAGCCAGAGATCAGACAACGAGTGAAGTATGACCACCCGGCTACCATTGAACAAGCAAAGGAGATTGCAAGAAGTAAAAGAAGAAAGTATGGAAGAGGAGCCCAAAGAAATTGTTGCTAAAGTAGAGCCTACACCAAAGCACTTTTGGTCAGAATCCACAACCACTCCCGGTGAGCACAAATATTTCTCCTAGTACATCTACCGAGTATGAAGATCTGCTCAAAAAGATGGGTCGATTAACTATTAATCTTCTTGAGGAAAAGAATTTAGTTCTCGGGGAGGAGATAGAGGTCAAAAAGAAATATTTCGGAGTTGTATGTTATGGTTGTTATAAAAAGGGTCATTATAAGTATAATTGTCAGATAGAGCTTCTACATCCGGTAAAGGAGATAATGATAAAGGAAAAGCACCCGTGAATTCTTTTGATGTAGTAGATAAGAGCAGAAATAATGAAGTAGATGTGTTTGTAACAAAAGAAAGAAAGAAAAAGATAATCAAGATGGAAATGATCCTAAGAAGATGAAAGGAGAAACTAATAAGAAACATAGGAGAAGAAAGTTGGGTGTGCAGGATTTTCTGATTTCACAGGGGCAAGGACCATACTCCATCTTGGAAGATCTGTCCAAAAGGCCTGCAAATATTACATATGGTCAACTCTTGGCTATGTCTTCGAGAAGAGGCGGGAGCTGCGAAGTGGACTCAATGCTCGACGAAGGAAGGAGGTTAAGGTCCCTGTTTTGGAGGCCAGAGGTAGATCCCTATGCTCCAAAAGCTGAGGTATTATGTAATGGTATTTCAATTCATGATGTCTTAGTTGATGGAGGTGCTGTAGTTAATGTAATGACCGAGTCTGTAATGAATATGTTGGGTTTAAAAATTGATCGCCCTTCAACACTTATGTTAAGGTCATTAAATAAAGGAAAAACTAAACCAGAAGGTGTAGTTTCAAATGTGGCAATATCTGTTATGGGTGTTGTATGTGTGGTAGACTTTCAGGTGATGAAAAATAGTACTATTGCGTACCCAATGCTGTTGGGAAGACCATGGCTAAGGAGAGTTCATGCAAGAAACTACTGGAATGAAGGTTTCATGACACTTGGACGTGGTAGAGAGAGGGTGAAGATAAACGTGATCCCTCAACATCATAAGGCAGAACCTGTGGATTCAAGTGATGGCGCGATTGGACATCCTCTTATTACTCTAGTACCAGTGAAGTGGACACAGAAGATGAAAAAAGTGAGGTTGATGTTTCATTCATGGATATCCTTTCAGTCACACCAACTCATGACCCCATAAAATTATCTAAAGAAGAAGTTGATGATCGTCTCCAACAAATAAAGATTGGTGATGCTGTGATGGAGAGTGAGAAGGAATCCTACCTCCAGCTCTTTCGAAGGTACATACACCTATTCACTTTTGATTACAAGGAACTCCTTCAAGTAAGTTGGGTAGAACATTCTATTGAGCTGGTAGATGGTGCTAAGCCCATAAAGCAAATGCCATATAGAATGAATCCTAATTTTTCCAAGATTGTAAAAGAAGAAATAGATAAGTTGCTTGATGCAGGATTCATATTTGCTGTGGAGAATTTAGAATGGGTTTCTCCCATTGTGATATCAATAAAAAAGAATGGGAAGCTACGCATTTGTGTTGATTATAGGAAGCTCAATAAGGCAACAAAGAAGGATCATTACCCTCTTCCATTTTCAGATCAGATCTTGGACGAAGTAGCTAGCCAGGAGTGCTATAGTTTTGTTGATGGATATAGCGGCTACAACCAAGTTCGTATAGCAGAGAAAGATCAGCTGAAGACCACGTTCACCACTCCTTGGGGAACATTTGCTTATAGAGTTATGCCTTTTGGGTTGTGTAATGCTCCAGCAACATTCCAGCGTTTGATGAATAGGGTGTTCGAACCCTACATTGGGACCTTCATCAGAGTATTTATGGATGATTTTTACATCTATGGGAGCAAGTTGGACTACTCCGCACCAAATAGAGATAGCATTTCAAAGGTTAGATGAAGCACAAGCCTCATTAAACCCTACAAAGTGTGTCTTTGGATGTTCTAAAGGCGTTTTGTTAGGGCATTTGTATCCAGAGATGGTATTAGTGCGATCTGATAAAGTTTCAAAAATCAAAGATTTATCATTTCCTATGAATAGAAGTAAGTTGAGATCATTTTTAGGCCATGTGGGTTACTATAGAAGGTTCATCAAGAATTTCTCAAAGATTGACCACTAACTTGATTCTTGAAGAAGGATGTTACTTATGAACCAGAAATAAGGCGCATGAAGCTTTTGGACAACTGAAGGAAGCCTGGTGTCTTCACCTGTTTTAAAGAATCCGGATTGGAGCAAGCCATTCATTGTGTACACTGATGCCTCAGATGCAGCACTAGGAAGTACTTTGAGCCAAAAGGATGAAAATGGGAATGAACATCCAATTTACTTTGGGAGCAAGACAAATGAGCAGTCTTAAGGTAAATTATACTTTACCGTAAAAAAGAGGCTCGCTATCATTTTTGCTGTAAAGAAGTTTAGAAATTACTTGCTAGGGCAAAAATTTCTAGTTGTAACAGATCATCAGGCTCTAAAATATATTGTAAATAATCCTAACCCATCAGGGAGGATAGCAAGATGGATAATTTTGCTACAAGAATTTGAATTTGATATTATAGATAGGCCAGGAAAGAAGCATGTCAATGCAGATGCACTCTCTCGAGCCTATGATGGTTTAGGATCATCTTGTGATGATGATGATTTCCCCGATGCAGCATTGTTATCCCTTGACACAATCCTGGTGAATACATAGAGATATTTGGAATTATCTGAATGAATTCAAGTTTCCTAATGGTGCCAATGCAAATACTAAGAGAAAGATTACTCAAGCCAGTCGTCCATATTCTATTCTGCATGGAGTATTATTTCGAATAGGACCTGATGGACAGTACAAGAGGGCAGTTGGACATGATCAAGGGAAGGAACTGCTAGAAGAATTCCACAATGGTACATGTGGAGGGCACTTCTCTAGACAACTTACAGCAAGAAGGATCTTGGATGCAGGTTATCACTGGCCCACTCTTTTTAAAGATTGTTATAATTATTGTAAGACATGTGATATTTGTCAAACACATGGTAACCGTAAGACTTCATCAGCTCCATTATGCCCTATTCTTCCACTTGGTCCCTTTGAAAAGTGGGGAATAGACATTGTAGGTCCACTTCCAACTACATCATGCCAAAATAAGTATATTGTAGTTGCCATAGATTATTTAACCAAGTGGGTTGAAGCTAGGCCATTGAAAACAACTTCCATGGATGAAGTGGCAAGGTTCATATATGAACGCATTGTCACCAAATTTGGTTGCCCATTAGAAATTGTAACAGATCAAGGAAGCCACTTCATTAATGAGGTGGTAGAAGCCCTAGTCAATAAGTTTTCTATTAAGCACAGGAAGGCAACAACATACAAGCCAAGCACAAATGGACAGGTGGAACGAACAAATTTTGTGTTGTGTCAAATTCTAGCAAAAGATGCAGCCTTGCAGGTACATAAATGGGATAAAAGGATTCATGCAGCATTGTGGGCATATAGGGCAACATCAAAGTCAGCAACAGGATACTCCCCATTTCAGTTGGCCTATGGCATTGATCCAATTCTTCCTATTGAGTTTGATATTCCCACTGTGAGAGTTATGAAAAATGAAAGGATGGATGAAAGTGATTCAGTAAAAGAAAGGTTGGTACATCTTCATTTGCTAGAGGAAATGAGAGAAATAGCAAAGGATACAAGCCATAAGAAGAAAATGAAGTAGAAGGAATACTTTGATCAAAAGATCCGGTGGTCTCCATTTCATGTGAATGACTTGGTTCTAGTATATGATTCCAGATACAAAAAAAAAGAAGACAGAGAAAATTTCTTCCAAAATGGATGGGGCCCTACAAAATAGCAGCTGTGCATGAAAATGGTATGTACCTTTGGAGGAATTGGATGGCACTCCCATTACGAAATGGGTCAACCACGAAAAGTTGAAGATTTTCCAAGCACGAGAATAAGTCTACTCGAGGACGGAGTAGAAGCTAGAAGGGGGAAGATGTCGACACTAAAATTTTCCTCCGTAATTTTTATTTCATTAATGTATGTATTAGGAATGGGATGTTGTTAAGTATAATTAGTAGTAGTGTCTAATAGAATATAACGGTGCCATCGATGCAGGCCGCTAATAATGTGGAGTACGGTAATAGTCAAAGTACAATAGGAATGTTGTAAAAAGTAAATATTTGTTGTAAGTGGTCGGTAATGTTAAAATGTCAAAGTTTGGGTAATTAGAGAAGTAGGGTCTACGTGATTAGGAATTAGAAATATTATATTGGTAATAAGGACAAGGAGTGAGGTCATAAATATTTTGTATATTTTATTTGTAAAAAGTCTAAAAATGTGGAACTCATGTAAAATATAAGGTTTATCTTATCTTAAAAGATAAGCTTACATGTACGAGATAAGAGTTAAGGTATGGAATATGATTCATCGAGTGAATTTCTTATCCTATCTTAGAGATAAGATGGATAATCCTGGAAGTTCTATAAATAGAGAGGTCACCCCCTCATTTAGCATAGAAAGAAGTAGTGAGAAATATTGTATGAAGTGTGTAAAGGAAGCCATCGGTTTAAAGGTATGTTGAAGAAGTCATTAAGAGGTGTAATTGTAAAGTTTCTCCCATAGTATTGGTGGAAGGCAAGTGAAGTCAATAGCACTTGAAGTACCTCATGGGTGAGATTGTAACAATTTCATGTTAATATTATAATTTACTTTGATATTTCAGATTTGTCATCATTGTTAGGATAAATTTTATTATCCTAAATATTAATTATGCATAGTTGAATTATTTAATTAATTTTGTTAATTAAATGGTTATATTGTTATATGGTTAATCAACCATATTTGTCTGTATGCATACTGTTATATTGTTTTAAACAATATATTTGTTTTTATGTAATTGTTGCTTCGGGTGATTTGGAAGCTTGTTTATTGGTTTTGGTTGCACTGTGCAACTCATTTTCCCGGATGTATTTGGCTGTGCAATATCTATAAATATTGCAGCCTATTCACTGTAATTTTTTAGTTGATTGAGATTAATAAAATTACACAGGCTTCCGTCCCTGTTTCTCAATCTACATTTGGTACCAGAGCGAAATTCTGGCCCTGTGAAGGAGTGGAAAAAGAATGCAGCAGAAATAGAGAAGATTGGAGAAGAGTATGCAGCAATAGAGAGCCTGTGCAGCCTCCTGCAACCTCCCAGCCTCATCTCTGCCTTTCCACATCCCCCAGTTCGTTCCAGGTGTTTGGAATGCAAATTTTTTTTTCACTGGTGCACTCAGCACCAGGCAAAAATTGCTCCAGGTATTGAAAATAATAATAAAAAAAAATTTTTTTTCCCAATAAGGGTTTTGTCTCTAAATTAGAGAATCATTTAGTATCTACTGTATTTGGAGGTTGTTTTGCTTGTTTTGGAGGTCTATTGAGCTATTCATCAAGCCCCAGCCGAGTCTTGTCTTGCACAGATCAAACTGAACATCATGTGCTTGAGGATCGAGTTGTGATCAATCAATACACGTGATAAGAAAAAAAAAAAAAGAAGGAGGCGCCCATGCTTTGGACTGCACAAAAAAAATACGATGGAAAGAAGGAGATAAAAACGTTTTTTTTAACAAATGCGCCCATGCGGCCTGCAAAAAAAAACGTTTTTTTAGCAAAAGAGGCGCCATTCTCCCTCGCCCGCGCCTTTCTCTGTCTCCAGCGACCTGTTGGTGATCAAAAACAATAAAAAACGTGGCCAAGCATGTAAAAAAAAGTGCCCAAGCTCGAGATCTGCGCCTTTACGGTGCGTGAAGCAAGGAGAAAAGCGCGGCCAATTGGTGATCAGGAAAGCAAAGAAAAACGCGCGACCCCAAGCAAAAAAAGAAGCAAACAACATTAAAAATGCGGCCCAGGCATTAAAAAAATGTGGCGAGCAATCAAAAAAAAAACAATCAAAAACATGCCGAGGCAAAAAAATACGTAACGGCCAAAGGAAAAAACGTGGCCCACGAAGGAAAAACAGTGCCCAAATGCAAAAAACGCGGCCTGTACATGCAAATCAGTGCGTGGGAAGATAAAAACGCGGCCTAAGCAAGGAAATAAAGCTTCAGATCCATTTTTAGGCAAATACAACCCTAAAAATGCCTCTTCACCAGCATGCGCCACGTGGAGGCTCACCAAGTCACATTTTTTTAAAGGTAAGTCAATTTTACTTATCATTAAATACAATTTGCTTCCTTTCATAGCCCAAGCGCCCTAAGTGGGCAAGTTGGCTAGTGCATGCGCCTTGGGAGTGAGAGGTTTGAGGATCAAATCCCACAAAAACACTCAAAAACTCTCCTTTTGCATCTGGCGGATTTTTGGCGGAACTGCTAAATTTAGCAAGACTTTTTGAATTTAGTTACAACTAACTAAATTTAGCGGAGAAATCCCTAATTTAGGGTAAAAAAAAATTTTCTCCCATCTGGTCTGTTTTATCATTCCAGACATTTTTTGCAAAAGGAGACCCATCTAAAAATTGCATTTTCAGCTATTTTTTTGCAATTTTTAGCATTTTGGGTCGTATTGGGCTCAGGAGGTCACCAGGACCCCGAAACTAAAATTTTTTCCTGTTATTCAAATTGTACTGCATATTGTACTAATTTGCAGGTTGCCATAGTCAACTGCAAAACTTTGTAACTGCTCAGAAACTGGCAGAATTGTAATAAAAAATAGTAAAATTGGTTCTGTAACACTCACGAGATCCTAGATCTCATTCGCAGCGTTCGGTATATACAGTGCCTCTGGGAAGCGCTTACGGGTAAAGCCGTCGCGACTACTACTGCACTTAACGCCTAATATAGCTGCAACAACGTCGTTTGGGCATCGTCCCTATAAATCGACGGGAGTAATAAGGTCACAGTGCACACACTATGAACCATCCCATCCGTCTGTGAACGATTGCAAGACATAAATCCGGATTGAGAAATTATCCAAGTATATAGCGAAGTTACGCGCGCGTATGAGGATATTTCTTTGAGCGGTGTCAATAATCACACAGACCCCATCAGTATTGTCTTGGTACCATGTATCGAATTCTTTCACGTACGTTAACGCCTCTTTCACGTACTGCCGGGTATATAGAAAGGGTGAGCTTCTTCCACGTACCGACGGGTATATCGGAAGGGCGCGTATATAGAAAGGTTCGGTATATCGGATTGACGGTATATAGATTGGGAGACCTAATACCTAGAGTGATAAGAGCCAAACCCTGTCAGTGATCTCTGCAAAATGGGCACCAATGCCCCCAAATTTTTTCTTCCGGATTCACAATTGCTTAGAGGAAGCAACTATGCTGCATGGAAGACAAAAATAAAAACACAACTTGAGTTTGAAGAAATCTGGCCTATTGTGACTGGTACTCTAACCAGATCACCAACGGATGCAACACAACAACGACAATTTGATAGAGCAGATCAGAAAGCAAAACTCATCATCTTGTTTGGAGTGTCGACGATGTGCAAGCCCACATTCGCGATGCCACATCAGCAAAAGAAGCGTGGGATAAGCTGAGCACAATATATGAGGCCAAGAACAAGAATGTCATACTCAATTTGCAGAGTCAGTTACATACATTGAAATTCAAACAGAATGAGAAAATTGAAGCCTTCCTAAGAAGAGTTGCAGAGTTGAGGGCTTCACTTCTAGCCCTAGGAGAAGAGGTCAAAGATGAATCTCTCGTTCCCATTGTTCTGAGAGCTCTCCCTTCTTCTTACCGCATTTTTGTCACAACTCTAAACTTGTCAGATACGACAATTAGTTTTGACAAGCTAGTAAACCTACTGCAACAAGAGGAAGCAATGCACAACAAGGATGATGAAGAGGAGCAGGCATTGTCTTCACATCAAAAATGGAAAGGAAAAGGTAAAGGAAAACCTAAATCCTATCAGAAGTCCCCACATCAGAATCAGTATCATGGGGACAATCAACAGAAGAAGCGATGTCCAATTTGCAAAAGAGGACATGACTTGCAAGAATGTTGGTTTAACACATATAAGAAAGGTTCATCAAGCAATTATGGACCACAACAACAACAAACTTACAAGGGACATTCAAACAACTATCACGGGCAGAAAAAGGGGAACTGGAAAAGAAGACCCCACCAGCAAGGTAATATTGCTGAGCAACAAGAACAGTCAGATAATGAAGACTTCTTGTTCACTGCTCGATCAAGTGAACCATCCACGTCATCTAGTGACGTCTGGTATGTTGATTCGGGAGCCACTCGACACATGACCGGCCACAGAGACTGGTTTATTTCAATGAGGGACACGCCATCGAAAAATCATGTTTCGTTGGGAGATGATTCTTCATATACAGTTCAGGGGATTGGAAACATTTCTCTACCCCTTGGTTCACGCAAATGCAGACTATCAGATGTTCTATATGTCCCTGGGTTGACAAAGAATCTTCTTTCGGTCAGTCAACTCCTAGATCACAACCTGAAAATTGACTTTGATAGTCAATCCGGCAAGAAAATGTGTTTGATTCGAGATAAATCCAGAGGCTCGAAAATAATTGCAAAAGCCTCAAATGTGGGACGAATGTTTCAACTTGATTTCATTCACAAAAATGATCAAGCACTTGTGGCTAAAAACTCCACCTCAGCTCAGTTGTGGCATCGGAGATTTGGTCATGTAAGTTTCAAATATCTCGAAACACTTCGCGGTGTAATATGGTACATGGGCTACCATCTCTTCAGAAGGATACAGACAAGTGTCCTCACTGCTTAGCAGGAAAACAACACAGAGTTTCATTCCAAATGAGTACTTTTCGAGCTCATGGTAAACTTGACCTGGTTCATACCGATCTGTGCGGTCCAATGCAGCCAAGTCATTCAGGGTTCCAGTACTTCATGCTCTGTGTTGATGACTATTCACGGAAAATGTGGATTTTTGTCTTCGCAAGAAAAGTGAAGCCTTTGAAACATTCAAAAAGTTCAAAGTGGCAGTTGAGAAAGAAACTGGTCATCACATCAGAACTCTCCGCTCAGATCGAGGGGGGGAATTCACCAGTGATGAGTTCAGAGACTATCTACAAACTCACGGGATTCGTCGACAAATGCCTCCTCCACACACACCGCAGCAAAATGGTGTTGTCGAGAGAAGAAATCGTACTATCATGGAAATGGTGCGATGCATGATCGATGATTCCGAACTTGCAAAGACATTTTGGGCAGAAGCAGCAAAAACAACAGTGTATTTGTTAAACAGAGCCCACTGTTTGCTCTTGATGGAATTACACCACAAGAAGCATGGTCAAAAAGGAAACCATCCATTGCACACCTCAGAGTATTTGGGTGCAAAGCCAAGCATGCACATACCCAAACAGAACAGAAAGAAATTGGACATGAAGTCACAAAATCTCATCTTCATTGGATACAGTGAAGAGACTCTTGGGTACAGACTGATGGATCCTAAGACCAGAAAAGTCTACACAAGCAGAGATGTTGAGTTTTTCGAGAAGAAGGAAGCAGAGACTCCTCCTCCGGACTCGCAAGATGTAGATTTTTCACCAGTTGTAAAAACTGAAGCTAATGTTCCCTCAGAAGATGAAAGTGATGATGGGGATGATGGTGTTGATCAGATAGAACCACAACCCATGGGAACAGGTCAACGTATGCCTAAATGGTGTACAAGTACATTACGAGATGCAAGATTGGATGCTCCACCGGATACATCCACCCCTGGACCACGGACTCGCAGTAAAGCAAGAGAAGAAGTTAACTTTGCTTTGATGAGTAGAGTCATTGAATCAGACGAGCCCTCTACAGTCCAGGAAGCCCTACAGTCAAAAGCTTGGAAAGATGCCATGGATTCTGAATATCAATCAGTGATGAAGAATAACACTTGGCAGCTTGTTGATCTTCCACCAGGGAAGAAACCCATTGGATGCAGATGGATATTCAAAACTAAGTACAAAGCAGATGGGACAGTGGACAAGTGCAAAGCAAGACTTGTAGCAAAGGGGTACGCACAGAAAGAAGGCATTGACTATGAGGAGACATTTGCTCCCACAGCTAAGATCAAAGCGATCGGGATGATCTTTGCTCTATTGCTCGATTTGGATGGAAAGTTCACCAAATGGACGTAAAAGTGCCTTCTGAATGGAGATTTACAAGAAGAAGTCTACATGACTCAACTTTGAGGGATATGTTGTACACAGTCAAGAAGAAAAGGTATGCAGACTCAGGAAATCTCTGTATGGCCTCAAACAGGCACCCCGGGCATGGTACATCAAGATTGATGAGCATCTCGTACAACATGGATTCGTCAGAAATCCATACGATCCCAATCTCTACCTCAAAAAGCAAGGGGGGGAGATGGTGATTGTTGTAGTTTATGTCGATGATCTAGTCATCACTGGCAGTTCAGTGAAGATGATTGATGAAACAAAGAAAGATCTTAAGCGATCATTCGACATGACAGATCTCGGGCTTATGCACTACTGTCTTGGACTGGAAGTATGGCAGAAAGAGAATCATATCTTTGTTTCTCAAATGAAATATACCAAGACAACGCTCGAGAAGTTTAGGATGATGGATTGCACACCAATTGCTACACCTATGGAGAACAGATTACAGTTATCTCGTTCAGATCCATCTCCTGAGGTAAGTGCCACTCTCTATCGGCAGCTGATTGGGAGTCTCATTTACCTGACCTACACTAGACCAGATATCAGCTTTGCAGTGAGCTATCTATCCAGGTTCATGCAGGAACCCAAAATTTGTCATTGGAAAGCAGCAAAGCGCATTTTGAGATATCTCAAAGGATCAGTGGATCTTGGTCTAGAATACAAGAAGAATGAAAACTTCTTCTTGACTGGATATTCGGATTCAGATCATGCAGGTAACATTGATGATAGAAAATCCACTTCGGATTTGTATTCTTTATGGGATCGGACCAATATCATGGGGAAGTAAGAAACAACACTTTGTTTCTCGCTCTTCCACAGAAGCCAAGTATCGTTCTGCGGGGAGAAGGCATGTGTGAAGCGATTTGGCTACGTCGCATACTGGAAGGACTTGGAATACCACAGGACAAACCGACCACCATGTATGTTGACAATGAAGGTGTTCTCAAACTTGTTCGCAATCCAGTTTTTCACGAGAGAACAAAGCACATTGAAGTTCAGGTTCATTTCATACGCGAACATGTGTTGAAGCACAACATCGGCTTGATTTTGTCAGCGGTGAACAACGAGCAGATATTTTCACAAAGTCACTTGCACGTGACAAGTTCGAGTTGTTCAGAGCATTTCTCTCCTCATCTCTTCAGACAATGCACAATTAAGGGGGGGAATGTTAGGATAAATTTTATTATCCTAAATATTAATTATGCATAGTTGAATTATTTAATTAATTTTGTTAATTAAATGGTTATATTGTTATATGGTTAATCAACCATATTTTATGCGTATACATCTTTGTTATATTGTTTTAAACAATATATTTGTTTTTATGTAATTGTTGCTTCCCGGGTGATTTGGAAGCTTGTTTATTCTGGTTTTTGGTTGCACCTGTGCAACTCATTTTCCCGGATGTATTTGGCTGTGCAATATCTATAAATATTGCAGCCTATTCACTGTAATTTTTTAGTTGATTGAGATTAATAAAATTACCTACTCATTTTTGTGGCTAACTCCTTGTGTTCTTACCTCTCTTGTGCCTCAGTCTCCATTTTTATTTTTAGGCACTCAAATCTTTCTAAAAATGGCACCATTGGATAGAGCTCTCTCTCAGCTTTCCAGAAAGGTAAAGTTTTCCTCCTAACTCCTCATATTTTTCAAGTTATGGCTCGGTGGAGTTTTTGTGGGAAATTTTCCCTTAGGAGGCCCATGGCCAATAGGAAGCCACCACGTGGCACCTAGAGTGGTAGAGCGTGGGGAAAATTTGAAAAATTTTCCAAAGACCAAACGGGTAAAAATTCAAACTTTTGCCCGCCGATCCGATTTTGGCCTGTTTTTGCCCTAAATTTTCAAATCGCCATATCTTTCGATCCAGAGCTCGGATTTTCACATTATTTATATCAATGGAAAGCTGGTGAAATTATCTACATGATTTCGGGGTCAATTTTGCATTTTGGTTGAGTTTGGAGAGAGAAAATCAAGAAACACCTCTGGCACGTGGTAATGGCCAGAAATGACGTTTCAACAACCAGTTTTAATGCAAAATGGGTCGCATTCTTCTTCAGCATGGCCAAAAATGTCAGGGCATGGGTTTGTAAGGACGCCCATGCTATTTTAATGCATCTTCATTCAATGGGGAATGGCTTCCATGTTTTTACATGTTTTCTCTCTCCTGGGCTCGACCCATGCATTGTAAAAGCCAGATTTGGCTCATTTTTTGAGGTGGAACATTTTTTTGGATAGCAAGCTTCTTCTTTCACCTTCAACAAGTGATTTTTGCAAGTATCAGACCTTCTTCATGATTGTAACAGGTTTCTGCCTCTTTGATGTTGCAAATGCAAGGATTTTGACAGTGAAAAATGACAGTGCAGACTCTGTGATCAATTTTCAGTCCTTTGTTTGTATTGTCTTGCTTCATTTTAGACCTCTAATTGCATCTTATCAGCTTGTGTATGATGTTTCATGTTGCATTTTATGAAATTGTGTCAATTTGCATGAACAAGAAGTGTTCACCACTCCTTTGGTGTATCACCTATTAGTTTAGTTTCAATTTTTGCACTTTCTATCTCTGTCTCCTTGGAATTTAGAGTAGGATTAGGATTCAAACCTCTGCGGTGTGAAAATAATGAGATCGATCAAAGGATTTTGAGGAACCAGCCTCTAATCTGGAGATTCCTCTCTCATTTTACAAGTCCCACACTTGGAGAGAGGTTTCAATGTTGTGCAATCACACTGGATGCCTAAAACATCAACTTAGAAACCTGATTTGCATCTAGGGGTGCTGCTGATTTGTAACAACAGGTTTGTGAGTAGAATAAGTGATCTCCATCAATTGTGGGTAGTAGAAAACTTAGATATCAAACATATATAGGTGGCTTAGTTTTTTCTTGGTCATCCTATGGGGTTGTAGTCTCCTTGTGTATTGGGTGATTCACTAAATTAGGGGTTGGTTCTCCTTGTAGGGTTGGTGCTCTACTAAACTAGGGGTTAGTTCTCCTTATGGGGTTGGTGCCTCACTAAATTAGGGGTTGATGCTCCTTGTGAATTTGGTGATTCACTAAAATTATTTGATTTGTGTAATATAAGTATATTTTCAGTGGGTTTTCTTCCCCATGAGGGTTTCCCACTTACATATGGTGTTCTTGTGTTGAGTACTTTGTTTCTTGCTTTTGTTGTTGATGTTAAATATTTGAATAAGAACACATGGTTTTGAATATTTTATGAAAAAATTAATTTATGAATGTATGGTTTGGTAAATGAAATAAAAATAAGTATAGGGTTGATTCATCCCCCCTCTCAGTCCCTTATGCTTTCTACAATTGGTATTAGATCATGTCCTTGTGAAGCAAGTTTGGAAACTTGAAGGAGATTCTTTGAAGCACAATCAATGGGTAAGTCTACAGATCTTGTAGAAGCATTAAGGATGAGTAATGAAGTAGCTCAATCATGTATTGAGGCCTATCAAAATTAGGTTAAAATAATGGAGGAAGAGCATGATCAAGCCATCAAGGATTTGAAATCTCAAGTGGAAAGTTTGTCTAATGCCATAAAGGAGAAAGAGGAAGCAGGTTCTAGGTATAAAGACAAATTTAAAGATATTGAATTAGATTTAGAGGATGCTTCTAACATATTGAAAATGTATGGAAATATTGAGAAGATCTCCAAATATCTTGATTGGGTTATTGAAGGTCAAAAAGCCATGGATGACAAAACAGGCCTAGGGTTTCATGGAAAGTATGATGATGAAGCTGGTCTAAGTTCAAAATCATATGTGAAGGTGACTAAGATTAATGATTTGAGAAGTTCTAACCCATTTAGAAAGCATAATTCTATGAGATATGGTTCTTCATTCAATGTATATTGCTTTTTTGTCATGATTTTGGTCATAGAGCTAGAGAATGAAAAAGGAGTTATCCTAAGAATGATATAGCTCTCTTCAAAGGTGAATATTTTTCATGTTGTGAGTATGGTCATATGGCCAAGGATTATGGATGGAATCTAAGAGTTTTTGAACCTAGGATACCCAAGAGTGGTGTTGTATGCTATAAGTGTCACAAACAAGGACATATTACAAAATTTTGTGTCCAAGATAGAACACCAAGAGGTGTTAGCATATTTCAAGCATCAAATAGAATGGTTTTTAAGAAGAAAGTCAGCTCTATAAATGAATACAATAGTGGTATGTCAGATCTAAAGGCCAATAAGGAGATTAGTCAAGTCAAAGAGGTCAAGAACACTATTTATCAGCCTAATCTAGAAAGGTTTGTCAAAAAAGGTTATTGTGGCATTAAGTAAGGATTCAATTCAGGTCAATGAAACATGCTTTCTCTTGTTGAATAATACCATATGTTTCTTTATTTTACAATGCATGAAAAAATTGAAGAAGCTAGGAGTATTGGACACTCCAAAAGGCATAAGGAATGTCAAGTAGTATTTTCATGTGCTTGAGTGTTCTTATCTCTGTAGATGTTTGAGTTTGTTGAAGTGTAAGGTTTTGAGTCGGGGTCATGATGTGTAAGGAGTCATACCATTTTTTTTCTTTATGTTAATGTCTAAGTTTGATTTCTTGTGTCTTTGAAGAGATAGAAAAAGAAAACTTATGTTTGTCTTATGTGTCAAATGTCTTGTTACCATATCTATAAGGTCTCCGTATGATTGTATTATAATTTCTTAGAGAATTGAAATTCCTATTTCAATGCACTCTTGGTACTATCATCTTGTTGTTTGAGTTCATGTCAAGAGTCACATGTTTGTAAGTATGGATTTATCCATAGAGATATGTGCTTCTATAAATGTCCTGATTCTATAAACAAGTTACAAGTATGCATATTTTCTTTGTGAAGTCTGTATAAGAGTAAAAAGTGTCTTTGAAGTCCCTTATGGTGTCAAGGTGATGTTTTCATAAGGAACATGAATGTGAGTCTAGTCTATCAAACTAAGAAATTTGTCATGTCCTTGAGTAATGGATTATATTTGTCAGAAGTCATTTAGTATGTCTACAATTGTGTAAGTTTGTGATGTTCCTTTGTAATTCCATAGACATGTATCCATGCTTGTTCTAAGTCTCAAGTTCTAGGAATTTTATCTCAATGGTATATTCAGTAAGCATGTTAATTTTGACAAGGTATTAAGTGAGGCATGAAGACCACTTTACAATTGCTCAAAGACAAGTAAGGATAGAAATTTATTGCTACATATGTTGGTTTTCATAGTCAAGTATCAAATTAACAAAGGTGATGTTACGCTTCCTCGAGGGAAGAAAAGGAAAAATGTGAATTGTGTTAGTTTAATACAACTATATTTTGTCAATTCATGGGGGCATGAAAGTTGGAGGATGAATCCTTATTTGTATATACATGTTAAGTGGTGATGTCATGTTATCAAGAAGCTCGTTTATGATCATAAGATGTCTTAGGTACTAAAAAAATTACATGATGATATATTTGTCAAGAAAATAGGTCATACTATGGAGTGAATGTCATGTATTCATGTTTGTAATGCTCATCCATGGAGCAACAAGGGGAGTATGGTCTATGAAGTGATAATCCTCAGTTTTCCTAAAAAATTAGGTTTTTGCACCATTGTGTGTTGAATAACAAGATTTAACTAATACTCAAGGGTATTTATATGCTAAATTTATAGAACAAGGTTTTACTACAGGACCACAAGAAGTAATGAGTCACAAATTAGGGTTTACAAGTTTTGATGCATATAGCATGTTTTCAATATGATAATTTTTCAACATGAGAGATCTACAAGGGTTATAGATGGAAAAATAGAATAATGAGGTCTTGTCTCGTAATATAGGTATTGTGTAAGGGTTATTAGGGCCTAAAATAAATGGATACAAGTATGATCATGCAATATGAAGATGTGTGTTGAAGATTAATAATATAGGCTAGAATGGGAAGAATTTATAGGTCTATATGGAGACTGTGAATTCCAAATCTGGTTACAAGGAGTATAGTGGAGCATATGCGGATATAGAAGATGAAATATTTTTGGTTTGAATGCATATATAAGAGGTTAAGCTAATACAAAATGAAAAGGTATAGTCAGTGTTTACAGTAGTACAAGTGCGCAAGTATCAAAATATGTCTCAAGAGTGTCAAAGGGATTATGTCTCTAGATTTCCATCTATGTCATGTAATGGTGTATTGTTCTTAAATTTTGCATCATCATGGGTGTGAGAAAATATGTCATATTGCTTAATACATTGATATTTTTGTGAAAGGTATTTTTTTATCAATCTTGTGTGAGTATATTCTGTGGAAGAGTTCTTAGGGTCTGCATTATCATCATACATTTTTAAGTCTCAAGAAGGTATGAAAAGTTGTGTATGTTCAAGGTATAGTCTCCTTGACCTAAAATAGAGTTTGTGAAGTCTGTATTGGTGTCTCTAGACCATGAAGTGATGTAAAGTTTTGTTGAGTTCTGTCAAGAGATATGGTCATTGTTATTACGTGCAAGGAATATGTTGTTTTTATGTTACTTGGTCCGAGTGTAATGCTCTTAGTTGGTCTTTGTCAATGAAAAATAGTCATGAAAATTTTATTATGGAGGTTGAACTCTTCTCATTTTGTAAGGTTCCAAGACTTTAGGGTTTGAAAAGCTTAAGGATCTATAAGTATTATCTCCGGGACTTAAAAATATTGTGTTGATGGATTATAAAGAACATATTTAAAGTGTCTCGATGAACAAATTATGGGGCTACGGGAAGATCTAAGTCGGTTTACGGATTGTTATAAATAAATAAAAGTGTTAATGAATCCACATGTTGTATGTAGTCGAGAATTTGATTATGCATCATGGATAAACTCTTCATGATGGCTATTCTCTATAAGGTAAATGAATGTGTTTTTAAGTCCATAAATAAGTCAAAAAACATAGCCTGATGTTTTCATATAAGGTTTGTTTCAGATACCTTATCTTTAAGAAGTCTTGGAGCTTGAGCTTGAGATAAAGTATGTTTAACCATGAATATTGTCATATTCTACAAGTGATTATGCACTAAATGACAGTGAAAGCTACAAAAATTCTATGAGCTCTACAAGATGAAGAGTGTCTCAAATGATGACCTACGAGGTTGGAAAGGAGTATCCATGGTTTTTATTGAGGTATGAGTATGCTAATTTTTTTCCTCAAGTATGTGTTACTACCATTGGTGTGGGATCTCAAAGGATGAAAATGAAGGATGTTCTCAGTCACAAGTAGGCGAGTCTGTGGATTAGGAAGGGCATAATATTTGAAGGTTCTTATTGACCCTTCTAGGTAATGTTTTTGAATTAAATGGTATTCTCTAAGGAAAAATCTATGAGGTTCACAAGAAGTATGTATATTATTGATAAATACTTGGCAAATCTAGCTCATGGAACTTAATAAAATGAGAAAAGATAATATGCTTAGGTTTAGAATGGTATTACTACGTATGATAGTGATTGATGAACATAGAAGTATAGTTACAAGAATTAAAGGATCTCTTTAAGCTTAATGAGCTCCATTACATTATTATAGGAATCATAAGCCTTGAATTTGGTGGTAGAGATGTATAAGGAGTTTTTAAAAATTGGAGAAGCATGTGTTAGACTTGGATCAATTATGAGAGATGCTACAAGTTTGAGTGCACCCTCTAGAGGAAGTGAATACATGGTAACCTTGATCCATATGATCTAAATGGCTTTAGATTTATGAGAATGTTGAAAATATTATTAACCATAGTTAGATAAGTGCTTTGAGTAAAATGACAAGATGATGTATCACAATGAAAAGCGTGAAATATATGATAAAGAAAAGTGTGTGATGTTAAATGTAACAGAGAAGTCTATAGGATTTGAAGTTTGTGATGAGAGGTATGCTCTGAAATGTTATTACAGGTGTGTATAAAGTCTCTTTATGACCAAGGGAGCTTGAATAAGATTTCTATATTATGATATAGGTGTTTTCAAGGCCATCCAAGGTATGAAGTAGGTGTTTTCTCCAAGTCCTGGGTTTTTTTTTTTTTTTTTTGGATTATGAATTCTTTATCTCTACCAAAATTGAATGTTAAGGACTGAGAAAGTAGTTTAGGACCTAGCAAAAGTGGTCAAGATGATTTCTATCCATGATAGCAATGTGAATCACTCAAATTTTTGCTTTTGAGATAGATCTTGTGGTCTTGAGTATAGGGGGAGTAATGGTTTTTTGATTCATAGGTTGCATGAAGTTTGGGAGAGTATCTAAATTGGTCCTAAATGCATTGAGAAGTCTGATTAGTGATTTTGGTTCTTGAGACATTTAGTAAGAAATAAAATGCATGACTATGCTAGTTCTATGCCTAGAATTGTTGAGTATACCTAAGAATGAAGGTATGATGATTTGATATGTTCTTTCATGACATTTTTGGCATGTTCTCAGTATGTATGTCTCGGAGAATGGACTGCTACGGTTGACTCTTGAAGGAAAAAATAGGGATTTAGATGAAAATGTTTGATTTTGCATGACTAAAAGCAGTATGATGGTATTTTTGGCTCAAAAAAGGTAAGATGATGCTTTTTCATGCCTTATTGATGATGTTCAGATGTTGTAGATGCTTGGCTCGGGGGCATGGTGATTACATGTTTGCAAAGAAGGAAAAATCATTTTTAGTGCAAATTTCAAGGTCTTGAGCTTGTTTGAGATCTTTGGTTGATGTTTCTAACAAAATCATGATGTTATGAAGTTGTGGGAGATGAATATTATGCAATTATAGTATGTCTTTGTCATTAATGTAAAAAAGGGGAGAAGTTCAAGTAGTTTTCCATCAATGACAAAGGGGAGATTGTTGGCATGTGGTCCTATAGGTGTTTTCATTGATGAAAAACCACATTAATGACAAATTGGATTATGGAGAACAGGTTTTGAGAGTTATTAGGCACTCACGGAAGTTGCGCATGATACAGATACAGGTGATTGGTCATGTTTTAGGTGTTCATTTGAAGCAGATATGCATTTTAGGAGGTATGATATTGAGCTTTGGAGTTATATGAGCTCATGGCTACATGAATTCATGTGAATTATGGTATAACATGTATGTTTGGGTCATTTTTAGTGATTTCATGATGATTTATAGAATTCTTTAGTTGACCCTAGCTTCTACAATGTGAAACCCTAAGGAGTAGTTATGCAAGTCTTAGTGTCTAGAGAGTTTGATGTATGGTGATGAAATTATGATTTTTGAAGATTTTATTTTAATGTTTCATGGTGTCTTGACAAAAAAATTGAGGTTTCCATGATGTGAATTTATCAAGATATGTTAGTTTTGGTGAGACATGGTAGATAACTAGTGCATTTCCGGCTCGAATTCAATCTTCCGATGCTCACCCTGAATTGTGTGCTTTGCATGGGACCTTGTGGATTTCAAGAATTTTTATTAATATTATTATAAAAGGTTTCACAAAAATAATGATTTTATTTCATCATCAGGTTTTATGAATGAATGTTAAGAAGGTAAACAACTAGTTATGGGTTTGAAACCCTAGCTTGAAAGTGATATGCAAGAAACTCTTACTAAATGACCAAAATTGTTTCCTCATGCATAGATGATGATTGGAACATGTAGAATAATCCTTAATATTTCCATAAAGGTATGGTAGAGGTCATGGTGATGAGTGGGCCCCACTCAAATAGGTCAGTTTATGAAGAAGAGTGTTTTGGGACAAGGTTGTCTAAAGGAGTTACATGCTAAATTTTTGTTTTATGATTTATGTGATTTTTCTTGATGTCAAAGGATTTTTAGGATATTTTGATGTAGGTACATGGTCAAATGAGCTTCATTTAGGTTGACTGGTCAAAGGGCAGTTTTGAGGCCATAAAAAGTAGTGTTCAATAAAGTGAGCATAACTAGAGCTACAGGTGGAATTTTGAGATGATTCAAAAAAAATTAAAAGATGATTTAGAGATATTTATAGTGATATGAGTTTTTCTCATGATGACAATCTTTGGATAATAATACTTATGCTAGTATAGGACAAGATGTGCTTTGTTGAAAGCTTTGAGTTGTTTTAAGCATGAGATGGATTAGGTGATGTTTGTTATCACCTGGAGAGTGCATAGGGATGAATTTGGCATAAAATTAATCCATTTATAATTCTTTAATATTCCTATAAATGTTTTTATCAGCTAATCTTTGAAAACAACTTTTTGGGAAGGTTGATTTGGTGAAGACAAAAGTGATTGTGGTTTGAGTAGGTGAGTGTTTCAAGGATTCTAACTTTATTATAAGTGTTATACAGGTTTTGTAATTTCCATCAAGTGTTTACATGGAATTATTTGGTTTTTTAAGTAATTTGGTTTCACAATGAGGTTTATAGGGTCTTGAAGGGTGTAGGAAACAATAGTTTTGAGAAGTACAAAGAACATTGGGCCCATTAAATGAAATAATTTGATTGTTTGAGATAAATTGAGACCATGTATGATGTTTAAATATTAATTTAAACATGTTTGGTGATTTATGGGTCATGAATAAGTATGATTTTTATGTTAGGGAATTTTTCTCTTTGTGCCCATAGGGATTTGAGCATTTTTGTAGCATGAAATGATGTTTTTGGCTAGGCCAACCTACTTGGGTCACTTATGACTATTATGATTTGAATTTGGTATGTTTTTATGATGTATGGGTCAAGCCAAAGGATGGAAAATGTTTGTGTTTTAATTTGAAATGAAGAGGAGCTTATAAAATCATTGTTTTGGGTGCTTTTTGAAGCTAGTCATGCATGGGTGAAAAGTGTGACCCATAGGTGCATGAATTGTAGGTATGTGTGAATCATTTGAAGACTAAGGAATATAATGATAGGTTAAGGAGGATCATATAGCATGTTTTCAAGAGTTTAGATCCAAGTGAAGTTGAGAAAGAAGAAGATAGAGCAAGTTTGATGCCCTAGGGTATGAGCTAGGGTTTGTGAGTTGAATAAGTGATCTCCATCAGTTGTGGCAGCTAAAAAAATAGATATCAAACATATAAAAGTGCTTGAGTTGGTTCTTGGTCATCTTAGGGGTTGTAGCCTCATTTTGGAGTGGGTGATTCACAAGATTAGGGGTTTGTGTTCCTTGTAGGGTTGGTGCTCCTTGTGGGGTTGATGCCTCACTAAATTAGGGGTTGGTGCTCCTTGTGAAGTTGTTGCTTCACTAAATTTATTTCCTTTGCATAATATAAATAGATTTTCAATGGGTTTTCTTCCCCATGAGGTTTTCTCACTTACATATGGTGTTCTTGTGTTGAGTACTTTATTTCTTGCTCTTGTGGTTGATGTTAAATATCTTAATAAGAACACATGGTTTTGAATGTTGTATGAACAATATAATTGATGAATATATGGTTGGGTAGATGAAATACAAATAAGTGTAGAACTAATTCACCCCCTCTCAGTCCCTTGTGATTCTAACACCTTTCTCATCGGGGTCTCTTGACTTTCTTGTTATTATTGTTGATGTACCACGGCCAGTTATTACCTTCTCGAATCATGATTATCATGCTACATTTTATTCTAATCTGTTACATATTAATGCTTCTATTAGAACCTATCCTATCAATAATACTATGGTCTATCCATTAGCTCTTACAAATGTATGGTCCATTGCACTTCTTGTAGTTATTAAATTCCCAACATCATTAATTACATTTCCAATTCCTAATTCTTATGGTCATGTCATTCTTCCCATCATAGTTGGGTGTCTTACCATCTTTACACCATTTCTTGTTACCTCTGAAATCGTCAAATGTGACATGCTCTTAGGTATTCCTTGGCTCCATTCACATAGGATATCCCTTCCATACATCACTTATGTCTCAAGTTCCTCCATAACAAACAAGTTGTCACCATCAAAGGTATTCCACCTCACACACCGTTTCCTCGACCCACTCATGATGATCTTTATGCATCATCCAAGACATTTCATCCTCTTGCATGGATCACATCCTAGTCCACTCCTACACCTACCTCTCCTATTCATATGTGGCCTCATGTGCCTCCTAAGTCTAAATATAGTTTTACACCTAGTTCTCCTATTTGCGCACAACCTACATCTCAACCTTGTCATCCTCATCGGTCCATTAGTCCACCTCGTCGGCCTAATTCCCCTACTCAAGCAACCATTTCTCACATATGTTCTCCACCTCCTTATTCACATCAGTCTCATTTACATGCACATAATTACTCTCCTACACCACCAACCTTAGATCATTGTCACATGCCTTTGTCTCCTTGAATATCATGTGGAGGGCCCTCACCCTTTACCATCATTAGATATTTTTCACTCCTCGTTGTAGACAAAAAATCACACAATTGGTTACATTTCTAGGTCCTAAAATCACGCTAGCATTTACATGATTCCTAAGAAATAAAACTACGTGTTGATAACTATATTTGGGATTTTTATTTGTTTCTTGTTTTCTATTTGGTCTTACATACCCTACAGGCTAGTTAAAATTTTACTAAGTTATCTTTTATGGCTCCAAACACCGGTTCCCATCTTGTGTCCCCTCTTGGCGCCCTAACTCTTTTTCACCTTACTCGCTCCTTTTGGGTCTCTTTTATCTTTTGGGAATATTTTTCACTTATGGGTCGGCCTTCTAGTTGTCAATTATGAAATTCAAACAAGGGAATCATATAAATGCATAGTTATGTGTTCAAAATAAAGTACCAAGTACTAAACATTATGACTATCACCTAAGCTTGAATTTAAAAGGAACATAAAGCACTTAAAGGCATCCATATAGCATCCATTCAAGGGACAATGGCTGCAACAACTCGCATACACAACATAAGAAGGGTAAGGTCATTCTATTTGATCCACACATTTTAATATATTGCTAAATTCTAGCTACATCACGCTATCAAGTGCAACTCACACAAGGAATCCTAGGGTGCAATTTCTACACACATTCATAAGAACTACATGGATTTTCAGATGTAGTGTATCGCTCGGTTGTAATTAAACTCTCGATGTGACCATTGAGGTCATTCTAACTTCCCATTCTAGATATTTATTTTTAGGTTTGATGGAGTTTATGGGTTTGTGTAGGTAAATTTCTATTTTGTTGGTTACATGTACTTCTAGAATTCAAAGAGCGACCATCAAGTGATCAACAAGAAATAGTTGTGATACCTTAGCAACACAATGAAACCATATCCAAAGCACGCATAGTTACAAGCACCTAGATCCAGTCACCAACACCTAGACGCCCCTGGACCCTACTGTGGATGCCCATGTTTGAATTTGTTCATGTGTTGTAGAATTTATAATGAGAATTTACAATACTCTCCCCAGCCTATTTAGCAATTTTCCCATTCTAAATCAGTTCTAGATTGAGCATAAATCAGCTACGTTTCTTCATATATCTCTTGTGCTTAGGGTTTCATATTTACATCTTAGTTTGCTTGTGACATTCATGTATTTTATCATTTATTTTAATAATTGACTTTATAATATTATATTTAATTAATTCAAAATAAATTAAATCATTTGGTGAACCCGACGAGAATTCAAACATTCTTGGATCCTCACTTCTACCTAGCCTCAATATCCTAGCATTCTCCCACCATGGATGTCTCCATCCATGCCTTTTTACTGAGCTCATGGTGATTGTGAGACTAAAATCAATTCTTTCTCGGTTAATCGACATCCCTCCCAATACTCCTTCAGACTATGTATATCAACATTTCATAGTAGTATTTTATACCCATCAAGAGCATATTAATTTCACATCTGATGCAATCACCCCTCTTTCTGTTTTTGACAATGATCCTCCCCTTTATATCCAAGCTTGCATCTATAACATTGGAGTTAAGCGAGCACTAGTTGATAATGGATCCGAGCTCAATCTTTGTAATTTCACATTTATTCAATAGCTTGGCCTTTCCTTAGTTGATGTCATCCCCTCATCCATTTCTCTTCATGGCTATGATTCTAATACATGTCTGTGCATGGGCACTATCACCTTACCTCTAAACGATGTTCCCAAAATTGTTCCTATTGTATTCTTTGTTATCGATGCCATAATTCAGTTCAATCTTACTTGGTAGGCCATGGCTTCATGCCATACAAGCTATTTCTTCTACATTTCATTAGTGTGTTAAATTCCTACATGATGGATATTAACATATCATTACTACTGACCCTGACCCATTCAAGTATTTATGAGTAGACCCAATCATTACATTGTTTATGCTAGTTCTATACCACAATGTCGGTCATCCCCATACTCTTCTTACTTATGCCACCCTTAAACCTACCTTTGATACCCCTACACATACCAATGATGACCTACCACCGACATGCTTCCCCTCTAAGGAACTATTTATATATTGGATATTATGACACCTACTTCATCTATTAAAGTTCACTCTGCGTTGACACTTCCTCCTTTCACATGCACTCTTTTTATACATGACTCTTATTGGCCTCATATTCCACTTGACCCTACTTTCTCTGATACTATTTACACACATGATACATTGGCTTAGCTAGGATTCACACTTACTAATCTCCTTTCTCCACCTCACTCTCCTCACCTTTATCGCATATGTGTATTCATTACTCTTGCTTATGGCCTTCGTGTCTTTCATTTGACAATATTTCTTGCACACACTCCTCATTCCTCTCCACTCGCACTTGGGAATTCTGGCTCGATTACATTGGTGGAACATAAGATCCCAATCATATTGATATCACATTTCCCTTACCTTTTGAATATGTCTTTATATGCAATTACTCCTTCTTGGGCTATTCTCAAAATCTCACTCGATGGTATGCACATGATTTTCCTCAACCGCCTATTATTAATGAAGAATATGTTATGGGAATGTACAATTTATGTCATGTAAAATCTTTATATGACCAACCCCACACTATTACCTATCACTTATCTAATTTGTATCCTATTAGCTACTACCTTGACACTAATGACAATCTATACAAGTTTACTTGATACTTCTCTATATCACATGTTTGGTGGGCATCACGATTTCTTCTTCCCCCTCCCCCTCCTAGTATCATCAATTTTATATAGTATCTATTATCACGCTTTGTGCTTCATACCTCATTTTTCTTAATGCACTAACACATCTTCATACACACACCTTGTGTCGTCATTACCCTATGATGCACTCTATTTCCATGGTTCATACTTGACTATTAAGGGTCTAAATCTGAAATGAACTTCATTGAATTCACTTTTCACGCTCTATGCTTCATGATATATCTTTCTATCACACATTCTCAAACCATTTCCCAATGATGCACTTGTATTCTATAGTTAATTCTTGATTTGTTGAGGGGGTATTTATAAATGAACCTCATTTCATACACATCCATTGGGGGCACACTACTCCTACCACCTTCACACTTTACATTCTATTATTTCACACTCATACACTACATTTACATATCTTGGTTGCACTTATTCTTTCTTGCTTATAATATTACATGATGTGCTTTACTTACTAGGTTAGTCAAATACTCAGTAATGTCATTACCTTTCTATATATACACATGTGTGTCAACTTGGTCTTTTGACATGAATGCAAATCTCTTACAAGTTCTTACATGCTATAATGATGTTTGGTATTGTACCTTTTACCAGTCCCACTAAGGCTCTTGATCGAATTTACCTTTACTACTCTCACACATTACATGTGTTATTGTTTCATCATTTACTATTTCTACTTTCTAGCACATTACTTTCCATTGATACATACATGCCTTGACATACTATTTATCTTTCTAACATGTTAACAGGTGTTTCATGTGTAGCATTTGCTTTGCATGTCTATTTACAACCTTGACTATCTTATACACTTTTTTTGATCTGGTTTTCTTCTATATGTTATTGTTTTGTGGGATATGTCATATGTCTTGTATGCTCATTGTATGCTTTTGGCTACTTCATCCTTTATTGTCTTGTGACATTGTGAGTGATGTCCCATGTTTGAAACCCACTTTTCATGGTCCACTTTGTTTGTACACTTTCTTGTTACATTGTCATATTTTTCATGTTTGTTACTTTTTTTGCTAACACTTGTTACTAGCCACTTTGTTTGCATGTGCCTTAGTTTCTATCATGCACATCCCCTGCCCCCTAGAGGTATCCACTTTAGTTCAACATCATGTCCTCTCTTTTACATCACACACTCCTACAAACATTGCATGCACCCAAAATGAGGGGGCATACATTAGGTGAACAAATCATCCCTACAATAACTCAAAACTACAATAGAGCACAACACAAAGTATAGGAACATAACAATAACACGGTCATAAAATGGCCCACAACTAGACTAGGGTCAAAATCATAGCATAGACACTAGCGCCTAGACTCGAGACAACAATTTTGGGTGCATGTGTCCTCTCTTGGCGTTAATGTCCTAGGGGCACACACAATCATCTTCTTAGATCAACACAATTCACGAAGCCTTGAGTAATTCTACGATTATAGGAAAAGTCCTCATGTTATAGAATACATTTTATCTCCTTCAATCAGTAGAACTCATAACTAATTTAGAACAACAGGATAACGGGAGAAAATAAGGTTTGTACCATATACAATGGTTCTTATCAAGAAGAGTCTTGGATGGAGAGTAAATGCAAGACCTCTCTCCCCAACACTTTCTCTTTGTCGTGAGATCACCCAAAAACTTTTCTTAGCGTGATATTGCCCAAAAAGACTCACACTTGGTGTGAGATTACCCAAAAACTCACACTTCACTTGAGATCACCCATAAAACTCACTCTTGGCATGAGATCACCTAAAAACTCACTTTCAGCATGAGATTGCCCAAAAAAATTACAATTGGCCTAAGATCACCTAAAAAAATTGCTCTTGGCATGATATCACCCAAAAAACTCGCTCTTCACATCATTTCAGGACATTTTTCTATCTTTTACACTCTTTTACATTAGGTGTACACTTTCCTTTACACACTTTCACATACTTTTACATATTTATGCACATTTTTCTCCAATTTATCATATACGAGGACTTTGACTACATTCTTGCTCTTCTTTTGCAGGTTTTCCTTATAAGAAGCAATAAATACAAGCACAACAATGGGTACAAAAAAACACATACCCTTCACCCCTAGGGTCACTTTCCTTTCCTAGTGTCCACACTTCACATCTCCGCATCATTCTACGCTTCACTTGTCCACTCGACAAGCTCTTTGCCACATGATCTACATGATTATCTAGTATGCATCTTCTATCTACTTTATGTTATTGAGTATTAACTCAAAACATAAAGTGAGGGAAAATGTAGACACAAATTCAAGCACTTGGGTACATTTTTAGGTCCTAAAATCATGTTAGCATTTACATGATTCCTAAACAAGAAAACTAGTGGTTGACAACGATGTTTTTCCTCTTTTCTTTGTTTCTTGTTTTCTATTTGGTCTTACATATCCTTTATCACATTAGAAATTTTACTTAGTTATCTTTTATGGCTCTAAAAACCATTGTCCATCCATTACAATAGTTCCCAAGTGCTCATGTCCCCTCACGGGAACCCCGACCCTTTTTCACCTTACTCACTCCTTTTGGGTATTTTTTATATTTAGGCATATTTTTCACTTACAGTTCAGCCTTCTAGTTGTTAATTACTAAATTCATACAAGGGAATCATATAAATACATAGTTTTGTGTTCAAAATAAAGGACTGAGCACTAAGCATTACTACTATCACCTAAGTTTGCATTCAAAAGTAACCTAAAGCACTTCAAGGCATCCATCTAGCATCCATTCAAGGGACCAAGGCTGCAAAAAATCTACATACAAAACATAGGAAGGGGAAGTTCATTATATTACATCCACACATCTTACTACATTGCTACATTCTAGCTACAACTCGCTATCAAGTGCAACTTGCACAAGGGCATCCTAGGGCATAATTTCTACACACACTCAAAAAAACTACATGGAGTATGAGATGTAGTGAAGTGATCAGTCATAATTTCACTCTTGGGGTGACCGTAGGGGTCAATCTAACACCCCATTCTACATCTTTCTTTTAGGTTTGATGTGGTTTACGGGTTTGTGGGTTTGCATGCGGGTAAATTTCTATTTTACATGTTATAGGTACTTCTAGCATTCAAAGAGTAACCATCAATGATCAACATAAAACAATGACAACACCCTAGTGACACAACGAAACCATATCTAAAGATTTTGCATAGTCACAGTGCCTAAATCTAGTCACCGGTGCCAGTGCCCCCTGTCATGCCATGGGTGCCCATCTAGTTCTGTTTGTGAGTTACAAAATTTATACTAAGCATTTATGAAACTCTTCCTATCTGTTGAAATATTATCAGTTCATATCGATTCAGTTAAGCATATATCAACAAAGTCTCTTCATCTATCTCTTGTTCTTAGGGTTTCATATTTATGTCTTAGTTTTCTTTTTCATTCTATATTTTATATTTTATTTCAATAATTGAATCTGTAATATTCTATTTAATAAATATAAATTAAATTGCATCACTCACACACTTGACACTCTCTCCACCCTTCTAGTACTATTAATTCTCTCTAGTTTCTACTTTTAAACTGCATGCTCTATGCTCCATGTCTATAGTTCCTAAAGCATCCTCACTTCATTAGTACACATCTTATACCATCATAGCCCTATAACCACCTCTCATGCTATGGTTCACACTTGATTGAGGGCACACTACATCAATGAACCTCACATTACACACATACCACTTTGTAATTCATGACATATCATTTCTATCATCTACTCGTAAAAATACACCCATCTCTCGATGACACACTCTTATTATATGGTTCATTCTCAATTCTTTGAGTGGGAATTTATAAATGAACCTCATTTCATACACATCCACTACAGGAAACATGTCTCCTTCCATTTTCACATCTTACATACCACACCATCACACTCATACAACATTTTCATATCTTGGTTACATTTATTCTTGTTATTTTATACTACTTACATCTTACACTTTACTTACTATGCTAGACAGATTCTTAGTATGTCATTATCTTTATCATATATACATGTGCATTCACTTGGTCTCTAGAAGTGAATGTAGATCTCTTACAGCTCCTTACATGAGGCACAATCTTGGACACTGAATCCCTTTCTAGTCCCACTTAGGCTCCTAGGGCATCTTCTTTTCTATTATCATACTTTTCTACATCACAATTTCTATCGTGATATTTGTTGGGCCATTAAAAGTGGCGAGTACCTTAGGTGTGGAGCCTTGTGGCAAAGCATAAGCAAGGCGTGAAGTCACGTGTAGAAGTAGTGATTTGAGAGGCATGAAGGATCACACTCGGATAGGATGGAGTTAGGACTTGTTGAGTTTTGGTCAACAGGAAAAAGATGTGCATATGGAGTGAATGGAAAAGTGGCAGATACAAATGTGGATAAGCTATGGATACTTGCAATTCAAGAAAAGGATATTCTAGGGAATCATTATGGTTATCATGAGAGGATAAGGAGTCGAGGTTATTAAGGATTAGCTAGCACATGCATTATAGAAGGCACTTAATTGAGGGAAACACATGGTGACATCTGGCATATTCCTAGGTAGTGGTAGAGCAATCATAAGAAGATTCTTGTAGGCTTTCGTAGATGATGATGGATGGTTAGGAGAAGATTCCTTCAGATGCTTGATATAGAGGGTCTTTCTAGATAAGGAAGGGAGATAGGAAGTGGAGGGTGTGTGTGGAAAAATAGATGTAATGGTGAGCTCTGTGATTTAAATAAATATCTACTAGTATGAACATAAAAATAAAAACAATGGAACTCTCTTGATGTACTCTTGGCTACCATACTTTTTTCTTATGAATATAATGAATTAATTTTGTAACACTTTTGTAATGGATATTGATCTATGTATTTTTCCTTTGAGTTCATGTGGGTGTTATGGGTTTTCTTGATGATGCACATGGGTTGGTTCTACTTTCCTTTAGCTGATCATGTTAATCCATGTTTGGAATGCATTTAGGCTAGGAGTTAGTGTTTACATCTTGAATTCCATGAATGAATGCACTTGTTTCTAGTTATATTACATCCTCATGTTAAGAAGGAACGTTCTCATGAGGCTCACAAAAAAGGGACTCAAGCCCCTACGCGCACTTGAGTGAGCTTCCATGCTAAGATTGGATGATATGTCGAAGTGTTTGGGATTGGTTGTTGAAATAGGTGGTGATAATAGAGACTAAATTTTGGTTATTACTAGGACCTCTTTTCAAAGTTATTGTGAGAATGATGCATGATGACAGAGTGCTTGACCTTGGACAGTGTCGAAGCATGGCTTAAAAGCACGGAGGATGAGTTTTATTAGATATTTAGTACCAAATATAAGTTTGATGCATGTAAATGAGTATAGGAACATCTGTATCATGAGCTATATGAGACCTTCTTTTTCTTTCCAAAGGAGTTGCATGAATGGATTTTGGTGTATGCATCTAGATCAAGTTGGTACTATATGTAAATGAGATAAAATTACCATAAATGAAAGATAACAAACAAACATGCAAACCTTTACAAAGACCTTTTGTGCAAACCTCGGATAAGGGTCTCCTGTGAAACCTTGCAGAATGAATGTCAAAAGTGTTTTATGGGTTCTCTTGAGTGCTCTCCAAAATTTGAAGGTAAAATGCTACAGACACAGTTTAACAGAGTTTTTGTGCTTCAAATTCAAGAGATATTGGAAGGAAGGTAATCTTGTAATTTATAGAAATAAAAGGTAGTTGGAATTGGTTACATAGATAAATGAACATGCTAAAAATAACATTATGGGCAGTTGCAATAGTGTTGGGGGCAATAATGAAATTAATTACAAAAAGTTGCATCCGGAAAGGTGGTGGTAAGTGGATTTTAATTTCCCCACCTTCCTAGGATTTTAGAAGTGCAATTAACTAGGGTAGTCAAAGTGGAGTCTAAGCGAGTTTGATCAAGTGGTAGATGACTAGGATGTGCACACACTTAATTAATTATTTATTTAATTAATAAATAATAATTAATTTATCCAAAGGGGTAAAAAGGGTACGTGGGATTAATTTAATTAATCCAAAGGGGTACAATGTGTATTAATTAATCAATTCAACTAATTAATTGCATATGGCTGAATATTAGGGTGTATTATCATAATACTGGGAACAAGTGAAAAATGAATGTAAATTTGGGGTGTCTACATTTTCCCCTCTTTAAAGTGGTATTGCGCAGAGCAATAGAGCTTTTAAGATAGTAGGACGCATGCGAGATCGGCGAGTGAAAAGCTGTGAAGTATTGGGATGCCCCAAAGCGGGATAGTAGAGGAATGCCCCCTAAAGGGGATGGATGACGTAACAAGGTGGAAAACCTGCTTGATAGGAAGAAAGAAAGGGATTAGAACAAGGATGGGAAAGGATTGTGTTCGTAGCATGAGCATTATTTGGAGAGTAATTTTTAGAGCAACCTAATTTTTGTTGTTGCACAATAGAGTTGTCACCATGATTATGAAAGAATCAAGATGGTTAACCCAAATGCATGTAAAAAAACACACACAACAAAGAAAAGATAAAAAGGAAAACAAACCCAATATATAAAGTAGGTGTCGGCATCAGGGTTATAAAGGAACCAAGATGTGATCACACTACTTGTAAGTGGTCCAAAAAGAGTAAACATCAACAACATAACACAAATTTGAAAAAGAAGACAATCAACTATGCCCCTAATGTGTGCCACAATGATGATTAAGTAGATACAAATGCTCCCAAATGGGAATAGGATCAGACTAGAAGAGTTGAGTTAAAGAACCTCCTTATGAAATTGTTGAATCCATTTTTCAAATGATCGAAGTTGAAATTTCCCCAAGTGAAATTATATCACAAAGGAAAAACAATTGTGTGACTTGCCCCAAGTAGAGTTAGCATATCATGCAAAGGGAAGAAAGTGATAATTGTAAAATTGGCACGAGCACTAGAGTAATAGATAAAAGTATGATGTTTATCAAGATTGTATGGAAATGTTGAATGATTTACTTCAAGGGTTTTCCAATTGTATGATTTCTATGAGAAGTGAATGTTTGTTCGAATTTTTGTGATTTTTTTCTATATTTTGTGATTTTTGAAATATTTGATTTTTTTAGATTTTCACAAGTTTGGAAATACAAATGCAAACAAAAATGAAGACATTCAATGGCTTAAATAAACCGGAAGAAAACACAACACATGCAAATGACAAAAAGATATAAAATAAGCAATAGAAAGAAACCCAATATGAACAGGAAGGAACCACACCAAAGTTATATGTGAACTAGGATGTGAATAAATTTCCTACAATTTGTCTATGAGCGCATTCTAGGTACACAGAGTACTGGTTATTCGAACTATCACACATAAAAAACTAAGCTAAGAATAGACAATACAAAATTCCATATGTACAAATGTATGGCCACATCTTCAACCATATTATCTATCGGTTTGGCCTCAACCCACTTGGTGAAATACTCAGTGGCGGGTATAATAAAAGTATGGCCATCGGAAGATGTGGGCTTTATTTTTCCAATTAAATCAAGTCCCCATTTTGAAAAAGGCCAAGGTGAAGTAATAGGCTACAAGGCTTGGGATGGTGCATGAATGAGATTACCATGTTTTTGGCAAGCCTAACATTTCTTCACAAATTTGCATGCATCTTCCTCCATTGTGGGCTAGTAGTATCCAATACATAAAATATTCTTTGCAAGGACTATTCCACTAGTATGGGCACTACAAATACCTAAATTTACTTTAGCTAGCATCGATTAGCTTCATCCTGATTGAGACATATTAAGAGAGTCCCATCATAGCCTCTTCGATACAAGGTGACAACAAGAAGGGTGTAGTATGAAGCACATTGTTCTAAGTCTCTTTTATTAGATGAATTAAAATTAGGAGGATAGGATTTAGTTTGAATGAAGGTGTATATATTGTGGTACTAGGGATGATCAGGACCAACAATCTCACAAACCATGGTGGACTCCAGTAATTCGTATGCGGGCACCAAAATATGTTCAACAAGGAACTTGTTGTGAGTTTGATTAGTGTCGAATGAAAGAAGGGAAGCGATATTTGTCATGGCATCTACTACTTTGTTTTGTATGCGAGGAATTTGTTCAAAATTGATAATCTGGAAATACCCTCTAAGGTTATCAACCATTCTTTTATAAGGTAAGAGCTTTTCATCTTTTACCTGATATTCTCCATTAACTTGATTAATGACTAGAAGAGAATCACCAAGAACTATCAATTCTTATAGGCACCATGAGATAGAAAATCCTAAGCCTGCTATCAATGCTTCATACTCTGCTATGTTATTTGTGCAAGGGAAGTTGATACGATAAGATTTAGGTATGAAGTCTCTATCCATCAGCACGCAACACAATTCCTGCTCCAAACCATGGATATTGCAAGATCCATCAAAGAATAATGTCCATAAGGGTGTTGCCTCTATGTACAACAAGTCTTCATCTAGAAATTCAAAATTTAGCGGTTGTGAACCTAGTAATGGTGTTGGCCAATTGATCTACCAGTGCTTGACCTTTGATAGCCTTTTGATTGACAATTTCAATGTCAAATTCACTAAGTAGCACAATCCAGCTAGACATGCATCTTGTTATGAATGGTCTCAAAAGTAGGTACTTAAGAGGATCAACCCATGAAATTATCTTGGTGGTATGATTTAGGAGATAGTGTCATAGCTTGCCGAAAGTATAAGAAACTACTAAACAATCCTTTTCAACTTGTGATTACTTGGTCTCATGTTCAAGGAGAGTTCTGCTCAAGTAATACACAACTTGTTCCTAACCCTTATCATTGTGTTGCACCAATAATACCCCAATGGCATGTTCTATTTCATATGTATAAAACAATATAGGCTTATCCTATATAGGAGGCATGAGTACCAGCGAAGATGCCAGGTAGTATTTCTGTTTTGTAAAAGGCGTCTTGACAGTGTTGTGTCTATTTGAAATGGACATCCTTTTTAAGCAACTAGTTTAAATGATGGCACTTATCTGCCAATTGGGAGATGAAGTGATGAATAGACTGTATTTTTCCTTATAGGCCCCTTAATTGTTGAAGGTTCTGAGGAGGTGGCATATCTATTATAGCTTTGACCTTGGTAGGGTCCACTTCAATTCCTCTTCATGAGACAATGAATCCTAGAAGTTTTCCTAAAATGACACCAAAGACACATTTTTAGGATTAAGGAAAACCTTGTACTCCCTTAACCGCTCAAATATACACCTAAGAACTATTAGATGATCCACCCTAGTCTTTGATTTAGCAAGAATATCATCGACATAATATTCCATTATGTCATGAAGAAGGTCATGGAAAATAACAGTCATGGCACATTGATAAGTTGCACCAGTGTTCTTAAGGCCAAAAGGCATGACCTTGTAACAAAATGTCCCCCATGGGGTTGTAAAAGTTGTTTTATGTTGGTCTTCTTCAGAAATTTGAATTTGGTTATACGGAAAATCCATCCATAAGGGATAACATCTCATGGCCCATAGTAGAATTAACAATCATGTCAATATTAGGCAAAGGGAAATCATCCTTAGGACATGCCTTGTTAATGTCACAAAAATCTATACAAATATAGATTCTGGGGGTCTTCTTTGCAACTAGTACCATATTAGATATCCACTATGAGTAATCAATGCATCATACTAATAATTTTTGTAGTTCGGCCTTAACAAGTAATGCAACCTTGGGATGCATTTTACGTAGTTTCTTCTTGACAAGTTTAGCATTTGGGTGCACCACAAGGTGATGAACCACAAGAGAAGGATCAAGACCAAGCATATCTTTATAATACCAAGTGAATACATCCTAAAACTCAGTTAGAAGTGTTGTGAAGGCTTTGATTTCAGTTTCTGATAAACTGGCACCTAGTTGTAACAATTTTGGTTGGTCTTCAGTTCCAATGTTAATGGTTGTCGTCTCTTCTACCAATAACTTAGAAGTGTCATTATCTTGAAATGATGTTGGAGGCTTGTGTATATTTTTAGATATTTCTAGATCCAAATCTCCTCTCTCTAGTTCCTTTGAAAGGTTTTCACTAGGAGATGCATCCTTTTCTTTCTTTTTATTTTTCATTTTTGCTTCTCGTATAATGCCTCAGAAAGGTTTTCACTATGCGAGATATAATTTTCTTTTTCTTGTGTTTAATTTCTTTTTCTTTAGGACTGGAGATTGTAATTTCTTTTCCAAAGTAATCGGTAGCATCAAGGTTTATATCAAAACCCTTCTTGTGATCCGATAAGGGAAAAGGGTCTCGAGCCCCAAGGAACTCTAGATGGCCTCATCATTTTGAAAGAGATCCATGGAAATATGACATTGTTGGTCCCAATCAATGAGGGAAGGCTAAACAATGTCAAGAGTTTGAATGGATAAGTAGTCTAGGGAAAGTGTAGTTTCAGCTAGGTCTTCAAAGAGGCTATGTGTGGAACCAGTCTTAATTTCAGAATCTGAGTCCGCATCGGTAGATAATACCTCAAAGACTATAGGCCTCTTCTCATATGTCTCATAACCTAGACCATATGTGTAAAGGTTAGAATTGATATTCATATATTCAAGAACACCATGCCCTTGTGGACCAAGGCCTCTTCCTTTCCAGTTCATGTTTTTCATCATTTTATGGCCCTTGGTGTAATCAATGGATTCGTAGCATTCTATCATCCTGTCATCGTATAGCCAAGATTCATCGAGAGATTGGAATATGTTCATCTTCTAGATATCCATATCATCTCCAAATATTTTTTCCAAGATAGTAAGTTGGATGTTCTTATAGATGAGGAGCGTTAGGATGCCCATAGCTATGAGGTGATAATGGGAGTTTTCCAACAAGGAATGTATTGTCAAGTGCATACTCGCCTAAACCTTTATGAGAGAATGTAATGTCAGGTGACACCTTAGATGTAGACACTTTAGAGGAAGGAACGAAGCATGAGGGATCAATAGTATATTTGGGTCAATACGGTTAGTAACAATAGGAGTTGGGCTAGGTTTGGTTGTGCTATCAGTAGATGGACAATAGTTTTCCTTTTTGTACCTTGCTTCAAAAACTTATAGTATTCAAAGGGGTCAATATCACCATACGCAAGGTGAACTCTTTTTGTTATGTGGAAAATTTATGCATTGATGGAAAGTGGAAGGTATTGTGTGCATCACATGTATCCAAGGTCTACCCAGAATAAGGTTATATGATGTTTCTACGTCAACTACATGACACATAGTGTCAAGGAGCTGTGGGCCTACTTGTATGGGAAGAGTGATGGTGCCACAAGGATGATGCTCGAGTATTATCATAACCATGAGTGGTAATGTTGTTAGCATCTCGAGTCATATATTGTATGACCAATACAAGGGAGCATTTTTATAGAGCGGATGTTAAGGGTAGCTCTATTGTCGATAAGAACTCTCTTGACTTTATGATTGGTAACATAGGCTTTGATGTACAAGGATTTATTATTAATCAAATTTGGGTTCAACATATCTTGAGGGCCAAAAGATAGGATAGGAGTTTTAGGCGTAAGGTTCACGATCATAGCCTGAAACTGTTGAACATTGAGAGTATGAGGAACACGTGATTCATTTAGAGCACGAGTGAGAATATCTTGAAAGCTAGGTGACTCTTTAGTAGTTCCATGAGAGAGATGTGCTGGCATGGTTGTTAATTGTTTGATGAAGTCATACTGACTGGAGTGGAAGATTTGGCATTAGAATTTGACTTTTGATTTGAAGGAGCTGTTGGTTTGGACATTTGAGGTTCTACGAGAAGACATAGAAGGTTGGTTTTCGTAGGAACCCATATCTTCCATTGGCATGTGGTCACAACATTACTCAAAGGTGTGAATTTAATGGTCACCATTGTAGATGGTACTTCCTCAATAAATGAGATAATTGAACTAAAATCAGTGTTATTGGTAGAAGGACCTTTGTCAGCATTTTTATCATCACTGCCATGTTTGGGAAATGGGTTTGAGAACACCTTAATATTTTCATTGGGTGTCTTATTTGGTGATGATTCTTCAACAGTGATATCTCCACTATCAATGAGATCTTGGACAAAGTGATGTAAGTGAAAGCATCAATCAGTCGGGTGACCGTCAATGCGATGAAAATCACAATAAGTATCAACCTTGTACCAAGTAGGCTTGGGTTCTCCCTCAACCCAAGGTCTAGTGATGGGATAAGTAACCATGTTTGCATTAATGATTTTTTGAAGGACATTTGATAGAGGTTCTCCCAAAGGAGTGAAATGACGTCATTTAGAATCAGGAGAGGATGAAACCTCTTTGCTAGAAACAACAAGAGGTTGTTTACCTTTGTTTGGTCTAGTCTCAATGTTTTGGACATTGTGGACATTGCGGTTTTCTGTAATACCATCATTGACCATATTATGATTACGGTTAACATGTTTATATTTTTCTTGGTGAGAGCTATTAGAATGGTTACTATGTTTCCCATTGTCTTTTGAATGAGGTTTAATCAAACCTTTTACAATAAGGGATTTTTCAATCTGCAATCCTTTCTCAATAACTTCTTGAAAGTATTAAGGCAATGCATTTACATGTGAAAGGATAGCTCACTATTGAGATTGGGTACAAATATGCTCATGAGCTGCTTCTCAAGCATGGAGCATGGGAAATGGATAGCAATCCCATGCCATCTTTGTAGGAATTGTGTGAAGGTTTCATTTATTCGTTGTTTGGCATTACACAAGTCCATCATTGTAATTTTAAACTCTATGTTGAATGATAAATGTTTGACAAACTTCTCTGAGAGGTCCGTGAAATTTTGCATAGAGCCCTTGGGGAGAAGTAGGAACCAGTCCAAGGCTTGTCTTCCTAGACTTTGTGGAAAAAGATGCATTAAGAAGACATCACTATAGGCCACCTCTTAGCAAGCCATATAAAACTCCCTGATATGCTCTCTAGGGTCACTCTTGCCCCTGTATTTGTCAAAGTTGGGCGTCTCAAAATATTTTGGAAAAGGAACATGCAAAATGTCCTTATCGAATGGGTAAGGACACAATTCTTCAAAGATGAATTGTTTTCCTTGATGTTTCATACTAGAGATGGTATCCTTCATCATTTTCCATTCTTGGGAAAATGGTGAGTTTTTCTGTAAGAAAGATAAGGATCCATCACTTGTAGAGTTGTTGTTATCTTTGGTGTGTGCAGTATCACTCTTAAATGAAGCATCACTAGAGTTTTTTGGTGACCCCTTGTCATGGGATTCATTGGTGACTTTGGAATTTAAAATAGCAAGTTGTTTAGCCATGTCATTAATTTGATTCATGAGGGCTTGAGTAGGATCAGTGGCGAATCAGTTGATTTTCCTTTGTTCCTTTCGTCATATTTTTCTTTGTTTGATTCATTTCCTTTGACGTTGTTCGAGGTGGACTTGTTTCGATCATCATTATTTGTGTGACTAGGTCTTTCCTTATCGTCATTATTTGTCAAAATGAAAGGTTCACCCTTGTTAGGTGGTGTTTTGCCAAGTAATGTTTCTAAACTAGATTTATTGAATTCATAGGGTAATTTTACTCCCATCTCAAGGAGACGAAGCAAAAATTGGTCTTTATTCATACGTAAAATATTTTCAACGCGGGATTGTTCTTTGAGTGAGATGTCATTCTGATCATCCTCAGAGTTTTGGTCATTATCACTATCAAAATTTCCAAAAGGATTTTGTTCACCCCTTCCAAAAGGACTATAATCTATGTGTCGTATTTTTCACCATTTTTAAAAGAGGGAGGGAGAAAAATAGATATGTGAAAGATAACTCAACCCACAAAGCAAAGTGAATGCAACGATGGAAGAGAGGTGTGTGATTAAGTTTGATAATAACTTGTCCCTTAACAAAGTTAATGCTAAGATGGACAAGAGTTTTGGAATATTATAAGTGACGCAACCCTTAACAAAGTGAGTGTCAAGATGGAAGCTTGTGAAAGTGTTTGATAAACTCCACCCTTGACAAAGTGAATGCTAAGATGGAAGAGTGGTGGGATGTGATGAAGGTTCTCATCCTCTAACAAAGTGAATGCTAGAATGGAGGATGGTTATAGTGACAAAAGTCTGAATGTGTTCATCCTCTAACAATGTGAATGTTAGAATGAAGAAGCGAGAAAAAATTGATTGCAAAATGCACTCTACCACCTAGCAAAAATGAATGCTAAATGGGAAAAGGGTATAAAAAAGGATTCGAATCATATGCGATGTGCTCAACCCTTAACAATAATTATTTAATAAGGAATAGGATAATGAAGAGATAAGACTCAAATACTGATAGTGTAAGTGTTGAAAAGAAGATATGATGAAGTGTCTAGAATACAACAAATATGTTGTCAAGTTAGAGACGTGAAGAAAGAAAACGTATTCAGTTTAACAATGATGTTGTCAAACTAAAGGTCATAAGAGGAGAATGAAGATAAAATGTGATGAAATAAGTTGTGGCAAAGTGAAACACAACACCGCTAAGATGCGAGTTGTAAGATGAAAGTGCTTGAGCGAGGACGTGGATATCCACAACTCAAGACTTGATGTCGAAAAGAGGATGAGAACTTAAACTTTAGGAAATGTAATCCAAATGTTTAAGTGTTGAATGAAATGGGAGATGAACTCAAGGAGGTGAATACAAAATATAGAAGGATTTGATAATCATGAAAGGGGAAGAATCAAATAAGTGAATAAAAACTCCAAATGAGTGAAAGAAGCTCAAATGGAGAAGACAATGAGGATGAAAAGAAGAGAAATCTGAAATAATTAAACAAGAGATGAAAGTTATGAAAAGGGGAAAATAGAGAGTAAAATGAAGGTTAGTGAATGACTGATGACGAGAAGAAAAGAAGACAAGAACAGATGAAATGAGGATGAAAGTAGAATCCAAACAAGGATAGTGTGGAAAAAAATGAAAAGATAAGAAAAGTGAATGATGGATCCCAAATAAGGAGTGTTTGGGAAAAAACAAGTGTGGAACACTACTATAAAAAGAAAGAAATCAAAAGAATAAAATTGAGAAAGAAGTTTTGTTTGAAAGTTTGTTTTACACCTCTACCTTAGATTGGCTTGGAAAGTGTTTGGCTTCTGGGTGGCTCTCTCAACTAGGTGTCGAAAAATATCCAAGTGAGTGTAACACTATTACTAGTGTGATTTGCTTAACCCCCTTTGAAACCCTGAGCAAAGATATTTCTCAAAGTGAATTGCATTGGGGTAGCAACTAAGGATATTTTTTGACTCTAACTCACAAATTATTTACTAGTCGGGTAAGAGAAAAGGTTCCTATTTTGTCCACGGTTCCCTCAAGGTGTGGACTACTTTAGGGTTCCTAGAACCACCCCCTTTGTTGTAGCTTAAGGTTTATGCCAAGGGGTTATGTTCTAGTTAAGCGGTCAAGTCGTAGCTCTTAACCAAACCTGCAAATCAAGTGTTTTGAATGTGGTGTTTTTATATTTGATTTAGGTGTGGTTTGGTTGAACTCCTTTGGCAACCTGTAGTTAGTAGTTTTCAATGTTTTAACCACCTTGTGAGAGTGGTCCTGTAAATAATGATTAGAAATTTTTCTGGAATGAGGTAAAACAAACAAAATGAAATAGACAAGACAATAGAAGTGAACCCATGTTTCTAATTTCCAAGATCGCTTAAAAATCACGAGGAAAGAGCATACATGTGGGTTGGATTTGGTTAAGTGAAATGTTAATTCCCAAAAACAAAAATGAGAAACAATCACGTTTCTGATTTCCAAGATCACTTAGAAAGTGTGAGGGGAGAGAATACGCATGATCGCTCAATGATATAATCGTAACAAAAGACAAAATTGACAAGGAAAGACATGAAAAACATGACAAAGTGTTATTCGAGTTAGAAAATGATAAAATGTGTACAAAATGGCTAAAAAGTAGGAAAATTTGGACCGAAATGTCCAATAACACTAAAATTGCAACATTTACAATTAGCGCAAGAGAGTACTTAAAAGCGTCCACGAACCCTGTAAAAGGAAATGACACAGTTAGGCCAATAAAAAGAAATAAAGAAACTAATGTAAATGTAATTGAAACTATAAATAAGAAATTAAATAAACAAGAAAACCTAACCCTAAAAGCAAAACTATATGCATGTGCAACATAAATGGAAAAAGCTAATGTTATGGTATGTTTGTGTGTGTGCATAGAGTCGAGAGCTCAAGAAAGAGCGGTGAAGTGGGGTGAGTAGATCAACGGGGGTGAGGAGTAAGCTCGGATGTGGAGGGCAAGCTATTGGCTCTGGGGTGAGTTACAGGAGGGATAGCACTGAGAGGGTTAAGGGCTCGGGAAGGGTGGATGGGGTTGAGAGAGGTGAGTGCATGTTGCAGGGGTCTAGGGAGAAAAGTGGGAGATGGATTTAACGGTATATGGGGATGGATCGGGAGGGATGTCACGGGAGGGAGGGGTAGATCGGTAGGGGAGTGGGGAGGTGGGAGTGAGTTGAGGGCTCGGGGCGAGTTGTAGGGGCTTTGAGAGAGGTAAGTGAGTGTGGGATGGGGAGTGAGCTAAGTTAATGGGGTAGCTTGTTGGTTTGGTAGGATGGGGACGGGGTGGGTAGGGAATGAAACGAGGTTCTTAGGGCTTGGTGTAGTTAGTTAGGACATCTCATCCAGGGTGTGAGAGGATTGCCGGGGACATGGTTGTTGGGTAATAAGGCAAGTGGGGAGGGTGAACGGGGTAGAGAGGGCTCAATAGTGAGCTAGGGGATGGGAACATGGTAGGGAGGATGTGAGATAGGTTGGGTGAGTGGGGATGGGGGCGGGGCTCAAGGGCTATGAGGGGTGAGCTATGGGAAATGGTAGGGGCGTGGGATCCGTGTGGGGTGGGGTGAGGTTGGGTGGCTCACCGAGCTGGCCAAGCCAGGTGTAGAGAGGGTGGGTAGGGGTAGGTTAGGGTTGTTAAAAAATTCAATTTTTTTGCAATTTGAGTGTTTTACATTAAAATCTAAGCTAGATTTATTAAAAAGCTAATAAAATATCTTTTTAAAAAAGGAAAATCTACGAAAAAAGTTACTTTTGTTCTTGGATAACAAAAAATATAACTCTATTTTTTTATGTTGCAAGTTGTGCAAAAAGGAAGACAAAAATGTATACACAATGTAGAAATGGAGAAACCAAAAGGGAAACCATCTTTAGCACAAGCACAACTCCTACCTACAAAATTAAAATAGCTTCCTACCTACAAAAGTAAAACAATAAACAATGGTAACTTCCTAATTCACCTATGAAAGGTTCACACCTACAAGAAGAGTTTTTTGAAACAAATAGAACACAGGAATAAGAAATAAAACCAAAAATGAAATGAAATGGGGTGTGAGTCCCACCAGGCATGCCAAAATGTAAATAGAGAAAATTAACGTAAATGAAAGATAACAAAAAACATGCAAACATTTCCAGCATGACCTTGTGATGCTGTTAAAACAACCCACTTGAGACCCAAGAAACAACTTAGGGTTAGTCGGAAAATTATGGAATAATTTTATTATTATTATTAAGTGCCTACAACCAGTTGCAGTAAGACAATAGTTGACACTATCGGGTTCGAAACAAGTCTACAATTACAAGAACATGCTTTTCATTTATTAACAATTATCAGAGGTCACAAAGTCCAAATTTTAGGGTTAGAAGTTTGATTAAATTCGGGGGTTAAATTATCACCATACCCATTCTCTAACAGGATCAGAGTTTCAACTTGATTTTCTCATACTTAATACATTCAAAATTTCCCTAAATCATTCCCATTGGATAGGAAATTTTCTCACCTTTCCAATGATATAAATAAGTCTTCCTAACTCCTTCAGAAACTCAAGATATGGGCAAGTGGACTTTAGGGGTCAAATTTTCCCCAAGGGGACACATGTTAGCGAGGGCAAAAAGTAAATTTCAGGTTGGCGGGTCGGGGTGGCATTTAGAAATTTCCTTGCGTGGGGAGAAAAGTCAAAATTGCTTATGCGCCTCTGCAGTCCCCAGGGGACACATGGTGGCCTATGAGTCATCGCTGGGGAAAAAGGGAAGGGCAGGGCGACAAGAGTCTTGTGGTGAATTCACCAAAAGGGGAAGAAAATATGATAAAGTGCCCACGTGCGCCCTGCGGGTCCATCAAGGACACGTGGCGCCCAACCAAACAAATGGGGAAGAAGGAGAGGGAAAGGTGCGGTGGTGGGAGTGATTGGGAAAATTTTCCAAGGGGAGGGTGAAAGGGGTAAAAGCGCGCGCGGGTCTGTGTGTCTGCAAAGGAGATATTTCCAAGGCAGGGTGGGAGTGCGGGGCCACGGGGATTTTTATAAAAAAATTCCAAAGACAATTTTAAAAAAAAAAGTGATGAAGTTCTCCCTCCTCCGCTATCACCCCAAGGTGCCATGTGGCACCCTCTGGTTGGTTGTGGGCCGGCAGGTAAAAGTCAAAAATTTCCCAAATTTTTTTTTAAAAGGCCCAAGGGCATAAATGATGTCACGCCTCCGCCGCTACCCGTGAGGACATGTGGTAGCCTCTGATTGGCTATGGGCTAGCAGAGGAAAAGATAAAAATTTTCCCAAGCAAAATTTAAAAAAAAATTCTAAGGATAATTTCGGCGACGGAAATTTTCGGGCGCTTGAGCCCCAGCAGTGAAAATTTTCCCAAATTTTCCCAATGTAGGAAAACTTCATAGGGCCATAACTTTTGCTAGAAAGCTTAGTTTTGGGCAAACAAGGACTTTCTAGAAATCTATCGATGCCCTCTTTACACAAGAAATATAAATTTTACATTTTGATGAGGTTTAAGGGTTCAATTTTACAAAAATGATCTGCAGGCTTTTAAATGGCAAACTGGTAATTTTGACTTATAAATTTTTGTTCAATTTGATCTCCTTCTTCACTCAACATGCCAAACAGACATGGAGGATTACTCTAGGAAGGATTTAAATTTTTTTAGGAAAGTAAATTTTCTCAATTGATTCTGATTTGATTTTTGTACAACAATTGTGAAGATGTCCGAGAAAGGGATTGGGTTTGATTTTACATGTTTAAAATTATTTTCTTAAGGGTTCTTTGTCAATTTGAGTTCCTTGATGTCTTAACATGCTAAATCATATCAATTTCAAGTTGATTTTTAAGTTCGGAGTTTGAACTATGCATTTTTATTTAAATTTATTTTCCATTTTTAAATTTTACAACAGAGATCCATTTCTTTTAGATCTGTAAATCAGTTTTATCATTTAAGTGTGGTATTTCATTTCTAAACTAATTCAATACATTTAGTTTCTGATAACAAACCATTCTGAATCAAAAGCAAATACTAAATTTCATTTTTTTACACATTCCCAAAGATACAAAATGCAACATCATTTCCACGTACATATCTTCTTTTTTTCAACAGAGATCTAACTATCTCTTTTTCCATACAATGAAACATTGAAGTTAATTCAACAACTGTTAGTGCAAAATCACAGCACCCTTGGATGCAGATCAGGCTTCTAGGTTGATCACTCAGGCATCCAGTGTGATTGCACAACATGGAAACCTCTCTCCAAGCGTGGGACTTGTGAAACCGAGAGAGGAATCTCCAGAGAAGGCTGGTTCCTGCTCCTAAACTACCTGCCACAAGCTATTCCAGTGCAGGCAAGCTAATCTAATCCTAATCTAACCATGCCAAGAGAGAGAGAGAGAGAGAGAGAGAGAGAAAGGAAAAGAACAAAATCCTACACTAAAACGGTGATACACCAGAGAAGGAGAATGTTGGACATCTATCAAAACTGCCATGGGACAAAGAGAGGTGAGCAATGGGAAGGATGGACAGATGCATCATAGGCCCAAGGATAGATTTCACATAGAAAATGTCCCAAAACTCCATGAACACAGCTCCAAACCTGCAATGAACATTAAAACATGCACAAATACCTGCAATGAAGAGAGGCAAGAAGAGAACAAGCAAAAACGAGCAAGGATGGATAGATGCATCACAAAACACGTTTTGTTGCTCCAGAAGTTTGCACAGAACATCATTTCAATAATAAAAGGAAAAAAATGCCATTACAGAGCAAAGGAGGAGGTTCGAACTCCATTTTCAACCCTAGAGAAGAAAAGAAGGGAGGGCAGAGCAGAAAAGATGAACAACTAGTTATGTCCCTTTTGAAAGAAGCCCCTCTGTACAATATATAGGAAGAAAGAGAGAGGGAAGAGAGGAAATTCGAAACTACCACAACCACTTCTAGGTTGCATTTTAAATCATCTCATTATGGTAGAAGCGGCGGATCTGGCAAAACGGCGGCATGCCGCTGCATTAAAAGGCTGGTTGTTGAAGCGTCACTTCTGCTTGTTATTTCGTGCCAGAGGTGTTTCTTGATTTTCTCTCTCCAAACTGAACCAAAATGCAATATTGACCCCAGAATCGTGTAGAGAATTTTACCAGCTTTCCGTTGATATAAAGAACGTGCAAATCCAAGCTCTGGATCGAAAGTTATGGCGATCTCGAATATTTAGGGCAAAAGCGAGGCCAAAACGTGTTTTGAAATATTTTCAGCTTCGCACACTGGACGACACGTGGCAGGCTCTGATTCGCTGAATAATTCTCTCTCCTCCACCTTTCCGGGATTTCCTTTGAAATTTCCTTGTGGGCCCTAGCCGGGACACGTGGCACTATCCCATTGGTTTGGGCTGACCCTTCAAAACTCGCCCTTTGACTTTTTGACCTTTTCCCTTGTGACACGTGTCATGATTTGATTGGTCTGCGGGCCTGCCGGCTCTTTCGCGCCTTTCGCATCTTTTTGTCCCGGATGTCCCGGTCTTTGTTTGGGGACGAAACCTCCGATCCGCCCGAAATGGGCTTCCTGTCCCTTATCTACCGATGGCGTGGCGCAACCGATTGGCTCTCGGCTTTTTCGGCTATCGCGTCCCTCGTGTCCCTGCGGCCCAGATGTCCCGGTCTTTGCACGGGACAAATTCCTCGATTCACCCGATTCGGAAGGTTCGCATCCTCGCGGCCCGGATGTCCCATTTTCTGGGATGTTTGTTCTCATTTCGGCCGATCCGTAAAGTTCGCATACTTCGCGTACTCTTGTCCCGAACTGTCCCACTCAGCAGTTAGTCATTTTCTTCCTCTTTCGGCCGGATCGGCCTCTCGCGTCCGCCGCATACTTCTGGCCCGATTGTCCCAAATGCTTAGCGGGCCGCCTGGAGGCTTTTCGGCCGATCCGCGCCTTGACGTCCCAAATGTCCCGACTGCCCTAGGACAAGGACTTAGCCATTTTTCGTGATTTTTCCTGGATCAATCTACTTGCCTTCTGCAACTTTTTCCGCATTTTCTCAGAGCTCGTTCTTTTCGACCTGGACAGGGAAGTTAGAAAAATTTCTGAAGGGACCCCAGAAACATGATGTTTGCTCTGAATCAATTATCTGCCTGGGACTTGAGAATTCTGATGCATGTTATCAAATTAACCCTGGGGGGTGAATTTTGGATAACAATTTGGCGACTCAGTGGGGTCATCTGCCTGCTAGATGAAGTTACCAGTTGCCTGAAGCATCCATTGGGCATGGAGTCCTGAGTTGTAACCTGCAACTGATCTGAACTTTGAAAACTTCCCTCTGAGCCACTTGAAACCCATTGAACCTGGAGTGTTCTCACCAAGATGCCACTGAAACGAACTGTGCAAGAGCAGAACCAACAACACCAAAACTATGTACAAAACTGAAAATCATACATGTCCCAAATGGAACATGCAGAGTGTGCACAAGCACTTCTTCTGCTGAAAGCAAACCTACCTACTCTACTCTAACTGGAAGCAAAAGCAAGCTAAACAAACCCTGCAATTGGTTGTGAGAAATAGCTTCCCTTTCTCAAAAGTGGCAGCCATGCAATTGATTTGGAGCTGATCATGGCTGTTAGGATGAGTGGAAAATCAACAAGAAGCTGGTATTCCACCCAAATCATCAAGGTATCAGCTGAAGGCAAATTCAATACCTCTTTTAGTTGCTCTGCATTTGGATTGAAGAGGTATGATAGCTGATCCTTGGTACTTTGTAGCTCACCCTCATGCTCAGAAGCAAGCATGACTGGTTGTGACTTCTCCTTTGGCTCCAATGAAGCCAAATACCTGATTGGGAAAGGTCTGATCCTTTGAGTATGCCCATTTCCCTGATTTTCAACTCCAAGAATGGAGTCTTCTTGCGGACCTTCTTGAATGGATGATGTGGAAGAAATGGCGAAATTCCTCTGCCCTTTCTCTTCCTCCAATGAAGGACATGAAAGATTAAAATCTTCCAATCTTGGTTCCAAAGAGCTTCTATAAGATGCAGGTTGCTGCAAATGAATACTCTCCTCCATGACAGCAAGCTCTTGTGTTTGGAAGATGGATGATGAAAGAGAGAATGGTGGAAACTCAACCGGCTCTTCTCCATCAAAACAGTCCTCCAAATCGTGAGATAAAGCGCCTCATGGCTGTCCTGCTGTAAATGCTCAACTTCCTCCATGGTGTCTTCTTGATCTGTAACTTGACCACCATGGTTTCTTTCTCCCTTCAACATTGAGTTTGAGAGGTCAAACTCCTCTTCAGCACTGGAACTTGGGAGAGGTGAAGTAGAAAGAAGAACTGAAGGTTCTCTTGTAGCCTAGTTTGTGCTCAAAGCTCTTGGATCTGCACTTTTCTCTTCCCACGGACTAGATTGTGCTCCTCTTCTTTTGGATTTGGAGCAACTTCTCCTTCCTCTACTGTTTGAAGACAATCTTGCTCTTGATTGAACTCCTCCTCCAGCATGAAGTTTGTCAAGTCAAACTCTTCAATCTGCTGCTCTAGAGGACAAGTTGGGACTGCAAGATCTTCTTCTTCTGCTGCAACAAAATCAGTCCTAACCACCACCTGTTCTCCAACCCTAGCCTCTTCTGTAGGTTTAACCATCAAGGGGATCTTTGTCATCCCAAATCTAAGAGCCCAACTCTTCAGACTTTGAATTTCTTCATCTTTGTTTGGCTTCTCTTTTTGCTGTTGTTTTCCTTGACTGGCATTCTGATTTTCATCCTCCCAACATGGATTTGGGAATGCAAGAGGAGGGATGGGTTGTAACTCAACTGATTTGACATTTTTTTGTGGTGGTGGAGGAGGTGAAACCTCTTGTTTCTTTGGAGTGGGAGGTATTTCATTTAGCTCTTGTGGAGAGGATGACTGTTTGGAAGGAAAAAGGAAAGAAGAATTGAGGTGTGGTGGAAGACTGAGAGGTGGAGACATGGGATCGACATTTGGGACAGCAGATGGAGAGTTTAAAGCTTGACACTGCTGAGATGAAACAGATTGGGAAAGAGGAAAAGAAAAGGCATGAGAAGGTGTGCTTACCCGTTGACAAGGTTGTTGAATACTCCTCTCATACACCTCTATTTCTTCAATCCACTTTGCAAGCAAAGGCAGCATTGCAATCATGAAGTCAAGCTTCTCCTGAGGGCTGTAATGCCTTGGAAAAGGTCCCACCCATGGACAAGGTGCTCTGCAACCGATTCCAAATGCTTTCATCTGTGCCTGAGCCCTGGACTGCACTATGTTTACCTCCATCTTTTGGATCTTCTCCAACAGACCAGCATCTTGCATCATTGTATGCATACTCTTGCTCTTGGAAGGCTCCATAGCCAAACTGACTTTGGCACTGCTGCTCATATGGGTATGCATACTGATCTTGAATCTGCTCAAAATGTTGATTTGGAGGATTTGTAAAACATGTTGGAGGTGGAATATACTGTTGTTGTTGATGTGAATTCCATGATGGAAATGAAGTCATGATTGCACAACTTCATAGAATGAGAGAATGATGGAAGAGATGGAAGGAAGAATGGATAGAAAAAGAATGAAAATGAATGGAAAGGAAGGTCTGCAACTTCAGAGATGGGTTGTTGACCAGATGGAGTCATGCCAGATGTGTTTGCAAGTGCCTCCAAAGGCTGAAATCTTCACAGAACACATCAACTGCAAAAAGATGAAGTGGAAGACCTCTAAGGTCCCACAGGGTGCCAAAAGCTGTTAGTGCAAAATCACAAAGCACCCCCGGATGCGAGATCGGCTTCTAGGTTGATCACTCGGGCATCCAGTGTGATTGCACAACATGGAAACCTCTCTCCAAGCGTGGGACTTGTGAAACCGAGAGAGGAATCTCCAGAGAAGGCTGGTTCCTGCTCCTAAACTACCTGCCACAAGCTATTCCAGTGCAGGCAAGCTAATCTAATCCTAATCTAACCATGCCAAGGAGAGAGAGAGAGAGAGAGAGAGAAAAAAGAACAAAAGCCTACACTAAAACGGTGATACACCAGAGAAGGAGAATGTTGGACATCTATCAAAAGCGCCATGGGACAAAGAGAGGTGAGCAATGGGAAGGATGGACAGATGCATCACAGGCCCAAGGATAGATTTCACATAGAAAATGTCCCAAAACTCCATGAACATAGCTCCAAACCTGCAATGAACATTCAAACATGCACAAATACCTGCAATGAAGAGAGGCAAGAAGAGAACAAGCAAAAATGAGCAAGGATGGACAGATGCATCACAAAACACATTTTGTTGCTCCGGAAGTTTACCTGCAGAGAACATCATTTCAATAATAAAGGCAAAAATGCCATTACAGAGCAAAGGAGGAGGTTCGAACTCCATTTTCAACCCTAGAGAAGAAAAGAAGGGAGGCGAGAGCGAGAAAAGATGAACAACTAGTTATGTCCCTTTTGAAAGAAGCCCCTCTGTAAAATATATAGGAAGAAAGAGAGAGGGAAGAGAGGAAATTCAAAACTACCACAACCACTTCTAGGTGCATTTTAAATCATCTCATTATGGTAGAAGCGGCGGATCTGGCAAAAGCAGGCGGTATCTGCTACATTAAAGGCTGGTTGTTGAAGCGTCACTTACGCTTGTTATTTCACGCAGAGGTGTTTCTTGATTTTCTCTCTCCAAACTGAACCAAAATGCAATATTGACCCCGGAATCATGTAGAGAATTTTACCAGCTTTCCGTTGATATAAAGAACGTGCAAATCCGAGCTCTGGATCGAAAGTTATGGCGATCTGAAGATTTAGGGCAAAAACAGGCCAAAACGTGTTTTGAAATATTTTCCCGCGCTTCGCCACCTGGACGACACGTGGCAGGCTCTGATTCGCTGAATAATTCTCTCTCCTCCACCTTTCCGCGGGATTTCCTTTGAAATTTCCTTGTGGGCCCTAGCCGGGACACGTGGCACTATCCCATTGGTTTGGGCTGACCCTTCAAAACTCGCCCTTTGACTTTTTGACCTTTTCCCTTGTGACACGTGTCATGATTTGATTGGTCTGCGGGCCTGCCGGCTCTTTCGCGCCTTTCGCGTCTTTTTGTCTCGGATGTCCCAGTGCTGTTTGGGACAGAAACCTCCGATCCGCCCGAAATGGGCTTCCTTGTCCCTTATCTGCCGATGACGTGGCGCAATCTGATTGGCTCTCGGCTTTTTCGGCTATCGCGTCCCTCGTGTCCCTGCGGCCCAGATGTCCCAGTCTTTGCACAGGAAAATTCCTCGTTCACCCGATTGGAAGGTTCGCATCCTCGCGGCCCGGATGTCCCATTTATGCGGGGATCTGTTTGTTCTCATTGGCCGATCCGGCCGGTTCGCATACTTCGCGTACTCTTGTCCCGCTGTCCCACTCAAGAAGTGATTAGTCATTTTCTTCCTCTTCGGCCGGATCGGCCTCGTCGCGTCCGCGCATACTTCTAGCCCGATTGTCCCAAATGCTTAGCGGGCCGCCTGGGGCTTTTCGGCCGATCCGCGCCTTAGCGTCCCAAATGTCCCGATTGTCCTAGGAAAAGGACTTAGCCATTTTTCGTGATTTTCTAGATCAATCTACTTGCCTTTCCGCAACTTTTTCCGCATTTTCTCGAGCTCGTTCTTTTCGGCACAGACGGGGAAGTTAGAAAATTTTTCGAAGGGACCCCGAAACATGATGTTTGCTTTGAATCAATTATACGCCAGGACTTGAGAATTTCGATGCATGTTATCAAATTAACCACGGGGTGAATTTTGGATAACACAACCCAAAACAAGAAAAGAGTTTGAATTATATAGAAGAGGGAAGAGAAGAGGATGATGTGGATCCATGTAGGATGCCACATCACACATCCTCAAATTCAAACACAAAAGACAAAATTCATTCTCCCAAGCACAATAAAGAGGTGGGTGAAAATATGACAAGTTACTTGCACACTCCAAAAATCCCACACCTCAAGGGACAACAAATTAAATAACATGAAAGAGAGTGCAATCAAAACAAAGCAACATGATTAATAAAATTCATTATAAAATCCTAAAATCACCTCTCCAACCATAAGTATGGTTGGTAAATTAAATTTAGAGGTATGGGACAAGTTTTACTTGTCCCACAAGCCTCCTAAAACAGCCCCCAAGGAAAATTGAATTTCCATGGAGGTGGAGTATTTCATACTCCAAAATCAGACTTACACAACTCTTACACAACTTACACATTCCTTACATATTAAATATAAAGAGCTAACAACTTATGTTATTACTTTCCCATATCCCAATTTAATTTATTTAAATTTTAATCATATGATTTCCCACATTAATTCTCCACAATTTAATTAAATAAAAGAAGGAACACTTCACTAATAAAATACATACAAACAATAATAAAAAGGAAACACATTAATAAAATACACAAACCCATGGTCACATATAAAGGTGATCCCCCATGGGAATCCCTAACAAAACAACACACAACACAATAAAACAAGTTGCCATGGTGACCTTGTTGAATTCACCTAGAATTCCATTGTGGTTGGTCTCAATCCCTCGATGTTTGTTGTGATTTTTAACCTACAAAAATACAAATACCTCCTTTGGCCTCATGGCCATATTAGAACATCCAAATGCATATAAATATAATCACAAAATCATCTAAATATGTGAATCACAACAACATCAAGGCAATTTAACATTATCACATACAATTTATATCAACAACTACATCATCATCATAAAATATCCATTTTCTAGATCTACTCATAATATCCAAAATCACATGTCCAAACAACATCCATAAAACATCCATGTCAAATAGTATATCATCATCCACATATGAGTGTCTCTAATAATCATCATGCATCATAACCAAATCAAGATCAGCCATAATCCATGATCAAAAGTTCTAACAACATACTAAATCAAAACATAATAATGTCCATCATGTAATCACAATATCAGAATAAGCATCAAAAGGTGTCAAAAGGGAAGTGGGCACTACAAACCTTCTATGCAAACCTCAAATAAGCGTCTCTGTGAAACCTTGCATAATGAATGTCGAAGTGTTTTATGGGTGCTCTTTAGTGCTCTCCAGATTTGAAGGCAAAATTCTACAAACACAGTTCAATAGAGTTTTGTGCTTCAAATTCAAGAGAGATGGAAGGAAGGTAAGCTTGTAATTTATAGAAACATAAGGTAGTTGGAATTGGTTACATGGATAAATGAACATGCTAAAAATAACATTATGGGCAATTAATAGTGTTGGGAAAATAACAAAATAAATTACAAAAAGCTTCATCCGAGAAAGGTGGTTGTACATGCATTTTAATTACCCCCACCTTTCTAGGATTCTAGAGGTGCGGTTAACTAGGGTAGTCAAAATGGAGTCTAAGAGGACTTTGATCAAGTGGCAGATGACTAGGATGTGCACACATTTAATTAATTATTTATTTAATTAATAAATAATAATTAATTTAGCTAAAGGGGTACAAAGGGTACATGGGATTAATTTAATTAATCCAAAGGGGTACAATGTGTATTAATTAATCAATTTAATTAATTAATTGCAAATGGGTGAATAATAAGGTGTATTAGCATAATAATAGGAACAAGTGGAAACATGAATGTAAATTTGGGGTGTCTACACTATAGATATCGCATGTGGACCCAAGATGAGTATCGAGGTTGTAGGATGTTGATCTAATTTAGACAAGTGTTGTTGATCATTGGTGGAGTAGAGTGTTGATAAGTTACACCTTAGAGTACACAATTTCTACATATTCTTGTCCAGAGATTGATGAGTTTGATTTTTTGAGAGAGCCAAGAGGATCATTCTTGCATGTTATACCCTTAGTTATAAAGATCTTGATCATTACACTGAGTTTAGAAGCATTTCCTATGGTCGGATAATATTCTTCTGAGTGCTGGGTGAGGAAGCTAGGGTGGAGGAAGATGGTGGACCTTGCGGCTGAAAATAAGAGGGAAGAGAAATGACTCAACTATAATGAAGCTCGAGAGATGGAGTTAGATAGAAAACGTGAAGTTGCAGGAGTGATGGATTTATGGAGGTAGATGTTGCTAGAAGGAATTGAGGTTCACATAGAGCACATGGATCCTGAGCAGTATTTTCTACCCTATCTTGGCAAGCACAGAAGAGAAACCCCTCGACTTCTAGAGAAGGCTCGTCATATGAAGAAAGGAGAGGAGTCATTGGTGTGCATCTGAATCCACTTGGTGACCAACCCCTGGTGCTTAGCTTTCCAAATCCAAAGATAAGTATTACTAACCTAGTTGGTATTGGTGGAAGTGATTGATCAACACCTAAGAGGTATAACTTTTCATTTGGCACATCTATGGTTGTATAATCATTTCCTGTGTTTGGAGGTATATTGTCTAGAATGACATTTGGGAAAAGTACGGGTACACAAAGCTTAGGTATTGCATCTAGAAGTGGCATGGGACACACATCTGGTAGTGGTGTAATATCACAAGCTGTTGTAGTACAATTCAATTCATGCAACAAAGTGGGGACACAAGGTGTGACAAATTCAAGACCTTTACCAGCTATGGGGGTGGATCTTGTGGAATAGGAACTAGTGGATCTAGTGGACCTGGTGGATCTAGAGGATTTGGTGGATCAAGAGGGATAGGTGTTGGTGGATCTAGTGGTGGAGGAAACACCAAAGGGAATCAAGGTTTTGGATCAAGAGGACAAGGGCCTCAACCACTCAACAAGTATTTTTGAAATGTCTTTGCATATACCAGACTACAAAGGTGTTGAGGATGTTGCAGAACATGTACACAAATGTGAGTTGTTATGGTGTGTGAAGGGGATCACTACCCCGAGAATGGAAGGCAAGTCAGTTTGCAATAATGTTGTAAGGATGCGTGCATAGTTGGTACCGGAAGTATGACCCCCACCAGACAGTGGTAGATTACACCATGCTACATAATGCCTTCTTAGCTGAATTTCATATCCCTAAGTTTAAATAGAAGAGCATTAGCACGTTGAAGGAAATTCAACAAGGTATGGCAGAGAGTGTGTGGGAATATTATGCACATTTCAAGACTCCTTTATCAAAATTGTCTTAATATATTCATCCTTCTCAGCATGTTAAATGGTTTTTGGAGGTTTGATAACACCTTTTAGGAGAGTGCTTTCGCACAAGACTTTCACAGACCCGTGCGAGGCCTAAGAGGCTTCCCTACGCACTGAGGTTGTTGGAAGCATGGATACCAAGTGTTATCCCTTTTCTTGAAGCTTAGATTGTTGTAATGGAAAAGAAGCTAGAGAATCTATCTGCAAACTCAGCCCATGAGACTCGTAATGGCATATGTTGCACAAATTGTGAGGTAGAGGGCATACAAAGGGCGGTTGTCATCGAGAGATCGGTACACACCATGGTAGTATATTGTGATATTTTCCATGGAGATCATGATGTAAGTAGGTGTCCGCTACTGCAACGCATGATCCATAAGAATGTTTCATGTTATTGCAAGATTTGTACCTCCACTACTTATGACATCAAGGATTGTAGATTGATTGATCAAATACATGATTCCATTAATATTGGTGTGTGTCAGACCAGTATTTTAAACAATTCCAAGGATGATGGTCATCTCTATGAAGGGCGTGCAGATGGAGGAGCCCATGGAAGAAGCTTCCATGGAGGATTTTGAGGTCGAGGAAATTGCAAAGGAGGAAGAAGTGAGTTCCCGCATGGAACTTGTTGCAATTATGGATCTACGGAGTACTATAAGCACCAATTCCCTGATCTATTACAATGCTCTTGGTGTGGAAAGAAGAAAAAGTATGAGGATCACCCAAAGTTATTTGAACACATGAGCCAGCAATAGTAGAAGGATAAAGGTGTAGGAATGGTAAGCGTGAAAAAGGCTGACTCACAATGAATGCCAAGGGTGGCACATGCAAGTCAGAGTTAGAACCTATACTGGTGACAACGTGAGCTAAGGTTGCATGCTTTGGGAAATACCAAAGCAAAGGTTGTTGGTTACTAGAGAATAGGTGGTGCATGGGAAGTATTCGGACCCTACTCATCAGAAAGAGGTTTATCAAGAGACCATGGATGTGATTCAAAGCCTACAAGGAGAGATCCAGTGCCTAAAGGAGCAGTCATGGAAGTTAGAGCAAAGGAAGAGCACTAAGGCTCCACAAAAGGATCTAGATGAGGTCAGGGAAGTATGTAAAATGTTGAGGCAGGAGAATATCATTCCTTTGTTAGGGGAATGGTTATGGGAGAAAGTACCACACTCCAGAGGAGAGCACAAGTGACAAGTCCTGCACACTAACCTTCCCCCTCACACCATTTATTATGATAAGGAGATTACCTTGAATGTAGTAGTCGACGGATGGCTCTAAGTAATATATCACGATAGATACACTTCTTACCTTTGATTCACGGAATCAAATGGAAAGGCCTCCATTACATCCATCTTCAAATGTGTTATATATGGCTAACAAGACAAAGGTGATGCCCATTAGTGTCTTAAGGAGGATTTGTTATCATTATCCAAGGGGAAAAATTCACTGGAGACTTTGAAGTCTTCGTGCTAGCTAAGGTGGACAACTTTCTAGCATTGCTTGGGTGCGCCTAGTGTTATAAGAACAATGTTGGCCTACGGTTCAATAAGGGGTACATAAGTTTTTAAAACAAGGAAGAATGGGTTATTATCCCTCTAACTGATGGGAAGTTAGCACCCTATACTGAGCCCTTGGGAGAAGAATTCCTCAATAGAATCTATGTGCACACTATCAGGGACCCTAAGGTGATTAATCCTACAAAAGGAGTTATTCAGTTTGAAGACACTCAATCTATGAGTGATACCACTAGTGTAGCATGTGACAATTAGGTGCATGAGACTTATGAGTTAATTGGGTGGCAATTGAGAGGCTCTGTTACAAGAGTGACAAGGGCATGCCCACTTAGGTGCCTAAGAGGGAAGCAGTTACCAAGCTACACTAGGGATGACAACCCTAATGTTTTCCTATGAGCCATGGAAGCTCAATGGAGATGTGAGATCGAACGAAGGAGCATGTTTGTCTACACTTTGTGTGGAACCATAGCATGTTGGTGGATGGCGCATCAGGACAATATTATAGGGTGGCACAAGGTGAGGATTACACTCTCTATTATATTCTTCAGCACCAACATGCCAACTAAACTTTGTGTCTATGATGGAAAATAATCCACCTCAGATCATGTCTAGGAGTGTGAGAGGATTTGGATGGAAGGTGCAAAGGATTTACCTCCTTCCCTCTAGGTGCATAAGTTTTATTCCACACTACAAGGTTATGTGTGCGCATGGTACATTCATTCAGAATTATGCCGTCAAACAGGGAACTGGTGGGAGTTAACAAATGACTTGATTCAAACTTTTGAATATAAAAGTGTTAAGCCCTTGGTGAATGAGGTGTTGCAGGTTGTTAAGCACCTAACTATGGGAGATAATTCCATGGTAGAGGATAGAATACTGGAATTATTGGGTGAACCTAGCTTAGAATCACACTCGATGAGGGAGAATTAGATGAGATATAACTTGAGTGCACTTGCATGGAGAAAGAGAAGGGAAATTTGGTCTATGTGATAGATGGTGAGGAAGTGGAGAACTTGGATGTTAACCATACTATGGGTACGTGCAAAGTAATAGATAGTGTTGATGAGAAAGCATGTGCCTACCATGAACCCCTCAAAATAAAGAAAGGTTAATATTGGCTCAAAAACGGGACCTAAGGAGGCTACTATTGGGGACTATTGGTTAGAAAAGGAGGTTTCAAAGATCATTGATCTATTGCACAAGTTTTAGGATTTATTTCCACATGGGTACCATGAGCTTAAGGGAGTTCACCACTCTTTAGGAGAGATGCAGATCAAACTAAAGGAGGGAGCGTGCCGATTTGGAAGTGACCTTACCAAATGAACCTGAATCTATGCATCAGGTCAAGGAAGAGATAGACAAGATGATCGCTTCAGGTATCATTGAAGTTTTTAAGGAATCAGAATGGATAAGCCCAATGGTCATTAGCATTAAAAATGATGGGAGGATAAGGATCTATGTTGATTACAAAGATTTGAATGTAGTATGTGTCATTGATCCCTTCCCAACTCCCTTCACCGAGGATATCCTAGAAGGAGTACCCATGCGCGAGATCTATTCTTTCACGGATGGATTCTCGGGGTATCATCAAGTTAGAATTGCAAAGGAAGACCAAGAAAAGACAACTTTCTCCACTAAGTGGGGAGCTTTTCCTACATAGTCATGCCTTTTGGACTGAATAATGCACTATTGTGTTTTTGCGCATAGTAGTCTAGGCATTTCATTATTTTATCCATAACTTCCTTTAGGTCTACCTTGATGACTAGACAATGTATGGACTAGTGAAATACCATTGTGACAATTTGTGGTTGATGTTTGAGAGATATTGGTAGTTGCGCATATCCCTCAACATCAAGAAATGTCTCTTCATTACTCCATTTGGAACCCTATTGGGGCATATCATATGTAAGGAAGGTTTTCTGGTGGATCCTACCAAATTTTTCATTATTATGGGATTGGGGGAGCCTACTAGCCAAAGTGCAGTGTGTGGATTCCTTGGGCATATGGGGTATTACGGAAATTTATTAAGGGGTATGCCAAAAATCACCGTGCCACTGGAAGAATTGTTGAAGCATGGATGTACATTCCATTGGGGAGAGGTGCAGCAAATGGCGTTTGACACATTAAAGAATAAGCTTATCACTGCACCCATATTACGCTTTCCCTCTTGGGATAAGCCATTCCATGTACATGTTGATGCTTCGGGAATGACGATTGGGGAAATCTTAGCACAACCTAGAGAAGGAATTGTTGACCACCCCTTGTGTTTTGCTAGTAGAAATTTGACACCAAAGAAAGTAGAACTATACTACTATTGAGTGCAAAGCATTATCAATGATCTACACGCTACACAAATTAGGCAATATCTATTGGCAACACCCTTCATATTCTACATGGACAACATGGAATTGAAGTTCTTGGTAAACAAGCCCGTTTTACGAGGGCGCATATGTCGATGGGTCTATTGTTTCAAGATTTTGAGTTTATAATTGTTATGAAACTAGGAAAGAGTAACTCGAGGGCGACCATTTATCAAGGATTGACTCGGGGAGGAAGTGCGAGAGCATTAGGAATACAATGCCAAATGTGCAACTATTTATATTGCGGTGTGCACCCTCTAACTTGGAAGATATTGTTGTGTTTCTCAAAATGGGTGTGGGCCCTACATGCTTAATTAGTGTAGCCATACTTATACTCTAAAGTGGAGACTTATACAAGTGATGAGGTTTTGCACCGGTGTGTGTTAGAACATTAGTGTGTACAATCATGGAGGAAGCGTATAGTGGGATTGCGAGGATAACATTGTGAGGAGTGCCACTGCACGAAGATTCTACTAGCAAGGATTTGGTGGGAAAGCATCTACCAAGATTGTATTGAGTTTTGCAAGGCTGTGACCATTTCAGTGCCTTGGTAAACCAGGAAGAAGGGATGAGATGCCCTTGAGATCGATAGCTAGCACAAAACCATTTGAGAAGTGGGCCATTGATTTTGTAGGACTGATTTCACCTGCTGCGTGAAGGACTAGTTCGTGTTATATCATTACTTGTACTTGATTACTTAACAAGATGGGAAGAGGTAGTGCCTATAAAGGATTACACAACAACCATAGCAACAAGATTCATGTGGGAAAACATACTCAGCATGTATGGGTTCCCTTTAAGTTTGACTAGTGATAGAGGCACACACTTTTTGAATGAGACGGTTAGGATTTTATTAGCATAGTTCATGGTGGCCCATCACAAGACCACCCCGTATCACCCCCAAGCTAATGGAACCATTGAATCATTTAACAAGATACTGAGTCACACGCTAACCAAAATTTGTGATGTGGGAAGACAGGATTGGGATGAAAAGTCTCAACCATACTATGGGCATATAGGACAACCTAAAAGAGATTGAACAAGGCCACACCATTCCAATTGGTGTTTGGCACGGAAGTTATTTTACCAATAAAGTTTATGCTACTATCCTTGTGTATTGTGCATGTAGGAGGATTAGCTGATGAACAAGCACTATAGGAGTGCATGGAGAAGTTAATGCAGTTGGAAGAAAGGTGATAACTTGCTAGGTGGAGTCACAAGACTAAAAAGGTGTGACAAAATCACATGGCATGATCGCCATATTAAAAAAAAAAATTGAGGTTGGGCAGATGGTCTTGCTTTATGACTCCAAATTTTTGCGACATCCTAGGAAACTAAAATTCCATTGGTTAGGACCATACATCATCTCGTACATCTTTGATTCCTATGTGTGTGAATTACAATCACTAGATGGGACGAGGTTACTAGGTTACTTCAATGGGAGTAGGCTAAAGCCCTACTATAAATAAGGCTTTTGTGTAATTAGAAATAAGGAAGTTTTCCAATTAGTTTAGTTTTCTTTTAGTCCTTTTGGTTTGTTTCCTTTGTCATCATTTTTGGCTTTTGTTATACGTGTTGGTGTCGGTAGCTAATTACATTGTAAGAGGTTCTATGCAGGGGACCGCACATACATTTTTGTGTGGGGTGAGGTAGTAGAGATTTTGAACATGGAGGCCAACAACTTCAACAGTGGACTATTGGGGAAATTAATGTGAAGACAGAAGAATGAGCAATGTAATGGATAAAATGCATAAATTGTGTAGTTATGAAGGTGGGTTGAAAGAACCTAAAGACCACAAGAAGGGAAGGATCACGTGATATGACATAAGATAGGAAGCATTATAGGGAACTACTTAGTAGACAGTGTAGAGGTTATGTACTTCGACACAGAGATGCGTGCAAAGGAGGTATGTGGTAGTCTAAGTGGTATTGGAGTGCTTAGAAGGTTATAGTTATGAAAGCATGAGAGGAAGTCACGGAAGTTGACTAAAGTAAAATAAAGTGTTTTATTAAAAAGAAACATTAGGACACATGGTTGGAGGAACTCTAAGGCATCGATAAAGTATAAATAAGAGATAAGGATAGTCATTTTGACTACCTTGCCTTAGAGAATTTTCTTTTGTGATCCCGATCTCAAAGTACGAAGTGTGAGGAGTTTTTGAAGAAGAGCGATGTGAAGTACTATCACGAACCAGTGGACTTGTGCAAAGTTGTAGTAAAATCTGTGACATAACATGAGGGAAGAAGACAATAGAGAAAGAAGGAGGTGATGTGAAAGAGAAGTGGGGAAGTTTTCAAGTTAGGGTAGTTGAAAGAGAGGAACATAACACCTAGGGCATGAGTGAAAAAGGAGAGGGAGATGGCACCAAAGAAGGATCAAACAAAGAAACTAGTGGTGAAAAGGAGGACCCCGTGGAGATCTACTCAGAGATGCAAGTACCCACCTAGAGTTATCAAGGTCGAAAAATGGAGCTCGAAGCTATATAAATGTAAGATTAGCAAATAGAACCACAGAACATCTAATAATGAAAAGCTAATGTGGGCAGGACCTTGTGTCAGACACCCCGATGGTGGACAAACTTAGAAACCCTAAGGTTGATGACTCGGTGAAACAAGCACTACAAAATACTAGGGTTTTGTAGCTATGGGAGCTGCCCTTCTTTTCCAAACCCACCCCTTTTTAGGTGGTTAATTTTGTGGGTGCATGAAGATTTATTCTACTTCATAGGAAGAATAATGAGGATCACAGGAAAATTGATTCATATAGTTACGAGCCTATGAAACAACTGGAGAGGATATGGTGCTTGATTTATGTGTCATGGCCAAGATTGAGAGTTGGTGAAAAATCTAAACTACAAGAAGGGGGGGAGGGCTGAGAAATTACAGATCTCCCATACCCAACATTGAGAGTTGCCTCCTGGCTCATTAGCTATAAATTGGGAGCACATCAGAAAGATGGATGGATATTAACTAGAGGTTCTTGTATGTGGCCTATAGGGTATCCAAGAGGTCACACTATAACTTTTCCCAAGTCATTACAAATGGCATCATGAAGAGGTGTGGGTACAGAGAGAGGCAGGAGAAAAGATCACTTGGGGCTCCATCCTATTATTGATCGTGTTCTAGGAGATTGGTGTCCCAGACGGACCAGATGAGAACATGTGATTTCACTCACCCATGCACGTGTCCCCTGCAGTACAATTTGCAAAGTTCACTGCGATGGGACCATCTCAAGCGCTTACAAGGCTCGGATGAATAAATGGTTTGAGCATTTGCGTGGGGCTTTTGAGAATGAGTGGTGCATCCCCATGAGTTACAATAAGTTGTTGGGGACAAGGTAAAATTTTCTATTACCGACATTTTTGTCTAGCAAATTTTATGATGGCCAAAGGAGAGATGGGGAAATGGTGCAAACTACCCTTCGCATTCACATCTAAATATATGAAGTGCACCATCAACTGTATCAAGGATGCACAAAATTTAATTTTTTATGTAGACAAGGTGGATGTTGATGTCCACATGTTGCACGCTACATACAAGTATGGCACTCGGCCTGCCTACGTCGAGGTTTTGGAGCCATATTTCCTGGACTTACACCCACAAGTCAACGTTACCATCAAGGGGTATGTCCATCAGGTGTTCATGTAGTTGTGCCCCAAAACACAGGGAGGGATTGAAGTGGAGGTTATAATCTCCCTTTCCAAAGCCACGGGAGACATCAATCCCACCCATGAAGGTAGTACAAGAAGAATAAGAATAAGAACAAGAAGAAGAAGAAGGAAGTTAGATACTTCAAGGAAGAGGAAGTACTACACACACCAGAATAGTAGTAAGGGCACTAGCACTTCAGAATAGGGTGGTGCCAACACCTCATTACCAGGGTGCGAGGAAGAGGAAGAAGAGAAGGAAGAGCTGAGGAAAAGAAACAAAAGACACACGATGCATCAAGCCCCATAGCAAGCTCGGAGGAAGGAGAGGAAGAAGACCCCACCACTTTCAAAGTAGAATTGGAAGTAGAGTTGGAGGGGCAGGAGGATGAGGTAAAGGCCATAGATGCGAAGGAAAAGCATGGGAAGAAGGAAAGGAGAAATCGGTAGGGGCTGAGAAGAGTCTGACACATGAAGCCGCTACACCACATAACACCATACCAAAGGGAGATAAGGAGGACTCATTTACTATAAAGGAGGATAATGGATTCACCCCTAGGGTGAAGAAGCAGAGGAAAAGTGCAAGGCTATAAGGAATAAGTGGATGATCATGTCCCCACACATGGAGTTCATGGATGACCCCATGAAGGTCTTGCGTGCAAAATTCTAGGCCACCCTCCCACTAGAAAAGTTACATGGTTGGGATTTAATTGATCAAGACAGGGGTGTGCCCAGGACTAGGAAGATACTCGGCTAGAGAATGCCTTTGCCATGACTGAGGAACCTGAGTTTGAGGTCAATGATCATGCGATCAAGACCATTCACTTAAAGAATAAGGGAGGAGATACATACAAAGTGGTGGATCTCAACCACCTAACAAATGAGCAGGTGTGCAATGCGTTGCAAAAGATGTTGTTAGAGGTAATCGCGCAGTCTAGATATAGGGGCCACTATTCGGACCTTGATCATAGAAAGAAAGAGCAAGGAGAAGGAAATAGATAGGTTGTGCTAGGGGTTAAAGGGAGAGAAGGCGCAGACAAAGGAGGCATCTGACCGATTGACACCCCTGTAAAGAACATTTTGGGGCAATTTCTAGCGTTGGTAAGCAAGGCGTTAGGCTGATTATGGGGATGAGATGGAATACCTTGAGGACCTTGTGGGGATGTTACTCGTTAACATCAAGGATGGTGCGCAGGCCCACATCTGCAGATCTCACAAAGGAGAAAGAACAAAACAAGGTCGCAATTGAATCCCGGATCACAGAGTTGGAATATTTTCTCTCCCAACTCAAGGAGGTGAATATACTAGTGAGATAGGGGATTCAATAGATGTAGAAAATACGAGCCAATCATCGACGTGGGGGTGATAGAGGAAGAGTTAGCCCTGAAAGTGTTACAGGAGACCATCCCCACCAAGGTGGAATGTGCACAATTAGTCATTAACACCACAACCCAAAAGGAGAAAATAAAGACAAAGCACAAAATGATGGATTTCAAAATTAGCGAACTCCGAGACTCCATCACTGAATGAATGGATGATTTTGAGGGTGTCTACACGGAGCTAGGGGTGGCCATTAACACATTGAGGGGAAAGGTGGAAGAAATCAACCCAGACCAGGTACCAAATGTCTTGGGTGAAGTGCAGCAAGTAAGGCCTTATCATAGTTGAAGGCCTAGGAAAAATTGAAGGATGAGATAGATGAGAAGTTCCTCGAACTCCTCCAATTGGTCGCATAAGCATCCCCCTGCCTTCCTCAAATTATTTATTCAGATTCTCTCCCAACCTCTATTCTTTATTCTTTTTTAGTGTATTCTAGTTTAAAAAATTTTTGCTCGAAAAAGTCGAGGTTTTTTTGGGATGGAAACTAGTTTAGTGTGGGGTGATGTTGGGCCCCTAAAAAGTAACTAAGTACCTAAGGCATGAAGCCTTGTGGCACACAGAAATAGGGTGTGAAGGCACACATAGAAGTAGTCCTTGGATAGGTGTGAAGGATCGTGTTAGGGAAGGATGGAGTTAGGACTTAGTGAGTTTTGGACAATAAGAAAAATACATGCATAGGGAGCGAACGCAAAAGCCACCAAATACAGATGTGGATAAGCTATGGAGACTTGTGATTCAAGAAAAGGATATTCTAGGAATCATTACGGTTATCATGAGAGGATAAGGATTTGAGGTTGTTAAGGATTAGTTGGCACATATATTCTAGAAGGCACTTGATTGAGGGAAACGCATGGTGACATTTGGCATATTCCTAGGTAGTGGTAGAGAAATCATAAGAAGATTCTTACAGGCTTTTGTAGATGATGATGGACGGTTAGGAGAATATTCCTTTGAATTCTTGATATAGAGGGTATTTCTAGATAAGTAAGGGGAGATAGAAGAAGTGAAGGGTGTGTGTGGAAAAATATATGTAATGGCGAGCTATGTGATGTAAAGAAAGCTCTGCTAGTATGAACATAAAAAGAAAAACAATGGAACTCTCTTGATGTAATCTTGGCTACCATATTTTGGCTTATGAATATAATGAAGTAATTTTGTAACACTTTTGTAATGGATCTTGATCTATGTATTTTTCCTTTGTGTTCATGTGTGTGTTATGGGTTTTCTTGATGATGCTCATGGGTTGATTCTACTTTCCTTTAGTTGATCATGTTAATCCATGTTTAGAATGCATTTAGGCTAGGAGTTAGTGTTTACATCTTGAATTCCATGAATGAATGCACTTTTTTCTAGTTATATTACATCCTTGTGTTAAGAAGGAACATTCTCATGAGGCTCACATAAAGGAGGGACTTGGTGCCTACGTGTGCCTCGGGTGAGCTTCTAGGCTAAGACTGGATGATATGTTGGTGCGCTTGGGATTGGTTGTTGAAATAGGTGGTGATAATAGAGACTACAATATTCTTTACTACTTTTCATTACAATCACTTTATTTTTGCTGCTATATACACGCTTTTAAATGTTATTTATCTTTCTAACATTCTAACAAGTGCTTCATGTGTAGTATTTTCCTTGCAGGACTATATGCAACCATGGTTATCTGATACATTTTGTTTGATCTTGTTTTTATTATATGCTATTGTGTGTGGGCTATGCCATATGTCATGTGTGATCATTGTATACTTTTGGCCGCTCCATCTTGATTGTTTTTGACATTATGAGTGATGTCCCATGTTTAAGACCTACTTTTCGTGGTCCATCTTGTTTGCACACTTGATTATTACATTGTCTTTTTTGAATACTAGCTACTTTTACTACTAACACTTGTACTAGCCTACTTTATTTGATTGTCCCTTTGTTTCTACCATGCACATCCCCTACCCCTTGCAAGTAACTTCAATTTAGATATGCGTTCGAGTCTTCCATCCTTTGCTTTGGGCTGCATTCTCCTACAATTTTCACATGCACCCCAAATGAGGGGGCATATATTATGTGAAAAAATCACCCCTATAGTAGCTCAAAGCTACAATTAAGATCAGCACAATATAGAAATAACATAAGCATATATTATGGAACAATCCAAAACCGGACTTGGACTTCACACATAGTACAAACACTAGCATCTAGACCCGAGATAGTAGCACATGGCGTTTGTGTCTTCCCCTATGCGCTAATGTCTGGGGAAGAAATAGGAAATTTCTTAGTATAGCACAGTCTTCAACACAGTTCTACATTAGCAAGCACTTGCTTCCAATTAGAAAATGCATTTTATCTCCTATAATCAGTTACAATATGGAATAATATGGTACGTACCATCTACAATGGTGCTCATTCGAGAAGCAGTCATGGAAGGAGAGAAAATTTGGACCTCTCTCTACCCAACACTCTTCTCTTGGCATTAGATCACCCAAAAAACTAGTTCTTAGCGTGAGATTGCCCAAAAAAAATCACCATCAGCAACAAATTTAGAAAATTAAGACAATTCTCTTTTACACTATTACATATCGAAAGTGCACACTTTCCTTTTACATACTTTCACACTTTTACTTACTTATACACATGTTACTTTGATTTTTCATATACGGAACTTTGACTACTTTCTCGATCTTATTTTGTAGTTTCACCCTTAATACGCAATAAAAAGTAACTGCATCAACAAGCACATGTACAACAGGTACATGCTATGTATATGCTTCACCCCTAAGGTCCACTTCCTTTTGTTAGTCTCTCGTGCTTCACTTTGTGATCACTTCACGCTTCACTTGTCCACTTGGCACGTTATTCACCACACTCTCTATAGGATCATAAGGTGCACATCTTTTATCTAATTTATGTTATCAAGTATTCACTCAACAACATAAAGTAGGGGTAAAATGTAGACACAAAATCTATGCACTTGGGTACATTTCTAGGTCCTAAAATCATGCTAAGATTTACATTATTCATAAGCAATAAAACTAGTAATTGAAAACTCCCTTTATCCTTTTTCTTTGTCTTATGTAATTTTATTGACCTTATACATCTTACACTTTTGCCTGACATTTGTTGTTTTATTTTCTATGGCCTCGAACACTAGCGCGTGCACTCTTGTCTTACTCTTGTCCTTCTTTAGATTTTTCTTATCCTATTTGACCCCTTTCGCTTCTTAATTACTTTTTACAACTTTGGGTCAGCCTTTCATTTGTTAATTACAAAATTCAAATAAGGGAATCATATAAATACATAGTTATGTTTTCAAAATAAGGGAAAAATTGCTAAGCATTACATACTACCACGAGTTTGAATTCAAAGGAACAAGAGCATCAAAGGAATCCATCTATCACTCATATAAGGGAAAAGGGTTGCATCACTTATACATACACAACATAGGAGGGGAAGTTTATTTTATTCTAGGGTAAGTGCAACAAGTTGGTGGACAAAAAAAGGGGTCATAAGTGGACATTATATTGCAAAAAATAGTGAAATCTCAACTTGTAGGGATTATTAGCAATACACGTACTAAAAATTAGAAAAATTTATATAAATATGAATCGTAGCATCCGGAATCTAGTTTCTAAACTACTAACTTTTTTAAAAACGGACAAGTTTAGCTATATTAAACACTCAAAATTATATGACTTGGTTTTTTTTTAAACCTATGAGATTTTAGTCCATTTTTCGCGATTTGGATGACCAAATCTTGTTTTTTTCATTTAGTGAAAAGTTAGATGTCGTTGTCAATCTTGGGATTTTATTTTGTATTTTTCGAGCAATATTTTTTTAATGATTTTTTCCGTGAAAGTGGTGTGAAAAAATTTAGAAAATGGAACATTTTCTGTTTGCCCGCCATAACTATATAAAAAAATATTGAAATAAATTTTTTTTTAACATGTATAGAATTTCTCCACTCTTGGGATGGTATAAGTTTTATCACATTTTGATAAGCAAAACAAAAGTTGTAGTCTTAAACGTAGACATGAATATTCGTGGGAAAAAATGTCTTAAAGACCTATTGTTAGTAAAAATTATAAAATGATATTTAGCTTTTTCTATTCACTTTAAAATCAATATTTTTATGAAGCTAATAGTCTCCCCTACGCGATGGCACTATTTTTGTGAAATGTTTTCAATTTTTCAGCATATTTCAAGTCAATGGAAGAGTAAATTTGAATTTTTTGACCTTTTACACGCCATAATGACCTCACATAGCTTTGGTTGGGAAAAAAAAAGATTTCCCAAGCCTTAGGATCATACTTGATGATACAGATAGAACCACGGTCGCGGTTTATAAACCGTGATCACGGTTTTATAACAAGCACTGTGATCACGTTTTATAAACCACGATCATGGTTTATAAAGTGTGATCTCAATTCTTAAATCATATTTACACACATCCCAATGTTCGAATTACCATGTGATTTTTATTATTTGACCTTATTATACGAATTATTGTGAAATTTTGTCACTTTCTACACATTTTTCTTATCACCGGAAGCAAAACATCATGGGAGATAAGAAACAAAGTCAAAAAAGGAATTCATTAAGTAAAAAATGCCAAATGAATTAGAGGCAAACAAATTTCAAAATGTTGAGTGAATGTGGAATCTTCATGAATCAAGAAGAGGTTCATCTTCAACCCCTACTATTGTAAGCAATGAGGAACCAAGTAATGTTTCTACTATCAATGTTGAAGTTGAATTAAATACTCGTGATGAAGATGTTTTTACTTTCAATGTTGAAGAAGAATTAAATACTCGTGATGTAGCTGATGTTGAAATTGAAGGAGACAATGAAAATGTGAATAAGAAAATTCAAGTTGAAACTGTAGATAAGTAAAATTTAACAAAAACACCTCTTAGGATTTTACGTAAGAAACATAATTATTTTCTTGAAATTTATGAAAACATTTTGAAACCAATGTCTGACAAACTTTCTGAAAAAAAAATTAGAAGAAAAGTCACTGAAATTTGGGATAATCATTTTGAAATTTTAAATGATTCCCAAAGATTTCATTTGTTAGTTAGTTTGATAAAATTGATTAAAATGAGGCCTACATTAAACACCTTAGGATTGACAACATCTAATATACGTGGTCAAACCTTTACAATTGTTGAAAACCTTCTTGATGCATATCACATTGTTGGTGTCAAGAGACGCACTAGGGATAGTAATATTATGTGTCGTGTACTTGCTACTAGTGTTGTAAGTGAATCAATAAAAAAATAGCATTTAATTACGTAAACAAGTCGAATGTTGAAATTTAATCGAAAAAATCTAATGAAAGCAATTGAAAGACATAATATCCTTCAATCACTCAAGAACACCGATTTTTGGTCATTTTCTGCTAGAGCGCCGCGTAAGGAAAAAGATAAATTTGATGCTATAAGAGAATTTTTTATTCAATTTTGGCATGATAACACTAGAGTTTCACCTAATACAAGAGATATTTTAAAACGGAGAGTTGGTTCTACTAATTACTAACCACATCCAAAGAATTTCTTAGATATGACTCAAACTTAATTTTTTCGTAAGTTTGAACAAGAGCATCTAGAAATTAAAATTAGTCAACTTTTTTTGAAATGTTGAAACCATTCTATGTGAAAATCAACCACGCTCGCACCACTTGTTGTTGTAGGCAACATGTTGAATTTGTGATGCATTATGCTAAATTTTTACGTATTCGTTCTAATTTTCATTCTAAAACTATGTTATCGAATGTGGTGTTCAATTTCCACCAATATCTTCCAGGATTTCATACCTATGATATTTTGTGAAAGAGAAGTTGGACAATTTTTTTATAGTCAAGATTGTTTAGATGGAAGTTGTGGTACATGTGGTGGATTACCTAAATTGGAAAGTTGCATCCATGAGAAAATTGAAGGTGCAATAGGACATAATTTAGTTGAGTTTGATAAATATAAATTAGTACCATACTAGTTGAAAGATGGAAAGGAGTCTAAACGGTGTGAGCTAGTTACAAAACATATGCTTGTTTTTCAATTTATGAGAAAATTTAAGGATGAAATTGTTTATGAGTATGTTAGGCATACACACAGAGCTCGATGGTTGGATGAACAGTTCAAGATATGCAAGGACACATTTCCTATTGGTATTATTGTTTCAGTGGTTAATTTTGTAGAGAATTACACATTGCAACCATAAATGGAGGTTCAATCGCAATATTACAACTCAGTACAAGTTGTCATTTTTGTGCATATAGCATTTATACATTCTCTTGACATTACAGAGAATGATCGAAAAAATTTAAGAGAGTACCACTTTTATATCAGTGATGATCATACTCATTCTACTGAATTTGTGCAAGGGTGTTTCCTGTTATTTTATGGAAACTTGTCTCGATAGGACATTTGCTTCAAAAACATTATATATGGTCGGATAATTACACGTATCAGTTTAAGAATGCACGAATGTTTTATTGGATGAGCAAGACGCACGTCAAGATGGATGTGCAACATATTTGGAGTTTCACTAAAAATTTGGACATGGAAAATGAGAGCATGGTGGTGGGGGGCATGTGTGAAAAGATCTCTTGTAAGAGAAGAGTTGAAGTACAAAGATGGTGCTAAATTGAAATATGCAAAGAGTATAGTGGAATGGCGTATTGAAAATATGGCCCGAGGTTATCAAGAAAATTCCACAATTCACAGATATTTTTGGTTGATAGAGGAACAAAAAATTGCTAACTACGAGGATTGTATGACACTCATAGGGTCCAATGATATGCACTCATTTTATAGCTTAGATGCTACTTCGTGGGCCACATGGACAAGAAAGTTAGTATGTTTTTGTGCATCTTGTATTGAATTTGTCACTATTAAGTGTGATTCACAAGAATGGGTGGATGGATAGATTTGTAGGCCTCTAACTCCGCTTCCCAGTTATCAACCTCCACAGGCATTATGACTTGTTTCTACAAATGAAGTTGCAACATCAAGGACTTTGACGAAATTTCAATTTTGGTGCGACAAGGTAAATGGTTATTTAAAATTTTTGTATTGAGTTATGTCCATTGAAATTTTAATATGTAATTTAAATTTGAGTTGAAACCTTTATTTTTATAGGACATGTGTTTATAGTTATTACGACAGAAGACAATGAAGAAGGAACAAACTATTTCTTATGTCATTGCATCGAGGAAAGAAAGAAGTTGACTTCTCCTGTTATAGATGGTGAAGATATTGAGTACCCTACAGGGTTAGTGGTAGTTACTGGAACTTGGCTTCGACGGTATCCATTAAAAACTCCTCTGTTTGGGTGTTTGAAGACTTTGAGACACATAGGAAAATACTCTTATATTTGCATCTAGTTCTAGTGACAAATATTCAGCTATATAGATATCGAGGAAGGCCTAATAACAAGATTCTTTAGAAGGTTTGAGAATCATATCATGAAGCAATCATGTCTACTATTCAGAGTAGATTCGATCCTGATGGTTCATTGGAATGAATTTACATGCTCACGTCTGGTATATATAATTTCTTTGAAGTGTTTAAATTTTCAACCATATAATTTGTGTATTTTTATATCTAGTATATATCTAGTATTTTGTATAATAAGTGTTTAAATTTGTGTATTTTGTATATATCTAGTATACATGGTTTTGATTCAACTTAAAATTCTTTGACTAGTTCATTTTTATGCAGGTTAGTGGTGCCAGAAAAGCTTGGACACTTTCACATCCTGATGGTGAACATTGGAATGAATTTACCTGAGCTCGTCTGATATATAATTTTTCTTTGAATTGTTTAAATTTGTTAGTTCTAGATTCAAGTTCATATATTTTATTAAATTTGTGTATTTTGTATATATCTAGTATGGTTTTGATTTGAAACTTAAATTTCTTTGACTAACACTTTTATGCAGGTTAGTGGTGCCAAAAAAGCTTCCACCTTCACGTGGTTGGCATTGTTAGTAGAGAATTTTATATTCTCGAAGCTAAGAGAAGCTTTCATTGTTTTACAAGAAAAGAGAAGTAATTAACAACGATTTATGTACCTATGGAGGGGGTTCTTGGCTCCGGAGGAGGTAGCCCAAAAGCACTGGGAGCTTAGAGAACCAAAACGGTTCCTCCCCAAGTGTTTACAATACCATCCATACTCATATGCACTGTCATTTTGGTGCCACGACCCATCGTTTGCAAAATATAGCGTTTGATAATCTTACACTGGCTCAAACTGCATTATTTCACACGTTTGCAAAACAATAGGAAGATAGAGCACCGATTGGAGATAAAAAACTAAGACAGGATATTGTAGAGGGTCCCTACACCGAGGTGTTGGATCTGACGAGATGTCTCTAGGTGCCATGAAGTCCGAGTAGTCACCCGTCGAAGTTGAATGGTTTTTTGGTCTCAGGGATCTTAAGGGACTACACCGAACGAAATAGCCCGAAAGCAAAAACATTTTCGCACACCGAAATGAAACCTCCTCTAGTATTCACCTGGCCACCCGAATGTGTTGGCAGCAGTATTTTTGGTGCCACGACCCACCATTTGTAAAATATAGCATTTGACAGCCTTACACTGGCTCAAATTGCACTATTTCACACGTTTACAAACAATAGGGCAGCGAGAGCACCGATTAGAGATGGAAAACTCCAAGACAGGATATTTTATAGGGTCCTTACACTAAGGTGTAAGATCTAACTAGACGTCTCTAGGTGCCACGGAGTCCGAATAGTCAGCTATTGAAGTTGAACGGATTTTTGATCTCATGGCTCTTAAAGGACTACCCGAATGAAGTAATCCCGGAAGCAACGACATTTTCACACACCAAAACAACACCTCCTCTAGTGTTCACTGACCACCTATATGTGTTAGTGCAGTCGGTTTTGTGCCACGACCCACCGTTTACAAAATATAGCATTTGACAACCTTACACTAGCTCAAACTACACTATTTTGCGCATATTCAAACAATAGGGCAGTGAGAGCACCGATAGAGACAAAAAAACCCAAGATAGGATATTGTAGATGGTCCCTACGCCAAGGTGTAGGATCTAACGAGACATATCTAGGTGCCATGGAGTCCGAGTAGTCACTCGTCGAAGTTGAACGGTTTTTGGTCTCATGGCTCTTAAGGGACTACGCCGAACGAAGTATCCTGGAAGCAACAATGTTTTCGCACACCAAAAAATGAAACCTCCTCTAGCGTTCACACCGATCACCCAGATGTGTTGGTACATTCATTTTGGTGTCATGACCAATCGTTTACAAAATATAGCGTTTGATAGCCTTACACTGACTCAAACCGCACTATTTTGCGCATATTCAAACAATAGGGCAGCGAGAGCACCGATTAGAGATGGAAAAAAACTGATACATTATATTATAGAGGGTCCCTACGCCAAGGTGTAGGATTCAATGAGATGCCTCTAGGTGCCACGAAGTCCATTTAGTCACCCGTCGAAGTTGAACGATTTTTTGGTCTCATGGTTCTTAAGGGACTACGCCCGAATGAAGTATCCCGGAAGCAATGACGTTGTCACGCACCAAAATGACACCTCTTCTATCATTCACTTGGCCACTCAGACATGTTGGCACAGTCATTTTGGTGCCACGACCCACCATTTGGAAAATATAGCATTTGATAGCCTTACACTCGGCTCAACCACACTATTTCACGCGTTTGCAAAAACAATAAGGCAGCAAATGAGAGCACCATTTGGAGATGGAAAAAACATAGAGATAGGATATTTTATAGGGTCCCTACACCAAGTTGTAAGATCTAAATAGACGTCTCTAGGTGCCACGGAGTCCGAGTAGTCACCCGTCGAAGTTGAACTATTTTTGGTCTCATGGCTCTTAAGGGACTACGCCCGAACGAAGTAGCCGGAAGCAACAACGGTTGTCACACCTGAAATGATGCCTCCTATAGCATTATCACTAGCCACCCGAATGTGTTGGTGTAGTCGGTTTGGTGCCATGACCCACTATTTGTAAAATATAGCATTTTTGACAACCTTACATTGGCGGCTCAAACTACACTATTTCACACGTATTAAAACAATAGAGGCGGTGAGAGCACCGATTAGAGACGAAAAAAACCAAGATAGGATATTGTAGAGGGTCCTACATGCCGAGGTGTATGATCTAACAAGACATCTCTAGTGCCACGGAGTCCAGTAGTCACCCGTCGAAGTTGAACGATTTTTGGTCTCATGGCTCTTAAGGGACTATGCCCGAATGAAGTAGCCCAAAAGAAACGACATTGTCACACACCAAAATTATGCCTCCTATAGCATTCACCTAGCCACTCGGATGTGTTGGCATAGTCGATTTGGTGCCATGACCCACCATTTGCAAAATATAGCATTTGACAGCCTTACACTGGCTCAAACTACATTATTTCACGCGTATTTAAACAATAGGGCAGCGAGAGCACCAATTGGAGACGGAAAAAATGAAGAAATTATATTATGTAGGGTCCCTACACATATGTGTAGGATCTAACGATACATCTCTAAGTGCATGAGTCCGATTAGTCACCTGTCAAAGTGGAACAGTTTTTTGGTCTCATGGCTCTTAAGGGACTACACCTGAACGAAGTAGCCTGGAAGCAATGACGTTGTCACACACTAGAATGATGCCTCCTCTAGCGTTCACCTGGCCACCCAGATGTTTCAGCATATCGGTTTGGTGCCAAACCCACCGTTTACAAAATATAGTGTTTGATGACCTTACATTGGCTCAACCGCACTATTTCACACGTATTCAGCAAACAAAGGGCAGCGAGAGCACATCGATTAGAGACAAAAAAATGAGATAATATATTATAGAGGGTCCCTATGCTGAGGTGTAGGATCCAACGAGATGTCTCTAGGTGCCATAGAGTCTGATTAGTCACTCGTCGAAGTTGAATAGGTTTTTGGTCTCATGGCTCTTAAGGGACTACGCCTAAACAAAGTAGCCCGGAAGCAACAACTTTGTCGTGCACCAAAATGATGCCTCCTCTAGCATTCACCTAGCCACACGGACATGTTGGCATAATCGGTTTGGTGCCACGACCCACCGTTTGCAAAATATAGCATTTTGATAGCCTTACACTGGCTCAAATTGCACTATTTCACTCGTATTCAAACAATAGGGCAATGAGAGCACCGATTGGAGATGGAAAAAACCAATATAGCCTATTAGAGAGGGTCCCTACACTAAGGTGTAGGATCGATGATACATATCTAGGTGTCATGAGTCTGATTAGTCACCCGTCGAAGTTGAATGGCTTTTTGGTCTCACGGCTCTTAAGGGACTACGCCGAACGAAGTAGCCGAATAACAACATTGTCATGCATTAGAATGATGCCTCCTTTAGCGTTCACCTGGCCACCCAAATGTGTTGGCGTAGTTAGTTCGGTTCCACGACATCCCGAGGCATGATTTCTCACTACTCACCTCCATTTATTTCTAGACTACCTAGAAAAGGTAGTTTGTAAACAATTATGCCACGAAGGCTCAAGGAATGCCAGGAAGGCTTGGATCGGGTGGTTTGACTCCAAACCGGGCCTTCCTAAAGCCCTCATAGCACCGAAGTCATATACCCCCAATCGAACACGTTGGAAGTGACAGTTTGCGTGACCATGACCTCCCAGGGGCATCACTTCTCGTGTTACTCGCTGCATCAATGAGATTACAACAAGGTTAACACATTACCATGTAAATACTCTAAATGATCTCTTTTTAAAGCATGTTAATACAATAGAGTCTTAAGAATATTTTTTGCATATCTTGTGCCAACTAAGTTCTACAATGTGTTTTCGTATTTTTTACAAGCGAATTCAAATTAGGACCTTATTGTTACACACATCAATAACAAGTTTAATTTAGACTAATACTTAACAAATAAATTGTAAGTACACTAAAAACATATAAAATGACTTGTAATAAATCCCTCAAGACCATTTTTAATTGTGTACATTTTGTCTCACTTTGGAGTGTGTTAACCACGTGCTTAAAATAAGAAAATTGATATAAGTCCACACTTGAATCTCTTGAAAAAAAAATGATCTTGCACCCAAGAACCTTCAAAACCATTATATAACATAACATCATATATCATATATCATTTAACAATAACATTTAACAGATCATATATCATATATATCATATCCATAATGGTCACATAATCGAGGCCATCAAATCAAATCAAACATATAGAACTAATATGGTTATGAAAACATACATAGAAGGATATCATGTGCAATGAAATCAAATCAAACATAGAAGTAATATCGTTATGAAAACCAACATGGATATAATGTATCAAACTAAGTGTGTTGGACGTGTCTTTGAAAATATAAGTTCATAACATGTATCAAACTAAGTGTGTCATACATATAGGACCACATGCGGTCGCATAAGGCTATATACATGGACTATATGAAGAATCATGAACTAGGACCAGATGGCATATATATACATATATACATCTAGGTCCTATGAATCTAATCATGAAACATCTTCCCTCTCTTCGCCCTACTAGAAGAAGCATGTCCACGACCTGGGGATGTAGTGGAGGGAGATGCCACTACAAATTTCATCCGTGTGGTCCTAGGCGTCTCTAAGCAAGCCTACAACCTAGCCTGCACATTCATAAACAACAAGTTTTTAACACCCAAATTTTTAAAATACATTCAAAATTTAGAAACTTAGAATTTAGTTAATGCATGTGAAATCTTACCGCAATCTCATGATCCCTATCAATTTGTCGTCGACGCATCGCAGGTCAACAGTAGACTCATGAGGGGTAAGCTACATACAAATAAATAGTTCAAATTAAATATTTCATGTACAAAATTTGATATTGTAGATTTAAGTAATAAGAAAAAATTCCTCCAAAATTTAACAAATTTGAAAAATTGTACCTTAGTTAGTGGATCTGCAGATGCTATGGTAGTATCTACAAGCAACCTCCATAGTCTGCATATATGGAGGAGTCTCTTTGGCAGTCATAAGCTATACAAAAACATGTACAAATCAATATTAATCTACATGACTACCACATAACAGACCCAAAGCATAATCGACACATAACAGACCAATACATATTAATTTGCTAATAGAAATGAACCAAGGAATCTAGGTTTAATGATCTTCTAGGGAAGCTTCGATGTTACTCGAGTCTCCAAAATTCCTACAAGAGTAGATACACAACTAAACTTCCACAATTAGAAACAAAGTGTAAAGAGAAACTAACACTGTAAAAGTCACGTGAGGCGTGCCAGTAGCCTCAGTGCCCAGAGCAGATGATGACCCGCCAGGCTCCTGCGTATAAAAGACAAACATATTAATATGTACATGTACACGTGAAACATTATAATAATAAAAGTGCAATCAAATGAAATTTGAAATGTAAGTACAACTTGAAACTTATGTTTATAACACACCCAATTAGTAAAGAGCTAGCATGTCGACGCGAGATGTGTCCTTCACCAACTCTTGTTGTTTAAAATTAAAAAAATAGTTTTTACATATATGTGTATGACGTAATCAAATACATATATATTAAAATCTCAAATGAATTAAACTATTGTGTGTGTATATATATATATATATATATATATATATATATAATTTATTTGACATTTACCTATGAAAGACCAAGATCATTTGCACTAGTTCCAAAAACATCCGCCATCATCTCATCTAGAGAAAATAAATCATGTGATCCAACAAATGATGTCTCACCCAGTAGTGCATATGGCACCACATGATCCACAGTGGTGTGGTGCGCTAGAACTAACACCTCCACCAACATCACCAGATGTAATCTGGTCACTATGCTGGGTCAGAGTGTCAGTGAGCTCCCTTAATGCATGTAGTGTGTCAATCTCCATACCTCCTTCACTATAGGAGGGATAATTGAAGGCAATGGGGGTTTTGGGGCATGGGGATCCTTGGTTGACCAACATGTGCACTAGGTCTACTCTATGCAGAGCCACCTCCTCGCCCATAAAACTTCAAAAAATTCAAAATAATTTGGGACCTCATTAAGCACGAACTCGCAATATAATTTCTTCAAAAATAGAGAGGAATCTCATTGTTGTTGCATGGTGGATAATCAAAAACCATCCACCATCGGTCCCAAACATTGTTCTTGATTCGGTCATCGTGGCACCAATGGATTGAGAACCATTTACAAGTAGTGCACGGGGGCATTAGTTCTCGGGTCAGTAAATAATGCACAAATGCGGTCTTTTGCAATTTTTTATTTTTATGGTCGCATGGGATAATTTATCTGCATACCACCACCTACAATCACCTCTAAAGGTATTTCATCTATCTATTTGGTTGGTTGCGGAGTCAACTTTGTTAATTAATGTTTGCAATGTGTTAGCTAAAGTCATGCGGGACGGATTTGTGGCATGATTTTGTCTTATAGTTTGAATAAGGTTCTCAATGGAAATTTTATTTTGTCTGGATTATTTCAATGATATCAACTTGTGTTCCTGCTAGTTCCGTGGGGACAAAGGAGCCATAGGAGGTGGATCTACATTTGGAGGAGGGTTTTGAGGAATGTTTGGAGGGTTTTGAGGAATATTTAGATGGTTTGTAGGATTACGAGTTTGTTGAGCAACTGAAAAAATAAAAAAATTGTATACATAAACAAAAAATTGAAAAACCCATGAAAATCACAAAAAAATAACCTAAAATGCAAGAAATTTGATCAAAATCAAGGGCTTACCTCTTCTTCTTGGCGGCATTGTTGAAACTTTCATGATCCAAAAGTTCGAGGAGTAATTTTCAGGGGTATTCAAAGCTCAAGTGCTAAAGGTCTAGGAGAAATCACGGTTTGTAGGGGAAAATGGGGAAATGAGGATTCGTGGGTCTGTTTTATTTGTCTCGAGAGGACCACGATCGCACTTTTAGGTTCAGAAATCACCAAACCTGTGAAAACAATTCCACGATCGTGGTGTACAAACCGCGATTACGGTACATAAATTTTGGGTTTTTGTGTCCACTTAATTGTCAACAACTTGTTGCACTTACCCTCCATTCCACACATTTTATACATTCTAGATCTAGCTTTGTTATCATTGTGTAACTTGCACAAGGGCATCATAGGGCATCGTTTATGCACACACAAATACAAGAACTACATGGATTCTGAGATGTAGTGCAACACTCTATCATAAGTTCAATCTTTGGGTGGTATCGGGGTCGATCCGACTCCTCATTTTACATTTTCCTTTTTAGGTTTGATGTGGTTTGTGGGTATGTGTAGGTGAACTTATTTTTGTAGGTTATAGATACATTTTCATATCGCAGACAACGAATCCATAGTGACATACATAAAAGGAAAGTGAACATCATCCGGCCTTGAAAGAACTAGATCCGTAACATTTACGGACACCAAAGCACAAGCGCTCATGTCCTCTCCTGTGTGCTTCTATCTGTGTAGTTTCATAGTCGAGAACCTCCATCAAGAGTTGTGGCACTCTCCTTAATCTATTTCAACTATTCACTTGCCCATATCACTTCATGTTTACTTGGAAATCAACTAAGTCCCCCTATTTCTCCTTCTTCGCTTATGGTTTTATATTGCACATGTTTTTTTGTTTGCATCTTCACTGTATATTAGTATTTCTACATCATTTATTACGGTGGCTACTTTGGAAATAAGATATAATACAATTTTTATTAAATCACAATCTATATAAAAACTATAAATAATTTACACTAAATTTACAATTAATTAAAATAGGTTAATAAGACTAAAGTATAGAGAATTACTCCGAAAAATAACTAAGTGAAAAAATTATAGATTATGAAAGTAGCTAAAATCATATTTACAAATATCTAGAATAAATCGATCTTAAAGAACCAACAAATATTACTATGAATCCATCAATATTTTACATTTTTGTTGACTTGGGATAGATAGTCTTAATCTAGTTATACCACTTTGTCGGACTTGGAACATTATTTTCAAAAAAGTAAAAAGGTGGGGTGTAGGGGGTCAAAGCTCTACTCGATGTCTAAGATATGAAAATTTCTTAAATCTTACTCTAAGCAACACAAAGAAAAATCTTGTGGTGGTTAAATGGACGTTAAATTTTGTATGTCAAATTAATTAATTATTCATAAAGATTGAAGCCCCTCTTGTTATAGAACATAATAATTTCTATCAACATAATAACTTAATTATCCCTATAAATTACCCCAAAAACATAATTAATAAAATCAAATAAATAAAGAAACCAATAAAAATAAGGTAGATTCTTTCATACCTAGTGATAAACTTAACATGAGAAAAGAATCAAGCCATTAGAAAAATATTATAAGTATGTGGAAATAAATTGATAATTAACATTGTTTTTTTTTTATGCCAAATGTTTCTCCAAATTATATATAGGGGAGTGGAAGCAATAGAATCGACACCTTGTGTACAGTTTGTATCAACGTAAATCAAACGGTGGTCAATTACGTGCGGTTTTAATCGCAAGCATGTGCGTCTCCATCAATAATGAGGACGATGATGATGCGCGCAAATTTTACTCCACCCATGGATTTACCATTCCATAGAACACGGAAATGAAGCCTCGACGACATACACAATGAGTTTTTGGTTTCCGCATCATGAAATCTCTATCCGCCACAAAAATCTCAATTATCAATGATTGTGTCTTGCATTGCTTGGTATTTTGCAATTACTCAAGTTTAAAACCGAAAAGCATGCTTGCAAAGTGCTACTGAAGAAAGTAGTTTGGTTGGGTTTCAAACTTCATCCCAATTGAATTCTTGTCTTTTTATTCTAGCCCCTTTAATCTCTCATTGCATTGATGCGAATAATGTGCACGAGGTTGAGATGACTAGGTCAAACACATGTAGCAGATAATATTTGTGTGGGAACAATTTGCTTTGTCGAATAGGTGCGAGAAATGCGAGTATTTGATTCCCACCTTTTAATTTCAACATTCTACTCATGTTTGTGTTTTACCTATCAAATTAAATGCTTTCCAATCATAATCCTTTGTGTTATGAAACAAAAAAAAAAGCTAATTAAATGCTTGATTAGAAGATAAAATCTACTTGGCATTCGCACTCATGTCATTAGTGTGAATGATAGCCACACTATAAAGTGGAATTGATGGATTTTTGTACATCAATTGTTTCTTGTTTTTACTGGAGCTCACAACTAAAAATGACGGTTGTAAAATGCTACAAGGAGAAAGCTTTGTGGTGGTTTTGAACTCGAAACTGCTCCAATTCCCCATTTTTATTTTTGTCCCTTTAAGCTTACGTGATTAGTCCGAGTGAGATCACAACTATAAAGTTGGGCACATATACCACATTGTTGGAGGGTTGAGTTTCACATTGTTTCCCCATTCCATTTTTCCCACCTTCACACTTCTCCACGCTCAAACCCCTTCTTCTTCACCCCTCTTCATCTCCCGATGTTTCTCTACCTTCCATTTGAATCCTTCAAAATATCTCCTTCGACATTTTATCGTACATTTCACGTGTGATTCGCTAGTTAATAATTATGAGATATGATGCACCACATATATTTCAAGGCACAATATTCTCATTTCATACCATTGAAAACAAGTTTAAATTATTATTGAGATCATGTACCTCTATTCAAACAATCAAATATTTTAGATATTACACTTAAATAGTTTAAAACCTAAAATCATTTAAAAAAATGAATTATTAGTTCCTGCCTTCGGCAGAATACTATAGGTTTCAATGTAGCATATTAATTTTTCAAAAGTGGCCAATAAGAAGTTTTTATTTTTTCTAGCTTTGTCATATTCTAAAGTTATGACTAATTTTAAACATTTTTTAAATTAACATATTTATTTTTCTAGCCAATTGATTGGTGTTCAAGGGTGATGTGACTATTTTTGAGCCTTATTGCCAAAACAATTTTATAACATTTTAAGATGATAAAATTTTAAAGTGACAAGTGTCCTATCATTTATATCAGATTTTGACACTATTTATGAGAATCATTAATTCAATTCAATACATGATGTGACTATTTTTTAGTCTTATTGCCAAAGCAATTTTCTAACATTTTAAAATAATAAAAAATAAATAAACATTATTAATTATACATTAGAATACAATATCCACATTCAATAATACATATTAATTATAATACATAAATAAAAACATAATTTTACAATTATTAGTATAATCATATTGATATTTTATTTAATTATTATAAATAATTATAAACACACACAATACACATAACAATATTAAATTCCATATTTAAAAATATATATAATAGACATATTATTTGTATAATTAATAATTACATTATATTAGTAATAATATTATATAATGTATATTAATTATACATAAATACTATTAACTATTTTATTATATTTTTATATTTTATAACAAACACAACTTATTTAAAATAAATATAATACATATTACTTTATTAATAAAATTTATAAATCTATGTTTTATACTTTTCATTATTTAAAAGTATACTTATAAATTTTGGTGGTTTTAAAAATAATTATTTATAAAAATATTAATTATAAACATATTAATTAAATTTTTGTGTCTACTCCAAACATTATAAAAGTATATTGCATATATATGCTAAATTGTTATGCCACCTATTTCGATGTTCAAGTGATTAGTATACCATATCCAAGATATATGATTATGATTGCAATTTTTAGAAAGATCATTAGAGAAGCCTACAATATTTGTTTTGCAGTACTTAAAAGCTTCAAATAGGTAAATTGCCTTGAAACCTACAACAACATTTTACAACTTCCAAGGTCCATTTTTCTTATGTCCTTCCAGCGCTTAAGCAATAAATCGTCTAACCAATTAATCAAATTTATATCAAACTACTTGCAACATACATGACAGGGACTGGCCACCTTGCGGCTCTTGTTAGAATGTTGTATCTACCTATCCTATCAAGGGCTATTGGTCTCATATCGATAAACAACATTAAGATATTCTCATGTCCCTGTTGTAGCCACACCGTCAATATATTGTCTGAACTATAGTTATCTATACCAAACTATTTTTTTTTATAGCCAAAGGAAATCGAGATTAATCTTGGCTTTTGGATTAGTCCAGCATAGGACGAACCCCTTATAACATCTAGGCAACACACACCGACTCTAACATAGGACGAACCCTAGGCAACACATACGGAGCCCTCGATACATACTATGAATACCGTGTGGGATTTGAGCCTGCGATCTAGATTCTTTTAAGCCGAGTTAGCCAAGCGTGGGTGCAAAATAATACACCTAACATGACATATGAAACATTTTTGGTATTTATACCCCGAGTCCCGACGATGGCTTAATGATCATTCCCGAATCCCACTTAACTTTTAATCGTCAAAACTTTTTGCAAATTAATACCTAGTGCCAAGTGGCGATTTTGGCTTGGGCTGGCGGATAACGAGTTAGGTAAGGCGCATGTCGTTTTCATACTTACCTCGCGCAGTCGTAACTACTAACTAGTACTTGCAAAACAATTAAAAACAAAAAATGGGCAGTTGCCAGTGGGAATCATGTGATTGGAGGAGGAAGGCGATGCCCACGTACCAACAAAAGAAAAGGGGCAACACAACATGAACAGGTGTTGGCGGCAGTGACAGAGTTATGTTGCTATTCTTGTCCATTTTACTGCACTGGGGCAGTGGGGCAGTGTTCTTCATCATCATTACCACGCACACGTCTCTCTACTTTTTCGTTCCCTCCGCCGCCCTCTATACAATTCGTTACAGCCACAGCGCCGTGCGAATCATCCGCCTTGAATGCCGTAAACCTAATTAATTAGCCGCCCAGTAATTTCGGTAATGAGAAATCGGCGTCCACGGCTGCTAATCATTATTAAGCAATAAGTATAGCAGGAAAACGGCGTATCATTCATCCATGATATGGGGAATCGAGGTGGAGCCGAGGTGGAGACTGGGATGCTGAGAGGAAAATGAAATTGCACGCGCAACATCTGACGTCAGATGTGATTCCCATTCGAATATGACCGAACCAGACAATCTTCTGCTGCGTCATCCCAAAACCCTTCCGCCCATATCCCCAAGCATTTCTAGTTCAATTTCTGCCCGATTATGCTTCTCGGACCTGCAAGATAACGGTAACACCATTATTTTATTAGATTATTATTTTTGAGACCACAATGTTGTATTGTTTTAAAAAAAAGATTAAACACTTAAAATTTCAGGGAAAAAAAAAAACAATAGTCGCTATAAAGCACACTAGGTCGTTCTAGGGTGTCTAATACACTCGGCTAACGAAAGGCCTTAGAATAATGAACAAACCGCTCGAGTGTTAGATCAACACAATATTCTACAAAGAATCCATTATAGTAAAGAGTGCGAAGGTAAGTGCATAATATGAGTCATCCGATTTGTTCCAAGTAGAGCCTTCTCCATCAAGTGAGTGGCAACATCTTCTCTTTGGAGTATCTATTTTTTTGTGTTATCTATGTGTTATTTTAACTATAGATATCTTGAATATACTTATGTGAAATATGTCGAGAGATGTCAATTTGAGATTTTTATCTTTATTTTTCACAAAGTTACATTGATTTAAACTCCATTACCTTCTCTACTAATTTTTAGTAATTAATACAAAATGGTATCCATCTAGCTACATTATTGTGTCGAGCTCGCAATAAACTTTTGCGGAAAAGAAAACGAGCTACAAAATACGGTGTATGGCCAATATATTGCGTTTTTATATTGGTTTCTCTATGCAAAAAGAAATAACTTCTAAGAGGTGGTCAAAAGGACGTCAACTTTAAGGTCAAATATAAAGATGAAGAATTAACTTCATTACATTCTACTCGAGTGTCATTGAGAACACATATTGGTGTAATCATTTGTTGATTTCCATGTAGAGTGTTTATGAGGGGGTGAGATTTTCATAACATGACATGAAAACTTGTTCAATCAAGGAGGAGGAGACCAATCACCCCACTATGTTGGAGTAGGTGTGTTATTTGGAGGCAAAGACCAATTAGAACAATTGTGAGTATGCAACTTCTACCATGATCCCTCAACGAGGTTCTATTCCTTCATGACAAATGGGAAAGAAAGTAACTAATGTTTTCAGTAATTTTCTAGCAACATTTGGAGATGAACAACTTTTATATCTATCTTGTTAGTTTGACTTGAATCTACGCAAAAACATTTGAAATAATCATTTCTTTGTTATAATTTGAAAACAAAGTATCAACTATAGAGTTAACAAAAATATCTTATTTCTTTATCTTTCTTATACAAAACAAATTTTCGTGCTCAAAATGTATGCCACATTTATGTGAGTAACTTACAAGTAACATACACCACTCACCAAGAAGAATGTTCTAACAATTGAAAGGATTCAATGGAAAAGGTTTGAAAAGGGCGAACGATTCCATGTCCAAGTCAATTGTAGTTTGTTGAACAAAACATAAGAAGTGCTTAAAGTCGTGAACATTTTCCACAAAATGCAAATTTCTTTTGTAGAATTATTTGATGTACAAGGCAACATCATAAAGGAAATCCTTGATAGAAACCACACTAAGCAAATAATTTGATCTTGGGATTAAAAATGTATTTCCAAATAGTTTGGAATCTACTACTCCAAGTGTGATCAATAAAATTTAGAGACCATTTATCCTCTATATAGACTGTCCCACATGTCATCAATCCAAGTTAGTTAGTTCACTCGTCTGTCATCAATGCGACGACGTTCAAACTCTATATACTTATACTTTAGATGGAGATCGAGCATTGATGCACTCGGAGACTATCTCATTGACTATCACTATCTCCTATCTCTTGAGATTATAAGCCATTATAAATTGAGGTGAGAGCCATTCATATCCCTTTATAAGAGAATAGTATAGAATTTGGTTTTCGACATACTACTTATAGTTCTTCCACCATGGTTAGGGAGGTAAGTGTAAATTTATGAAGTATCATGACATTATATAAATGACATCCTGAAGAGTTGAAATGTAGTTTAAATAATATTTAGCTTTACCTTTAATCTAAGAGAACCAATCCATAGAGGTTTTGGATAAATGTCTTGTATTATGAAAATTCCTCTCTTAAAAATATTTGGAGCATCAAACCAAGGAACCTTTATATATAAAACATCATGAAACTTTATGACAAGACACCAACATAAAGAGTAGTAATTAATAGAGACACCATCATTGAGCTCATGATCCTCATTCTAAAGTAGCCATAATTTGATTGTCTCGATGTTTTACAAACTCGGGGTAAATTTTAGTGGCGAATATTCGTTAATTCACGAATATTCCAATTTTTAAATTTTACATTTACTAAATTTTTAGGGTAGTAATTAGGACCGGGTCACCTAAATTTTCTAGGTACAAGTTAATTTTAGGGTTAGTTCACCTAGCGTTTACACCAATAGACAATTGTTTTAATTCAAATCACCTTTAGCATGAAATTAAAATTTTCCAAATTCACCTTCATATATATACTAAATACATATTTACAATTCCGTATGCAAATTTTGACTATCAAATATTCCTCATAGTTCCTTTCTGCTTTAAAGATCAAGATCAACTGGATATTACAACCCTACATTAAGGTATTTTTAATTGTTATGGTATTGTATTGCATGCTACCTGGGTGAATGTTATCCTCGATAACATGCACAATGCTACCGACCGATAGAATTGTGTATGTTACCGACTGGTAGCATTGTGTATGTTACAAACCAAGAGCATACAAAATGCTATCGATCGATAACATATACAATGCTCTTGGCTAAAAGGATCCACTATGCTACTAGCTAGTAGTATTTTGCATGTTGTCATCCGGTGTGTGTTTACTCACTTGAAAAGTGATGTAGTGCTAAGATTCAAACACTTATGTTTCACTTGTAATTTGAAAATTACACTTGGATATGTATAATGGACTTTATGAATAATGAAAACAAGAGAGGTCAACTCAAAAGAAAAAGTAGCATATAAAATTATTTCAACCAACTGATTAATCAAGAATGTGGAATAATAGTAGTTAATTTAATCTAGAACAACATGTAAACACAATAAATAAATGCAATAAATAACTATAGAAAGTGACCCAAACAACTATGTAAAAGATTAAAATGTTAAATCCTAGAGTACTAAGAGAGTCAGAATGAACTCAGCTGATTAGAGGATCTCAGTTGGATTGTGTCGCGTAAGTGAATAGAGAAACAAGAAGGATGAATGATTGTGCAAAGGCTTTCAAAAGGAAGGATCAAATATATGGTGGATTGGAGCACCTAGAGAGGGAACGAGGCGCCTCTGGGCACCCTAGTCTATAGAATGGGCACCCTAGTCTGTGTGAAAGTTCGGAACTAAGTTTCACAGAGTTTTATAAGTGATCTCAAACCTTCGTTGTCTGTCGGATCAAGTTCGCTACACTATGCCCTTGTGTTGCTAATAATCCAAGATGAAGACAAGACCAAAAGAAGTATAAAACCCTAAAAAAGAAGAATGCATATGAATGACTCATTTATAGAAATGTGATGAAGTGGAAGGGTTGTTAGCTTCTCTTTACATGTGAAGAAGGCACACTTCTTACATTTCTTAATCCATGCATGTAATCATTAAAGAGGTTAGGACAGTAATACCCTGCCTTCATAATCCTAAGAGTTGTCACCCTTGGGGAAAAATGACCACTTGTTTCTCCATCATGGAATTCATGTAACATATTCTCTATTTGACCTGCTTTGATGCATCTTAGGAGGACACCATTCACATCCCTCTTGAATAAAACACCATCAACCAACACAAAAGGAATACAATAGAACTTGAAATACCTTCTTTTGTCCTTACTCAACCCTTGAGGGCATTGACCTATTTGGAGGGAGTGGAATATATCTTAAGTCTAACAAAGATTGGATAAGGCATTAATAGATAGCTCCCGATCATCTTGAACCACAAGGATGGCCTCTTCATCTGCATATTAACTTGAAACTAGTTGTTCACATAACCCTTTTCCCCTAACCATTTTTTCACCTTGATATCAATGTCATACTCCATGACCTTGGTTATCCAACCAGCCCTTTTCTCATTAAGGTCCTTGTTCAAAAGAAAATCTTTCACACCCGCATGTGAAACTAGTAAATGAATTCTATTATTTGACACTAGATGTCTGAATTTCTTAAAATTCTTATCACAACAAGGACATGTTTCTCAATGAATGAATACCTCACCTCATAATCTTCAAGGCCCGGCTAAAGAATGCAATAGGCTGCTCTAGTCCTTCTTGATTTAGCTATACTAGTATTGTATATATTGCATCTATGCCACCAAAAGCATATAAAGTGAAATATTTCAAAAATATGGATTTATGAGGGTTGGAGCCCATGTAATGGTCTTCTTTATAGCTTCAAAGCTTTAATTTCCTTTAGCAGTCCATTTGAAATCCATGTTATTCTTCAACATTAATGTTAGTGGTTTGAAAATATTAGCAAAGTTAGGAACAAACCTCCTAACAAAATTTGGAGAGCCTTCTTATGACTAGGCAATGATACAGCACAAGGATAGATTCAAATCTCTCAGGATCGATAATAAACACTTCCTTCGAAAAAATGTGACCCAAGAGCTTTCCTTCATGTGCCAAGAATATACATTTCTTAGGATTAAAAGATACTCCAAATTTTCTACATCTCTTGAACACTTGCCTGAGGTGAGAAAGGTGATCAGCTACATTCTTGGAGAACATTGTGATATCATCAAGATAAACAAGAACCATCTTATTAATCAGCCCCTTGAATTCCATGTCCATGGCCCGTGGAATGTTTCTATGGAATTTGATCATCCGAATGACATCTTCCTATAAGCATATGAGCCCCATTTTGTAGTGAAGGTTGTCTTAAACTGGTCTTCCTTTTTCACCATGATTTAGTTATATCCTGAGTAGCCATCTAAGAGAGAGAACCTTTCCGAACTAGCCACTACTTGCAATATTTTCTCCATGGAAGGAAGTGAATATTGATCTTTGAGTGAGGCTTTGTTCAAGTCCTAGAAATCTACACACAACCTGATTTCCCTTTTTCTTTTCCTAACCGACACTAGATTTGTTATCCATAAAGAGTGTTTGATTGAAAAGATGATACTTGCCTCTATGAGCTTGTTCAATTCCTTCTTCGTGAGAGGCTCAATATGAGGGTTTAATGGCCTTTGCTTATGCTTGATGGGCTTAGATTATGGATCCAATTCAATAGTATGTTGTGTCAATCTTGGATCAAAGCCTCTCAAATATTCATAACTCAAGAAAAGATATCTAAATGAATGCTCATGCTACGAGCAAACTAACTCCCTTCCTCCTTCTATTCCTTGCATTCTTTCTATCAAACAGCTTTTCCACCACTTTGTTGTGTCACCCATCCACTTGAGGGGGATCCTCTTAGCATCCATACTCGTTGGGGCATCCAAATGCTTCAGGGCATATTGAGAAATTCCATAATGTTTCCTTTTCACGGTTCATTGATCTACATATGTCTACTATCTTTAAAATTCTATTACTTTGTAATAACACTTTAAAGAGGGGAAAATGTAGACATCCTAAAAATACATACATATTTCTAGCTATTCTAGTTATCCATATCCTTTGCATAATATGCTAATCCACATTCCTTTAGAATTAATTAAATTAATTCTATCATGATTTAAGTATTCATCCCTCTCAAGATTTAATTTAATTAAATCTATCACATCCCCTTTAGAATTAATTAAATTAATTCTAATTACACTTAAACTATACTCCTATGATCCTTGGCTAATTTAATTAAATATTTATTTAATTAAATGGTTAATTACCTACTCATCCTCCACTTAAGCTCCACTTCACTATTCTAGTCACCCCACTCAACTCCACTTCTAGAATCCTACAAAGGTGGAAACAACAAAGTTGCATGTACAACCACCAACCCGGATAAAACCTTATTAAAGAACTAGAATTTTACGGCCCTCAATGGATATTTAATCCATTTGAACTACTATAACCTCCTCCAATGCTATTTTAAGAATATACATTCATGATCTCATTAAAAACCTTCAACCACTCCATGGCCTCTCCTTCAATTATAAATAATAGGCCATATCCTTCACAAACAATCCCCTGGAAGCTTTGTGACAATTGTAACAAACCTCTGCTCCTTTTCCATTCGATATTTGCATATTGAAATGCTATCCTTGTGTCTATTTCTTGCTCGTAGCATTATTCCTTCATTTGGAGATCAATTTAGAGCATCCACAACCCAACAACTACAAGAGATTCTACAAGTGCAAGACTTCAACTAATCTAATCACCGAGGTTGCAATAAGAGCTTGGAGAAAGGTTTGTAGTAGTTTATTTGCTTATCTTTCACTTTGTTGAGTTTTTCCTTATATACACCCACGAAAGATTCTCTCCTTGTTTTCTTGTCACAAGTCTACCTAGCGATCACATGATAATTTCTTGTAGGGGCACCACCGACTTTGTAGTTGCCCTCGCAAATATGAATATAACATTTGTAAACGTCCATGAGCCTCACGTTATCCCTTCATAAAGTCTTCCCATTTTTCACCGCGCCCGTAATTTGCTCCTTCCAAGCCCCCTTTCCCAAGTTCAACATTTCCCATCCCCCGCCCCAAATATACGACCCATGATAGACTCCCCCATCCATCCCTTTCGGCATTTCCATCACATAACCCGAATGTGATTGTGATTGTTAGTAATAATTGTTTTTGAAAAAATAAAATCTTCTTATAGTTTTTTTAAAATCGTTAATTATTGTCAAACCATGTGAGATGAGGGTGCCATTCATTGACAAGTGAAAAAGGAAAAGTGGAGTTTTATGCGACGAATACGTGCCCTTGACTAAGTTGACGACAAGTTGATTGATTGAACGGCGGCGTTGTTTTCACTGATTTTGCGGCTACAATTCCATATAATAATGACAAAAATTAGAATCATACATTGGTCGAAAAAACGCAAGTATTAACGGCTAAAGGTACAAAGCTACTTTGATATTATACTCGAGTAAGGTATATTTTTTTCTGTAGCAAAACATCTGCCGTAACAAAGTATTTTGTAACATTCGAAACCTGAAACTTTCAATGTAAACAGTACCTCATTTTATTTTTAGCATATATACTTTCGAATCCCTCGCTATCCCTTCTCGAGAATAGTTGTACTTGTACTCGAGAGCTATGTCTAAAGCTATGTCTAACTAAGCTATACACAATTGATATTCATATATTTCATGAGAACTTATCTACAAAATTGTCCTTGCGATTTTAGAGAAGAACAATAGCAGTATATTTTTTAATTTTCAATTGATTTATATTTTTCCAATGGGTAAGAATGTTCGAATAATAAATATATTGATATATCTAGACTTATATTTTAGATTACATATAACAAATTATATTTGTTGAGTAAGAATTTATCTAAATTAGAAATTTCTACGGTCAAGTAGTTACGATTAAGAGAAATCCAATATGTCAAAGTCGTCTAGGAAATGATCTTGACCTCATTTATTTTTGATTTTCTCGTATCGAATATCTAGAAAGATTTGTAACGTCGTGGAGGGTTTAAAAATCATCATCTTCATCGATTGTACTACAACTCTTTCAATAATTCTATTAATTTTTAGTTATCAAATGTGTTTAACTTTTGTTATCATCATTTATATTGCTCTCTTTTTAAAATATATTTTTACCCAATAAGTTAAATTGGATCACATAGATGTGAAAAGTGAGTTTACACTAACACTACACTAAATCAATCACATCTTATTAGTAGTTAGTCTAATTTATATATAAATTAAACAATATAGTCTAATTACTCAAATAAGAACATTTTAAAAGCATAGAATAATTGAAAGAGTTGAAATGTTTTGAAATTATTGGTAAGCTGGAGTTTTAGACTTATACACATTTATTCACACATTTAGAAACCATCATCACAAATAGATTGTGAAAAATAGGTCAAGAAAACAACGCGAAATAAACCCATAAAAATATGGTGAAACATTGGACCTAGACTAGGCTCATAGTGCTCCTTGGGGGCAACAATACCTAGAGTAGTACAATTTTGAAAGCGATTAGAAATTGTGAATCTAATTTGAGGACCATGATACTTTGAACTTAGGATTTAAAAAGCTTGCTCACTTTTCAGAATTCAATACGAGTCACTAGGAAAAAATCTATTTCCTTAAAACACTATAGAATTTGCAACACCTTGTAAAAACTATTAAAAATGGAGGGATTTAATGGGGTCCTTAACTATCCTCCATTATCAAGCCCCTAGGAATTTGAATTGTTTGGAAACCAACATAAAATTATAATGCAACCCATCAAAAAATTTAGTGTATTCTAAGTGTCCCAACCCTTATCCTTCCAATGAATGTGTAACAAGTATTAGAATCTCAATTACTTTTCTCTAAATGCATCATAACTAAATAAATTACTTACAAATACAAACTTGATCATGAATGAAGATAAGTTGATTGTCCTAAATATACACTAATGCACAATTATGTGTGCAAGCCAAACATAAAATGGGTGAGAAAAATTTACAAAGAAAGACAAGGATCCACAAGGGATCCAAACAAATGGTTGAAAGTCCAAATAAAAGTGTTTTAGGAAACATAATACTAATACATGGTTTTGGTGAAAACCCTAAAACAACAAGGTTTAAAAAGAGACAAATGGAAAGGAGAAAGAAAACAAAAATCTTTCTAAAAAAAAAAATCCATAAGAGAAAAATAATATGGAAATGCCAAAGTCAAATATAACCCAAAAATCCTACTCCAAACAAATAATCAATGATCTCAATGCACATAAAATATATTAACACCATAACATCTAACTAACCCTATATGAAAATTAAGTGTTTGAAATGAGTTGTAAACCTATTATATATGTGTATGTTAAAGTTTGTGTAGTTTAAATTTTTGACAAAGAAAATTGTTAGAATGTCCAAACTCATTAAGTTATAGTCTTGCTTGCTTTGGTTTTATATTATTTTTTCAATTTTTTTATCTCATAATAATAATAATAATAATAATAATAATAATAATAGGAGTAGTAGTAGTCGCCACATTTTGTATTTAAAATAATTAAAAACTAATGTTATGGACTGAAAAAAGCTTTACTTTTTTATTTTGGAATAAAAATATTTCTAGATGAAAGTAATATGTAGTACCTCCTTGCTTACCTTTAATATAATTCATCTTATCGAGATTGTACAACTAATTTTAAATTAATAATTTAAATTGGATAAATGAAATGTGTCCTGCAAGAGAAACTTTCACGCCCTTAAAATTCCTCACACTCTAACTCATACAAAACCTAGAACATCATATGAGTTTTATTTTTGCCATTTAAAAAAAAAAAAATTTAAAATTAACTTTAGATAGCCTTTTTGATTGATGGAAGATGACCATGCTATTACTTTTGAGTATATACATATTTGTAATATCACTAAATGACATTTCAATGTGCCAAATTTTCCTTCATTTTTCCAAAAGGTTCTTACATATAAATTAAGTGTGTTAAGTATACATTGAAGTAATTTATGGTATAATAGCACCTCGGTTTATCTCCTCTTTTACCGTTGTGTATTTATAAGCTATTTTAATATTTGAAAAATAAAGAGTTAATCACTTTATTTATTTATTTGTAAAAACAATCATATTTTATTATTAATATATCTTTATCCAATTTATTTTAGTATACCATAAAACATAATATAAATAACTCTATACACCCACTACATGTCAATTTCAATTATATTTTACTATTATAAATATTTAAAACATGAAAAATATTAAGGAGTGGGAGATAATCGAACTAGTACCACTTTATTAGGGTTTTCTAGTTTCAATTGTAAATCGTAATAATAATATAATATTTTATTTTATTTAATAAATTGTTTATAGAAGATTAAGATTGGTTAAAAAATAATAATACAAAAGTAGTGTAAAAATACTATTAAATAAATATACAAAAATAAACTAAACATAAAAAGAGGAATACTAGTTATAATTTTATTAAATTGTTGTAAAATATAATTACAATTTTATAAAATGATATAGAGAAATAACATGCATATGCAATATAAGAAATAATAATAGTTGTATTTTGATTGTTCTTTTGTCTACTTTTAAGCCATGTTTTGGCCTTTTTTTTGTTTGTTTTAGAGATTGAGCCCACTATTTGTGTTTTAGGCTTCACTTCAAAGACTCGGGTCAAAAGTGTTTACTCATTAATTAAAAAATAACATTCTATACTATAAGGATCAATTGTAAATTAATAATGTATTGTTCAAGTTATTGACATATAAGTTCTAGTGTACAAAGAAAGATAGCTTGAGAAAAAAATCATGAAAAGGTTGCAAATAGAAATTTGCTTGAAGCATAAAGACTTTGTCAAATTTTGTTGTGAGGAGTTGATACGTATGAGGATTGTAAAAGTAATTATAGAATAAATTAAAAGATATGTATTTAGAGACATATCTTATTCGAAATAATAAGACATGTATTTAGAGACAATTGTATGTGATTATCACATCTAATAAAAATTATATTAATAAACTTCTATTAACATAAGAATCATAATATTATATATGTTAATATATCATTATAGTCCCTCCAAGCCTATCAAGGTGGTGGAATTTTTTTTTGGAAAGACACGAGTATAAACGAGTCGAGGTGGAAGTTTTGAGGGCAATTTTGGATGCTCGGCGAGAGTGTTCGCGTCTTTGTCCTAGTATATCCTATACCTGCCAACCAACTTAGTATTTAATGACAAACCGAAAATAACTATAAAATCGAGTATAAGAGTTTGAAATAACGAGAAGAATTTAATATTGGAGAGGAAACCTTAGTCAATTTAAGAGGAGAATATAATAAAACGAAACATACTCTTGGTGAGGAAGTGTGGTTAGGACATGGAATAGAGTGTTAAGGGGCGCGGTCCGGTTAATTTAAAAGCATAAGGATAACGGTGACAATGTTTGACCCAAGAGTCAAATTCTGTGGGGGAATACGGCAATAGAGCAGGAGTAGGAGGGGTGTCAGGCCATGTAAAACGCATGTTTTTGGCACAAGCAGAGTGGGAAGACGTGAATTTCGACTATGACGGCATGCCACGCCTCCACACCAGGCCCTCGGGACATGCGCACCACTACCACGCAGATATCCAGCCACCGCCCTATATATTCATTACTCTCCACTCCTCACTCACCATTGTTTTTTCTCTCTTTTCCTGCCTCCACACTCGTATTTCTTGAGCGCTCACTTCCAGTGCCATTTCCATTTCCATTCTCTTAGGGCATATGGATCAGTACAGCGCTTACGAGGGTTCCTACAGCAAGAGATCATCGTTTCAATCGAGCCCACCGCTGGAGAGGATCGAGCGGTTGGCGTCGGAGAGCGCGGCGGTGGTGTTCAGCATGAGCTCGTGCTGCATGTGCCATGTTGCGAAGAGACTGCTGGTGGAGCTCGGAGTGAATCCCACAGTCTACGACCTCGACCAGGAGCTCGGTGGCAGCGAAATGGAGAAGGCTCTGCTCAGACTGTTGGGCACAGGCCAGTCTGTTCCCGCAGTCTTCATCGGCGGTAAACTCGTGGGGGGTCTGGAGCAGCTCATGACTTGCCACATTAGCGGCTCTCTCGTCCCTCTCTTGAAGGAAGCCGGCGCCTTGTGGCTCTGATCTTGTTTTGGCTTAACCTCTCTTATTTTTGCTACATATACTCACTCGCTCACTGGGTTTTTTTTTTTAATGCATTATCAAAAGTTTTGTAACTAAGTACTACGTCTGGCTCTGGTTAAATGTTGATAGCGGCTAGGGAGACAGTTTAGAAAGTATTGACTGTAAGGTATTACCGTGCATATTATGCCAATCGCTTCAGGCTCAACTAGGTATTATGTAATCTTTTTGTTCACTGTAAAGAAATTATATTATGTCTCTTTCTGTTTCTCCCTTTTTTTTTTTGGTGTGGGTATCTTGGACCTAATCTCTCAGCTTTTTCTGGCGGCGCATTTTGTCTTTAGCTATGAGTGCAATTGATATGCAAGCTTGAAGCACACTAATCAGGAAAACACAGATGTAACCATTTAACTCGAACAACTTATAACTAGAACTTTGTTTGCGGTGGATGCAGTTATGATACACGAATAAAAAAATTGTAAATGTAGATCCCATTTTTAAAATTTAATTTATAGTGTAATAGAATCTATCGCTTGTATTGTTTTAAAACAGTAAATTTGATCAACTATGTTAGGTAGGTTTAACTGTGTTGATGGTGTAAAATGTATTTGCTTAAATCTATCAAGATTTCATTCTCAAGAATGAGGCTGAAATCATGCCTAAAATAAAATTCTTAGAATGAAAATCCCTCAATTCTGTACAGCTTAAGTTAAAAATTCTGTATAATTACTCCCTGCAATTTCAAATATAATTTAAAAAAACTAATATAAATTTTAATTATTAGTATTATTATTGAATCTATTTTTAGACACATAATGTGCAGAGAATAGACGTGTTTTTCACAAATATGTAATGACAAGAATCAACAATGTATATTGAGTTTTAGCGTACAATGTCTTGAAATGTGAAGAATCAAAAAGCAAGTCAGCGTACAATTTCTTGAAATGTGAAGCATCAAAAATCAAGTCAACCTTGGAAAATAATAGTTATTTATTGAAATATCTAAATTCTATTATGAACTGTGAAAATATCTAGAATATTTTCTTATTAATTTAAAAATAAAATAAAATCATTTCTTTGCTATACAAGTCTGTTTATTATATTATTTATATTTATTAGGTATTATTTTAAAATAAGGGGAAAACATTTACATATTCAAATAGTGCAGTACACTTTTTTAAAGTCGCTCAGCAGATTTTTTATTTATTATTTGTATTCGTTTAGAATGTTATCATGTTCGTTTATGCGATTTTAAAGATATTTTTACGAAGATATATTATTTTAGTGATAAATATTTTTAGCATAATGTAAAGGGATCTACTTAGCATTATAACATTTAAGTATTTTTTTAAAGATTCTTAATTTTTTATTTTTTGTTTGACAAATTTTTATAGCAATTATTGTTTAATGTAGAGTTTAGTATTTATGTGTTTGTTGATTATCATTTTAAGTTTTTGTTAGTATGTAATTATTGTCATTCTTTATATTATTTGATTTTCGATATGTTTTCTTTTTTGTTGTGTAAGAATTTTGATATTTTTTTTTCATTGTTTCTTGTAATTTTATCTTTTGCTTGTAATCTCTATTATTATTTATTGAACTTTATTTCCTTTCATCTCTTTATCCAATCTTTTATTGTTATCCTAAAGCTTTGAAAATATCATCATTCAATTTGAATACCAAAAAACTTACAAAATAATGATTTGTTTGTTTTGATATTGACTCCATTGTTGGAATGTTTGAAACATTATTTCCCTATTCTTTCTTTTATTGAAATTTGGCGAGTTCGTGGATCGCCTTCCCCACTGAGTGAAGTGGGCAGATTTCTTAGGCTAAGCGGCCAAGGATTGAGGGGTATTCATTCTCGTCAAATTCACCCAACGTATGATCTCGAATTCATCCCTTATTACGGTGAATCCCCGACTTTGCTTGCAACGAGAATTGAACCCGGTTTCCCTACTTTTTGGTGGAATAAGCACACCAATTTATGGTAAACTAGTATGTGAAAACCATCCTTTCATAGCTCTAGCTTGCTTTGTAAGGGCACTTTTGACCCAATAATTGGTTGACTAGAGGTTTTTGCCTAAATTTGTTGTCCTTATTCACTTCTTGTGTGTTGGTGTATGAGTCAATAAAAGCCCTAAATTCAAAAAGTCAATAAAAACATTGATGCATTAGTTCATTTAAGGAAAATAATGAAGGATTACAAGTGAACTATATTAAAGTTATAAGAGAAAATAATTTATATATTTTTGAAGCATTATCGGCTAAAAGTAGAATTCCATAAATGAAAGAGAATATAATACATTTAATACTTATAACATATTTGAAAAATAAAGGTAGGGACACTTGGATATAGTAGATTTTATGTTGACTTGCATTAAGTGTTGATTTCAAAGTTTTTTCCTCAAAGGCAAAGTGTGATTGATACAAATCCTTCAACCTTAATGAAGCTTTTACCACTTTGTAAGGTGTTGGTGTTAGATTAGGTTTTTGAGAAAAAATGATTTCTTAAGGATACCTAATGAATTCTAAAAAACAAGCAAGGTTTAGGGATCCTAGAATAAGAGGATCATATTCGTTAGATTTAGTTTGTAGAAGCATGAGAGAGCCATACACCACTATCTTGTCTTAGTTTGTTTTACCTTCCCATATGGTTTAAGGAAATTTAAATCTTTATCAGAGGATTGAGATCAAACAAATATATCGAGTAATAAACACAATCTATCATACAAGAAATAAACAAGTGTAATCAATAGTGAGATAAGAATGATTTATCTTGTATCCGGAGATTTGGGTGATTAAGGGCTAGAAAATGGATGAGAAGGATGGATAGGAATTGTGTATGCTCTGTTTGAGAAACTTGGACTTAGAACCTCTTCAAACAGGACCTCGTGAGTGTTGGTGTCTGAACCGGGTGCTAGTGTCTTAGCGGCAACTCTACTTCTGATATTTTTCAGGTATGAACTTATCTCCTTCCTTTCGCTCTCTATCACATCCGCTTCGTCATAGGGTTACTATTTCACACCTAAAATTATTAAACAAATCTTAGCTATCTCTGTACAAGGCTCAAGAAAACATTAGATAAAAAATGCATATGCTTGAGTCGGATTGACCTCGGTGGTTACCCTAGTGTGATTTTCAACGAGCAAAGGCAATACATTTCGAGACTCTATGTAGTTCAGTATACATGTGATTGAATTGTGTCCCTTGAAGCTAGGTTTCCCTGGTGTAAATCACACTAAGATAGTGGGATACAAATAATTTTCCCCTAAGATAAATGTGTGAGATGAAATTCAAAAATAGCCCCTTCGATGTAGTGAATAGTGTAGCCCAAATGAAGTCCTTGAATGTTTCTCTTTTCCCAAAAAGTAGATATAGCCCAAATTACCCAACCCCTAATGATAGTATAGTAAGTTGTGTGTGTGTGTGTGTGTGTGTGTGTGTGTGTGTGTGTGTGTGTGTGTGTGTGTGTGTGTGTGTGTGTGTGTGTGTGTGATTCCCTTGTTTGAATTTTGTCATCAACAACAAGAAAAGTCAACTCAAAGTAATAATAAATATTTTATAAAATGTACCAAATGATGTGACATTTGAAAATTAGGAAAATGAGTGAAAATGACATAAGCGACCAAATGGGATAGTAGTTCCCGACACTAACGATATCCCTAATTGGAGATAGTGTCCAAGATGCTCGAGAAGACAAAATAGGAAATACAAATTTGGGTCACAAGTTGGTCAATGTCCAAAATAAAGTGGTCAATCCATTAAGGAAAATAAGAAGAGTATGTAAAAAGATAAAGAAATGTAAAAACAAAACATGTGTTGTTAATGTCTAGCTTTCTCACTTAAGAATCATGCATATAACGAAATACTTAGAGGTTTGATGTAAATAGAAAGTGCGTGATTTTGTGACTACATTTTCCCCACTTTATGCTAGTGAATGAATATTCAAGGTATAAAGTAGATAAAAAGAGTGTACCTTATGGAGAGTCAATGGGACTCAGAATCGATATTGTGTCGATGAGGAATGTGCTTGATATCGTGTGGAATGGAGATTGTGAAGTGTGTATCGTGGAATCTAGAAGAGAGAATAAAGATCTTAGGGGTGACCTTGCGTGCGTAGTAGAAGTGATGTATGTGTGTGTTCCTTGGATATTTCCTTTCTTTAGAGCGTTTTTTGCTTGATAATGTTCCTCTTCTATTTGTGTGTTTCCTTTTGTCGAGAGTAAGGTCGGACTTGCAAAATAAAATAAGTGTAGTCAATGCTCATGATAAATGAAATTGAACTTTAACTTAGTATGTTACAAAATAGAAATGTGTATTGAAAAACAAGTGAATCAAGGATATAATACACATGTGTTCCATAAGAGAAGAGATAAAATTGTTCATGTATGTTTGTTTTCTTAGAGATGGTTGGAATAATATTGAGGATTTAGGCATCCTATCACCAAATTGAGGATTTGAGTGTCATGTCGCTAAACTAAGGATTTGAGCATCTTGTCACCAAGGGAAGAGTATTAGAGAGAAGTTATATTTTCACTCTAACCTTTAATTCTTCCCAGGGATAAGTGCCACCGTATATGGCCACAAATCCAATAGAAACTAGTCACAAATGATCCTAAGAAAAATGAAGTAACTAGTTACATTGCTCAAGGTTTGTAATGTGGCATTGATTTTATTCCTATTGTTTCGACAAGAATTTGAATCGAGTATGTGTTGTTGGAAATTAGAAGAGATTGTCACTAAGAACCTACTAATTTTTTATTGTAGATGTTTTCACCCTTAGGAAATGAACACTTAGGTGGGACACTAGCACCCATCACTCTTGTCTATGTTGGGTGCCTCTTTCTTGCACTAATTTTTAGCCCAAGTTTGATTATGAACTAGTTTTTAAGATCTTGTTTATTTCGATTCTCACCGTGTACAATTCGTGTGCTGGTTTGAGAACTTCGATAGCGTGAACTAGTAATCGATTATTTTCCCCACTTTTTGGGGTGCATGATATGAAAAAGGTGAACACAACCCAAACAAGGAAATATGAAACTAATGTGCACATCTGAAATAGAAATCCTATAGGGGGAATAGGGAATACATATGGTAACAACCATGGTGCATGTAAATAATGGGAAAATGGCTAGTAAAAGTGTATTCTCAAACAAGTATACATGATGAAATAGAAATAATTGAAAACACACAGTAACATGGTAAAAAAACACAATGCGTAGCTAGTCGAATACATGGGACACCACTTAGAATATTGCAATACATTCAAATCCTTTAAGGCGATACAAGAAAATAAACAATGAAGCATAAGGCATAGCCGTAGATAATGGAAATCAAGACACAAACAAAAATACAATATATGGAAATGAGATAACCATCATTGGAAGTATGCCCGTAAGACAAATACTACACATGAAACACCCATTAGCTTCCTAGAAAATTGATAGTACAACACATTGTATACAACTAGAAATAGGAATGAAAGTAGTAGATATTGCAATGATAAAACCTAAATATAGAGAAATAGAAAAGGTAGATGCCCCCATGAGCCTTAGTGGAATTTGGTAGGGTACAACGCTAAACATCATACATCATGTAGAAACACTGTAAGTGATTTGCATTCACCTTAAAAAGTACCATGTGAATACACATGTGTGTATGGAAAAATGATAGAGCATACTATGAATCCAAGTAACATGATAAGTAATGTGCAACATAGAATAAACAAAGATACATCCAATCAAGATCTAAGCTATTATTTTTGAATTTTTTCCAATATGTGAACAAAAATATAATAGATAGGGAGGGGAGCAAGGTTTCCCCTAGTGTATGTGTGCAAAGTGAGGTCAACGTAAGTAAATGTTCCCTCAAAATTTTTGTTTGAACCTAGAACAAGAGTGCATCATCAAATAGCGAGGGGGGAATAATATGCCCCCAATGTTTGAATGTTGTGTTGATTTACCCGATGAGGGTGAGGGTAAGGGACCACTATATGTAAAGGTAAAAATATGAACATATGTGAACATGATATGAGGATCTAGTGTCATGTGAAAGTGAATATAGCATAACATGTGGAGTAGGATTGTTTTATGCATGTAGAGAAACTAGAATAGGTGGAACATTGGTAAGTAATAAGTGTAATTTGGGAAACATGGGAGCTACTAAGAAACAATGTCAAGATAGTGGTGAGGGGAAAACCCTATGGAGTCTAAGATTCCAAATGTTTGAGGATTTAATGCAATGACATACACAATAAGGATATGTGCATAAGAAGAAATTATAATAGGTATAACATTGGGCTTTTGACAATAGTGAAAATAGCTAGTGCAAACATAATGATCAATGTGTGAGTCAAGAGATGTGTAACATATGTAGTGCTATGAGGCTCATTAGTATCAACCATGAAAAATAGAGGGAGAGACACAAGACACATCATAAGCAATGGATGCAATTTGGAAATATTGGAATCATTAAAGTTCACTAAATGGTTTAAAAAAATTTAAATCTTTATTAGAGGGATGAGATCAAAAAATACAGAGAGCAATAAACATGATCTATCATGCAAGAAACAAGTTAGTGTAAGAAATAATGAGATAATAATAAATTATCTTGTATTTAGAGATCTAGACTTATTCTAGGATGGGAAATAGGATGAGAAGGCTGGATCTCGAACCGGGTATGCTTTGTTTGATAAATTGGGATATGGAACCTCATCGGAAAGGACCGCCCATATGAGGATAGGGTTCTAGTGTCTAAATTGTGCACTAGTGTCCTAATAGAAACTTTTCTTCTAGTCTTTTTAAGGTCTGAACTTGTCTCCTTCCTTTCATTCTCTATCACATCAACTTCTCCATAGGGTTCATGTGTCACACATGAACCTACAAAAAAAACCTTAGCTATCTGCATACGGGTTAAGTAAACATTAGATAATTTAATTAATGCATATGTTTGAGTCAGAACGACCTTGGTGGTCACCCCAATGTGATTATCACCAAGCACTACACTACATTTTAGACTCTATGTAGTTCTGGTGTGTATGTGATTGATTTGTGTCCCTTGAAGCTAGGTTGCCCTTGTTTTAGTCACACCAAGATAGTGGGATACAACTACTTTATCCCAAAGATGAATGTGTGAGATGGAATTTAGAAATAGTCCCTCATATGTAGTGAATAATGCAACCCAAATGCATTCCTTGAATGTTGCTCTTTGCCCAAGTAGTAGATAAGAAGTAATAGCCCAAACTACCCAACCCCTAAAGATAGTAAGTAAGTCATGTATATATATGATTCCCTTATTTGAATTTCATCATTAACAACAAGAAAGGATGACCCAAAGTAATAAGAAAGATTTTAGAAAAGTACCAAATGATATGGCATTTAAAAATTAGGAAAAGGAGGGAAAATGAAAGAAGCGCCTAAAGGGGACATTAGTTCCGGGTGCTCCTATACCTAATGGTAGGTAGTGACCGGTTCGGGATGCTTGGAGGATAAAATAGGAAATATAGAATTGGGTGACATGTTGTTCTATGTCCAAAAGTAGAGTGGTCAATATACAAAGGAAAATAAGAAGAGTGTGTAAGAGGATAAATCAATGTAAAAGTAAAACATGTATTGTTAATGTCTAGTTGTATCACTTAGGAATAATGCATATAACAACATACTTATAGGCCTGATGCAAATAGAAAGTGCGTGATTTCATGAATACACTATATGGACATTTATTCCATTATTTATTTTTGAAAACTATCTCAAAATGAACAATAAAAGAGTTTTATCCTAAAAACATTAATTCTCTAGTTGTTCCATGTACTAACATTTTTAAATTTTTCTATGTTATAAGAAATTCATTTTTCACAATCAAGTTTGATTTATGATTCTACATCTAAATTAAACTTAGTTGCAAAGCAATGCACTTAAAGTATAGTGTGTTTTTAAGGATAACTAATTTCAACATCCGTACATTTTTGTGAACTCAATTTCATGCATGATTTTTTTCCTTCTATGGTTTGATCTCACTTCATTGATGATATATTTTATTTTTATGTCTTGTGTTATTCATTTTCTCCTACCTCTTAACCCTAACTCAAATATGTTGTCTTATTGTTGGAATTATATATTTTTGTAGACACAAAATCACGTACTTGGGTACATTTATAGGTCCTAATCACATAAAACTATTCATATAATTCCTAATCGAGAAAACTAATAATTGACACCTATATTTGGCCTCTTTTCTATCTTTTTGGTTTCCTCTTTGGTTTTGCGCACCCCACTACTTTACCCAATATGATGTTCATTGCTTTATCTATATTGACTCTAGACATTAGAGCCTAGCCAAGACACTAGCTCCCAGGGTGCCCTTGTCCCCCAGGCGCCTCGATCTATTTATATCTTACTTGCTACTTTTGGGAATATTTTATCTTTTGGACATCTTATTTTCTTATGGGTCGACCTTTTAGTTGTAAATTACGAAATTCAAACAAGGGAGTCATATAAATAAAAATTTATGTGACCATAAAAAGGACCAAGCTCTAAGCATCTACTATCATCACCTAAGGTTGCATCAAAGGCATTCTAAGAGAAATCTTTTTATGTCAAGGATTTTATGTGTTTTGGGGTTTTTCAGAGATCATTTTTTGTAGGCTACAGGGGAAAACTCTGTGATCATCTAGTGACATACAAGTGACAAAGAACGAAAGTTAGTGACATTGGTGCAACACAACAAAATTCAATTTCGAGGTTTTGCGCAGACACATGCGCCCATGAGAAGACTTTGGCACCTAGGTACCCCTGACCATCCAAGCGCCCAGCCTAGGTATATCCAGAAATTTCAAAATTTACTAGGCACAATTATGATACTTCACTCCTCATGTTTATGAATTTTCTAGTCCAACACACTTTGAGATTTGTTGTGAAATTAGCTAAGTATTATATTCCCTCTCTTGCACCTAGGGTTTCATTTTTATCTAGCTTGTCGATTTGGTCAAATCTATACTTTGTTGTTTATTTACATGTGACTCTAAAATATATAGGGTTTAGCACAATTCTATTTTTGTTAAATCATTTGGTGAGCAGATCTTTCAAACCCTACCTTATGAGCATGTATCAAAATTTATCTTCTTCTCAAGTCATGGATCAATCTTCTTACCTTTCTTTCACCCTAAATAAGGTTTCTCTAATGGCTACTATTCGTACTCAACATCCTCCTCGCTTTATTATGCCTAGGGATGATCCAACTATTAATGTATTCACCACTCACCGCACTCATCCTCCTACGGCTCACCTGTTTCTATCCCACCACCTATCACTTCTATGGATCCTACCACCACTTCTAAGGGATATGATATCATTGAACAACTTAAGAATACACCGACCAAAATATATCTCTATGAATTATTGTGCAATACACATGATTTTCGTCATACATTAGAGGCCTCCTTTGTTCTATCCACATTGATAATTCTTTGGTGGCCTTCACACACCTCATTCAATCTCTCAAAAATATACCATGTGCTATATCATTTAGTGATGAGGACATATCGCCATCTGTTGTTGATAATCCATGTGTGCCTCTTCTTATCATTGTTATCATTGGCACCATTTATATCAAGCATGTACTCATTGAAAATGGATCTCGCCATTAATCTATGTGCTCACTCCCTTTTAAAGCAAATCAACATTATTGATAATCTCATTACTAAAAATTCCACTCTCATTCATGGCTATGATTCCACTACTCACACATGCCTAGGCACTATCACATTACCTATACAATTTGGGCCTAAGATTGTTCCTACAGTATTCTTCATTATTGATGCCTCGTTTCAGTTTAATCTCTTGTTGGGTAGACCCTAGATTCACGTAATGCATGCTTTCCCATCTATTGTTCATTGATGGGCTAAATTTTATATGATTTTTATGATTGCTATTGTTGTGACCATAATACATTCAAGTTATACCACATAGACCTCAAGCATCGATATGCCTATTCCTCCATCGCAACCTATTCTATATAAAAATATTGGTACATATGATATTGGTCAGTCTAGTGCTTCATATCCTTCTTCCACCTCTGCAAGCATGCCATCAATTTCCACTCACACTACTGATATCATTTCACCTACCATGTCTACTCCCATACCCACCACCACTCCACTTGTTGAGACTCCTCTCGCTCCTACATCTAGCTCACTTCCTACCAATATCCTTGATATGACTATCTAGCATGACAATGTCAACACTAATGATTCTGATGATGAGGTTAATACCGTTGAGCTTATTGATGACAAACTGCACAATCTTAATTTTACTCCTATCAAGATAGATGAGTCATACTTCAATGATACTTTCATTGTTATTGGCCTTAGTGAATATCAATTCAAGACACCCCTCCTTCTACTAATGCTATGGTACTTTATTGGGGTTTATCCATACATTGGATGTCATACCACCTTCCTCATCTTCTCATGAGCAACTTGCATCTGCGCTTCCTCCTTTCACATGCACTTTTTCATGAATAATTCTTATTGGCCACACATTCCATTTGATCCCACTTGCTCTGACATTGTTTACACATATGATGGCTTGGCTCGACTTGGATTCACACTTGATGATATCCTCCCTCCACCTCATTCTCCTCATCTCTATCACATATATGTTTGCATCACTTCTACTTATGCTTTCGTGTCTTCCATTTATCGTATTTGTTGCACACACTTCTCGTACATCTCTACTTATACTAGGGTAGTCTTGGCTTCACTACATTGGCATAACTTTGGATCCTGATCATATCGACATTTCATTCCCCATGCCCTTTGGCCATATTTTTATTTGTAATGAATCATTTCTCACCTATTAAAAAATATTACATGCTGGTATGCACATGGATGTCGTGCAATGGGCATATACACTTTATGCCGCAATGGATCCTTATATGATCAATCACATACTATTGCTTACTAGGTCTCTAATGCATCTCCATTTGGATTCGATCATGACAATGATGATCTCTTAGATAATGTTACTTGATTCTTCTTTACATCATACACTTGGGGGGCATCATGCTTATTCTCCTCCCTTCTAGCATTATTAGGTGTCTCACATTTCTACTATTACGCTCCGTGCTTCGCATCTAGTCTTTCTCATGCATCTTACACACATTGATACACACAAATTGTATCATCATTACCCTATGACGCAATCTTGTGTTATGGTTCAAACTTTATTGTTGAGGGCATACTACATCCATGAACCTCACATCATACACATGAAACATTTCACACTCTGCGCATTCACGACACATCTCTCTAACATCACATTCTCACACATCACACTACCCTATGACACACTCTAGTTCCATGGTTCATACTCAACTGTTGAGGGTCTAAATATGAAATGAACCTCACCAAAATCACTCAATCTCTATGATTTATGATTAAATTGATCATATCTATCTAGCATACACTTTCAAACAATTTCCCGATGACACACTCTTATTCTATGGTTCATTATTGATTGTCGAGGGTCTTCTATAAATGAACCTCATCTCATACTCATTCACATTCACTCGGGGCACACTACTCCTATCATTCAATTTGCATTCCAATCCATTCACACTCACAACATGCTACATATCTTGGTTCCACATACTCTTGCTTGCTTATACTAGTTACTTGTACACTTTATTTTCATGCTAGACAAATACTTCATATGTCATTATATTTTCTATATACACATGTGTGTTCACTTATTCTCTAGTTGTGAATGTATATTTTCTATAGATCTCTACACATAGTAATGATGCTTGTCACTATACCTTTACTAGTCCCACCAAGGTTCATGAGGGCATCTACATTCATACACATCACAGTGTCTATTGTTTCATTTTATACTACTTCCCATTCTTACTAGCATACTAATATGTGGATATATACACGTCTTGACATAATTTTTATCTTTCTAACATGCTAATGGGTTCTTCATGTGTAGCATTTTCTTTGCATGATTATTTTACACCATGGTTGTCATTACTCTTTGCTTGTTACTATTTTCCATTGTATGCCATTATTTGTGGGATATGCCCTATGTCTTTCTTGTTCATTGCTTGAATAATTTTGGTCACTTTGGACCTGATTTTCTTGTGAGATTGTGAGAGATGTCCCATGTTTGAAACCCAGTTTTTTGTGGTCTACATTATCTTATTTCTTTCTAGATTACAAATTATCTTCTCTAGGCGTATTTGTATTGATTACACTAACACATGTGTTTCTAGCTACTTTGTTTGCATGTGCCTTGATTTCTACCAAGAAAATTTCCTCCCCCATGTAGGGTTACGGTTTTAGATTAGAACTCAATCCTCTCCTTTGGGTTGGATCCTCCTAACAATGTCACATGCACCCCAAATAAGGGGGCATACATTGGGTGAATCAGTCACCCCATATAATAGCTTAGAGCTTTAGTACATGACTAAAAAGTACTTAAATAGAAAATTATTTAGTTACAAAAAGACCCAAAATCTAACTTGGGTCCTTAGTCCAACACGCACACTAATGCCCACATATAGACACTAGATCCTAGGTACTCTGAACTTTCCTAGGTGCCTATGACTAGGGTAGTTATAGTTATTTTCTCAAATCATCACAGTTTTATGTAGTTTACAGAGTAGTTTTCTTAGTACAAGAACAATCCTCCAAGCAATTAGAATGCATTCTATTACCTTTTTCTACTTGGATCAAACTGAATCAAATTGGAACAACATGGATCACATCATCTGTAGTGGTGTATAAATTTGGGGAGTAGTCAGGGATGGAGAATAAAACTAGACCTTTCTCCCCAACACTCTTCTATTGTGGCGTGAGATCACCCAAGAAAATCATTCTTAGCATAAGATCACCCAAACAAATTGTTCTTGTCGTGAGATCATCCAAAAATCTCTCTTCTATAGTGGTTCATGACACTTTCTATCCTTTTCACTCATCACGGATCATGTGCACATGTTCCTTTTATTAATTTTTTGCATTTTACATGCTTTTACACATTTTTACATACTTGGATTAGAATTTTCACATATACACGACTTTGACTAATCTTTCGCTCTTCTTTTACTGAGTTCGTCCTTAATATGCAAAAAAGCAACCCCACATTAGTAAGCACAAGAAACAATGACAACATGTATAAAAATGACACAACACATACACTTCACCCCTAGGGTCACTTCCTCTTATTTAGCTTCCACGATTCATTTTTACACTCCACATTTTTCTTGTCTGCATTCAACATGCTTTCTCCATTGATCTAAATGGTTATCGTGTACAAATATCTTATCTACTTTATGTTATTGAGTATTCACCCAACAACATAAAGTGGGGGAAAATGTAGACACAAATTCTTGCACTTGGGTACATTTCTAAGTCCTAATAACATATCATTATTCATATGACTCCTAAGAGAGAAAACTAGTAATGAAACCTATCTTTGGCCTCTTTTTGTCATTTTGGTTTCCTCTTTTATTCTTGCACACCCCACTTCCCAGTCCAATATTCATTTCTTTATCTTTATTAACTTTGGACACAACACCCACCGAGGACACCGGTACCCAGGCGTTCTCATCCCCTCTAGGTGCCCCCGACATCTTTATAACTTAATCACCTCATTTGGGCCTATTTTATATTTTGGGCACATTATTCTCTTATGGGTCAACCTTTTAATTGTTGATTACAAAATTAAAACAAGGGAATCATATAAATACAAAGCTATGTGACCATAATAAAGAACCAAACTCTAAGCATATACTATCATCACCTAAGGTTGCATCCAAAGGCATTCTAAGAGCATCAAAACATATTTATAACACTCACTCAAGGGACAAGGGACTAAATTTTCTACATACACTTCATAGGAGGGGAAGTTCATTTTGACATCCACACATCTATTTACATTGCTACATCTAGTTATTACTTGCTATCAAGTGCATCTTGCAAAAGAGCTTCCTAGGGCACGATTCTACAAAACACACAAAAAACTACATGGAGTCTAAGATGTAGTGCAATGCTCAGTCATAAGTTCACTCTGTTGGGTGACCTCCGGGGTAATTCTAACTCCCCATTTGAATCTTTCAATTTTTAGGATTTGATGTGTTTTCGGGTTTTGCAGGAGATCATTTGTTTTGTAGGTTACAAACAAACTTTGTGATCAGCCAATGACATATATGTGACAAACAAAGAACATTAGTGACATTCGTGCGATACAAGAAAAATCAATTTCTGAGGTTCTACGTAGACATAGGCATGCATGAGAAGACTTTGGCACCTAGGCACCCCAGACCCAGTTTAGGCATATCCGGAAATTTCAAAATTTACAGAATAATTGTGATAGTTTACTCCTTATATTTATCAGTTTTCCAGTCTAGAAAACTTCAATATTTATTACAAAATCATCTAAGTATTATGTTCCCTTTCTTGCTGTAGGGTTTTATTTTTATCTAGCTTATTGCTTGGGTCAAATATGTACTTTATTTTTCATTTACATGTGAATCTGATATATATAGGGTTTAGCACAATTCTATGTTTGTTAAATAAATTTATATATAAATAGTGTATATTTTGTATATGTATTCGTGCCACTTAGAGAAGAACTATAAAAGACATTGAAAACCTTATTTTTATGGGTCATGTTCTTAAAATGGTTCCCTAGCTAAGGACCACTCAAACTAAAGATAACATATTTTAATATGTTGATTTATTGACCAACTAATAAAAAAACCACCTAAAAAGTGGTGAATAGCCTATTAGTTGGTTAATAATTCAACTTGTTAATATATGTGATAAATAAATTCTTACCCTAAAGATGTGTGTGTGTGTGTGTGTGTGTGTGTGTGTGTGTGTGTGTGTGTGTGTGTGTGTGTGTGTGTGTGTGTGTGTGTGTGTGTGTGAGGATATTGGCTCAACAAGTGCAATATATAGTTGCAAGAGTTGTGAAACCACAAAGAATAAAATGTAAATGAACAAATTCCAAAAATTAACAAATTCAACACTAAGCCTTCATGACCTTCATAGCAATAACTCAAGAGCAGTGTAAAATAGGAGTGTTTTGTAACTCCTCCATGGGAATATTCCTAGAATAGGAAGGGGATTTACATTCCTGGAATAGGAATGTAACTCCTATGACAGACTATGAATATCTATGACATGTCATAGTAACTCCTATGACAATAAGGACACCTACACATGATGAGTCAAAAAGGTGTGGAATTTCTAAGTAAATAAATACGAGGAAAATAATATCCTACACACCAAAGACCCCCTTAAGCATATCTTAGGTGGGCATAAATAAGGCGGGTCTTAGAAACAAGGTCCGATGAGGTACCCATGTATAATGAAAATTCTCATCAAGTGGAGAAAAGGAGAAAAAATAGTGGGAAAAAAATCTACCCCAAAGAGAGAAAAGAGAAATACAAAGAATGTCTTCATCAGAGAAAGGCCCTTAAAAGTACATAGAGAGGCTCCTAGAAAGTAGAGAGAGAAAGAAGAGGAGAGGTATAATAGGATCCCTAGAAGCATGTCGATGATGTGGTATTCCGCCTGAAGATTGAAGAAGGTCCATATGCATCGAGCAATGTTTCTACCCTTCGGAAGAACATAAAAAGTATACTAAAAGTCTGCCCACTCTATAAAGGAAGATGAATTAAATAGTACAAATAACTCAAGCTGGTCTACAACCTGAAATGTGGCATAGGTTCGATAAGAGTATGCACAAAAACTAAATGTAAATACCATTGATGTATGAATATCAGAGGATGAGTATGGATAATTCGATTAAAAGAATACATCCGTATGAAGTGAAAGTCAGAGACACTAAATCACACACTTTGGGTATATTTGTAGGTCATGATCACATACCACTATTCATATGATTCATAAGCAAGAAAAGTACTAATTGACCACTATATTTTGCTTCTTTGCTTTCTTTCTAGTTTCCTTCTTGGTCTTACACATCTTCTTACCCAATCTGACTTTCGATACTTCAAATTTTTGAGTATGGACACTAACACCCAGCCAAGACACCAACACCTAGGTTCCCTTGTCCCCTCCAGTGCCCCCGATCTCTTTGTATCTTGCTCACATATTTTGGGTCTTTTCTAGCTGTTGGGAATCTTGTTTTATTATGGGTCACCTTTTAGTGGTTAATTACAAAATTCAAACAAGGGAATCATATAAATACAAAGCTATGTGACCATAATAAAGGACCAAGCACTAAACATCTACTACTATCACCTAAGGTTGCATCCAAATTCATTTCAAGAGCATCAAAGCATTCATATAGCATCCATTGAAGGGATAAGGGACTAGATTCTTATTTATACACTTCATAAGAGGGGATGTTCATTTTTCCATGCACACATCTATTTACATCTTCTACATCTAGCTATTGTTCTCTAATTAAGTACATATGACACAAGAGCCACCTAGGGCACAACTTTACGCACACTTACACGTAGAACTAAATGGAGTATGAAATGTAGTTCAATGCCCAGATCATAAGTTTACTCAGTCGGGTGACTTTCAGGGGTCAATTCGACTCTCCATTTGCATATTTTTATTTTTAGGATTTGATGTGTTTTGGGGTTTTGCAAGTGCTCTTTCTCTTTGCAGGTTTTTTGGAGAACTAGGCAATCTTAAAATGACATATAGGTGAATAAAATTGATGTCTAGAGACACTTGTGTGACATTGAAGAAATAACTTTCTGACATTTTACAAAGTCACAGTGCACCGAGAGAAGGTCTTTGGCACCTAGGTGCCATAACCCGCTTTTAAGCACCCTAGTCCCGACATTTCCGATGGTTTTGTATTTTTCTAGGCTTGGTTTCAATGTTTTCCTTCATGTTCCATCAATTTTCCATCTCAAAGCACATATTTAGGATTATTGCGAAATCAGAAAAGTAATTTATCCCTTCTCTTACACTTAGGTTTTACATTTATCTTGCTTATTTCTTGTGTCATTTTTTATACTTTACTATTTTATATATTGCATGTGACTCCAAAATAGCCTTCTAGGGTTTTACAAATATAAATATTTTTTAAATCATTTGGTGAACCCAACTTATTTGAGCACTCTTAGATCCTCATCTCCCTTCTCTCATGGCTCATAAAATTCCTCAATTTTCTTTGTATGATCGAATTATCATACAATTTTCTTCAAATCAATGGACATAAGGACAATGACTCGCTATGCTCTATAACAAAGAATCAAACATATTGAGTGTCAAGGATTTATTTCATTCACTACACAACATTATGTTGCATGCCCATCTATAAATCTACATCGAAAATGGGATCCTAAATCCGCTCCTATGTCCAATGAGCATTATGGCATCACTTCTATTGTGCCTTCTTTAGTCAGTCAAGTGCCACCTATTAAAACCATTCCAACTAAGTAATCACATCTCAAGGTTCATCTTCCATCACCTCCTTATACTAAGTCATCTATAACATTACCAAGTCAAACTAAGAAACCTCCTCTAAATATCAGTACAACTCCTCCACCTCTCAAGTATTCTACGGCATTACCAATCCCAAATAAGTAACCACCCACTCCACCTCTCAAGTATTCTACGGCATTACCAATCCCAAATAAGTAACCACCCACTACAAAAGACCGAAAAAATCTAGCAGGCCTCTTTCAACTTCCGCCACTCAAGGTTCTTGTTATCACCGAATCACATAGCACCCCGGATGTTGATCAGATTTCTAGTTTGATCATACTAGCATCCAAAGTGTGATTGGATAACATGGGTACTTATCTCCAAGTTGTGGGACTTCTACTTGAGATAGACCTCCAGCAGAAAGTCGGTTCTTGCTCCTAAACTACCTGCCACAATCTACTCTAATGCATGGGAAACTAACTATTCTAATCTAAATTTCCAAGGGACCAGAGAGAGAGAATGCATAAAATGAAAGCCTACACTAAAGCGGTGATACACCAGAAAAGGAGGGTGTGAGAGTAGTCTCCAAATGTGTGAAATACAGAGGCAAAGTGCACACTAGAAGAGGTGATGACAGTTCTCCATAATCTAGCAAAATGCATTCACAACAATATTCCAAGCATACACAATGATAATGAATCCCTGCAAGAACATAATAATAGACACAATATTCTTGTAGAAAGATTAAAGGGGCAAGAAGAATGCAAGAAAACACAGCAGGGGAAGATACATCCACAAACTGATATTTTATTGCTTCATGATATGCTTGTGATTCAATCTATTACAAGAGAAGGGCCGGATCACCATGCAAGGAGTCCACTACAAGGGCCTGAAACACATTGGCTTCACAAAGAAATTTTGTGAGCTTTGCTATCTCGAAAAACTCCCTCCCTTTATAATGAGCACAACACTCCAATTTATAGAAAAATGAGAAGGGAAAGAGAAGGGAAAATGGAAATCCCGATATCTGTCTTTCAACCACCTGTAAGAGGCATTAAATGGAGTAATATGATTATACATTACTTGTAAAAGGCTCCCCATACTATCCCATGTGCTGCAGCAGAGAAAGAATGATGACCATGCCTCTTAATTGCACTCCCAACTACCAAATAAAACACTGTTATGAACTCGGCCACGTTTTATAAAAATATCCATCGATATCTCACCAAATCTAGAATTTATTGATTTTGTGCATTGGGATTGGAGCCACAATTCCAACGGTACCAATTTTGTGTGATTTCGTTGAGAAATGCAAAAGTTATGGCCTTCTGAGTGCGGGCAGCTATTTTGGGTCTGGCAGGCGTTTTCTGTCATTTGACGGGAATGAGCATTAATCGATGGAGCCGAACACGTTTCCTTATTTAAATATATCTATCCTCATTAAAAATAAGAAATCTAGTTTTTGTGGCATAGAGGACGTTGTGCTCGTTCCAAAAAGTCCAATTTTATGAAAATCAGAGCTCGAAGTCAAAAGTTATGGCCGTTTGGAGTTCACGGGTCAAACATTGACTTTTCTTCTTTGCCTTCGGCCGCTTCGACTTTTTCGTCCCTCACGCCCCACGCGCCCTTTTGTCCCAACTGCCCCGGACTGAAGTTCCTGCTTCGGCCGATTCGGCGGTTCGCGTCCGACGCGCGTACTCTTGTCCCGCTTGCCGGGTATGCAGGACAAATTCTTCCGATTCGCCTGGTTCGGCCGGTTCGCGTACTTTTGTCCCAACTCGTCCCTGATCGTAGTTCCTGTTTCGGCCGATTCGGCCGGTTCACGTAATTCACGTACCTTTAGCCCAACTGTTCGGGCTGTCTTAAGTCTTTTCGGCCGACTCGTGTCCTTCGCGTACTAATCGCCTTGAGATGTCCTGCATCGCACTGTTTAACAGCAGATTAGTCAATTTTTTCCACTTTTCAGCTGGGATTCGGATTTCGCGTCCCGCGCATCCCGATGTCGCAATCGGCCCCAAATTTGTGCAAACTACCTGGTGGCCTTTCGGCCGGTTCGCGCCTGGATGTCCCTCATGTCCCGATTGCATGGAGGACTAGGACTTAGCCATTTTTAATGATTTTTCTCGGCCCGAGCTTGTTTTCTGCAAATTTTTCACCTTTTCTCAGAACTTGCTCTCTTCTACTTGGATAGGGGAGTTAGAAAAAATCTGAGGGGACCCTAGAAACATGACTTTTTGCCCTGACTCAATCTATTTGCCTGGGACTTGAGAATTTAATGCATGTTATCAAAATTTACCCTGGGGGTGAATTTTGGATAACAATTTGGCGACTCAGCGGGGTTACCTGCCTGCTAGGTAGAACGGCCAGCTGCTTGTAGCAATCCATTGGGCATGGAGTCTGTTTGATAACCTCTCAGCTGATCTGAAATTTGAAAACTTGTGTCCTCGAGCCATTGAAACATTCGTTGAGCTGGTTTTCTTGTGGCTGCAATTCTTTTCCAGGAGCTTGATGAACCGGAAACATGCACATACTAACTAATAGGACATGTGCACAAGCACTTAGGGAAATAAAAACTACTCTAATAGTAGTACAATGTGCATAAACACTTAGAGGAATGGAAATTCTAAATTAATATTTACAAAGGTGAAAATCTATCTTTCTAGTAGCAACGCGTTTGAGATAGATCCCATTGACCGGAATCTGTAATTCTTCACCATCCAACTTAGCCAGTTGGAAGGCATTGCTACCTTTGCATTCAATGATCATGTATATGCCACTCCGGATGGCATCAAACTTGGAATGCCTTCCCGACTTTGCACGATCTCGCATCCCATTTTAACACTAGATCTCCAATTTGGAAGGTTCTAACGCCTTGGCTTTCTTATCAAAAGTCTTCTTGATCAAGGCTTGATCCTTCTCTATGGTCTACATTCGTGCTCTCTTGTCTCTTCTAATTCTAGCTCTGCATACCTGATTTCCATAGGTTCAAACTCAGCTAGTTCCAACTATTTCATGAGTTCCAATGCTGGCAACTCAAGCGATATGGGTAAAACTGCTTCTTTTCCCGTGTATACAAGCTTGTATGGAGAGCTTCTGTAGACCTCTTGGGTGTGATCCTATCAGCCCATAGGGCTGATTTGAGCTTTGTGTGCCAAGTTCTTTGGTTTTCATCCAGAGTCCTTCTGACGAATCTTAGTATGTTCTTGTTCGTAGACTCGGCTTGACCATTACCTCTAGGGTAATAGTTCGATGAAGTGCTGAGATACACACAATTCTTGACAGCCCATTCAGTGATTTTTGTGCCAAGGAATGCCAATGCATTTTCTGATATGATAGTGGCAGGGGCACCAAATGTCGTGACTATCCCTTCATAAAAATCTAAGATATTGGATTCGTTTGCCTCCTTGAGTGCCACTGCTTCAGTCCACTTGGTGAAATAGTCTGTTGCTGTAAGTATCCACTTGTGGCCTTGACTCGAATTGGGATTGATAACCCCAATGAAGTCCAATCCCCATTGCATGAATGGATGATCCACTGAAATTGGATGAAGGGGCAGCACTGCTAACCTTTCTTTCCCTGTGAAGAATGCACATCTCTTGCATTTTTTGACCCATGAGTAGCAATCATTGAACACAGTAGGCCAATAGTAACCAGCTTTCATGATTTTGAGAGTTGTCACTCGTGGAGCAAAGTGGCCTCCTGCTTCCCCGTCATGGAACTCATGTAAAATTTTCTCAACTTGACCTGTTCCAATGCATCTTAATAGAACACCATGGATGTCTTTCTTGAACAAGATACCATTAATGAGCACATACGGGATAGCTTGTAATCTAAAGTATCTCCTCTTTGCCTTGCTCACTTATGGGGGCACAAGCTTGTTTGGAGGTAATGCACCAAGTCTTGAGTCCAACATGGGATGAGTGCATCATCAGCTGGTTGTTCTTGATCATTCTGTAGTAGTAGGACAACATCTTCTTCACCTTTTGACCCGTCTGGTTGTTTGGAAGCGAGCTGCTCACACAAGCCTTTGCCACGAACTAACTTGGTCACTTTGATTTCAATATCATATTCCATCACCCGAGTGATCCAACCTGCTCTCTTTCGTTTAAATCCTTGTTTAGAGAAAGTCCGACACATGAGACACCGTGATTGAATCTTATTGTTTGAGACCAAATGTTTTAACTTCTTCTAGCTCCCGATGACGGCAAGGACATGCTTTTCGATGAAAGAATACTTCATTTCGTAATCTTCCAAGGTTTGATTGAAGAATGCTATGGGCTATTCTACGAACCTTTCTATTCAATTGTGTCAAGACAAGTGAGATTGTATCCGATCCTCCAAACGCATACAACATGAAGTCCTTTGAGAAATTTGGGTTGATAAGAGTTAGAGCTTGTGATATTGCATGCTTGATGTCCTCAAAACTCTCTTTGCCTTTTTTTGTCCATTTGAATGCAAGACTCTTCTTCAACATCATTGTTAAAGGCTTCACAAGAGTGGCAAAATTAGGCACAAATCTGCGGACAAAATTTATCCTTCCCAAGAAGCTTTGAAGAGATTTCTTGTGGTGTGGCAATGGGAGTGTTCGGATGGCTTCAACCCTTTCAGGATCAATTGTTAACCCTTCCCTAGAGACAATGTGGCCCAACAATTTTCCCTCGTGTGCCAAGAATATACACTTCTTTGGATTCAATGACACTTCAGAACCTTCTACACCTCTGAAACACTTGTCTGAGGTGAAAGAGATGGTCTGCTGCATTCTTTGAGAAGACAATGATATCATCTAGGTATACCAGCACTATATTGTTGATTAAGCCTTTGAATGCCATATCCATAGCTCATTGAAATGTTGCTCTGGCATTTGATAGTCCAAATGACATCTTCTTGTAAGCACATGTGCCCCATTTTGTAGTGAAGGCTGTCTTGAATTGATCTTCTTCCTTCACCATTATTTGATTATAGCCTGAATATCCATCTAGCAATGAAAACCTTTCGAACCAGCTACAACTTGCAATATTTGTTCCATTGATGGAAGCGGATAATGATCTTTGAGTGATGCTCTATTTAGATCGCGAAAGTCCACACACAATCTTATTTCTCCATTTCTCTTTCTTATTGGCACCAAGTTTGCAACCCAACTTGAGTGTTTGATGGGGAAGATGATACTGGCCTCAATGAGCTTGCTTAACTCTTTTCTCATGAGAGGTTCAATATGGGGATTCACTGGCCTTTGCTTTTGTCCATGCGGGTTTGGATTCCGGATCCAGCTCAATAGTATGTTGTGCTAGCTTTGGGTTGAAACCTCTTAAATATTTGTAAGTCCAAGCGAAGACATCTGAGAACTCTTGACGAAGCTAAACAAAATCAGATTTCTCTTGTGGAGTACTTACTTTGCCAATTTGCAATGTCTTGCCTTCATCTACTAAGATAGGTTCTGAATCTTCACCCTTTACTTGAATGTTTGCTTTCTCCTTCCGGAACTGATCATTTGGGTTGAAGATTGACTCCAAGGTTATGAGGCCTTTTGGCAATTTGTTAGTCCTAAGCTGCACCACTTGGTCACCATACTGTTGCTCCAGCTTGTCTTGATTTCTCATGGAGAACTCAGCTTCTTCTTGCAGGAAATTAACAATCTGCTGATCATTCTCGAAGACTTGCCAACTTGTGTTGTTATCCGGAACAGCTGGTCTCACAACCACTTTGATATGAGGCTAAGTTTTCTCACTTTTGATATTTTCTACAACGTCAAACGCAGCCCCAATTGCTGCCAGTCTGTCAGTGGCTTCATTCTTTTTCTTGGGATGGAATTGATGCTAAAAGCTTCAAAATCTTCAATAAGATCCCATACCCGATTTTTGTAGTTCCTCAATAGATCATTTTGGCAGCATTTTTTCCTTTGACCTGGTTTACGATCAGCTCACTATCACCAAATACTTGCAAATTCTTGATGCATCTCTTCTTTGCCCGGCGATCCATGAATTAAGGCTTCATACTCAATTGTGTTGTTTGAACAGAAAACTAGAAATGAAAGGTGAGTAATACCTTATTCCTTGCGGTGAAATGAGCATAGCTCCTCCTCCTGCACCTTGTCTACTCCTTGACCCATCAAAGAACAATTGCCATACTTCGTTCTTGTCCTTATGATCTGGCTTGGTGATGCTGGGGAGAGGTTGATTCTCTTCATGTAAACAATAAACTCCTAGCTCAGATTCTTCTATTTCTTGATAAGGATCAAAAGCATGCACCTTGCTTGCCCATTCATCAAGAGTCAAATATGGGATGCTTCCAACCTTGGTGTCAGCTTCATCAGTGCTTGGATAATCTTCTTGATCAAACGCTGAACAGTTGGTATTGATTTGGCTTGGAGTGTAAGGCTCAATGTGAAAGTTCGCAATAGGTTCAGACCTGATTGTGGCTTTGGTTCCATATCTTGTTCTGAACAACATGTGTGACCAATCAACAGAAAGATAGCCTCCAATTTTGGCTGTGAAATCTCTTGACAAGCATAATGCAAAGAGTGGTGGCAGTCTATGACTAACACATCTTGTAACACTATTATGTTGGGACATGCGTGTAGTGTGAGGCTCAAACCTTTGATTAATCCAACCATTGTCACTGCTGTCCCATCTAATTGCACTACACCCTTGGAGATGACTTCATATTGAAGCCCTAGCTGATCAGCTATTTGCTTGGGCATCACTGAGCTACTTGCCCCGGAATCAATCATGCAATTGTGAACCAATTGGTTTCCAATGATTAATGAGACATAAAAAGGAGGGGGCTTCAACATTTTACCTTGTTGTCCTCCATGATTTCCTTCAGGCTGGGCAGCATTTGTGAGTACCTTCTCTTGCATTTGGACTTGTTGATTTGAAGTTGACCAGTCTTTCATGGCAGCTTGTAGCAAATCTCTTTGTCCTGGGATAGATAGTGATTCCCACATTGATATGTTTACATTTGTCTTCTTCATCTGATCAATGATACTGAATGGAGATGAAGTATCCCTCTGTTGTCCCTTGGCCTGCACATTCATTCCTTGCAAATGAGCGGCAGCAGCTGGCATCTGAGTTGGTTTAGGAGCTGGTTTGGATGCTCCTTGCATGTTTGGAACTACATTTTGTTTGCCAGCAGCTTGTGGAGTGGTAGAAGGTTGTGGATTACTCGAAGCCAATGGCTGTTCTTCACCCAAATTTCTCCTCTTTGACCTTGTGTTGGCTGCAACACTTTGAGAGGGTATTTGATTCATACCACATAAATCTTCAGCCTGCCAATTGACAAGAGTAGTTTCATTCGGAGATGTTCCTTGCTGAGGTGCTCCTTGCTGCTGATCTTCTTCGTGGCTGGACTCTTGCGACCCACCAATGGTTTGCACCATAAGAGCCTAATTTAATGCACCGTTAAAGCACATTGATTGGTTATATGGTGATCGCACGGAAACACCAATCATATTCTTGGGCCATGTTATTTTGGATGACACTAATGCTTTAGAAGCGAGATACGACATTAGGGTTATAGGGCTGAAATGGTCTATTAGCGGGAGGCCTTATTTGGTTTTGATTTTGATTTGCAGCCTGAGTTGGTAACCTATTTTGTTGGTATGGGGCCTAGCACTGTGCGCGCTTGAGGCGATACGGTCTAGCACTTTGAGCTTCTTTGTCTTTTGATAGTAACCAGCTCATTGCCTAGGTTTTGCAAGCTGTTTCATGACCTCTTGGAGTTCATTTGAAGCACTAGAGGATGAAGTAGAAGTTTCACTTGAACTTTGATTTCTAGGGGTGGGAACAAGAGCCAAATTAGGTGCTTGACTAGTGTTTGGGATCTCTAAACTTGGAAACAATGGCATGGGAGGTCTAGGGGCAAGTTTGCCGGCTTGGATTAAACAATTTTCAGCCCTAATGGCAATCTTATAAGCCATAGGGATAGTTATGCCTCCCATGGACTGAATCAACATAGAAATATCAAAATTTAAAGCTTTGAGATAGTAGAGAAAAGCACCTTCTGTTGGGCACGACTACATCTGAAATCCTATCCCAAGACCTTTGAAATCTGAATTTGAAGTCAATCACCGCTCGTTGGGGGCTCTCTTGATAGTTGTCAATTGTTCTAAAGAGACAAGTTGTATCCCTTTTCCCCAAACCGCTCATGGAGAACTATGCATAAATGATTCCAATTTGTGATAGAACCAGCTCCAAGGCTCCTAAACCATTGTAATGCCTTCCCTTTGAACAAAGATGCCAGCAATTGATGACCACATCCATTTCATTTATCTCATGGATTACCTGAGACGTTAGCAATGTCTTTGACATGATCACCAAGAGTGGTATGATTTTCTCCGAGTGGAAAATGGAATGTTCTTCAACGCTGCGATTGGGCGGATTCTGCATTGAGGGAAAGTGGGCTACTACCAAAGTGAAATTGACAAAGGGATTTGGTGGTTGCACCATTCGATTGGCCCGAGAACCCTTGTTGATTAGATAAAAGGTCTACCAGTGGAGGTGTTGACAAGGTTCTATTAGGTGGAGACGCATATCTTTGAGTTCTTCTTCCCCTTCTTTCTCTGCCTGGAGATAGATGTAGATAAACAAATAATCCTTCCTCCCTAGTTCTTGATATGGTCTGTATTCTTCTCATAAATTTACCAGGCTTGGACTAAAGAAACTAGTGGATTATGCCTCTTTTGGAGTCGCCAGATGTGCGATTTAAAGCTCCTTCAAAGCTGGAACTTACAACAAGTGCACATCGATCTTGTTGCAATGAAAGTGAAGACCTCTAAGGTCCCACCGGGTGTGCCAGAACTGTTATCACCGAATCATAGAACCCCTAGATGTTGGTCAGATTTCTAGTTTGATCATACTAGCATCCAATGTGATTGGATAACATGGGTACTATCTCCAAGTTGTGGGACTTGCTACTTGAGATAGACCTCAGAGAAAGTTGGTTCTTGCTCCTAAACTACCTACCACAATCTACTCTAATGCAGGGAAACTAACTATTCTAATCTAAATTTCCAAGGACTAGAGAGAGAGAATGCATAAAATGAAAGCCTACACTAAAGCGGTGATGCACCGAAAAGGAGGGTGTGAGAGTAGTCTCCAAATGTGTGAAATACAGAGGTAAAGTGCACACTAGAAGAGGTGATGACAGCTTCTCCATAATCTAGCAAAATGCATCACAACAATATTCCAAGCATACACAATGATAATGAATCCTGCAAGAACATAATAATAGACACAATATTCTTGTAGAAGGATTAAAGGGGCAAGAAGAATGCAAGAAAACACAAGTAGGGGAAGATACATCCACAAACCGATATTTTATTGCTTCATGATATGTGATTTAATCTATTACAAGATAAGGGCCTGGATCACCATGCAAGGAGTCCACTACAAGGGCCTGCAGCACATTGGCTTCACAAAGAAATTTTGACAGAGCTTTGCTATCTGAAAAACTCCTCCCTTTACAATGAGCCCAACACTCCAATTTATAGAAAAATGAGAAGGGAAAGAGAAGGGAAAATGGAAATCCCGAAATCTCGTCTTCAACCACTTGTAAGAGGCATTAAATGGAGTAATATGATTATACATTTACTTTCAAAAGGCTCCCCATACTGTCCCATGTGCTGCACAGAGAAAGAATGATGACCATGCCTCTTAATTGCACTCCCAACTACCAAATAAAACACTGTTATGAACTCGGCCACGTTTTATAAAAAATCTCCATCAATATCTCACCAAATCTAGAATTTATTGATTTTGTGCATCGGGCTTGGAGCCATGATTCCAACGGTACCAATTTTGTGCGATTTCGTTGAGAAATGCAAAAGTTATGGCCTTCTGAGTGCGGGCAGCTATTTTGGGTCTGGCAGGCGTTTTCTGTCATTTGACAGGAATGAGCATTAACTGACTGGAGCCGAACACGTTTCCTTATTTAAATATATCTATCCTCATTAAAAATAAAAAATAAAGTTTTTTTGGCGTAGAGGACGTCGTGCTCGTTCCAGAAAGTCTAATTTTATGAAAATCGGAGCTCGGAGTCAAAAGTTATGGCCGTTTGAAGTTCACGGGTCAAACGTTGACTTTTCTTCTTTGCCTTTGCCGCCGCTTTTCGGCACCGTGTCCCTCACATCCCTCATGTCCTTTTGTCCCAACTATCCTGATGAAGTTCCTATTTCAGCCTGTTCGCGTCGCCGCATACTCTTGTCCCGCTTGCTCCGGACTGTTCTGGGACAAATTCTTCCGATTCGCCAGTTCGGTACTTTTGCGCTTTTGTCCCACTATCCCTGATCAGTAGTTCCTGTTTCGGCCGATTCGGCCGGTTCACGTACTTCGTGTACCTTCGGCCCAACTGTTCTGGGCTGCCTTAAGTCTTTTCAGCCAACTCGCGTCCTCCGCGTACTAACTGCCCAGATGTCCTGTGATTGCCTGTTTAACGATTAGTCAAATTTTTCCACTTTTCGGCCAGTTCAGATTTCCGCGTCCCGCACGTCCCGACATCCCAACTGTCCCAAATGCTGCGCAGACCACCTGGCGGCCTTTCGGCCGGTTCGCGCCCAGATGTCCCTCATGTCCCGACTGTTGCGAGGACTAGGACTTAGCCATTTTTAATGATTTTTTCTGGCCCGAGCTTGTTTTCTGCAAATTTTTCACCTTTTCTCAGAACTTTCTCTCTTCTACTTGGACAGGGGAGTTAGAAAAAATCTGAGGGGACCCTAGAAACATGACCTTTTGCCCTGACTCAATCTATTTTCCTGGGACTTGAGAATTTAATGCATGTTATCAAAATTTACCCTGGGGGGTGAATTTTGGATAACAATTTGGCGACTCATGGGGTTACCTGCCTGCTAGGTAGAATGGCCAGCTGCTTGTAGCAATCCATTGGGCATGGAGTCTGTTTGATAACCTCTCAGCTGATCTGAAATTTGAAAACTTGTGTCCTCGAGCCATTGAAACAATCGTTGAGCTGGTTTTCCTGTGGCTGCAATTCTTTTCCGGGAGCTTGATGAACTATAAACATGCACATACTAGAAGCAATAGGACATGTGCACAAGCACTTAGGGAAATAAAAACTACTCTAACAATAGTACAATGTGCATAAGCACTTAGAGGAATGGAAATTCTAAATTAATATTTACAAGGGTGAAAATCTATCTTTCTAGTAGAAGAACGTTTGAGATAGATCCCATTGACCGAATCTGATTCTTCACCATCCAACTTAGCCAGTCGGAAGGCATTGCTACCTTTGCATTCAATGATCATGTATGGGCCACTCCAGATGGCATCAAACTTGGAATGCTTTCCTGGTTTTGCACGATCTGCATCCCATTTCAACACCAAATCTCCAATTTGGAAAGTTCTAGCCTTGGCTTTCTTATCAAAAGTCTTCTTGATCAAGGCTTGATCCTTCTCTATGGTCTGCATTGCATGCTCTCTTGTCTCTTCTAATTCCATCAGCTCTGCATACCTGATTTCCATAGGTTCAAACTCAGCTAGTTCCAACTATTTCATGAGTTCCAATCTTGTGGCAACTCGAGCGATATACACATGCACGTTCACTTTCCTTCTAGTTTGAATGAAACCTTTATAGATATCATTACATGCAACACGGATGCTTGGTACTATACCTCTTACCAGTCCCACAACGGCTCCTAGGGGCATATACTTTCATACACATCACATGTGTTATTTCTTCATTTTATATTACTTCCTATTTTCACTATCACACTACTATATTATATCATACACACTTTGACATACTTTTTTATCTTTCTAACATGCTAATAGGTGCTTCATGTGCAAAATTTACTTTGCAAGACTATTTGCCACCATGGTTGTTGTTACTTTGCTTGCTATTTTACGTCATTGTTTGCCATTGTTTTCGAGCTACGACCTTTGTCTTGTGTGAAAAATGTATGCTTTTGGATGCTTTGGCCTTGATTGTCTTGCGATATTGTGAGTGATGTCCCATGTTTGTAACCCACTTTTCATGGTATACATTGTCTTCTTTCTTACTATTTTACATGTTGTCTTCTATATGCGTCTTTGTCTTGTTTCACTAACACTTGTTTCCTAGCCACTTTGTTTATGTGTGCTTTGATTTCTACCAATCAAATTCACTCCCCCTACAGGGAATTAGTTTCAGATCAATGTCCAGTCCTCCTTTGGGATGCATCCTCCTAGAGACATTGCATGCACCCAAACCGAGGGGGGGCATCATTGGGTGAAATAACAACCCTATTCAACAGTTCATAATCACAATACAAACACGATTCAAGATGCAGTACACAAAAATTCTAAGGTCTCATAATAGATCAAAATCTAACTTGGGTCTTTAGCACAACACATACGCCAATGCCTAGTCACAAACATGAGAACTCGAGAACTCCTAACCCTTATTTAGTGCCTATGAACAGGGGTAGTTACAACATTTTTCTTAGATCATCACAATTTTCAGCAGTCTTCTCGAAGACATGTACAATCCTCTAACAATCAACATGTATGCATTCTATCTCATTTTATACTCACGTTTGATCAAATTGGATCAAAATGGATCAATTTGAACACACCATATGTAGTGGTGTTTACATTTCAGAAGCATTTAAAGGTTGGAGAATAACACTATACCTTTCTCCCCCACTTCTTCTGTTATGGCGTGACATCACCCAAAAAAATCATGTTTCTACAACATTTTCAGGATCCTATCTACTCTTTTCACTCATCACAGATCAGGTGCACATGTTCCTTTTCACATTTTTACATACTTTTACATAATTTGTACACGTTTGATTGAATTTTTTATATACATGAATTTGACTACTTTTTTTTCTCTCTTTTGCAGTCTTTCCTTATTGGAAGCAACAATCACATCACTAAACGACATCGACAATAGGTACAAAATGACATATACACATATGCTTTTACCCCTAAGGTCAGTTCCTCTTCTCTAGCTTTCACACTCCATATTATTTAATTCATGCTTTTTCTTGTCTCCTTAGCACACTTTTTTCCATCGATTTACATGGTTATTAGGTACGCATCTCTTATCTACTTTATGTTATTGAGCATTCACTTAACAACATAAAGTGGGGGAAAATGTAGACACCAAATCAAGTACTTTACATATATTTATAGGTCATGATCGCATACCGCTATTCATATGATTCATAAGAAAGAAAAGTACTAATTGACCCATGTCTTTGGCCTCTTTAATTTCTTTATTTTTCCTTTTCTTATTATACACCTTCCTACCTAGTCCGAATTTTGATACTTCAACTTTTCTAATTTTGGGCACCAGCGCCTAGTTAGGATGCCAATGCCCACCATGATGCCAAAGACCTGTGCACCCCTGTCTCCCCTTAGGTTCCCTCGAAATCTTTGTATCTTACTCATATCTTTTGGGTCTTTTATAGCTATTGGGCATCTTTTTTTCTTATGGGTCGGCCTTTTAGTGGTTAATTACAAAATTCAAACAAGGGAATCATATAAATACAAAGCTATATGACCATAATAAAGGACCAAACACTAAGCATATACTACTATCACCTAAGGTTACATCCAAATGCATTTCAAGAGCATAAAAGCATCCATCTAACATCCATTAAAGGGAAAAGGGATTGCATTCTTTTACATACACTTCATAGGAGGGGAAGTTCATTTTTCCATGCACACATCTATTTACATCTTCTACATCTAGCTATTGTTTGCTATTCAAGTGTGTCTGGCACAAGAGCCACCTAGGGCATGATTTTACACACACACACATAGAACTACATGGAGTCTAAAATGTAGTGCAACACTTAGATCGTAAGTTCACTCATTCGGGTGATCATCAAGGTCAGTCCGACTCCCCATTTGCATCTTTTTCTTTTTAGGATTTGATGTATTTTGGGGTTTTGTAGGTGCTATTTCTATTTGCAAGTTTCAAGAGAACTCAATGATCTTACAACGATATACAGTGACTAAAAGCGAGGTCTAGTGACACTTGTGAGAAATTGAAGAAATCACTTTACGACAGCTTACAAAGCCACAAGAACCTAAAGAATGTCATGGTGCCTGGCGCCCTTGACCCGATCAGGTGCCCTAGTCTCAACATTTCTGATGGTTTTACATTTTTATGGGCTCGGTTGTGATAGTCTTCCTTCTTATTCCATCGGTTTTGTAGCTCGACACAACTTTGGGATTATTGTGAAATCAACTAAGTACTTTATCCCTTCTCCCGCACTTAGGGTTTTGCATTTATCTTTCTTATTGCTTGTGTCACTTTCTATACTTTCTTGTTTTATCTATTGCATGTGATTCTAAAATAACCTTCTAGGGTTTTAGAAATTTAAATATTTATTAAATAAAATGCCTAATAACCTTGACAATGGTAGAATGAGGATATATAAGCAAATGTGGATCAATGATGATAGCTAAAATAGTAGAAGTGGTTGATATCCGAGAATGGGCACTCGATCAATAGAGATGAAGGACTCCTCCGAAGTACAAATGTGTGAAGGCTCTGAAAATGGAAGAGCATCTCCCTCTACTGCAACACAAGTAGGGTCTATGAAAAGACATCTAAGGTCTAAAATAAACTCATCCCAAAAGGGTTGCTCAACAAAAAGAAGAGCAATGTATGACATGAATGTATCATCAACACACAAAGTAGGAGTATAATATGCCTCACACAAAGACTGGATTAGAGGTAAAGGAAATTAAATAAGGTGGAACACCATGGAACCCCGAACACATCTACCTAGTGTCTAATGGATCTTCGATGGTGGGATAGTCGGATAAGGCTTAACAATCTCTAAAAGGTGATGGGGGAGGGAGGATATGTATCATCATCAATACTCATGTCATTAAAACTAGAAGAACAATCCTCATCATCAAGAGTATGAAAAATAATATTTTTATTAGTATAATTATCATCACATGAAGTGGGTATGAAAATAATAGTATCGAAGAAGGTGTAGCAGCTATAATCTCTAAAGGGTCTCCAAATAAGGTATGAAGAATTTTCTAAATAGTGTGAGGACACTCGTGTGTGCCACATGATGGTGGAGAGGCATGGAAATGTACATCAACAAGTGACTAAGAACCATGTCACAAGTTTTGAGTGAGTATTCAAGTTGATTTGGGTCATTGGGGAAGGTACTTATCCATACAAAATAGATAAAGGTCATCATGAATGAGAAAATGTTCCATGCTTGAATGCTAGATTGCTTAATTATCCCTACTGAGAAGAAGAGGTGGAGGCCATGATGTAGAATTGGTTCTACGAAGCATAAGTCTGAAAAGAACATCATCCGTCGTGCATCCATAAATTAGACAAAACTATGTAAAGGAGTCATATGTGACAAATGCACACTCGTGATGGATGTCGACTTACTTGAAAATACATCCATGGAATGTAAAAAGAGATGAATGTAAGAAAACACTCAAGGTTGCAAGGTGTCATACTCATTCAAAAATGCGTCTGAATGTGATTACAACACCCCCCGAAGTTTTACGTTTTAACCCACCCATTTTGACTCTATAATTTTAGTGTTATAAAAAAATAGGACAAATAAAATGAGGATGTCAAACACACAATTTTGAAAAATATGACACTCAAATCCGAGTAGCCAATCAAAAGATATGAGATTCATTTGTTTTCTACTATTAGGCCTATTAATAAGTTTCACACTTACAAATTTAAATGCACTACAAGTGGTTTTTGTAAAAATATATGAGGATGTGGTTTGATCATGTGACCTCTTTCATATAGCTCATAGTCATTTCCAACTAGCCTATGCACCCACATACTTGCTCAAAAGGATCCCAAACCCATTTTAAGCCTTAAAAACAACCTAGTTCAAAGGTTTTAAGAAGGATCAAGGCTTTGATGAAGTCAAATCAGTCAATGCAAAGACCGAGCTACATGGGTGGTGAGCTACCAACAAGTTGGGCACCCAACATGAGTTAGGTGTTTTGGAGTGAGATGGACTGTTAGGAATAAGGTAAACCAAGCTGAGCACATACCAAGTTGGTGCATGGATGGGAGCCGAGAGTAGAGTAGGGTGAGCCAACAAAATCTAGGTACCGAGTTGTGTTGATTCTCGTGAGATGGTGAAGGAATATTAGGCGAGAAGAACTAGTATAAAGAGTGCGAAGTCGAGTTAGAGTCGAGTTCAAATTGAGCCATCAAAACAAGTTTCCTAATGCACAAGGGGTTGAGTAAGAGGAGGTATGAGCCAAAAAATTATTATGGTAGAGAAAAGGCCAAGATGATGGTGCAAAGGAACCTCACATAATGTTATCGAGTTATGGTGTTAATGGTGGAGGTAGAGCACACAAGTCAGTTGTGGTCAAGCTGAGCAGAAAGTAAATGGGGAGATATAGGAGATGAGCTAGGGCTAAGGGACCTAGGTTGGGTTAAGAAAAGACCAAGCCGAGATGTGTTACGGGGTATTTAAGTTGGGGTTTCGTGAAGATGAGCCAAGTTGGAGGTGCATGAATTGAGATGCTAGGCGAGCCAACTCCAAAATACCCACAATGAGATGGCTGGGTTGGCTCCATACCAAGCAAGTTCTAATCACAAAACCCGCAAGACACTAAACATATACCCACACAAAACACCAAATTTCTTGAAAAACCCCTATTTTTTTTTTTTTTTTGAGATTTTTTTGCAAACACCCGAAATTTTTGACAACCCTCGATAATGAAATGACAAATTTTCACATAACCTCTAGAACGATTATTGAAAATCAAGATTTCAAAATAAGAATCACAATACACACACTAGATAAGCATATACTAGTTCTAGCTCATACCATATTGAAGTTCGCGAGGATCTTGGCTCAATGAGTGTACTACATGTAGTTACAAGAATTGTGAAACCACAAAGAGGAAGATGCAAATGAATGAATTCGAATAATCAACCAACTCAACATTAAGCCTACATGACCTTCATAGCAATAGCTCAAGCTCATTGTACAAATAGGAGTGTTGTCTAATTCCTCCATGGGAATATTCCTCGAATAAGAAGGGGAGTTATATTCTGGAATAGGAATGTAACTCCTATGACAAACTATGACACTCTATGACAATAAGTACACCTAAGCAAGATGAGTCAACAAAATGAGGAATTTCCAAGAAAATAAATATGGAGAAAATAATATCCTACACCAACATTGTGTGTGTGTACATGTGTGCATGTGTTAATATGTGTGTGTGTGTGTGTGTGTGTGTGTGTGTGTGTGTGTGTGTGTGTGTGTGTGTGTGTGTGTGTGTGTGTGTGTGTGTGTGTGTGTGTGTGTGTGTGTGTGTGTGTGTGTGTGTGTGTGTGTGTGTGTGTGTGTGTGTGTGTGTGTGTGCGTGTGCGTGTGTGCACGCGCGTGTAAAGATGTGAAAAATAAATGAGATATGACCTCTTATTGCACTTGTATATTTTCATGTTGTTGCAAGCATAATGAGATTGGGCTTTCATGTATGTATAAATTGGTTAGTCAATAATCAACTTGTTAATATATTTGATGGATAAGTTCTTCCTCTAAAATTTAAGCGATATTATAGGTAAATGGAATATGTAGGTTCACTCAACCACCCAATTTAAATGATACATCATGTATATGTAGATGTGTATAGAGAGAGAAAGAGAAAAAAAGAGAAAAAATAAAAGTGATACAACCCCTTAGTGGACTTGTGTATTTTCATGTTATTGTAGTATAATGAAATTGGGCTTTCATACATGCTTAGTTATGTTATGTATGATTGATGGCACGCATGCCTAATTGTCTTAATATGCATTTTATCTTTTTTTGGGCCAGTTTGCAACCTTCTAAAACTTGAGGATTCCCAAGTACCTAGTTGCATGTATTGGGTGAAATATCCTAGGGGATCATCCTGCTAGATTGTATCATGTATTGTGTTGGCCTAAGGGTCTTGATGGTGCAATGATAAAACTAGGTCAACATGTTGGATCCTCAATGGATGAATGTTGTGGAGGTTGAAATTTGCTTCGTAACTAAGTGATAAGACTTTGCTGTTTGTACATCCCAACTGTGGGTGACATCATTATTTGTATGAATGCCTGCATGATATATTTCTTTTGAAGCAAATTAGATTTAGAATGCATCGTGAAGAGGTTGGGTAGACCCCAAAAATAATATTGGAGGCATGAAGATTAACGATAGTACCTTGATGTGAACGGTAGACGAGATTGGGGGATGTACAGAGTTATATATAGTAGGCTATGGAGTTTAGTATCCGTGAGCTGTTCGTGCACGGATGATGCACTTGCTAAATTTATCACCATACCATGACGAATTGGGTTTATCAACAGCTTGGCATTGCGAATTCAGATGTTGGTGATTGAAAAGAAGGCGAGGCGGCTTGGCCATGACTAGTGATCCCTTACCGACATCACACAGCTCGGTGCATCAGAAGGTAAGGTATGTGAGATCTCCAGACTCCGACGCATGCTGCCGGACCAGATCAATATTGGTTACACCGAAAGTGGTGAAAAACCGTTGGATTCGCCGCCATGCATTGAAAAACTAAGCAGGCTAGTCACAGGATATTTCTAAGGGTTGAGTTTCCTAAGGGGAAATCCCACTGTCAGTGGATCTGCCGCAGCTGCGCATTCCTGCCACCAAGATCCGCCACCTTATCGCCACTCATTCACTGAAGGTCAGGAGGTTGAATCATCTTCTTTCAATTCTTTGTAATTGAGCATAGCATATTTCGTTTCATGAAGAGCAAGTTTTTCCTAGAATTGAATTGAGGGTGATCTCGGTTTGGTTTGAAAGCTTACCCTAAAAGCCTTTTCACTACACAAGTTATGGAGTCGATTCCCACGGGCTTTAATTTAATTATTTAATACTTGCAATTGTACATAAATTGTAATTTGTTTTTGGGTTGTGTGAAGGGGACAACCCTATGAGTTCTTGTTTATGGATTGTTTTGGTGTGAAAATGTTTGTTCGAAAAGGATTTTCTAAATATATACATGATAAAAATGTAAATGAATAAGAGATTTTATGCTTTCGCAATCCATCAATTAATGTCAAAAAAGTTATAGGGAAAAACTTATGCTAAAGCAGTTTTTGCTCTACATTTCAAGTCACCTTCGTGAACTATCATCGGAAAACTCTTGAAGTTTGCTTCATGATGGTTCACAAAAGGTGACCCAAACATAGAGAAAAACCATTTTTCACATCGTTTCTTCCAAAAACTTCCCTCACATGTAAAATGAAGCCTTTTTTTTTTAATATTTCATATAACACTATCTAAATATGTTATAAATGAGGAGGAAGTTATTTACAACAAATTCTATCCTCCTCCTTTCATGCATTAATTTTTTTGTGTACATCATTCTTGTGTAACACTCAAAAGTAAAAGCATGGGATATGTGCAAGTCTACAAGTGAGTGTACTATTGAGAGTGTAGTAAATGTTAGTCTTTAGTGGCCGAAATAGCCAATGTCAATTGCTTCATATTAAATGTAATACATTACACCTTATGGATGGTGACACCCCATGACATTTGATGTGGAATTTGTTAATGATTTCCGAGAGTAACAAGAAGTAGTGGAAAAAGTGTTGGGTTTAGAGGTCAACTATAAACATCGTATTTCCTAGATTTTTTATTTACAAAGGAGTAAATTGATTGTTGAATATATGTTTAATTGGAAATACATATTATGAATAAACAATTAAATGCATAAACTAATAGAATTTGTAAAATGAATATCAATAGATCAATACTTGAAAAATTTCATTTATGCTTTAATTAAAAATACATATTTGAAAATGAGATTCTTCAATGGTAATGTTTCCAGGTAAGCCGACATCGAGACCACACTCCGCAATGAGGGTTAGAAAAGCTCATATCAAACTATATCCTGGATAGGACATCGAGGAGTACACTCTATCCCTCCTCTTTAATCGACACTATAGACCCCACCTTGCTTGCGCACTTCGAGTGCTACGAGTCTCCTACCCTTTACACTCGGTTCTAGTTTTTAATTTCTTCTTTTGCTCATATAAAATTACATTTTCTTTTCAAATGTTTTACCCTTTTATATAGGGTCAAGGGACAATTACACAACAGTGCAACCATTCATTATATGTACTAGGTACACTTTAGAATCTTGATTAAAATAACTTTGTGTATTATAATACACAACCTTCACATAATTCTTTGTCCCTTTGTTTCACCTATACTTAAGGCGATGGTTAATTCATTATTTTTATTTTATTTTTCACATACATGTAACTTCCAGTTCCTCTTTTATTCAATATCATTCTTTTACGGGATTTAGTCACATAAAATTCTCTCCTTGCAATTTTTAGTTGTTTCCCTTAGTGGCACAAGGTGGATTTGAAACATATAATATCGAACATGCCATAATCAAGGATGGGGACATGCTAGAATCGAATGCACAAAGAAAACCCTATGTGTAGTAGTGAAATCAACAAAACTCAAAGGAAGAAGCTTTTCTTTAACAAAACAAGAAATTGTTCATTGATGCATATACTCATTAGCTCATTAGAAGGTATATTATATGGTGAGAAATTAGGTCACCCAAAATGTAATTAAATCATATCACAATTAGAAATGACTTAAAGTTCATTTCTCCTAATGACCTATAATTAACCTAAGAAAGCTAATTAGAACATGTGGGTAAAAGACTACACTAACACCCCCTGAATCATGATTTGGGTGGGTAGTAGAAAAGGTGGGTCTCGACAACAAGGCTTGGGAGGTACCCATAATGTAAATCTCTCATACAAGTGAAGAAAAGGAGAAAACTCGGGAAATCCCCTCCCAAAGAGAGAAAATAAGAGAAGGTAAGACTAGAAAGCCCCAAGCTTGAAGCTAAAAATGCATGTAACCACCTTGTATAAGTGAATGAATCTTCTAATTGGCTGATGGATCTCTAACCATGGTGTGGTTCCTATACAAGGAACTATGCTCCTCATGCAAGTAGAAGAGCCAAATACTCCATGAAGGGATGTTGAATCTAAAGAAAAAACAAATAAGGAATGTGGAAGGCCCTATAACAATTTTCTATATTGTCCGGTGTCTAATGAGTCTTGAATCAAGGTGCATGTTCCTTGAAAATTTTGCGATGGAACATAAGTAGGTGGATTAAGAAATAACTCCTTAAAATATAGAAGGTGATAAGGAGATGGTGGAGGTGGGTCTCCATCACTATTGTAGTGTTTTTTCCTACAAGAAAATCCCTCATCATCGAAATGTGCTCAAGATTTGAAATTTCATCAAGTATAGGTGAATCCGATGAAGAATCTAAAGGAGGGACAAAGTGAGAGAAGGAATATAGATGAGTCTAATGATCAACTTCACCCAATGTAATGGTAGTGTGTTTGTGCAAATATTTGACATACACCGCATCTGAAGTGAACTCAACCCACATGCCTTAACCAAGGTGAGTAATTTGATAGATTAATAAGAGATTAGTTGATAAAGAGGAAATAATTCAAACATTATTGAATGTTCCTTCAATCACTTCAACAAATCCTCTCCCAAAAACTTGTGTAGAAGTGTTGTCAACCAATCGTAAAGTGGATATGACACATGGATCAAAGGAAGTGAAATCCATGTGTAAAGAGGCCTTATTATGTGATGCACCATAATCAATAACCCATGTAGGAGTTGGTGGTACAAATGTAACTAGTTCTCTCCTTTTTTTTTTCTTGTTTCCCGATTCTTTCTCTTTCCCTTTTCCATTGTCATTTTCCATGAAGGATTAATGGGTTGAAAAGATGGTTTGACAAACTCAGGAAACCTATGTTGTTATTCTTAAGAAGACTTGTGAGGTGGTAAATATTCTTCTTCAAACATTAGATTTCATCATTATTTATTATGTAATACCCACATTTAATCCTCTCTTTCTTAGAATTAATACTGGAAGAGAAATATCTAAGAGTTTGATTTTGCGGTGAGGTCATTTTGATCCTTTTTGTTCTCATGACCATTTTATTGTATTCCTTCTCTTTGTTTCAATCCATCTATTAATCATGTCTAGAAAATAGATCATGTGGTTTAAAGGATTTAATTGCACCCATTTGAATAAGCTTGTCTTGCTCTCAAGCCAAGTCAACAACAAAATTATCCAAGGATGACATGTTCCCTATAGCTCTAATGACATTCTTGGTGGTGTGAAAGGTACAAATTAAGAAATAAAAATCAGAATCTAATTTGGAAAGGATGAAAAGAACCATTTGATCATCTATTTTTTTATGCCGCACGATTTAAATTGCAACCCGAGTAAAATGAATTTAGTAAAGAAGTCCCGTATCATGTGTAAAAGTTTCCTAGGCTCAAACTAATGAGCTCATTCTCCAACTCATAACCTCTCATTATGTCATTTTTCCCAAAGAGTCCTTCCAATGTGATCCATACTTCATTAGGAGTAGTTGTAGATTCAATATGAAAGAGCAAGTCGGGAGACACGAACAAACATAATAGATGGATAGGATTTTTCACTTCTTGTACCACTTCACTTTATATGCATCTAGTTCGGTTTTGTTTCCATACCCACGGTGATACGATGTAAGAATTTAATCCTAAGAGGATTTGTATTTTAGCTTTCTACTTGTGATAATCTAATGACATAAGAAGAAAAACATAATACAGATCCATTACAGTAAGTGGTTGTGTGTTGAACTCGCGTGTGTACTTGAAATAATGGGACATTTAACCCCTTTCAAGCTATAGAGGTTAAATTTTATAAGGAATGAGAATATTACCATTATATAGAGCTCAAAAAAATCATACTTTTAAAAATGGCTCCTAAAAAGGAGTTTTTGTTGAAAGGTATGGAAGTGTGAAGTTTCTTGGTTTAAAAAAATCTCCACTTTGCATAAATTTTTGGTGTGCAAAAAGATTTGGCCCAACTTTATGATGGAAAAGTTAATCCCCCTTTGGTTCACATGACCAATGGCTTAATTCCCATATGACCAAGGGTTAAAGGGCTAGAATGAGTGCCCCTCACTTTGATGATGTCACTTTTCACCGTGATGTGATCGAGTGAGTGATGTCACTCCAAGATGGCCCCTACTCTTCCAATGAATAGTGATGTGCTATCCTTGTTTAAATTCAACATACACATGGAATTTCTTGGAGTGTTCATCTTTCTTAGCACCTTATAAAACCCTATAAGCACTACATTGGGGTTTTGAGCTTGTCAAATAATTCATGAATCATGAGGCATGCCCATATTCGAGGTTTTGGAAATTTTAAAAATCATGAAATTGTTTTGGAATGTTCGAAACCTTCATGCAATTCGGGTTTTAACTCAAATGTTTGAAATCTTTCGAGTTAGGTTTACATTTGTTGGACACCTTCAAAATTTTGAATAGTTTATCAAGGTTTTTCACTTAACAAGAAAGTGTAGGAACCTAAAAACATTTTGAAGCGAGATGAGTGTAGGTGTGGAACCCAAAGTTTGTCGAGTAGGTCGTGGAACTTGAAGTTTATCAAGTAGGCCGTGAAACCTAAAACATTTTGAGCGGGTGTGTTGGCCATTGTGTCTTAGTGTTGTCATTGATGTCAAATCCATTAATGGAAAAGGGTGTCATGAGGTCATATGAGTCTTCATGAGGTATTAGTAAAAGGTAAAACATGAAGGTTGATTGGTAGTGTCATGTTTGGTGATGTTCTATAAGTCCCTGGAGCCGGTCTAGTAGGTATGGTCATGATATGACATCTCCTAAGTGAGTTGAGGGTTTGTAAGAGGTCCATCATGGTTATAATGACATTTCAATAGTGTCCATGTGTCTATATGAGTTCAACTTGGTCTGTTCATGGTTTGTCATGGTGTGAAGTAGCCATTTAGGCCTATTCCTAGTCTTAGAGCATGTAGAATGGTATGGAAATATGAGTTTTGGAGCCGATCAGTCTTGTTGGAGCATGGAAAAAATGGTGATGTTATTTATGAGGTGAATGATGAGTGTTAGGTCAGTTCTTAGAGGTTTTATGGTGCTTGATGGTCCTTTGGAAGTAAAACAGTGAAGACAAGCTAGGAAAACGCATGTAAGTCACTATGGCTAGAGAGTTACAAACACATTTGAGATAGATGGTGAGTATTATAATTTTTAAGAGGATGTTTTCATGATTCTTCAAGACAATTTTCAGGTCTAAATGTTGAAGGAGTTACAAGATATGAAGGTAAAATCAATTTTTCTATGGTGTGTTTTTGTGCTAAATGTTGACCTTCTGATGATTGTTGTGAATTATATGATTTTCATGGGACCCAGAGGTTTTGGGGATTTTTTCCCATTAAGATAAGAATATTTTACAAAATAATGAGGTGGTTTGATCATCATGTTTTTATGAATGATCGTTAAGAAGATAAGTTGCTTTGAAACCCTAGTTAAACCCTAGCTCAAAGTGACTTAGAGAGAATTGATCATACAGGTTTAGTTTTGATTGGTTTTGAAAAAGTGAATATTGGAGGTTGTAGAGGACTCCTCAAAATTTCCAAAAAGGTATGATAGAGCTTGTGATAGTATGTGGGCCCCACTTAAATAGACAAGTTTATGAAGATGTTCAATTTGTGGAAATTTTTTCCAAAGAAGGTATGGAATAAATTGAAATTATTTTGAGCCTAGGAGTTGTTATACATTTCCATGATTGTTTCAGATCATGGTTGAGGTGTTAAAGTACAAAATGTGCACTATTTATGAGGACTAAAATTTGGGGCAATTTGAAAAATTCTATGGTAAAAGTGCATTTACAGGAGCTATAAGTAGAGTTTTTCTTTGGTGCAAGTATTTTGATGATCCCTGGTTCCAAGATATTTCCAATGACATATCAAACTTGAGTTTTTGCTAAGGGACAAGCAAGTTATGATCTATTCTTTGAATGGAAATTCTGAAAGATGCTTGATTAAGCATGGTCTTGATTCTTGAGAAACTTCATGACATTTGGTGATTGTTATGAGCTTGTTCATACTTGTTAAAGGTTTTGAGTGCTAAGAAAACATTTCTAAGGGTGTTTCATGATTTGGTTAAGCTTGGAAGTAACTTTGGAGGTGATGGATAAATGTTTTCTCAAGACTGGTTCTTGAGTCTTAGAAGTTTGAATGAGTAGTTTAAGAGATTGACTGGTTGAAGGCCTTCCACTTGGATTTGGAAGGAAATGTAAGATGTTATGGAAATTAGATTCATATGGATTTCCAATGTATATGGATTTCCTTGGTAAAAATGAATAAGTTTGGAGAGATGGACATGTTAGGAAATGAAGGATAAAATATGTGGAATAATCCCTCAAAGAATTGTAACAATAGAAACTAATATGTAGAAAATATTACAGATATGAAATAAAATTACAGAATAATAAAAGAACAACACAAAGAGACAATATTTAACATGGTTTACCCAATTTGGGCTACATTCACCAAGAATCACTTGCTCAGATTTTATTACAAGCCACCGCTCTCTTAATACAATACCCCGATCTATTTGGAGGTATTCTCAAAAAAATCTACATAATTCACACCCGAATTCAAACACATCTGCAATGTTACATCAAACCCTAACATATGCACAAAAACAACATAAGTATAACCGCTTTAGTAGGTTTACAAAAATGTGGGTGTTAAAACCATGGGCCAAAACTATCCCATAAACCTACGGGTAAAAATCTGACCCATATGAGAAAATCATGTTTCGGTATATCGGGCACATTTTTCGAGGCCAATTTTTTCTCAGAGGCTGCGCCCGAACCCATGCTACTGGGGTCTGTCACCCTCGGACCCCACTTAGGCTCGAACCAGCCCTAGCCTTGGAGAGACAACTATGGAAAGTGTAAAATACTCTTAGTGTACAGAGTCTTCAAAATTTCACACATGAAAAATAGGCTCCACAACCTAACAAGACTTGGGCAAAGGTTGATAGAGATTTAATGGTGAATCTATAATTCACCGGTAACTTCCATGTTTTAGAACACTTGCAGTTTATTTTCGGGGTCATTTAGAGGTGTTGCAATAAAAATAGACCTTATGATGTTTTCCATTGGATTCAAAGTGGGTTGTTTCCATGCAAAATCATATAAAAATTCACCCCACAATTCATCCGGGATCTCAAGATATTAGCTTCACAAGTTACCTCAGATAATTTCGGACCTCGGAACCTTTTCCAAAATGCTCAAATTTAAGACCCGGAGCCTTTTTCAAAAGTGCTCAAATTTTAGACTTGGGGAATGTTATGCCAAAGTACTCAAATCTCAGACCCTAGAACCTTTTCCAAAAGTGCTCAAATTTTGGACATGGGGAACTTTTTTGCACATTCGTAGTTTTTATGTGCAAACTTCAAATGCTCATAAATTTTGATTCCAGGTACTGAAATAAGGAAAATTTATATTTTTAGAAAGGTATCAAAGAGTAATACATGATTAATTCATTTATTTTCCACATTAAATTGATTTAATAGTGTGAAATTGCAAAAAAGTACTCGGGGTCGTTTATGGGTACATGCTTTGCAAAATTTAATGATGCCCATGTTGAGTCTGCAAACTTCAATGTTGGTTCGTCTTGAGTGGTTGGGATATTTAATATATTGTAAATTTATAATTAGAAGAGGGAGAAATAATTTAAATGTATTTTCCAGCCAAGATTTTAATTGCTTAGTCCCGTGGATATCAAGTTAAGCCTGAAAAATCTCAAAACAACTGCCTCTGCTCAGAAGCTCATAACTTGAGAATTTCTCAATGAAATCACACAAAATTGGTCTTGTTGGAATAGTGACTCCAATTTCTAAGCTAAAATATAAATAAATACATATATTAATGGAGAATTCATGGTTAAAAATTTGGTAAACAATCCCAGTTTAGAATCAGAGAGTTTAAGTGGTTGAGAATGCAATTAATGAGCATGGGAGTCATTTTCTTGTGTTGCAAGTTACAAATCAATGTGGGATGAATTTTGGATATTTTCTATCATGATTTCCACCCACTTTTGTAATTTTTCAATTGGTGCAAATGGAAAATTCAAGGTTGCTTGTTTTTCTCTCCTCTTCTTCATTTTCTATAAATTGAGGTATTCTCTCATTTGTGAGGAGGGGGATATTCTAGGCATGGGGAAAATCTACCAATTTTTTTCTCAATTTTCTTAAGATGAAAGCCTTCTCATGGGATTTGTAAATTAAATTTTTCCTTTATTTTACAAATGCAATGGACTCTGTGTATACACAAGGAGCAATACAATTCATGCTTGTGGTGTTCTCTCAACCCTTGCATTTATTTTCTTGCATTCTCTTACCTCTCCATTGTTGTTGTTCTATTCTATGCATACCTCCTTTTATTTGTAGGTTTATGATGTTGTGTTTCATGGATATTTGGTGGTGAATGGAGCTTGGTTTTTGTCACAGTTGTCTGGCCTTCCCTTGCTACATTTTCCACTCCCATTCTCCCTCAAGCAAGATATTTCCACCCCCTTTCTTGGTGCTATCACCCCTTTTAGTGTAGGATTTCCCTTTCCATGCACCTTTCTAACCCCTTTCTCTCTCCCGGTCCCTTGGAATGATTAGTTTAGGATTAGTTAGCTGCATTTCCTTTCTTAGGAGTAGTTTTAGCATTAGGATTAGGTAGAGGAACCAACCTTCTCTGGAGGTCCATCTCAAGTAGCAGGTCCCACAACTTGAGAGATGGTCCGATGTTAGAAAAAATAGGATCTTCCATTTCCATATCCTAGGGTGCTACTTTTTTGTGATAAAAATTTCTTGATTAGATATTTTTGTAGGTGTACCAACTTAGTTTGGGAAGACCAAGTTTTCTTGTTTCCAGGATAGGATTTCTCTAATTGGAAGATGGGGTAGAAGACACATATTTTGGATTAGTCAATTCTTGATATATATTGGAGAGTAAATGGTGATTAATTTTGTCCCTAGTAAGGGAAATTTTATGTCATGAAATTGACAGCAAGGGTGTAAACTAGTTGAGTTCCCAAAACTACTTTCTAGGTAGCTTAGTTTGGTGAAGAGGAAAGTAGGTGTGGTTTGCATTTTGGATGTTTCATGAGTTATAGAAAGCATTGATATGTTCTAAAGGTTAGTGGATCTCCAATGAGTTGTTACATGGCATATTTGAGGTGCTATTGTGTGGTATTGAGCATGAATGGTGAAGAATGGTTCTTGGAAGCAACATTTTTGTGAAGGAAATGGTCCTTCTTCATAGAGTTATGAAGAAAATTATTAGTGAAAGATAATGTGCTAGCATGGATTATTTTTTTATGTCATATTTAACATGTGTGAGGTCTTTGGAGGCTTGAATAATCATGGTAATGATTTTGGATGTCCTGAAGAGCTTAACGATGGGGTTTTGAGCCATTTTTTGCTTTTTTGGTTGTTTTGGTGCATGACTAACCTACATGAGTCCATTTCATGAATGTATATGAGTATATTTTTATGTTTTATAGTCAAGATACTTGGTATAGACTGACCTATACTGTGTTTTATATTTGAGAAGCATATAAAGTGCTTGTTTGGATCATTTTTGAATTAGTTGAGGATGGAGGGAAAATATGACCTAGGTGAGGAAGTGAAACATATTTAATGTCATGAAGATATATATGGGGATGTGATTGAAAATATGAAAATTTATGAAGAGAATGTGTGCAATATTTTGGATCCAAATCAGTCCATGAGAGATCAAGATTGAACGAGTTGAAGGAGAGAGAAGTTGATGAGGGTTTAAAGGTGTTATGAGCTGAATTTTGGGATCACAATCAGCTATGGGATCAACATAATTTCAATGTTCATTCTTCTGAAAAATATCTTATGATGATTCATATTCATAGGAGTCTCTTGTTGTGAGTAATATCAATAAGGGTTTAGGGGTTGGTGCTCCTTGTGGGGTTGGTGCCTCACTAAAGAAATCTCTTGTGATGTGTAATATTCACTTGAGTCCTTTCTTTGTGTAATATAAGCAATGGTTTTCAGTGGGTTTTCTTTACCATGAGGGTTTCCTATTACATCTTGTGTCTATGTGTTCTCTCTCATGTGATATGTTAATTTGAACGCGTGGTGCACACTTAATAAGATCTTATTGAATGGATGTTAATGGATGCTGAAAATAATGGTAAATGAAGTAAGAAATTTGTAGGAATGATTCAACCCCTATCAGTCCATTGTGCTTCCAAAAATTGGTATCAGAGTTGGTCCTTTTAAATCAAGTTTGATAACTTGAAGGACATCCTCTTGGAGCACAAGCAATGGGAAAGTCTTATGATGTTGAGGCTGAATTAAGGATGAATTATGAAGTTACAAAGTACCGATTCATAGTCTACAAGATGAGATCAGTTACATGGAGTTAGATCATGGTTAATCCATCAAGGGATTGGAATTGTAAGTCAATAAAGTGTATAAAGCCCTAAAGGATAAAGAGGAAGCTTGTTCCAAATTTGAGGAAAAGTTGAAAGTCCTTGAATCTGATTTAGAAGGTGCATTTAACATGTTGAAGATGTATAAGAGGTTAGAGAAGAGCTCCGAAGCTCTTGATGGGATCTTAGAAAGTTAGAGAGATGCCAATAATAAAACATGCCTAGGTTTCAAGGGAAAAAGGAGAATTATGAAGGAGTTGGATCAAGGTCTCAATTTGAGGTGAAGGTGACCAAGAAGGCTGATTTAAGAAAGTATAAGTCTGTTAGACAACCTAATGCTATGAGGTATGGTACTTATTTCAATGGATATTGTTACTCTTGTAATCATTTTGGTCATAAGGCTAGAGATTGAAAAATAAGGTCTTCTAAGAATAATGAAAGCTTCTTCAAAGTTGAATGCTACTCTTGTTGCGGATATGGTCACAAAGTGAAGACTATGGTTGGAATTTAAGTGTGTAAGAGTCAAGATGAAATAAAAATGTAATTGTATGCTTCAATTGTCATAAATAAGATCACACTACAAGATATTTCTATCAAAATGAATCACCAAGATATTGTACCAGGTGTCAAGCATCCAAGAGGTAAGAGAAGAAAAAGTTCAAGAAGAAAATCAGTCCTAAGACTCGAATCCGAGTCTATTCCTATGGTCAAGAAGGATGTTGATAAATTAAAGGAGGTCAAGAGAGTTGATTCACACTCCTACAAGAGTCAAATCGTGAAAAGAAGGATGCTTCAAAATTAGAGGTGCTTAGTATAAAGACTAATCATATGAAGTTTGCCAAAGGAAGGTCTATTTCAAACAAGGAAAGAGAAAAATTTATCAAGCCCAAGAAAAATCAAGAAAGTATTCTTTCTTTGGTTGAAAGGTCATAGGTTGAAGAAGATCATATGTGTCTCACCGCTTTCAAGATATGAGAAGTTGAATAAGCTAGGAGTGTGGGATAATTCAAGAGCCATAAGGTATGAGATGTGATATATCCATGTGTTTTATGAGTCTTTGTTATTAGTAAGTGTCCGAGTTTGTAAAGATAAGCATGGTTAAGGTCTATTATCATCAAGGAAGAGTCTATGGAAAGTTGATTCTCAGTCAAGGCATGTACTCATTCATGAAGAAGTCTTAGGTCTCATGGTCAAATTTTGAGGGATATAAGCTAGTGTCCCAAGATCTAAGTTTTAAATAGGTTTTTAGATCAATATGATATCCTAAAAGGTATGAAGTCATGTTATAAAGCTTGTCAAAATTTGTGTCTCTAGACTATGACTTGACCGCTCGTTATTAAGAAGTTTGTGGTACAAATGCCGTGAGTTCGATATGAAGCATGAAGTTGATACTTCATTAAGGTATTCTACTAGGTGTATGAAGTCTTTCAAGTGAGAAATATTTGTAAAGTGCATCAAGTAAGGGTCAAAGTAATTCAATGAAGAAGTGTACTCAAACCGAGACAAAGTAATGATTAGGCTCTGTAGTTGGGTATGTAAGATTTTTTTCTCTAAAGAAAGTAAAATTCTTAGTTGATATGCATGTGTTCAGGACTTTAGAAAAAAATGAAGGATTTTGAAGGACTTCAAGGTGTTTGAAGGTTGGCTTAGGTGTGAAATGATGATCTATAGGTCTATACATGGACCTATGGTGTCTAATAGAATGTCTCTGACAGGGTATGTGAAAGACTAGGATGACTTGCAAAGTTACTCAAGAAGATGAAGCAATGAAGAACATATAGTCAGTATGGTTGGGTTAATGTATGATGGATAGTCCTATATGACTATGATAGAGTATATCAGGATTGTGAGAAAGAAGAAAAACAATAACATACTGATTTGATGTAGTTCACCAAGGAACGAGGAGCTTTCCTTTGATCTTGATCAGGTATGCAAGTGATTTAGGTAATCTAAGGGTCAAGAAGACCATGTAAAGCCGAATCATTCATAATGGCAAGTGTATTGGAAAGAAGAGAAAGGGATATGACCAAGAGCATGGAAATATGTTGTAAACACTAAAATGTTTCTTCAAAATATGGATATAGATGATGATCCACTCTCATGACATGAAAACAAGGTAAGAGATCTAATTTTTACATTTTTAGTCAGATATGGATGGAATAGTTCTAGGGGGATCTATAAGAAGCTGATTAATTTTTTATGGCATCCTATAGCAATGAGAAGTTGGAAAAATTTGGAATGAAAAGTTGCTTTAGGGACATAAGTCCTAAATGGTGTCTTGTTAGCTTTGAAGGTAGAGTTAGTGTTTTCAAGCATGATAGAGACCTAGAAGAAGGTATAGGGAATGTATAAAGAAAATAAGGAGAGTATACACTCAGGGGTAGCTGTGTGGAATCTCATTATAGGTCCATGGATCATCATATGATGATGAAAAAGACAAGAAGTGCAAGTATAGTCCAAGGGGAAGTCATGTGAACAAGAAAGATTGTTTGCTTTGTTGTCATTTTCCATGTCTTGTCATCATTATATAATTTTTCATAGATGTCAAAGAGGGAAATAAGAATCATAAACATGGAAATGAGGTCATGTAAGTGTGTTTTTTCTTATGGTTACCATCAATGTTTCTGAAGATGGTTTCCATCAATGAAAAAGGGAGAGATTGTTGACCATTGTGTCTTAGTTTTGTCATTAATGTCAAAGAAATTAATGGAAAATGGTGTTATGAGGTCATACACGTCTTCATGAGGTTTTGTTAAAATGTAAAACATGAAGGTTGATTGGTAGTGTCATGTTTGCTGATGTTCCATGAGGTCATGGAGCATGGTCTAGTAGGTATGGTCATGGTATGAGCTCTCCTAAGTAAATTGAAGGTTGGTATGAGGTCCATCATAGTTGGAATGATGTGTTATGAGTGTCCATGTGTCTGTATGATGTAACATTGGTCTGGTCATGGGTTGTCATGATGTGAAGTAGTCATTCTAGGCCTATTCCTAGTCCCAAAGCATGTAAAATGGTATGGAGATATGAGTTTTGGAGCTGACCAGTCCCATTAGAGCATGTAAACAACATGGTGATGGTATAAATGAGGTGTATGATGAGTTTTAGGTCAGTTCTTAGAGGTTTGGTGGTGCTTCATGGTCCTTGGGAAGTAAAATAGTGAAGACAAGCTAGAAAAACACATGCAAGTCATCAGTAGCAGTGGAGTTCCACAAATATTTGAGTTATATGGTGAGTATGGATAATTGGATGATGTTTTTATGATGCTTCAAGATAAGTTTTAGGGAAAAATATTGAAGTAATTGTAAGATATGAAGTTTTTTTTGTAAAAATGGGTTTTCTAAAGTGTGTTTTTGTGCTAAATGTTGACCTTGTGATGCTTGTTGTGAAATTTATGCTTTCCATGGGACCCATAGGTTTTAGGGGATATTTTTCCACTAAGATAAGATTTTTTTACAAATATAATGAGGTAGTTTGATAGTCAATATTTTATAAATGATAGCTAACAAGATAAGTTGCTTTGAAACCCTATTTAAACCCTAGCTCAAAGTGACTTTGAGAGAATTGATCATATAGGTCCAATTTTGATTAGTTTTTAAAAAGTGATGTTTATAGGTTATATAATAATCCTCCATATTTACAGAAAGGTATGATATATCTTGTGACAGTATATGGACCACACTCAAATTGACAAGTTCCTTAAGATGTTCATTTGTGGGGCAAAGTTGTCCAAAGAAGGTATGGAATAAATTGACATTATTTTGATCCTAGGAGATTTTATACATGTCCATTATTGTTTCAAATAATGTTTGAGGTGTTAAAGTAAAAATTTTGCCCTATTTATGAGAACTGTTTTGTGGAGCAAGTAGTCATGGTAAAAGTGGATTTACAAAAGCTATAGGCGAGTGTTTTGATTTGATTAATTTTTTCATGATCCTAGTTTCAAGAGATTTCTAATGACATATAAAAATTGAGTTTTTTTCTAAGGGATGTAAACATTATGATCTATTATTTCAAGGGAAATTATGAAATATGCTTGGTTAAACATGGTCTTGAGTAACTTTATGAGGTTTTGTGATTGTTACGAGTTTATTCATACTTTTTGAAGGTTGATGAGTGCTTAGAAAATATGTCTAAGGGTGTTCCATGATTTTTAAATATTGGAAGTGAATTTGGAAATGTAAGATGTTATGGAAAGTAGATTCATATGTATTTCCAATGGTATATGGTTTGTCTCTTGATGAGGTGATTTGATAGGTAAACCAACTCAATTTGTGAAGACCAAGTTTTCTTATTTTAAGGCCATGATGGTTGGAAGATGGAGGTATAAGGCACATGTTTTGGATTAGTTTATTCTTGATATATATTGGAGATTTAATAGTGATTAATTTTATCCCTATTGAGGGAATTTTAGGTCATGAAATTGACAGATGAAGCAAACCATTTGAGTTCCCAAAACTACTTTCTAGGTAGCCTAGTTTGGGGAAGAGGAAAGTAGGTGTGGTTTGCATTGTTATATGTTTCATGAGTTATAGAAAAAATTGATGTGTTCTAAAGGTCAATGGATTTCCAATGAGTTGTTACATGACATAATTGAGGTGCTATTGTGCGGTCTTGAGCATGAATGGTGAAGAGTGATTCTTGGAAGCAAGCTTGTTTTGTGAAGGAAATGGTCCTTTTTTATAGAGTTCGAAAAGAAAAAGATTAGTGAAAGATAATGTGTGAGCATGGATGATGTTTTTATGTCATATTTGACACGTGTAAGGTCTTTTGAGGCTTGATTAATCATGTTAATGAGTTTGGAGGTCCTTGTTTTGAGCCATTTTTGGCTTGTTTGGTTGTCTTGGTGCATGGCCAACCTACATGGGTCCATTTTATGAATGTATATGAGTATGGTGTTATGTTTTTGAGTTTTTATTGTCGATTTCCTTGATATAGATCGACCTATGCTGTTTTTAGAGTTGAGAAGCATATAAAAGTGCTTGTTTGGTTCATTTTTGAACTAGTTGTGCATGGAGGGAAAAATGTGACCTAGGTGAGGAAGTGAAAGTTGTTTAAGGGCATAAAGATAGAGATGAGGATGTGTTTAAAATTATGAAGAGTGATGAAGAGAATTTGTGCAAGGGTTTGAAGCCAAACTAGTCCATAAGAGATCAAGATTGAATGAGTTAGAGGAGAGAGAAGTTGATGATGGTTTGAAGGTGTTATGAGCTGGATTTTGGGATCAAAATTAGATATGAGATCAACATACATTCATTGGTAACTATTATACAAAATCTCTTATGATGAGTCATATTCATAGAGTCTCTTGTTGTTAGTAATATATACAAGGGTTTAGGGGTTGATGCTCCTTGTGTGGTCGGTGCCTCACTAATGAAATCTCTTGTGATGTGTAATATTCACTTGAGTCCTTGATTTGTGTAATATAAGCAATGGTTTTAGTGGGTTTTCTTCACCACGAGGATTTCCACTTACACCTTGTGTCTATGTGTTCTCTAGCTCATGTGTTATGCTAATTTGAATGTATGATGCACACTTAATAAGCTCTTATTGTATGTATGCAATTAAATGGATGTTGTAAATAATGGTAAATGAAGTAAGAATTTATAGGACTGATTCAGCCCTAGTCCATTATTCTTCTAAAAGGTGGTGAGACCTCAAGCTTATTGAGTAGGTGTCAGGAACTGAAGTGCGTAGTGAAAGTGTCAAAACCTAATGCATGTCAAACATATGTCAGAACCTGAAGCATGTCAAGTAGGTGTTGGAACTTGACACTTTCTAAATAGGTTGAAAATCCTGAAATACACTTTTACGTGGGGGTTAGAGGTTTGGCCATAAGTTGTAAATTATGTTAACATTCATCAAAATCCCAAAAACCTAAAATACACTAGGTTTTGATTAGGGTTTAGAGGTTTGAATGAAAGTTACAAGTTATGTTTTGTGCACCAAAAAATTAAAAACCTAAACTTGATTTTGTGTACCAAAATCCTAAAAATGAAAATACTGGATATTTATGGGGGTCGGGGTTTGAATACAATTTGCAAGTTTTTAGTCATGCACTAAAAGCCCAAAAATAATATGTCGAGTTTTGGGCTTGAAAAACAAACTGAAAAATCTGAAATGCAAAGATGACAAGAAAATTGCAAAGAAAACCCCAAAAGTTGAAAAATATGTACATTTTCCACAAAGAACAACGAAAAACCACTAAGTATTTCAAAAACCCCATTAAAAATGGTTTTTATTTTTTTATTTTTGAGCCAAATATTGGATGGATTTTGAGAATTAAAATAAAACCTTCAAAGCCTTAAAAATGGTGAAATTGCCTACAAAAAACTAGGTCATGTGTATAACCAAATCTAGGGTTTTGAATCTTCTCGAATTCAAAGATGTCCATTTTTCATTTAGATAAGTTTAAGGAACATATTCACATGAAATTTTTAGAAACCCAAAAACACTTGAAAATCAAAATAAATGAAAAATACCAAATGAGATAGAATGGTATATCTCGCAACAAAGCCTATGACATTCGAAAATATCTCTCATACCATGTTAGAGTAGGTCAATTGAGGATAAGGATTAGATAGGATCGAATGCACAAAGAAAACCCTATGTGTAGTAGTGAAATCCACAAAAATCAAAAGGAAGAAACTTATCTTCAACAAAACAAGAAATTGTTCATTCATGCATAAACTCATCAGTCATTAGCCAAAATTTACATAGGAAGGTACATTATATAGTGAGGAATTAGGTCACCCAAAAGGTAATTAACTCAATGCACAATTAGAAAATGACTTAAACTAAATTTCCCCTAATGACCTATACTTAATCTAAGCAACCTAGTTAGAAAATGTAGGTAAAACCACATAGTGGGAAAAACCATACACTAACATACAATACAACAAAATTATCAGTTAAAGAAATATGGGCATTGATTTTGATTTTACTCATCTTTTTCTCATGTTGAACTATTAACATCATAAATATTCCATTCAAATTTCACTTCCTTAATTTCTCTATTTCTTAATTTTCTAGTTCTTTCTTCAATTTCAATTTTAAATTCACAACTAGGTTCAATATTTATATTTTTCCAATCAATTACATGTTCAAAATTATATACATATTTTTAAAGCAAACTAACATGGAAAACATTATGAATTATGGATAGTTTGGGTGTAAAGTGATTTTGTACACTAAATCTTTGACTTTTTCTAGGATTTAAAAGGTCTACAAACTTGAGGGTTAACTTTTTATACTTTCCAAGTTTTAGGAAACTACACATAGTTTTGACTCTAAAAATTTTGGTCACTTTGGTTTCAAATATTTGAATATATCTCTTGGAATCCATCCAAATTTCATGTTTTTCTTTGATCTTTTGATTATTTCTTCATTTTCTATTAAATATTTTGTTTCATGCTAAGTTTTTGACCTTTACTCATACCAAGAAATAAGTGTATTACAATTCTTACTATACACTAATTCAAAAGGTGACATTTTAATGTTAGAGTGGTATCCATGGTTATATAAAAATTCAATCAAGCATAAATAATCTTCTCATGTATCGGGTATTTTGATAGTATAAATTCTTAACGTGTCCTCAATTATTCTATCAATTAATTCATTTGACCATTTGACTGGGGATGATAGGAAACACTCAAAATGAAATTTGTACATAATTTACTAAAAAGAGATATTAAAAAATAAGTGAATCTAGGGTCATGATTAGATACCAAATTCTAGGGAATGCCATGTAAGTGAAAAAAATATTTTACAAACACATGAGCTATATCATTTGTAGAGGACTTGAATTTTACTAGTAAGAAAAGAGCTATCTTTTAAATTTATCAACTACAACTAGGGTAATGTCATAACCTTTACATATATGTGGTAATCCTATAATAAATTCCATACTTACGAATTCCCATTTCCAATTGCATATGGATAATGGATGTATTGACCAGAGTTGTTTGTATTTTTATTCCTTAATCTTTTGGCAATTGATTTAACCTAAATTGTTAATCCTTATGGGGGTAGTTAAAATGATGTTAGATTATACTAATCAATTAGTTTCCAAATATAAGTGTAACGATATCAAGAATAATCATTGAACAAATCCAAATAATAATAGATCATGTAATAAAACACTATTAATGAGAGGGACAAGAAGAATTATTTGATATTTTGACTTCTTTGCTAATATGGGTTGACGATGACTTAAAAATGCTTTGGAAATGATTTAACAAATCCTTGTTACTAAATCCGTGTCTTAAAAACTTCCTAGCCCCAAGATTATGGAATATCCCAAAGCATATCCCCATTATGGCCCTTTTTGTATGCCTTTTTCCCTCTGCACTTTCAATTTATGCATTTTCCTAGGCACATGTGTACTACTTCATGATATGCTCTTTTCGGAATTTGGACCTTTGACAATGTGTGATTCTTTTTGTGTAATTGATTGAATCTTCAAAAGCCTAAATACTAAAGGAGTCCTGAAAAATAAATATTAGTTGGATCTTGGGCACCTTTGTACCACCACGCGTCAACTGACTACTCGAATAAGAATCAAACTACAAGTCATTCTCACCTAGCATGTAATAATAATGATGTTGCAACAATGTGATTGTAATTGACCTTTTTCCCTAGCTTGACTTGAGAGGATGTATCTTTTGTGTTTGCAGATGTGATTGGATGAATTCCCTAGAATGGATATGTAGAGTATATGAATCTCAAGGGAGTATTGGGATAACTTTGTTTATGATTTCTCTTAGTGTTTTCTCATTTAAATGCTAGGAGTCAAGTAGATAGAATGACCACCTTAATGATATATGAATAACTCACTTCTATATGTGTTATAGATATGGAAAAATTGAATAAGAATGGATACAAGTGTACCAAAAGGAATCCTAATGAAGAAAAGTTCCATTAGAGAAAGAGGGACCAAAGTGGCTAGGTTGGCCAATAGCATATGGGTGTTATGACTCTTCTTATCTGTTATGGTCCCATATGCATGTGTAGGTGATCGAAAGTTGGAATTGTAATTGTAATATGCGAGGGTATTTTCTAATTTTATGGATTAATATGATTGTTAAGTGGACAAGTAGGTTATGTGTGCAAACAATAATTAATGAGATATAACCAGGGATATAATAGTTGGTCAAATTAAGGAAGTTTGGGATAGTTTAAGAGTGTTTTAAAATTTGTGTTGTTACAAGACATGAAGTACCAAAATGAGTGTATACAATTTCCCCCTTTAAGTATGGAATTGAAAATTATGTGCTTAATGAAAAAGTCACCTAAGTGTGTAGACACACTTTTCCTTCACTTAGAGTGCCTTGTGCTTGTGCTAGGACTTTATATTTGTTCTAGTTGTGTTTTGTTTTCCAAGCTAAGTACTTGGAGAGAAAGAGGTGTAGTCAATGTCCATAGTATACAAAATCAGACTTGAACTTTAAGACATGAGCTTAGTGTGAAAATAACAATATGCAAATAGTAAAGTAAAACAAAGGAAAGATTACACCTTATTGTTTTGTAAGAGAGGGAGAGAGAGTATTCCTATTACCGTTAGCATGGATATTTGTTAAAATTGGTGTTGGAGCTTGTTAGAAACACTTGGGGGCAATCATTCCCCAATTGGAATGTGTGAATGAGAATAGAAAGAAGTGCAAATACACCTCGTATGGTGAAGAGAAATATATGGGGAGCATTCTAGTTTCTCCACATCTCTAAAAAAATATAAGTAATGGGAAGTCAAGCCTACGAGGATAACAGTCACCTTGACACTTCCCAAGACCCATGGATAAGTGCCACTACATATGAACACAAACCCAATTGATTTGTAAATGATGAAAAAAATGTCTTTGGGAAATGCTAGCTTGTACTTAATGTTTGTGCCAACATAACCTAAACTGTACCATGCATCTTGTGAATGAAAATAAGTATTGAACTTGTCAATATCCCTAAAAAACTATACCAATTGAGAAATTTGTTGAATTTTCACTAGGAAGGAAGTGTATGAATTGGTCCATAGCATTCAAACACTATGATATTTTTATATGTTTTGGTTCTTGTATTCTTTGTGACCCAAGTCTATTTCGAGCCATTGTTTGAATCTACGAAATGTGTGATTTTGTACTTGTTATCTTATTTATTGATTTTAAGTTGTTGTGAGGGTTAGATATCATCTAATGGTTTCCCCCTTTTTTGGGGTTCATGAGATAGGTCAATGTGGCGTGCGTAAACAAGATGACCTATAGCCTATGTGAACATGTGTTGTATGATTCTGCGGGGAGAAAGGGGAGTATGCATGGTGTATACCTTAGCACATACATAGTAATATAATAAAAAATATCAAAGTATTAGTAACAAGAAATGTGAAAACAATGCAACGAGATATAAGTAAAAACATGTAAGGAAACACAAATAGAACATCATGGAAAACAATATGCTAGATACATGGGACACCACTTGGGATGTCATAAGACAATCGAGGTAATGAAGGCCAATAAGAGACAATCAATTAACATAGGAATAGCCCATAAACAAGTGAAAAAAAAAGAAATCATGTTAAATAAGAAACAAACCTTAATATGAAGATAATTATATGTTGAAAGTAACCAGTAAAATAGATACTACACATGAAGTACCCATTAATATGTTATAGTAATAAAATAGGATGACATAATGTATGTATTGAGTGAATGAGAAAAGAAAAGTAAAGTAACAAAGATTGGACTTGTATTTGAGAAAGTGTAAATTGGATGGCCCAAGAGCTATAAAATGTAATTCCCCTCCCAATTTTATTATACCTTCTCCCGGAGTAACCATATTGATACCGCGTGATATTATTATAGTGTTGTGTGGTTTGATCTTCATGGACTTATATCCACATTTTATGGAGAAGGAAAGTCCTATATTTACTGGTCGAGGAGATAAGGTCCCTTAAAAGGGATATTTAAATTCAATAAAATATATATATATATATAGGCATATTAAAATAAGGCTGTATATATCTATCTTCATATTCACATATTTACCAGTTATTTAAATTATAATAAAAATAAAATGCTTTCCTTTTAAAATAAATGATAAAATAATAATCAATAAATAAAAATTGTATGGGTGAATTAGGGAAAATGATGTTTTAGGGTGTCCACTAATTTCTAAGGAGAACAGATTATTGCATGTGAAGTTTAAGATTTTGGGTCTTTGAAGCCTGTGTGTGGAGAAATTTACATTTGCCATTAGAAGGATTTGGACGAGAGAAGAAAATGGATTTAGAGAATTTCAATCAAGCCACTCACCGGTGTAAAGGAAACCTCCACAACCTTTTCCATCATCCCCACACATATGCCAAAATGGGATCCATTAGAAAGGACATGAGCATCCTTCAATGTATCTTTGAAGGGGATTTTGGTCAGATTTTTAGTTGCGAGGTATTTGGGGTGACTTATATGTAAAGCGTGGAAGAAAAAGGAGGCGGAGGAAACTATTTTTAAAATGACTTCAAGAGAGGGTGAGTATCATGGTATATAACTGAAAATGTAAGCTTCAATTTTATGTTTATGGCATAAAGTCTTGTAGAGTTCGAGTGGGAGGAGGGTATTTTATTACTCACATAGAGTGGACAATTTCTAGTTCTAGGAAAAGAAAACAAATAAAATTTTATCCTTTTGTTTTTCTTGGTCAACTATCTTAACAATGTTGTCTACCTTAAGGAATATCTAAAATTTGTCATCAAAATGAAAATAAATATGTGGTAGCTATGTTGGTTGTTGTTAGGCACTTATAGACCATATGAGAACATAAAATAAGTATTTAGTATAGACATCTTTTCTTATGTTTGAGTTGGGCTCTATAAATCTTTGCACCATTTTGTTATCTTGATAAACAACTATATTGAAATGGGAGAGAGCTATGCTTACTTATTACTTCACTTGGCATTACCAATATTCTTTACAGGAACTTTGTTTCCTTTTTAAATGATGGAGTTGCTTGCATATATCATTGAATTTTACCATTCCTAGATATCCTGTGTTTGTGGTTGTGATATGTTTCCTACATTAAAATGATAAATAATCAAGGAATCCTATCAAATGTTGTAGTTGTGAATGCCTGGCTCAACATGTATATGAAATGAAGAATCATAGGAAATGTATGTGAACCTGTTAAATATAATGCCACAAAAGAGATGTGTCTTCATAGGCTACAATGGTTGTGGGAAATGCATAAAAAGGGATTTTCGAGAAGGCCTTGGAAATTTTCTATCAAAACACTAAGATGCACAAATAGGTGTGATGAAAATGATTTAGAACCCCCAAAAGAAAACAAAGCTGACATGTGTGTGTAAAATCCTCAACTCATGCTCACCGATCAACTTCAGACATGGACTCTATACCTTCTCTCCTACTTGCTTTCAAAAATTTCATTTTTGTTCATAGTTAATGAAATGTTAAATATTGAATTAATCTTTTTAGTGATGTATGGTTTATTTTTTGAATCATATTACAAACCCCCTAAAACAACTTCCACACCATGTCAACCTATGTTGAAAATTGATGCCTTGGGTGGCGTGCCATAGTACTAAGTCTGAACTACATAAGAGAAAACCTTATTCACAGTTTCCTTTACTAATGCTTCATAACTAGTCAAACTAGAAGGGAAAATGGTTTTTAAATTGTAAACTTGGGATGTTGAAATAACCTCAAATTGTGACAAAAACCTTTAAAACCGACACATAATAATTGCCTCTAAATCTCACTTTCTTGTGTAAAATATCTCAACATCATATTTTATTTATGGTGACCTAATATAACCTATACAAATTTCTATAACAATTGATGATTGTATTTGGGAAGTGGGTTTTCAACTACTTCAGAAAACAGTTTGTTGGGAGCAACCGTTTGCCTATGACCGACACCTCCAAAAACCACCTTGTATTTTATGCTATAGATCCCACAAGGAAAGTTTTTACCCTACATACCTCTTCATTTTTATATGGAGAATATATTAGAATGATTAATTTTAACCAATAATTTCAAAAATGCATTTTACGCCCTCATCTCGGAGAGGCCACTTGGCATTATTTCTAGTGAGAAAATGACTGATTTTAGCCAAGTGGGTCCAAAAAGTCATCATAGTTTGAGCCTAGGTGATAGATTTTAATTCTATAAGTTTTTGGTATTTCTATGTATAAAAATAATAGGGTAGAGATGATAGAAATTTCATTTGGGAGACCCATTCCATTTTAGGCCCATTCGAGGCCACTTGGGCTAGTTTACAGAGTAAGAAAATAAGGGCCCGCGCACTTGCTCTTAAGTTCGTACAATGTTTAAAAATGATGTTATGCTTGGATATAAATATATTAAGTGAAAAAATGAGGTTTGGTTCACTTAAGAAAGTTTGTAAATGAAAATTTGAAATCGTGTAAATCGACACATTTATCTAGTCCCCTTTAGTGATAATAGAGAAATGAAAACTTGTTAGAGGTTATAGACCTTGGTGTTACTTGACAATATTTTGAAATTTGAGTGTTATGAATAAAAAATTGTTTTTTCTACCTCTTACCCTTCTTGTTCATGGAAATGGTTTAGTTTTTACGGAAAAAATGTGTGTTTTTCTCTCTAACCTCTGTCTAAAACTTAAAAAGGTTGTTTGATTTAAATAACTATGGAAAATGAATAATTATCTCTCTCTAATCCAAAACTAATTTATAAGTTTCGTTAACATGTTTGATGGGAGGGGTTTTTCCATCCTAGTGTTTTTCAACGACACATGATTATATGGTTTTCTAGGTTACGTGTGGTGTGATGGTATAAAATGATTGATTAAATTGTGTGTTAAAAATGTTTATGGAAGTTCTAACCTATTTGTCCTCCAAGGGTGGAAAGACATGTTGTTTTCATATTTATATGTATTCTTGTATGTTTTTATTAAAAAGGGCGACTTAAATATATTTACAATGGAGAATTGACGTATGATAATCCTATAGATAGTGCTTGAACTTGTATAGATAGACATATTTGAAAACTTACTTCCAACTATTGAGATTGTTGTATTATCGAAGGAAGAAAATGTTCATTTTAGTAAGTAAGTGCATGTAATTAATTAAAGGAAGATTATTGACCTTTCTTTTAATAGATCGATCACAATGAAGAATTATTATTTGGTTAGTTATAATAAATTCTAGTAATTTGTTTAATTGTGTGTTAATAAACTTAAAATTAAAAGGTACTTATTATCCCAAATGACATCCCCTTGCAATTTTGGACAAATTATCAAAATTTTAGACTTAGGTAGTTTTTTTTCTTAGAAAATCTATTGAAAAGCTGGAGGTTAGTCTTTTGTGAAGTGCTTGAACATAGTGTTTCGTGGGTTATCCTAAAGCACAAAACAAAAGGAGAATCAATGTGGACTTGGGAGAATTTTTTAAATGGTTGGAGCTCGGCTTGTATTCGGTCTAGAGCTGGAGGGAAAGAGCTTATTTTTCTATGGGTTCTCTAACTTGCGGAATAAAGGAGAATAACTTAGGACTTAAGTGGGTTTACAACTAATGAATACCTTTGTAACATAAAGAATCTCCACTACATAACATATCTAGAAGTTTTCTTCTTATAACATGCTATATTAACCTAAAATATTTGAGGAAGAATAGTGTTATAAGAAATTGAGAAAAATGGTATTCATGCGGAGTTAATAAATTCCATAGGAGTAACTATATGTGGGTTATTCAAAATTTTCTTCAAGTATGCATTCATAATATCCAATCGAGAGCACATTCTTCTTCTCCTTCCTCTTCAATTTCTAATTCAAAATTTATTCTCCTTCATCTTCATTGCCCCCAAATCGAGGATGAGGAGGATATTACCCTGGCGAAATATCTCATCAAGATGCATGAGGATAATTTGGGTATTAAGAAGGCGGGTGAGGTGAAGAATGTGGAAGGGATGGACAAGCAGGAAGCTGGCCCTTCAAAGGGCAAGGATAAAGTACTTCCAGAAGACGGGAAAAGTCTTGAGATGTTGAAGAACAAAGTGTAGTATTTGGAGATGGTGGTTTAGGTCATGGAAGAGACAAACTCGGTGGTGAGGAATGGTATGATTGAAAACATTGAAGCCACCAAACAAATCTGCATGGCCCAGAAGAGTATTAGAGTGGACATCAAGGAGTTGGACAAACTGGTTTGAGACTTGGGTGTTCGGTTAGAAGCTAGTGGAAGAAGAGAAGCGGAAAAGGAGGTATTCTAGTTCGAGGAGGAGGAGGAGGAGGAAGAGGAAAAGGCGAGGAGGAGTTTGAGGAAGATGATGATGAGGATGCCCCCAAAAGAATCGAATACTGGGACCAGAAGAAGGATGAGACCAAGGAGGTAAAACCCCCAACAATCGCAAGGATAACTAATGGAGCTTTTCTTGAACTATTTGTGGACTATTGGGAACTATCTCAATTCCATTTTGTTTTAGTTTGGGTTTCTCTGTTTGTAGCTTTTTGGACCTATTTTTGTAATGAAGTTAAGCTTGTTTAACTCCATGTGGTCCTATTCCTCTTTTGACTCTCTCTTGTGCATTCACAAAGTAATATTTTTGTAATTGGACTCGGGAGCACTGTCCCTATTTTTTACCTTATCTAATAAAAATATTCATTGGCCTCACATATTACATTGCCTAGTGAAGCCTCCAAAGTAAGCCTCACGGGGTTCTCCTGCGAATCTAGTTCCTATTCCGATTTTGATGAGGTGATCATTGAGAAACTTCTTTCTTCAAAATTGTCAAGTCATTGGCTAACTTTTTTAATAGTGAATCAATTCTCTCATATTTAAAAATTTGGGCTATATATTTTGTTGAAGGATTATTTATTTTACAAGACATGATTAGATCATCCTCCACTCCAATAGAAATTTTTTGAGCATTGTCTAATTTTTTTGGTAGAGCTCTTTATAGAATGAAACTAACTTTAGGCAACTGGGCATTCACGAAGAAAATTTTCATATTTTATGCAGTAGGATCAACAACAATGGGAATGTTGTTGACCATATTGTTGAATTTTTCGATGAAGTCTCTCATGGACTCTTGTGGTTCTTTCTTCATTTGAGTAAGTTGAGAAAGTAGAGCATGATCATCTTCGATAGTCTTGAATATTGCTTCAAATGTTTTCTTCACATCCTCCCAATCAGTGATTGAACATGATGGCAAGCAATAGACCAGTCTACAATGAAATATTGTAATGTTTGCATGAATAACCACACTATAATGTATCTTCATGTTGCACTCTAAGGTTGCCACAAGATGTGATGAGGGTTGTTATCATCTTCAATAGTCTTGAATATTGCTTCAAAGTTTTTCTTCATATCCTCCCAATCAGTGATTGAGCATGATGGAAAGTAGTAGAATCAGTATACAATGACATTTTATAATAATTGCATGGATAAAAACACCATAATGTATCTTCATGTTACACTCAAAGGATGCCACAAGAGGTGATGAGGGTTGTGATATGATCATCAAGATGTTGCTTTCCATCTCTATAGAATTTTAGAAAGTTATTTCTTGATTCTTTTGGAAGTTCATGAAGTGGAGGGGTCAAAGCCAATGGACTAGTGTTTTTTTCCCATGGCACGGGTGTTTGTGATGCCCTTTCCTCTCTTTCATCTTCGGTAATTCATATCTTTCTTCTTCTTCTAGAATTCAAAATTCAATGGTGGGTGAAAGATAGGAGAATCAAGAGGATTTGAAGGGGGAGTATCAGTAGGAGTTTGGATAGGATTTCTATGGGTACCACTTGATGAATCACGTGGAAGTGAAGCTTTAGGAAGTAATATGGATTATATTTGACTTATTCTTGCTGATTTTACAAATCTTCAAAAGCAAGGTCAATGATTCCTCTCAATCTATTCAATCTAGTATATCTTCTTCTAGCCATGTTTTATCAAGTGCTTAGGAAGGAAAGAAACTTGAAAAGTGTAGGTTTCTCAACAAGATTGAAAAAAGGATTTTCAATCATTCAAATAGTATTTATTTTGGTATTTTCAATTTTTCAATTTTTTGTTTTTTTAGATATATTTATTGGTGCATGAGGTAAGATCTCTCCCTAGCGGAGTCTCCCAAATTTTTGGTGAAATAATTTTGTCGTGTTGCAAATTATCTGTTTCAACCAAAATTCACGGGGCCATGCCCATCCTGTGTATGGGGAGGTTCTCATTATTGAATGTAAAATATCCTAAATCTATCTAAATGTTGTGCGTTGGAAAAATAGGCTAGGGATAACACAAGAACACTTCAATGATCCCATGGAAAAGGGATTGTATGAATTATAATGGAGGAATTTGTAGCAATGAGGGGTAAAGGAGAGAAATTAGGAAAGAGAGAGTTATTGTTGTGAGTAGGCAATAAAAAAATTCACACACAATAATTAGAGTAGGTCAACATTCAATTATAAGAAATCATTAATGTAGGTAATTAGAAAGACTAACAAACTAGAGACACACAATTCTTTAAATTCATAAATCAAGGACACCAAGTTCCTTCTTGATTATTCAAGATCATGAAGCTTGTAAAGTTGCATAAAAGAGAGTGAATAGAGGAAAACATGAGAAAAGGAGATGAAAGAAATGCAACTCGTATTTCTTAAGTAATGGTGATACAAATATCAACAACTTACATCAATCCACAATTTCTAGAAAAAATTTAAATTTCAAAATCCATTTGGAATGGAGAATCCATTCCCATTTATACATTATAAATACCTTATCATTTACCACCATATGACTCTTCATGCTCTCATTCCACTTGTGACTTTAAATCTTCCTAGGAAGTGAGGAAAATAAGTGCCTTTTTTATAGATCAAAGGGAATTTTACAATCTAACTTTAGAAAGTTAGTTAAGTGAATAATTAGAAAGGGAGAGAGAAGAAAAAGGGAGAAAGAGAGAATAAGGAAGAAGTTTCCTGATATGATGAAGGAGCTCCTTATGATGAAGAAATTTCTAATTTGAGGTATGGTGACCACAATATCCTCCTTCCGCAAGATGCATGGGTACTTGATTGCTGAATGAGTGTTTAGGAACAATTTTGCAAGGCCTCTTGATGTGAGTTTGAGATGACTATGGTTATTAGTCATGATGATTCCTCTTTGATCTCACAATAAGAGTGAGGGTGACTCTCTAAATCCTTAGGCTTTCTCAAATTTTGTTAGCGATCATAAATCAGCCCCGTGATGCAAAAACCTCTTGATGCTTAACCTTCACTCACTAGGAAAGATCCTCACATTGCGGATGAAAGGGATGGTCTCGAATAGAATTATCGAGAAGCGTCCACCGGTTATAATTTCATGAGGATATAACAATTGTGTGCATGTGTACTTTTCTTAAGCTAAATTAAATGAAGCAAGAAATACCACCTAAAAAAATAGTTCTATAATCTAGCTAAGACAAAGCCTAAGCACCATCAAGATAAAGAGCTAAACAAGATCTATACTAAACATCATAACTTTGAAAACATAAGATCAAAACTAGCATGCTATTCAAAATCTCTACTCTCCTAGATTACCAACAAAATGAATGGACCTATTTAGCTCCAATGGCAATCAAAAATTGCTTGTTTGATCCTTAAAGAATGCAAGAATAGGAAGCTTAGCTCTTAACAATGGTGACCTCTCAAGAAAACAAAAGGCAAGCTCTTAGTCTCTTTGCTATATGCTTTGCATTTGCTCTCTCAAGAAGTTTAGGTGTAGGTATAAAGGTAGAAGGAGGGCTCCTTATATAGCCTAATGGATAAAGGAAACACTTCATCCCTTTGCATGTGGGATAAAGGTAAAACATGATTAGGAATGGATAAGGTTGCTTTATAAAAGGTAACCTTACTTTAGAAGGGTTTAATTTATGCTTAGCAAGTCATGGGAGTTGGGGGTGTTTTAATTAATCAAAGGTGATTAACTAATAGGTAGATGTAAGCTTATAGAAGCTAATTAGAGGAATATTAGTATGATTTAGGCTATTAGAAGGGGATTAAATCAATTAAATATTGATTTATTGGTTAAATGGAAGGGAAAGATAATTAATTAATAATAATTAACTAGTCTAGGTAGAAGGGGTGATTAATTAACGAAAGGTTGTTAATTAGGTTATTAGTTGGATAGCAACTTAATTAATTATCTTAGTGTAATTAATTAATGATGATATGAGGAAAATGAGTGTTATTGACAATATGCCATCAATTTACTAGAAAATAGATAATTAGCGCAATTTAAGTATTTAAATTGCTTGGGCATAATTATGGGTGTCTACAACAATGACCACACCATAAGGTTTGAGGTGAGTGTTTAGGAACACTACCAGTGGATGAAATCCAATGTAACTATTGATGGCAAATCACAACACCCCTGAATGTCTACAACTCGATGGGTTGAGAATCTCAGTGCGATTGCATAACATGGAGCTTTTCCCAAGTGTGGGACCTTGTGAATCGAGAAAGCTCTCTAGATGAAGGCCGGTTCCTATTCCTCTATTCAGATGCACACATAAAAATGCAGAGGGTTTACTCAAAAACCTAATCTAACTTGCCAAGGAAATAGGGTAAGAAGATGCATAAAATAAACTTAAACTAACAAAGGTGATGCACCGAGGAATGAAGAACACCTGTCTTGCCAATAAACACAAACCATTAAAATGCAATGCAAGATCATGCATAGATAACCAGATTTGCAGTGAAAGATCAAGAGGATGCAAATGAACACAGAGAGGGTTGAGAATCATCCATAGACATGTATTATTTTCTCCAAATATTGACACAATACACTACAAAATGCCAAGAGGCAAAGTTGCATTACAATTTTAGATGGGAGGTTTAAACTCCACAAATTCACCTGCCAAAGAGAAGAAGGGAGGGGCAAAAACAAGAATTTCCAACCTTTAGAAAGAATCCCCTCCTTACAATTTATAGGAATAATGAGAGAGAAAAGAGAGAGGAATTCCAAATCTACCCCAACCACCTCCAAGTTGCATTTAATTCATCTCATTATGGCGGTAGGTGAGGACCTTAGCAAACCCAAAAATGGCGAATTGTATTTTGCATTTTTGAAGAACTTTTCTCACCCAATTAAAGATATCCATTTGTAGTTGGATAGAGGACCTCGTAAGCTTTCCGAAAAGTCCAACCTTGCGTGAATCCGAGCTCCCTGTGAAAAGTTATGGCCATCTGAATATCTGCGCCAGGGTTTGCTTCCTGTCGGGGTGTCAATGCTCAAAATGTTGCGCCTCCTGAAGATGCGCCTCGGTGCATCCATTTTCATGCTGAAATATTCTGATGTGTGCCCCCAAACTATGCCATGGGCATGACATTTTGCATGTCGACATCTTCTTACTTGCGCCATGGGCACGACTTTTTGCATGTCGACATCTTCTTACTGCGCATCATGGGCACGAATTTTTGCATGTCGACATCTTCTTACTGCGCCATGGGCGCGAATTTTTGCATGTTGACATCTTCTTACCTGCACCATGGGCGTGAATTTTGGCGTGTTGACATCTTCTTACCTGTGCCATGGGCGCAACTTTTTGCATGTCGACATCTTCTTACTTGTGCCATGGGCACAATTTTTTACGTGTCGACACTTTGAGTTTCTTTGATTTTCATATCCTTCTATTTATCTATATTTACCCGAGGGAAGATATATACAACAATAACATAGTGGATTTCTCATTGAATGAAGATCATACCATTTTACATTCTTGAATCTTGGAACACTCTTGAATGAGATCAATTCATACACTTCATGTGAAAATGTTTCTCATGGAAGTAGGTGACCTTTTCTTGATGGAAAGACTGATCCTTGATGAAACTTGAAGGAATGAATGATAATGAGGTGATTCCTTAATTCCTTAAGCATGATGATATTTAGTTCCTTGATTGCTTAGTTTACATCAGTTCAAAATTCTTATATGAGATATTCTCTTTAGTCTATTTCATGAATATCTCATTTAATTTTGATCATTATGACCTACTTCACAACTCATTTTCTCAACCAAGATTCCAATTGGGTGGAAGAAAGATTAAACATTTCTCATTTTATCCTCATTAAGAACTAATCCCTTAATGGAAAATGGCATCTCGTGTTCTATCTCGTACACTACGCTACAACACTACAAACTATGACGCTATTGACTTACGAGATGTGATCTCCTTAAGTAAGAAGGATGATCTCTTTCCTAGCTCACTTGACTTGGGTAGCTCAATCAACTAATCCAAATCAATTCAACCAACTCACCCAACTCAACCGGATCACCTAGAGAGTTGATGGTGTATAAAAACCTGATGATTTATTATGAGAATCATGACCTCCTATAATGAATCATGGGTTCCTACGAGGATCTTGGATTTCTTTTTAATCCATTCAGATGCCCATCCATTATGTTATGTCTCACTCCTTGACATAATTGTGACCAAGTTGATGCTTCAAAATATTTTTAAAGGCTGAAATTTCTTATTTGAGTGTGGGAAAACCTTACAATCATGGTAGAATGGAAAAAAAAACAACGAGATGAGTGAAATCGGAGACAAGTGTAACTTTTTGCACTAAAAACCGAGACTTTCTATTATTAGGAGATGAGACTAAGACCTACTATTTTGGGACATTTTCCCCTTTTGGGTGAATTTGGTCTTATGAATCCCCAGAAACACTCAATTCAACTCCATTGATGATACTTTATTATTTTTAGCAAGTTTTTATTTTTATTTTCTTTTTTCTTTTTTTTTTGGGAAAACAAATTTTTCTCAAATTGTTTGTTTTGTCAAGTTTCTCATTTTCACCATTTCCAAATGTGCTTTGAGATGAGAGAATTTACCATTTTGGGAGAGTTGATATTTTTAGTGAGTGGCATAATCAGATTCTTTATATTTTTAGAATGTTTACATAATGGTGTCTGATTGTGATGAAAAAATCATCATTAGATTCGTCTAGACTCAGTGGTCCCGTACTCCAGTTTTTGTTGTGTTCCACCCACTAGAATTCCTATAAATCAAAAAAAGAAAATAATAGGGCACAAGTTTTATGTCCGAAGTTGTGATGGAAGCCATTAATGGAGGCTCAAAGTCATCTTCATAGTTAGCTTGGGATGAGAAAAAATGTTGAAATTTTTGATGCAATCAACTTTCCGAAGAACTTGTTCACCATTGTGTCTTAGTGTGTCATTAATGTCAAATATATTGATTGAAAAGGGTGTGTATAGGTCATATGCATTTATATTGTTGGTTGTGGAGCTTGATAGTGACGGGGGTTGCGAGGGGGCTTTTCCCCCTTTCGGGGTCTAGGGGATGGCCCCCAGGGAATCCATGGGTTGCGCGCCCGGTGGGGATTCGGGGTAGAACCCATGTAAACCACATTTTATATGTATTTATGCATTATGAAATCTAGACCGTTCCTTATTAGGTCACAGATCTAACAGGTGGTTTTTCTATGTTTCCTTGAAATGATAAAAAACCCTAATATCTTTAAAGGTTCGTTATGTATGAGGCTCATTGTATCAGTGGCGACACTGTGAGAGAGAGTTTTGCTGGATTGAATAAAAGGATTGGTTGTTTCTGGTGGATGTAGCCCATTTTGGGTGAACCACATTAAATTTGTGTCTCTATTTTATTGCATTCTTTTTTGTTTTACATTTTTGCATTATTCATTGCATGCTTATTTATCTATACAACTAGTATAATCCTAAAAATTGGTATCAGAGAAGGTTTGAGATTTATTTTTGGTAGTATACTCATAGAGGGATTTCTATTTGAGTGGGAGAAGAAGCAATGATAGAGGAGAATAAGTTCAGAGTTGAGAAGTTTGATGGCTGAAATTACCAGCTATGGAAAATGCAGGTGGAAGATTACCTGTATCAAAAGGATCTATACCTACCATTGGGAGGTGAAGAAGTGAAACCCTCAATCATGTCTGATGAGGAGTGGAAGGTTCTAGACAAGAAGGCTCTCGGTGTGATTCGATTGAGTCTGGCATCGTCCATAGCTTCAAATATCTCACAGGTGAAGAGTACGGTAGAGTTGATGAAAACCCTAGCTAATTTATATGAAACACCTAGTGCATCTAATAAAGTTTATTTGATGAAAAGATTGTTTAATCTACAAATGCAAGAAGGTGGATCTATATCTAACCATATTAATGATTTCCACACTATTGTAAATCAGTTAGATTCAATTAATATCCCATTTTATGAGGAGGTTAGAGCATTATTATTCCTATGTTCTTTGCCAGAAAGTTGGGACAACTTAGTAATGGCAATTAGTAATACATCATCTACTTCTCTTAAATTTGAAGATGTAGTCAGTGTCATTTTAAATGAGGAAATGTGCAGGAAAAGTATAGGGGAAAATTCTTCTTTTGGAAATGCATTGAATATGGAGAGTAGAGGGAGGAGCAAGGAGAAATCAAAGAGTAAGGCTCATGGGAGATCTAAATCGAATATGGGTAGATCCAAATCTAGGAGTAGAGGCATTACTTGTTGGAACTATGGAAAGAGAGGACATGCTAAAAAGGATTGTTGGTTCAAAGGAAACAAAGAAAACCAGCCTGAAGGTATTAAAGAGGAAAATCCGATAGGTAATATTGTTCAGGATGCTCTTATACTTTCTCTTGATACTAGAGTAGAATCTTGGGTAATAGATTTAGGTGCCTCTTTCCATGCAACCCCTGATAAGGGCTATTTTAAAGAGTATGTCCAGGGAAATTTTGGATAGGTTTATTTGGGTGATGATGAGCCATGCAACATTGTCGGGAAGGGAAATGTACACCTGAAATTATAGAATGGAAATACATGGATATTGAGAGACGTGAGGCATGTACCTAGCCTTAGGAGAAATCTCATCTCTACAGGATAGTTGGGTGGTGAAGGTTGCATAGTCACATTCACTTTAGATGCTTGGAAGGTTTCCAAGGGTTCCCTAGTAGTGGCATGAGGTAAGAAAGTAGGCACTCTTTATTTATCTACTTGTATATCTAATTCCTTCTACCATATTATCTACTTCAGATGAGGATGCCAACATGTGGAATAGTATATTGGGACATATGAGTGAGAAGGGCATGAAATTATACAAGAAAAAGGTAAGCTTTCAAGTTTGAAGAAATTGGACTTAGAGTTTTGTGAGCATTGCATTTTTGGGAAACAAAAAGAGTTAGATTTCTCAAGGTAGGGAATACCAAGAAAGAGAAAAAGTTGGAGCTAGTTCATACAGATGTATGGGGGCTGGCCCATGTTGCATCTCATGGTGGTTCTTTGTACTATGTCACATTCATAGATAATTCCAAAAGGAAGGTATTGGTATACTGCATTAAGTGTAAGTCTGATGTCTTTGATACATTTAAGAAATGGAAAGCACTTGTTGAGAATCAATGTGGTTTTAAATTGAAATGTTTGAGATCTGATAATGGTGGTGAGTATTGTAGTAAGAAATTTGATGATTATTGTTCCTTGAATGGGATTCATAGAGAGAAAACAGTTCCCCGGGACTCACAAAAAAATGGTGTTAGTGAGAGGATGAATAGAACAATAATGGAGCATGCACGGTCAATGAGATTGCATGTGGGGATGCCTCTTCAGTTTTGGGTAGAGGCCGTAGATACTGCTGTATGTACTTAATCAACCATGGGCCTTCAAGTGCACTAGATGGAGGAATTCCCAAAGAATCCTAGACTGGGAAAGAGGTAGACCTTTCATTTTTAAGAGTATTTGGTTCAGAGGCATTTGTGCATGTTAATAAAGAAAATAGGAAGAAATTGGATTCAAAATCCAAACATTGTACATTCATAGGCTATGGCTCCAATGGTGATTATGGATTTTGGTTTTGGGATCTAGATGAATCTAAGATAATTAGGAGTCGTGATGTTGTTTGGTGTGAAAATAGAATGTACAGGGATCAGGTACAAGATGAAAAAATCCCAAGGAAGAATTGGTTGAGGATATAGCTCCTAAAAATGAACTCGGGTGGAAAATATCCACCTACACAGTGCTGATGTTGATACTTCTATAAGCCTGAGCAAGAAATCCGGTGTCGACATCAAGCACCTCTCAGAAACTCAAGAAAATGAGCAACAAGCAAATAATGATCCCGTGACACCACCATATTTGGTAATAAGGTCACAACCTCTTAGTAAACCTATAGAAAGATTTTCCCCTACTTTGTATTATTTGTTACTAACAGATAGTGGTGAGCCTAGAGAGATTTGATGAGGTAATGCAGGTGGAATCCACTAAGGAGTGGGAGCATGGCATGAATGAGGAGATGGACTCCTAGAGAAGAACCAAACATGGGATTTAGTCAAATTACCAGTTGGGAAGAGAGTACTACAAAACAAATGGGTCTACCGTGTGAAAGAAGAAGAAGGTGGACGGAAAAGGTACAAAGCAAGGCTTGTAGTGAAGGGGTATGAACAAAAGAAAGGTATCAATTTTGATGAAATTTTCTCCCCTATTGTAAAGATGTCTTCCATTCGTATTGTATTAAGTTTAGTTGTTGTTGAAGATTTACACTTAGAGCAACTTGATGTCAAGATGACATTTCTCCATGGTGACTTAGAGGAGGAGATTTATATGTAGCAACCACTTGGGTATGAGGTGAAGGGTAAGGAGAAATTGGTTTATAGGTTGAAGAAGATCCTATACGGGATCAAACAAGCTCCCAAAGCAATGGTATCTAAGGTTTGATAGTTTTATGCATGAGCATGGTTTTACTAGATGTCAATCAGATCATTGTGTGTACTTTAAATGGTTGGATAGTGGGAGCTACATTATTCTTCTATTATATGTAGATGATATGCTTGTAGCAAGGTCTAATATGTAGGAAATTACAAAGATTAAGGAAAATATTGCACAAAAATTTGCAATGAAGGATTTGGGTGTAGCAAAGAAAATCCTCGGTATGAAAATAAAGAGGGACAGGAAAAAAAAGAAATTGGCTTTGTCTTAGGAGGACTATGTAGAAAAGGTGTTAGAGAGGTTTCGGATGTAGAATGTGAAACCAATTAGTACACCATTTGCTGGGAATTTTAGATTAAGTAAAGAGAAATTCCCAACAACACAAGAGGAAAAAGATCATATGGCATGGGTTCCTTATTCTTCAGTAGTTGGGAACCTCATGTATGCAATGGTTTGTACCAGGCCAGACATTACCCAAGTAGTGGGAGTTGTTAACAGGTATATGGAAAATCTAGGTAAAGCACACTAGAAGGCAGTCTAGTGGATTCTTAGGTACTTGAAAGGGACCAGTAGTAGGCACTTGTGCTTCAGAGGGTTAGATTACAATTTATAGGGATTTTCGGATTTAGATATGGCAGGAGATGTGGATAGAAAGAGGAGAACTACTGGATATGTGTTTACAAGTGGTGGTGCGGCAGTGAGTTGGATCTCAAAGTTACAAATGGTAGTTTCACTATCTACTACAGAGGTATAATATGTTGCAACGAGTGAGGAAAGTAAGGAAATGCTATGGATGAGTAGGCTCATGGAGGATTTGTGTAAGGAGAAAGGGTATTGTAAGTTACATAATGATAGTCAAAGTGTAATTCACCTGGAAAAGAACTCAGCCTTCCATTCTAGAACCAAACACATTTAGCTAAGATATCACTTCATACGACAGGTGTTGGAGGATGGGAAACTTGAGTTGGTGAAGATTCATATAGATGATAATCTTGCTGATATGTTTACTAAGCCAATGAAAAGGAGAAGTTGGATTTACATTCAACTTCTGTGGGTCTTCAATATTGATCTTGAAGTGGAAGAAACAATCCAAGAAGAAAAGTCCAAGTAGGAGCTGTAGTGGTGGAGTTACAACAATCAATCTCCAAGTGGGAGTGTTGGTTGTGGAGCCTGATAGCGATGGGGGTTGCAAGGGGGATTTTCCCCCTTTTGGGGTTGAGGGTTTGGGGCCACACGCCTTGGTGGGGATTCGGGGGGGTAGTTCCCCGTAAGCCACATTTTATATGTATTTATGCATTGTGAAATCTGGATCGTTCCTTATTAGGTCACAGATCTAACAGGTGGTTTTTCTATGTTTCCCCAAAATGATAAAAACCCTAATATATTTAAAGGGTCATTATGTATGAGGCTCATTATATCAGTGGTGGTAATGTGAGAGAGAGTTTTTAATTTGAATAAAAGGATTGGTTGTTTCTAGTGGACGTAGCCCATTTTGGGTGAACCACGTTAAATTTGTGTCTCTATTTTATTGCATTCTTTTTGTTTTACATTTTCTACATTATTCATTACATGCTTGTTTATCTGTACAACTGGTATAATCCTAACATATATGAGGTGATATTCAATGTTAAACATGAAGGTTGATTAGTAGTGTCATGTTTGGTGTTGTAGAATGAGGTCTTGTAGCATGATTCAATGTGTATGGTCATAGTTTGAGTCTTCCAAGTTTAGTGAATGTTTTTATGAAGTCCATAATGGTTGGTATGATGTGTAAATATTTTCCAAAAGTCTGCATGTGGTCTACAAGTTCAGTTCGTGGTTGTTCATGGTGTGAAGTATCATTCTAGGCCTATTCCTAGTCCTAGAACATGCAAAATGAATTGGAGGCATGATTTTTAGAGCTTACGAGTATTGTTGAAACATGGTAGTAGAATAGTGATAGTATAAACAGAATGTATGATGAGTTTCATGTCAATTATCAATGGTTGGATAGTGTTTCATGGTAATTGGGAAACAAGAAGGTGAAAACAATGAAGTATGACATAGGTAAGTCACTATGATTGGAGAGTTTCATACCTATTTAAGCTATATGGTAAGTATTTAAATTTAGAGTATGTTATCAAAGTGAAGAATATTTTCCAAGATACATCAGTTTTGGTAAAATCGGGTTTTCTAGAGTGAGTTTTTGTGCTAAAAGTGGACATTCTAGTGCTCGGCCTTGAATTGTATGCTTTGCATGGGATGCAAATAATTTTAGGGATATTTTTACATTGAGATAAGACAATTTCACAAAAATAATGAGGTCTTTTAATCATCACATATTTATGAATGAATGTTAAAGAGGTAAAATGATTTTTGTGAGTTTGAAACCCTAAGTTTAGAGCAATGGAGAAGTTCTTATTGGTGGGTGAAAAAAATTGATTGTTCTTACTAGTATGATGATTGGATTTTGTATATGAATCCTCAAAATTTTGAGAAAAGTATTATAGAGCATGTGAATATTTGTGGACCCCACTTAAAAAGGTAAGTTGCTGAAGATGTTCAGTTTGAGGTAAAGTTATCCAAAGGAGGTATGAAATAAATTAACATTTTTTTATCCTGGGATATTTCTAGATTTTCATGATGGTTTCAGATCATGGTTGAGGTCCTAGAGGGAAAAGTGTGCCCTATTTATGGAGGCTACTTCTTGAGACCAAAAAGGGAAGTGTTGGAGTAGTTTTGAGATATTGATCTGGTTGAAAGAATTCCACTTGGAGTTTGAAGGAAATGTAAGGTGTTATGGAAAGAAGATTCAAATGTATTTATAATGGTATAAATATTTAATCTTCATGATGATATTTAATATGCATTCAAATCAATTTGTGAAGAATAAGGTTGTTCATTTTTAAGGCGGGATTGATCTAGCTAGGAAATGAAGGTATAAGTATATTGTTCGGATTGATTGAAGATTTATAACCATTGGAGAGTGAAGAGGGATAATATAGCGTGATCCTTTCCTACGTGTGGTTGGGGAAATGGGGACCATAAAGTCAATTGACCACTTCTAAAAAGGTTATGCACTAGTAATTGGCCTTAAAGGCATGCCATCTCGTTTCCCGGGATTTCCGAGTGCCGACAATTGGTCAAAGGCCTTACAATATGATTTGTAATCCTTATACAATGTTTGCCACCATAGACCAGCTAGTATAATCTTGTGTGCGGTGGCATCCCTTGCATAGTGTCCACCTGTAATACTACCATGAGCCTTTACCATTATTTCTTTGTGCTCATGCTCAAGCACACACTAACACAAAACTTCATCATGACCTAAATTGTATAAGTCTCCATTGATGAACATATAAGGCGCACCGTGAATAACAAGTTGTATTTTTCTAAAATCTCCATTTCTTTAGGCGCCACACATGTGCATAAAAAGACATCAATATCATCCAAGTCGAGGGAAAATGGTTCAACATGAACAAATGTGCATCTAAAATTGTATCATCAATGTTATGCACGTCTTCTCCTGATTGAATCCTTGATAAATGGTCTGGATAAAAATTGATCTTACCGGCTTAACCATCACTATAAAATTGAACTCTTGAAACAATAGTACCCATCAACATATGTGCCCTTGCAAAATGGGCTTGTTCACAAAGTAATTCAATGCCATGTGGTCTAAATAAAAGATAAAAAGGTGTATACGAGAAAATTGTGGAAACCTATGGAGTGTGTAGATCATAGAAAATGCCTCGTACTCTATCGTTGTATAATTTTGTTCTGCTGGAGTCAAATTTCTACTAGTAAAGAAAATAGGATGATCAACAATCCCTTCTCTAGGCTATGCTAATATGGAACCAATGGCCATGCCAGAAGCATCTACATGAATGTGAAAAGGCTTGGACCATGAAGGAAAGTGAAAAATAGGCATTGTAGTAAGCCTTTCCTTTAGTGTGTCAAACACTTTGCCTGTTGTGCCTCACCCTAATAGAACTTTCCTCTTCCCTTGAGTAATTCTTGGAAGGGTGCGGAGATCTTGGCATATCCCTTAAAAAAATTTGTAATAACCTATGTGCCCCAAGAAACCGTCCACCTCACTTTGGCTAGTATGTTCTCCTAAGCCTGAAATCATAACTACTTTAGCAAGATCCACTAACAAGCCCTCTTTACAAGATGATGTGCCAGGAAAATTCCAAAGAGGGTGGTAAATATACACTTCTTAATGTTCAAGGAGATGCTCAACTACCTACATCTCTCAAACATCAGCCTCAAGTTATCACAATGATCTTTCATGAGCCCATAGATTGTCCAATCATCTAGATACACCTGCAAGAAATTGTGAATGATATCCTAGAATATTTGTACCACTATGCATGAAAATACTACAATTGCATTCTCGTAAGCCAAAGGGCATAACCATGCATGCAAAACTTTCCCACTTTGGGTGGTGAAAGTTGTCTTCTCTTGATCTTCTTTAGCCATCCTTACGTGATGATATCTAGAGAATCCATTAGTGAAGGAAACAATTTTGCACCTTGCAAAGTCTTCTAATATTTCCTCAAGTAAATGGCATGGGAAAGGGATCAATCACACATGCAACATTTAAGTCCCGTAATCCACACAAATTCTGATTACGCCATCTTTTTCTTTCTCATCACCATAGGGCTCACCCATTTTGACTCCTCAATTAGTACAATAATTCCAAAAATTAACATTTTGTCAATTTCTTCTTTTACCTTGACGTGCAAGTTCAGATTCATCAAGTAATTCCTCTTCTAAAATTTGCGTGCACCTTCTTTCAAATTTATCTTCATTTCTCCCAATGATTCATGTATGCCTTTCAATTCATGATAACATCTAGGAAAAGTCCTGAAAGTCACGCAATAGCTCAATGATCTTAACAACTTTAGAATCAGACCAATAATCTCCTATAATAGCCTCCTTAGGTTTAGCATCTATCCCAATGTTCAGTTTCTTGGTTTTCATAGGCTCATGGTAAGTTCTCACCTTCTCATCTGCACTATCTAAAACTTCACACGTACCCTCTATGTTCTCAATGTCTAGGTTCTCTACCTCTTCGTCATCAATGATGTAGATCATCTTACCCTTTTCTCTTTCTAGACAGGTGTGCCCAAGCTAATTTTCATCTGTTTCTTCTTCTTCAAAGTGCGCCACCAAGTCTGATTCTCCTAACAACTCCTGAAGTAAGTCTTCAGCCTTTGCACTATCCCCCATAGTTAAGCACTTCATAACCTATAATGCCTCATTTATCAGAGGTTTAGAAGAAAATTAATCAAAGGTCTGAGTCATACCTTTGGTAAGTTCATGCTGATTTCCAGTCACTTTATTCAACTCTGCATAGACATAACATACGTGCACATGGCCTCACAATATGAAATAAAACTTTTGCACCCATAACGAAGGTGGTAAATCTTCCTACCCCACTATCTAGAGTCTCTCACACTATTGAACATGGTGCTGAACAAGATCATTACCATGAAATGAATAGATTTGAGTAGGCACATTCTTCTTAGAAACCGAGCAGATAAAGCAATCCTTACTTCTCTCCACTCCAAAATATTATCCTTGTTAACAATCCACCAGTGCTATGTTTTCCACACAAAGTATATACTAACATGTTCCTTCTTTCCACCTACCATTCTCATTGAACTTCCATAGCAAGAAGGAATGTTTATGGATTATCCTCACCTATATACTTTGGTACTGCATCACGCCCAAGTGCCTAATATTGCATGGCTTACTAACACACACGAGATACACTTTGTACTTCATGCCCAACCATTTCATAAGTGTTGTGTGCCAAATTATCACATGCAACACTTGTAGTATCACTTATTGACTGTGCATCATCCCATTGGAGAACTCTTCCTTTTGATGGCTCAAGCACTTTTGGATCTTGAATGGTGTGCACATAAATTATGTTCAAGTCTTATTCACTTAAGGGATCTACATAAGGCGTAGATTTCCCATCTGTCAGAGGTATGATGACACGTTATTCTTTATTCTCAAAGATGATATACCCCTTATTGAAACGTGTTGGTCGTCAAATAGGACTTTTAAGAAGAGCAACAAATCGGGGACAAGAAGTCCCTCCTCTTTAGTGGGAGAGGTTCCCTTATTCAGAAAGCGAACCTATTTACAAATGACATGATTTGTTGGTTAAACTTGGATATTACGAAAGTGTTTTCTATGAAGATCATCAATTACAAAAGGACTGAGGAAATGAGAGTATGGGAAAGAGCAGAAAGGCAACATGCAGAATTATAGATATCAGAGTAATTCTTTATGTATGTGAAGTCACAGTGAATTGAAACAAGATCATTTGTATCGGATAAATAAGATGGAATTCAAAGACACAAAGTTCTATAAATAACATCTGCTAGAACACAAAGTTTCTTAACATAACACAGATTCATTAATCAAGGACACAAAGTTCCTTCTTGGTTATACAAGATCACCATGCTTGCAAAGTCGAAGAGTATGCAATCGGCAAGACTAATAAACTTGAGACAAATGATCTTCACAAAGAAAATAAATGAAAGCTTAGGAATAACAGAGATCAGATAGACAAAGAATGGAAAGTCCTTCTGTATTGATTTCTTTATGATCTATTTACACTTTTAGAAAATAAGCCAAGTTCTTCCTCTTTAGAATGGCGTAAAGAAGGCCATTATATAGCTTACAATTAGTTACTCTTCGTAACCGTTTCTTTTAACTAAAGAATAGTTAAGGACCGCCAATCGCAGTACCTCAACCTATTACAAAGAAAACGGAAAAGAAAGGGAAGAAGAGAAAAGAATGGGGAAGAAGACAGTGGCCACCACCGAGAGGGACCCACCGACTTGTAATCCGCCGCTGAATTTCTTTAACGCCTCGGCTATGTCTCTCGCCACGAGGGACTCGATGTGTTGGTGTAGATCGAGTCCAAAATCCAAGACATTTCTCCATCTCTTTATCAAACTCGACATGAGTATGATAATCTTTATTTGCTTCTCCAATGGCAGATTGAAGAGAGTAGATTTCCTTCATTTTTTCTTTGGAGATGGAGCTTTCCTTGAATAAATTATCTTTTACAAAAGCTCTGAACTGAGCTTTGATTTCTTGCAAGGAAAGGGAAACACCAGAATTTTCATCCTGAAGATGACAGTGTATATCTTTGAAAGCAGAGACAACCAGTGTCTTGAAAGCTTCGCCCTTCTGCCAACTGTTCTTTAGTTCTCCCAAAGCTTCCTCCAAAACTTTGATCTTCCATATTGATAGCAACTAGGAGGACAGAACCGCAAACCAGACTCGGAAAGGAATTTCAGAGGGAGGGGACACACGCGCAGGTTTTCAAATTGCAAGGGTCGAGCAAAAGATAGCATGAAAGTAGTGCTAAAAATGCAAAGGGGGAATGCTCGTTATATAGCCGTTGAGGAGAGAGAAGGGTGATCAATGCGCATTAAATTCATATCTATCAGTTTGAAAAACAACATATTCGGGTAGAGCGGGAAAAACTAAGTATGAATGGCATTTGGTTCGCTTGGGACATGTGAGACGCGAATGCGCGAAACACGTGGCTCACCGATTCGGGCGAAACAGGGAGAAGACGCACAAATGCATTTTGGGACATTTGGGACGAAAACGCGCGAAGGACGCGGTTCGTGGCGTTTGGAAAAGGTGACAATGAGTGACTTGGAAAAGTTTGGGACATTTGAAAAGCGAAGTACGTGGTTCGGGTGTTTCGGGTAAAAATGGAACAACTTCACACAGAATTACTTTGGGACATTTGGGAACATGAAAGTGCTGAAGTACGCGTTGGGTGAAATGGCTGAAAATGGAACAACTTGCACAATTCCATTTGGGACATTTGGGACGAAAAGATCGAAGTACGCGTGACTCGGGCGTGTTCGGGTGAAAATGTTACAATAGCACAGTTCGGAGAAGTTTGGGACATTCGGGATGAAACGGAACAATTTGGGTTTGGTGTTTTACCGAAAGTTGGAACAAAGCTCACACGTTAAGTTTGGGACACTTGGGACGAAAAGCTCCGACAGGCCCGAAAATGGAACAACTTCGGGGATTTCAGCCGATCGGGGAACAGAGCGCACTTCGGAACTTGGGACACGCGGGACAAAAATGTCGATGACAGCCCGAAATACATACAAAATGACCCAAAACTATGGATTTTCTCAATCTCACGACCTTTCACACTACGGCCGACAGAGAAGACACTAAAACTCAAAATTTTGAAATTTCACTTTCTTTAAGAGTAGGGAATTTTGAGTGGACAACAGGTGGCTCCTTCTGGGGATGACTTGGCATGAATTCAAGGAATGAGACAAGGCAAGAACTTAGACAAACTCGGGGGAAGCAGACCAGTACCTTATCCATTGGGCCACGGAGTCAAAAAGCGAGATCAATATAGAGGACAACACACCAAAACAAAAGGAAAGAAAAACAAAAACACCGCATGCAGAATATACAAGGGACTCCTAATCACCTAGGACTTGAACAACTTGAGATATCGCCCACTATAAGGAAGTGGGAGAGAAGAACCATCCATGTAATCAAGATAAAAGGAATTCTCACCAAAGAAAGTGTCCGATCTTGAAAGGTCCGAGCCACAGGGAATCAAACTTGCCATGGCTGCCACGAGGTTCATGCCTTTTATCCCATAGCAACACAGTGTCTCCAACTTGGAAATCTCTGAACCTGGCTTTCTTGTCAAACAGGACCTTAACCTTCTGCTGGTGAACAGATATCCTATCAGCAACCTCCAATCTGCCCTCATCCTGTCAGCTGTTTTGGGATTATACTGCCTCTGTTTCTGCTTAAAAGGTTTAATTCCTGGTTTGAGAGGAATAGAATGCTGCATATCTTTTGGCTTGAAGGCTTTTAGATCCTCATAAGAATAAGCAAGAACATCCTTATACCTCCTTAGAAGATCAATTGCTTTTCTTCTTTCATCTGTTGTGCAACATTTTCCAATATTCACTAGCCTAGGATCAGTAGAACTCCCAATATTGATTTTGTCATGCTCAGCTGATTGTTGAGGTCCAGTAGAAGCCCTAGACTTCACATACCTGTCATGTTTATCAAATAGTTCCTCTAAGCTTACCAATCCTTTAGGAATCTTATTCCCCTTGAGTTTAATGCACCCTTCCTGATCTGTTTCTTCTCCTTGGGCGACCGCTTTGTCAAAGGGCACACTCTCACGAGGCTAGGTTGTCACTTCCCTCAAAATACAATTGTTCGAAATTACCCTTGAGTTCCAGGAAGGAAAGCAAATGATGATCATCATTGAAAACTTGCCAGTTATTGGTATTATCAGTACACTAGGCCGATGGACCATCTCAATGGTGAACTTATCCCGAGAGAAATCGGATGAGGAATCAAGAGTGACCCCGAGACTCCAGTAGTGAATCAGCCCCCCATTGCTCTTTCCCTAGGTGCACGCTTCAATGGAGAAAGCATCAAGGAATTCAATGGAATCCCAAACCTGATTCCGGTAATGTTTCAGCCTTCCATTTTTTACTTGAAAAAGGTTTCTGACCTGCTTTACAATCAACTCTGCATCACCACGAGCCAGAAGATTCTTTACACCTTGTTCTTTGGCCACTTGCAATCCGAGAATGAGAGCCTCGTACTCTGCTGTGTTATTAGTATTCTCGAACTGCAACTTAAATGAAAAGGGGTGTAGGCTTCCTTCAGGTGACACCAGCAGGACACCGGCTCCAGAACCAGCTGAGGAACAACTTCCATCAAACTCTAAAATCCAAACCCCATTAGGATCTTTAGGAGACACTTCGGGGAGTTGGATTTCATCAGGGGACATAATCATGTAGTTACCATGCCCCATATCCTCGTAGAGTATTTGTGCTTTAGGATCATCCGTTTTCTACACAATATACTGATCGCTTCTCGTGCAAAGAACTTCTTCATTTGTCCATTGACAGGCACGAGTGCATGTGACCAGTCCATTTGGATTTCTCCACCCACATCCTTACAAAAGTTCCTACTTAGCAACATCCCGTATGAAGGAGGAATATCTGCAACTAAGATGGTAGCCAACACTTTCTTTTCAGAAAAGCAAAGAAAAGCCACTTGTGCATCCTTAATCCTTCCGACCAGGGGTACTTCCTTACTCTCCATAGAGTAACAAGATCCATAAGTGCGTGTGAGAGTTAGGCCTAAAGCATGAGCTACTTTAGCAGGCATCACATTATCTGAGGCTCCGGAATCTATGACACAATTACTGAGCCTATGGCCAGCTATAAGGAGTGTTACATAAAAAGGCTTAATTTTGTCATTAGGCGAGGTGACAGCAGCTACCAGACTAGGCTGTGGTGCAGAAGGAGGAGTAGGTAAAAGACCTTTAGAGGTGGTTTTGGAATGGGAATTAACAAATTGAATCATTTTGGCAAAAGCTTTGGGATGAGTTTGATAATACTCGCCTTTGAGATTTGGACCTTGGTCTTTTTCAGGTGATCAACAATATCAAAAGATCCAGAAGTGGACGGGCCATCATCATTGAAACTCTAGGCTTATCAACTTTAGGAGAGAAAGAAGAAGCAATTTTAGTAGTAGGATTAATAGGACTCACCTTTGGTGTAGATGAGGTAGGGATAGGAGATCCTCTTTTTGCAATCACGGGAATAGTTGTCGACTGCTCCTTAGATTTCTTGATGGGCTGTGTCACTTTCTCCCTCTGACTTGTCTGCTCTCGAGTCATGACAGTGAATGATTCGCTATTCATGTCTGCTACTACTTCATCATAATCATCTCCATCATCAATGCCTTCAGTGGTAAAGAAATTAACTCGAGATCCCTCAAGTTCATCTGCTTCATCATCAAATTCTTCCACAAACTCCTCGCAAGCTTCATTATCTTCATCATCATCTGGCTCTTCAACTTCACAGGTTGCATTCACAGGAACCTTAACAGGAGGTCCTTCAAGTGCTAATCTTGTTTGAGAAGCAGGCAAATGATTTCTGGGCTGGAAATTTCTCCTTGGAACATCTGCATAAGGAGCATGCTGAGCTAATTGTTTCTTTATGGCAAGAAGATCATTTGCAAGTTTTTGAACTAATGGATCAGTGTTAGGTCCAGGGGTGGAAGAGGAAGAAGCAGCAGACTTAGATTTGGAAGGGTCTCTTCTCAACTTCCCTGACATGATCAAGTCATCCTCGATACTAACAGCGAGGGTTTGATCCTCGACCAATGTTGTGAGATTAGCCCTTCTTAGTGCATAACTAACTTTGGGCGATTGAGCATTTAGGAAGAAACATTTTTGAATTTGATCAACAGGTCGGGTAAGCTACGGAATTTTATTGATCAATTTATTGAATCGGGCCACAAATTCTCTCATGGGCTCTTGTGAATCTTTCTTTATCTGAGAGATTTGAGCTAGCAAGGCATGTACATCTTCTGCCGGCTTGAAACGGTTTTCGAACTGAGTTCTCATTGTGTCCCAGTCGGTGATAGCGCCAGCCGGAAGGTGGTAGAACCAATCAGCAGCATTATCTTGTAACGTCTCAACGAACAGCCTTACGGAGACGTCTTCATATTCGACTCCTTAACTCCACATGCAACAATGAAGGCTGCGATGTGTTCATCAGATGCACTTTGCCATCGCCTTTGAATTTAGGGAAGTTCTTCCGGTTACTGGGTAACTCATGCAAAGGCCGAGAAGGGCAAGGGGCCCGACACGATGACCCCATGGTAATGGCACCGCCATTCTTGGAAAAACGGCTTGGAGAGGAACGTAACACCAGAAAGAATCAAAGCTTGAAGATTAGGGCTAGGCTGGCTGCTCGAAAGAAAACCACCTGTGGGAATTCTCGTCTTGAACAGGTGGAGTGCTTGTTTAACGAGTCCTTCTATTTGTTGAAGGGAAAGGAAAACCCTGCTGCTCCAAAAGCTGAAACTGAGAATCTTCAACACCAAGGGCCCTCCTCCCTCGAGTAAAACGCGGAGTCGCCAGATCAAAGGATGATCAAAAATTACAGAACTGGAATGTGATTTTCCCCAGCGGAGTCGCCAAAAACTGTTGGTCGTCAAATAGGACTTTTAAGAAGAGCAACAGTCAGGGGACAAGAAGTCCCTCCTCTTTAATGGGAGAGGTTCCCTTATTCAGAAACGAACCTATTTACAAATGTACAAGACATGATTTGTTGGTTAAACTTGGATATTACGAAAGTGTTTTCTATGAAGATCATCAATTACAAAAAGGACTGAGGAAATGAGAGTACGGGAAAGAGCAGAAAGGCAACATGCAGAATTATAGATATCAGAGTAATTCTTTATGTATGCGAAGTCACAGTGAATTGAAACAAGATCATTTGTATCGGATAAATAAGATGGAATTCAAAGACACAAAGTTCTGTAAATAACATCTGCTAGAACACAAAGTTTCTTAACATAACACAGATTCATTAATCAAGGACACAAAGTTCCTTCTTGGTTATACAAGATCACCATGCTTGCAAAGTCGAAGAGTATGCAATCGGCAAGACTAATAAACTTGAGACAAATGATCTTCACAAAGAAAATAAATGAAAGCTTAGGAATAACAGAGATCAGATAGACAAAGAATGGAAAGTCCTTCTGTATTGATTTCTTTATGATCTATTTACACTTTTCAGAAAATAAGCCAAGTTCTTCCTTTTTGAATGGCATAAAGAAGGCCATTATATAGCTTACAATTCAGTTACTCTTCATAACCATTTCTTTTAACTAAAGAATAGTTAAGGACCGCCAATCGCAGTACCTCAACCTATTACAAAGAAAACGGAAAAGAAAGGGAAGAAGAGAAAAGAATGGGGAAGAAGACAGGTGGCCAGTCACTGAGAGGGACCCACTGACTTCAGAATCCGCTGCCTAAATTTCTTTAACGCCTCAGCTATGTCTCTGCCACGAGGGACTGATGTGTTGGCCGTAGACTGAGTCCAAAATCCAAGACATTTCTCCATCTCTTTATCAAACTTGACATGAGTATGATAATCTTTATTTGCTTCTCCAATGGCAGATTGAAGAGAGCAGATTTCCTTCATTTTTTCTTTGGAGATGGAGCTTTCCTTGAATAAATTATCTTTTACAAAAGCTCTGAACTGAGCTTTGATTTCTTGCAAGGAAAGGGAAACACCAGAATTTTCATCCTGAAGATGACAGTGTATATCTTTGAAAGCAGAGACAACCAGTGTCTTGAAAGCTTCGCCCTTCGCTAACGCTTTCTTTAGTTCTCCCAAAGCTTCCTCCAAAACTTTGATCTTCCATATGATAGAACTAGGAGGACAGCAACCGCAAACCGGACTCGGAAAGGAATTGCAGAGAGGGAGGGACACACATGCGGGTTTTCAAGGTGTAAGGGTCCGAGCAAAGATAACATGAAAGTAGTGCAAAAAATGCAAAGGGGGAATGCTCGTTATGTAGCCGTTGAGGAGAGAGAAGGGTGATCAATGCGCATTAAATTCATATCTATCAGTTTGAAAAACAACATATTCGGGTAGAGCGGGAAAAACTAAGTATGAATGGCATTTGGTTCGCTTGGGACATGTGAGACGCGAATGCGCGAAACACGCGGCTCGGCCGATTCGGGCGAAACAGGGAGAGACGCACAAATGCATTTTGGGACATTTGGACGAAAACGCGCGAAGGACGTGGTTCGGGCGTTTCGGCCGAAAAGGTGACAATGAGTCCGGAAAAGTTTGGGACATTTGGACGCAAGCACGTGAAGTACGCGGTTGGGTGTTTATTAGAAAATGGAACAACTTGGAATTAACTTTGGGACATTTGGAACATGAAAGTGCGAAGCACGCAGGGTTCGGGGAGTGAAACGGCCGAAAATGGAACAACTTGCACAATTCCATTTGGGACACTTGGGACGAAAAGATCCGAAGTACGCGACTCGGGCGGTTCGGGTGAAAATGTTACAATAGGTCCGGAGAAGTTTGGGACATTCGGGATGAAAGACGCGCAAAGTGCGAAATGGCAACTTGGTGTTTCACTAAAAGTTGAACAACTCGCACGTTAAGTTTGGGATACTTGGGATGAAAAGTTCGACAGCCCGAAAATGGAACAACTTTCTGGGATTTCGGCCGATCGGGGAATAGAGCGCACTTCGGAACTTGGGACACGGGACAAAAATGTCTGACAGGCCCGAAATACATACAAAATGACCCAAAACTATGGATTTTCTCAATCTCACGACCTTTTCACACTACCAGCTCGACAGAGAAGACACTAAAACTCAAAATTTTGAAATTTCACTTTCTTTAAGAGTAGGGAATTTTGAGTGGACAACAAAACGTAGGCCGGTGTTGTTTGTATAGCACAAAGGGATCCCAAGTAATGCGGGAAAGTTATCTTCTTCTACAAGTGCTAAGACCTAAAAGTCCCCAATGAACTTTTCCCCTGTGATGAATTGATGCATCTTTTAAAACTCCAATGGGTGTTGCATTAGTTTGATTTGCCATGAACATCACATTAGAGGATGACTGTAATGAAGGTCTTCCCATCCGAACCCAGTGTCTAAAGTAAGAACATTCACTTACACTTATGTCAATCAAGATGTTACTCAAAAGCCAACCATCAACAACATTTAAAGTAATCTCCTTTTCATAATCCAAACTTTTCGAAGGAAGATTAGCATGCGAAGCTATCTCTCATGCTTAGTACTAGTACACAAAGTGTTTCCCTTAAACTAGCTCCCTAAAAAGGAATAATATTCTCTTGGTGCAACATCTTACAAACTTATTTTAAATCATCAACATCTATCTGATGGAGATCAACTTCTTTCTTTTGTTCCAAATTCATGACTGTTCCTTCAAACATTGTATCTCACCCTATAAATTCTAAATTACCTCCATGGTTTCTTGATAAACCTCCTTCTAATGCATAGGGTTTGGATACTTGGCATGTAGGAATTCCTCCTTAGTAATGGTAGGATTCTGTCGCTGCCCGAGCTTCACTGGGCACACACTACCTTAACACATGTAGTAATATTCATAGCTACCAACTCGGGATCTAATGCTGACTTTGGCATCCATTAGTCTTCCATGACACATTTTACTCTAACCATTCCTGTGCCCTTATTTTCCTGTTTGTGTTTCTTTCTTAAGTGTTCATACAAGTCTGGGCATTATTCATAACTATGATTCTTTCGCAAAAAGAACACACAATATTCTATGGACATTCACACCTATAGTGATCAGGGGATCCATATGTATAAAAGGTTCCATAAGGGAAATCACTCCTTCCTCCCCCATGACCTCGACCTATACCACGACCGCCATCGAACGCCCTCACTGTGATTATAGTCATAATTCTCACCCTTTTCCTTAGAATTATTTAAAACACCAGTTTTTCGTATGCCAATATCAATGACATCATGGATCTGATCAATAAATTTGTAATCTTTAGTATCATGAGTCAAGGACTTGTAAATCTTATAGTAAATGGACACATTATTTCTTATCGCATGTTGTAATAATGGGCATCTGCTTGAACTATGGTACAATTGACATATTTTACAATCCAAAGAAGGAGCACACTGATTTCAAGGAAACTATCCTTAGTATTCCCTTTACATCGAAATATGCACACTAAATCCTGCTGCATGTCTCATGTGTCTTTGAATTAGTTGATAATTTATCCATCTATTCCACCATTGGTGCTGTTTGTGCTTCCAAGAATGGGATCACTCTTGTGTCTACAATTCCTACCACCTCGGCATGCAGAGGATTCTCAAGTGCCTCGCATAGATTAATATAAGTCTTGTGAGAAATTGATCATCTAAAGGGCGTGATCAGTCCTCTAATGAACCATTGTGCATGTTGGCTTGCATGAATGTCATAAGATAACTTAGAAAGGATAGTCTTTAACCAAGGATTATATTCCCAAAAACTTTCACTAGTGCCCTACTTAATTTCTTTAAGCATGCTTATGATTTTTAGATTGAACTCGGGGATACAAAATTCCTTTGAGAAATCATCTCTCAATGTTGTATAAGTCGACACAATTTTGATCAGGATCAAACTTTCTTTATTGTGTGCGCGCCCCTCTACAATGTAGTTACAAACTAACTTTACTTATGCTCTGGAGCTGTAATCCCCTTTGCGTGCCACAGTATCTCACACATATGCAAGCTCTCGGTTGCATATTCAATGCCTCTATACTCTGGGAGATAGAGAGAAATATCCATGTAAATTTGCTGAAGTTTGTGTGGACCTTATGGACTAGACCAGAACTCCGTATTTCCTCCTTTATTTCCACCACCTCTAGATCCACCAATTCCTCTAGTGCCCAAGCCACCTGATCCTTCTGATCCACCCCCTCCAGTAGGTAATGGATCAGAAGATGCACTACCTTGCGTTCTGATGGTTATGCTAAATTGAACACCCATAGTCTGTGAAGTTGCACTACTTCCATATGTGATGCCAAGGTTCTGCGTGCACCTATTGTGTCGACGATGTGCCAGAAAATATACCTCCAACTGGTCATCCAAATAAAGTAGATGAATATTACACCATAGATGAATAAGTTCCCTAATTAACTCCTAAATTTTACTGCAAATTAACTCTATCTACTATAACTCTAATGCTCACACTAGCTTGCTGATTAGTGACTATCATAAAAACTAGAAAACCAAGTGCAAGGGCTAGGTCACCAGGTATATTTAGATGCGTGCTCACGGCCCATGTCATCTCTACCAATGTGGTCTCATCTCGAGGCTAAAAAGGGGTCCCTACCTTGATTTCTCAAATGGGGAGATGTAGATGCTTTGGCTCCATGTCTTCTATGTGAGCTCCAAATCCTTCACGAGTCATATCTTTCCACAACCCCATACGTTCAGTAACTTCCCACTACTTTTCTAAATCCCTCTTGCACACCTCATTGAACTTAAGCCACATTTCTTCCCTTTGCCTTTCTACCACTAGATCTGCCATCCTTACCAAATCTGCTCCCGCCCCACGCGTGGTGGGGTATAGTTAGCCATCGGATTTTGTTCCAAATATAAGGTTACAATCGGGATCTTGATTGTCGGTGGAATATTGTGCAAATACGATCCTATGGGTTCATGTAAAAGCGAAACTTAGTAACCTCCGGGAAAGAGTAAGTTGAAACTGTATACTTAAGAATATAGCTATTCAAAACACCTTAAAACCAAACATCCATAGAGTGTGTCCAAATCATATTTACATCATACAAGGCTTGGAATTCTTCATGTGTCTAAAAAAGTGTGCAAACGTACAATTGCTCTTAGATGCATAAGTAACCACCACTTGTACAACTCTCTTGGGAAGATAACAAAAAGCTCTCATTTAAGTAGTCATACGGAGTTTTTGTCGACCCACGTGCATGCATTAAAATTATATCTAGTGCTGAATCTACAAGCATACTCTTCTTCCACATCTACTAACCACTCCTCAATACTAGCCAAGGTCAATCGGTATGTCCTCATCACGCAACATCCACGAAAAAATTGAGAAAGAGGTCACTGCAATGCAGAACCAATAATGTAGCTTAAAATTCACGCAAATAATCCAAGGTGCACTAGTGCATCACTCCACTAGAACTAAGTGCTCACCCAAAAGCACAAGGGTACCAGGTCCCTCTTTGGAGTTTCTTGTTCATAATGTTAGCATGATTGCATATCCATATAGGAGATCTATAACAGATAGTAAATAATCCATAGTGCATAAACCAGATCTAGATCTAAACCATATGAAATATTGACTAAACAATGATCATAATAAGATTTACCATGCAAGAACCATATTCAATCACATCTAACACCAATATCCATCAATATGATCCATTATATTAAACACTGCAAAACACAAAAGCTTCATACATTCAAGATCTAGTTTCCATGGTTATGCGCGCCAACAAATCCATAACATAACTCTACAATAATCAGTATTGTCTAAACCATGAAAATCAATACATATATATAGGGATGGGGACTTTCCCTTCACCACCTATGCACCTTCCAAAAATAGGCTACATGCTAATAATAGCCATGCACCTTTATAAGGAATACAAAACATGCAAGTGTTCTAACAATAGACTTCCTATAGTTAACTCCAGTAGAAATCCTATTATTAGATTGAAACTATGTATGGTGCTTGAACTGCTACACATCTCAAAATAGCATTGTGTGACCTGAAAGTCTCCACGTCATTGTTTGCCTAACACACTATCTCTAAAAATAGCCTTAACAAAAAAATGACTAAGTTTTGATCTTGGGTGCTTTAACCTTACTATACAACCATGCAATCGTCTCGCACCCTACATTTGAATTCCTAAAACTTAGGCTATTTTTAGCCCAATAAATATTTCAATGAGAGAGAATTTGGTGAAAGAAAAAAACATGCTTAGAATGACATGATGCTTTGGGAAAGAAAAACACCATCTCGGTTGAGTTCTTACTATTTTTGGCAAGGTATGAGTCATGATGTGAAAACATTTATGGAGAGATGTAATGTGTGTCAACATGCATAAGGAAGAATTCATAATACTAGTTTATATCATCCATTACCAATTCCTAGTAGACCATGGGACTCTGTAAGTATGGATTTTGTTCTTGGTTTTCCTAGAACACTAGAAAGGGCATGATTCCATTTTTAGTGGTTCATAGGTTTTCCAAAATGACCCACTTTATTCCATGTAAAAAAACAAGTGATGTTCAAAATTTTGCTAACATTTTTTTCAAAGAAGTAGTTAGATTGCATGGTCTACCTAGGAGCATTGTATCTGACAGGGATAGTAAGTTTGTTGGGAATTTCTAGAGAACTTTGCGGAAGAAGTTGGGCACAAACTTAAGCTTCAATTCAGCCTACTATCCACAAATGGATGGTCAAATTAAAGTTGTGAACAAAAGCCCTAGCAACATCTTGAGAATTTTGGTGAGTATACACCCAAAACAATGGGATTCGGTGTTGTCACAAGCTGAATTTTCTTATAATGATTCTCCTAATAGAAGAACATGTAAGATTCCTTTTCATATTTTATATGGTATGCATCCTAGAGGTGTTTATGAGCTCAGAAATTTGGGGAAAATGGAAACAAGGAGTGCTGATGGAGAAGATTTTACAAGTGCTATGTTGGATATGCATGAACAGGTAAAGAAGACTCTTGAAGAAAATGCTATGAAGTACAAAAAGAGATGATGAGAAGAGAAGAGAGGTAAATTTTAATGTTGGTGATTTTTTCCTTGCACATTTAAGAAAGGAAAGGTTTCCTAAAGGTGAGTATAATAAACTTAAGTTGAAGAAAATTGGTCCTTGTAAAATTTTGAGAAAATTTTCAAGTAATGCATATGAGCTTGAACTTCCTAAGGGAGTTGGAATCATTCCCATATTTAATGTTGCATATTTGTACCCATAAAAGGAGAATAAGCTGCTGCACAAATGCAAAAATTAGATGAGGAACATGAAATAACATGGGAAGACCAATTGCCAAAGGAAATGCCAAGACAACCAGAGGTGATTTTGGACAAAAAGATCATAAAAAGACAAGGAATAAAGATTACTTTCAGTATCTTGTTAAATGGAAGGACAAACCTGTTGAAGATTCATTTTTGATGAATGAAAATGATCTTTTAAGGCTGGGAATAAGAGTGGAGGAGCTAATACAAATGAAAAAAATGAATGATAGTTCTTTTGTTGTCGACGATAGTATCACATAGGAGCATCATTTTTATGGACTATTATGATTATTTTAGGTGTCGGTATTTTAGTTAATGGATGTGATTTATTTCAATTTATATGTAATTTAATTGAATTAAAATTTATGTAATGTCTTGTAGTAAGAGTGAATAGGTAAAGTATGGGGGTTAATGAGTTGTTAAGGCTATTTTTGAGCCATATCATGAGGAAAAACAACTTGGAGTCAACTTGTATGAATTTAGGGAGGATGTTAGAAGTGATACTATCATAATTTGATAATTCAGTGAAGTAGGATTGTTAGAGAATATTATGACATGATTTGTGGATTTAAGTGTCAATTGAGTCATTTTAGGAGTTAGAATAGGCAGAAAATTGTTACAACAAGCTATGTATGAGTTTTTACGGGATATTTTTGTGGTGAACTATGAATATTATTATGTAACGGTCGTTAAAAACATTGGTGTGGAATTTTGATGATCATTTTTCTATTATGAATGGGATTTTGTGAATAAGAATAGAAATTTAGTCTTTATGTAAATTATTCAATTTTTATTCACATCATTTTATTGCTCCTACTTTGGTATGTTGTCCTTAGCAAGGGCATACAAAATTCTTTATATTTATCCAATGGAATTCAATGAAATTTGCAACATTTCTCTATCTTGATTAATATAATATGCCTACAATTTTTAGAGCAAATGATTGAGTATGGAAGGAGATCCTTTTACTAGAAATTTCATGGTTTAAAGGCAACGACCAACAATTTGTAATTCAACAAAAGAGTTCAAATTTGTGATTGAATGAATATAGAGGGATTGTTGATCAAATTCTAAGAGGTTATTGAAGGTTTATATCTCAAATTGATTACAGAGGTGAGGTAGAGTAATGAATCCACAATTATTCATTCTCCAACAAAGAAAGGACTGTAATTTCTTGATTTCAAAGCTTGTGAAATTTTGGATAACAAAGGAATTTTGATTTAAAAACTTTATACTAGAAGATGGGCATTCATCTAGATTGAGTTATTAATTGATTTTCCAAATTTATTTATCGAGAGAAGGTATATGTACAAAATCGTTTTAGAGCATTGGAATGATAAAATAACAAAGAACATCGAAATAGAGAATTGAATTTAAAATTTTGGCACCACTAATTTTTACTCGTGACAATTTTTGTAATGAATAATTTCACTATAATGAATAAGGACATTGAGAATAGGCCCTTAATGACTAAAGGATTTAATTTTTAAAGGACCATATAAAATATTGACGCATGACTAAATGACTAATAATGATCCTAATCCTATAGCACATTAAAATGAATCTTTTTGACTTAGGATTATACAACTACAAATTGCACATTATCCATGAAAAAAATTCTTAATTAACTTTGACGCACTAAATCAAACTAAAAAAACTTGAACATATTTGCAAGACTATAAAAACATATTTATTAAAGACACAATATGTGAGACTCACGTGGCACTTGAATGTTGAATGGTAAGGGTTTGAGTCTCCTTACATAAGCTTCACTTAACCTTTGCAAATAGAAATGGTGTTTACAAATGTGTCCCGATGATTGGCGATGGGTTGACACGAATGAGTATGACTCATTTCCGAATGAAATTTGATGTCTTGCATTCATATTTAGAAGGAAACACAAAGAAGTTTACGTGCTTTCATGGAATGGCCATCAAACCAACAAATTTTTGTTAGAAATAGAGGACAACTCATAGGATAACAATCGGGGAGAACTTAAAATGCTTAAACAACCACGATCCAGATCATTTCCCTTCTAAACTGCATGTTAGACCTAAAGGAACATCACTGTTGTCAACCCAATGTGGAGATCAAGACTGAATTGAGATAAAATATAAGCAAAAAGTATCCATGGTTTCTTGTTTATGATAATAGATGAAAGAACCAACTTCTTATTTTGTTATGTTAGAACTATAATATTAAGTGTATCATAATATATAGTTTATATTTAAATAATATAGAATAAACTATATTCATATTATTTAAATATAAACTTTATATTAGGGGTTGGTTAATTTATTTAATCAAATAATTAAATTGGGGAGGTGTGCCCCGTCACTTAATATGGTTATAACCCTTCGGGTTATTTAAATATGGCTATAGGTCATATTCGATATAATCACGTGAATCAATGGATTCTAGGTAAATACATGGAGTAGAAGTGGGGAAGGAGTTATTGGACTGGTGTTGTAAAATTTTCTCTATATTAGATTATTCTTCTATTGCTTTGTACCCATTTATGAGTTTTCCATGTTAAATTCCATGTCATTGTGTTATAATGTTCTTTATTTTTCTATGTATTTATTACTATGTGCATTCATTCATTTATTTATATGCATCATTAATGTTTAATTAATATTTAATATGGTTCATATAAATTTACACCGCTCTTCTTGAAAAATTATGTGTCCAAAACTACAAATTGATAAAAATATGAATGAACGGATCTGTTGTGAAGACAGTTTAGTTGAAATGCCACAACAAAAAAATATGAAAATTATGCCTGCTAAAAATCTATCACATCTTCAATCCTATAATACAATTTCTCTAGAGAAATGAAAAGATCACAGTACATTATAATAACAATACATAGATCAATTATAATAAATTACTACAATAATAATAACAATAATAATAATAATAATAATAATAATAATTGCAATAAATTACTACTTATCCTAGATGACCTAACTTGGGATCTAAATGGAATGGGAGTGGGAGTGGGAGAGAGGAGGAGGTTTTCAAAAACCTAATGGGCAGGAACTGTCGCAGGACAACGATGACCCCTAGATCAAGATGTCGTAGACTGGGGACCCACTTCCACAGCTTGATAATGGTAATGTATTATGTTCTCCTTCTTGGGCTGATAAGATTTTGGGTCATCCTAGAGGTGTTGGGCCTCAATCGATAGGTACAACTATTCAGGCTATTGATAAGAATGGTCTTTTGAGTTTGGCTATTCTGGATGTTTTGGCTGAGAAAGCTAGATCTCGGATGGATTACTCCCTGGTTGGAACTTGGAAAGTTTTATGGGTCTCGACCAAATGTAGAATGGTTCAGGGAATGGGCACGAAGGAAGTGGAGACCAAAAGGATATATGGAAATAGCTTCTTATGTTAATGGGTTTTTCATAATAAATATTTCCAATGGTGAAGATTGTAAAAACATCCTCTTAGGAGGTCCTTGGTTTTGGGGAGATCCAGTTTGTTGGTCTAGAAGTGGAGCCCTGGTTTTGATCCCTATAATGAAACTCTGGATGAGCTACCTATCTGGGTCAAACTTCCTGGGCTTCCTATGGAGTTTTGGGAGGAGGAAATTCTAAAGGCTATTGCCAATGCGATTGGATCGTTGGTAATTTTGACCCAGTTACTAGGGCACAAACAAGGTTAATGTATGCAAGGTTTGTGTTAATGTCCAAATTGGGACTATTCTGAAAGGAAATTGAATTGGAATCAAAGTTTGGGGTGTGGAATCAAAAATTGAATATGAGGTTTCTCTATTGTTCTATTTGAAATGTTGGAAGATAGTACATGAACATAGGTAATGTAAAGAGGTCAAGAAAGGAAAAACAACTACAGATTGTTTGGGAGAAAAAAGAGAAGGAAGTGGAAAAGAAACAAGGTTCTTCCTCAAAAAAATTTAACTTTAGTGTTCTTGAAGTGGAAGAACCTGTTCTTCAACATATTTAAATAGGAGATCAACAACCTGCTTTGGAGGAATTACTTCCAAAACCATATCTAAGTGTAGAATGGGATAAGATTGAGCAACCCTCTCCAAGCCCAGTTGTAGACCACTTTTTCAGCGATAGTCAAGATAAGAATCTTTTGACAAAAATATTTGAAGAGGAAGGTCAATTTAGTAAGGAGGAAGGAGAAGAGGATATTTTGGTCCTAGAATCTCGAGAAGGATAAGGTAAAAAGAGATGTTGTGTTAACAACTGAAAAAGAAGATCCCTTGGACTCAGAGGTTGTGCTATGTTCTTTAAATCTTGAAAAGAATTTGGAAGATAAAAAGATTAATACTAGGAGTGCCAGAAGCAGGAGAAACTTAAAGATGACTTTGGAAGGCCTTGGACCAAAAGAGGGAATGTCTCAAATAGGGGAAAAAGGGAGAAAGTGACGGCAAAATAAATTGATTCAGGTAGGCAACGCTCTATTAAATAGAGCATTTCTCCAAATAAATTTAAATGAAGCTCATTTCTTGGAATATTAGGGGTCTAAATAATCCCAATAAGTAGAGTATTATGTCACATTTTAGAAAAACACATATGCTGGACATTTTGTTGATACAAGAAACAAAAATGAAATTGGAAAAGATGAATGATATAAAGCATAAGTTGTGGTTTGATGCAGAAATGCAATGTGTGTCTTCTGTGGGAGCTTGGGGGATTTTTACTTTCGGCTTTCAAAAGACAGGGAAGGTTTGGTTATTTGTAATTCATCTCATCATCTTGTTGTTTTGTTTTTAAAAGAAAATGGTTTGGTTTGGATATGTTCTAATATATATGCTCCTAATTTAGTGTGTGATAGATGGAAGTTGTGGTAGAGATTGTGCAGTTCCATTCAAATTATAAGGAGTTTGACTGGATGATTGGAGGGGATTTTAATACTCCTCTTAGTCCTGGAGAAAATAAAGGTGGGTCAAATATGTTTAGTGATAGTATGGAAGATCTGGTAGATTTCATTTCCAATTGCAATTTGATGGATATGGAGTTAAGAGGGGGGAACTTTACTTGGTCTAATAGAAGGATGGGAGAGGAGCTTATCCAGATTAAATTGGATAGGTTGCTTATTAATACAAGTTGGTTCTCTATCCTTGATGGTTCTCTCTCTGTTCTGCCCAGAATTGGGTTTAATCATAGTCCCATTTGTTTTCAATCTAATAGTGGTTTAGTTGTTGTTGGGAGACCTTTCAGGTTCTTTAGAATGTGGTTACATCATCCATTGTTGAGGGAAGAGATTCAATCATGCTGGCAAATTCAAGTTAGAGGTAAAGCTATGTTCAAACTTATGTTCAAGCTAAAGAATGTTAAGGCTAGAATGAAAATATGGAATAAGGAAGTTTTTGGGAATATTTTTTCCCAAAAAGAAAAAGTTGAGTTATTGAGAGTGGGCACTATGATCAAGAAATCAAGAATAAAGAAAGAGGGTTACTGGTGGAGTTTCATAACTTAGAAGCCAAAGAAGAATCCTATTGGAAACAAAACTCAAGATCTTTGTGGTTAAAGGAGGGGGATAAGAACAAAATTTTTTTCATCTGTCTACCTCTATCCATAAATAGAGGAACTCCATTGTGGAGATAGAGGATAGAAGAGGTGTAAAATTGAAAAATCAGGCTGAGATATCAAGTGAATTTATAAGTTTTTTAGGGATTTGTTATCAGAGGGAGGAAAACCGGATCTTCTTAAAGAGAGTAAAATTGTGGATATTTTTCAACCTATTATTACTTAGCAGGAAAATGTGGAGTTAGTGAAAATTTCCTCTGATCAAGAGGTTAAGGAGGTTGTGTTTGATATTGAAGGAGATAAGTCTCTAGGACCAGATGGGTTCTCAGCCTTTTTCTTTCAGGAGTTTTGGGATATTGTGCATAAGGATGTGGAGGAAGCTGTCCAAGAATTTTTAGAAATGGAAAACTGCTGAAAGAAGTTACTTTTATAACCCTCGTGCCAAATATTCTTGGTGCTAGTAAGGTTACTGACTTTAGACCTATTATCCTTTGCAATACTATTTATAAAATAATAACCAAGATAATCTCCTTCAGGATTAAGGATTTTTTGAATGCTTTTATCCCCCAAACCAGGAGCTTTTGTTGAAGGTAGATAGATTTTGGACAATGTTATTACAATTCATGAAACTATTCACTCTGTGGATGTTTCTAAGAGGGAAGCTATGTTAGTTAAATTGGACATGAATAAAGCCTATGATAGGATTTCTTGGAGATTTCTAAGTATCATTTTGCATCGGTTGGGAATTCATGAACATTTTATAAAGTTGATCATGGAATGTGTAACTACTCCTAAGTATTCTATCCTGGTTAATGGTAAGTCTGAAGGTTATTTTTCTTCAGGAAGAGGTTTGAGGCAAGGGGATCCTTTGTCTCCCTTTCTCTATATCATTGTGGTAGAGAATTTGAGCAGAATTTGTGTTGCCCATAGAGACAAGAGGAGTCTTCATGGTCTTGTTATATCTAATAGGCTTGATCCTATAACGTTGCAAAAATTTGTTGATGATACTTTTTTATTGGGAAAAGATACTATTTCTGAGGCAATGGATTTTAAGAGTATTCTTCAAGACTTTGAGGAAGTTACTGGCCAGTTAGTTAACTTTGGAAAAGTTCTATAATTTTCTTGAATGTGGATGTTGAAGTTCATAATAGAATTGCTGTTGTGTTGGAATGTCCAATCACCTCTTTACCTGGTTCTTACTTGGGTATGCCTTTGTTTAAAGCAGGATGGGTCTTGAGAGTTGGAATTCTCTTGTTAGTATATTTCAAAAGAAACTTGTTACTTGGAAGGGGACCTTACTTTCACAGGTAGGAAAAATTCAGCTTCTTCAGAGCTCCTTACAAAGTCTACATGTCTATCTTATGTCTATATTTAAAATGCCTGCTAAGATAAGAATGGTGATTACTTAGATCCAAAGGATATTTCTATGGTCAGGTATTGAATCAAAGGATAGAATTCCCCTTGTGGCTGGGATAGGGTCACTTTGGCAAAGAAGGTAGGTGGTTTGGGTTTGAAGGATTTAAAATGTATGAATATGGCTTTAATGGCTAAAGTGGGATGGAGGCTTCAACATGAGGATGGTTTGTGGGCTAAGATCCTTAAATCTAAATATTTGTTTGGTGAGCAAGCTGATTTTATGTCAGATGATATCCTTCCACAAGGTTCCTGTTTCTAGAATGGGTTGACTAAATGTAGGGGATTGTTGATAAAAGGAAGTAAATGGGAAATAGGGGATGGTAACAGGATAAATTTTTGGCAGGATTGGTGGATTAATGAAGAACCTTTGATAAATAAAATGATATGGATAAATGTTGCAAACTACTTTATATCTACTGTGGGTAGCCTTTTGAGGGACTATTGGATTAGGTTGGATGGAGGTTGGACCTAGAGATCTCTTCAATGGGAGGGAGAGGAAGAAGACATTAAGGAGGCTCTCCAAAATCTTAATATCAATATGGGAGGTGTTTGTATCCCTTCAAGGCATAAACTGGATGTTCGTATATGGGTTGGAACTAAGCATGGGGAGTACTCAGTGAAATCTGGGTATGAAATTGTCTATAATGGTCCACAACCAAATTTATGGTGGAGATCGTTATGGGATAAGAATATCATTCCTAAGGTGAATTTATTTTTATGGCATGTCATACAAAATAAAATTCTTACAATTGATAATCTACAGGTTAAAGGTATGATGATTCTGAATAGATGCATTTTATGCAAATCAAATAATGAAACTATTCAACATTTGTTTCTTCAATGCCCCTATGCTCGAAAAGTGAGCTCTAAAATTCTTGGGGTTTTTAAGGTTTTGTGGGTGCTTCTGGAAACTCTTGCTGAATGTTATGATCAATGGAAGGGCCCTTTTATCTCTAAGTGTTTGAAAAAATCCTGGAAATTGGTGCTACCTCATTTCTTATGGGGTATTTGGCTTGAAAGGAATCATTGAATTTTAGAGAAACTCAGAAATCCTCGGAAAGGGTGGGGAATTTGATATTGGGAGCTCTGTGTAGTAACCTATCTATTATTAGATTTAAGGAAGTTAAGGAGGTATCAAGTGTGGAAAGGGAGATTATTAAAGCTTTGGGGTATGGTAATTGTGCCCAACAGACTTTGGTGATAAAGAATAATGATAGGTGTAATGTGAAGTGGGAAAAACCAAGGAATGGTTGGTTGAAGTTAAATTTTGATGGAGCTGCTAAGAGTAGTTTGGGGTTGGCGGGTGTTGGAGGTATTATTAGAAATGATAGGGGCTCCTTAGTTATGGCTTATGTCATGCCCATTGGTAATAAAACTAGTAATTATGTTGAGGCATTTGTAACTCTTTATGGTCTAATATGGGCTAATAGACATCAGGTTAAAAAACTTTATGTGGAGGGGGATTCCTTGTATATTATCAAAGCTATACAAGGGGAATTAAAGCATCATATTAATATAAACCCCATCATGGAAGAAGTTAGGAATTTGGTATCAAAATTTGAGGAGATTGGTGTCACACATGTTTTTGGGAAGCTAATGCTGGTGCTGACTCATTAGCAAGTGTGGGAGTTCGAGCCCATCATGAGCATGTATGGCTTAATGAGATGGACTTACCATCGGATACAAAGTTTTTCCTTTATACAAAAAGATGAGGGATTTTAATGTTAAGTGTGAGAGGTGGATTCATGTAATCCTTTTCATCATTTCCAATTGTGTGGGCTTTTATTACCCGGGTTGGAAATTATATAGTCAGTTTTTTACTCTGGTTGGTTATTGTTGGGTGTGTTTCTAGTTTTACCATTATGGGTGGAAATCATGTTAGGGTAGAATATTCCTCTTGCAATGCTTTGGAAATGGATTGAACGGTATGGGATATCTTTTGAAATGGAGTTGTGGCAAATTTATTTCATATACTTCAGGGCTGCGATGAAAATATTTCCAAGGACTTTGCATAGGCTTGGAAGAATGGGGTTGTTGTTATGCATGGTGTTAGTTTGTTGGTCTCGGAAGATTTTATAGGTAAAGTGACTGATATGGAGTGTATTGGTTGTAAGGTTTTCAAAGATAGGAAGAGGTTTCGGAAGAGGTTTTTAACTTCTTGAGTGCGGATGAAAAGATTATACACATGGAGGATGGGATTGCTCATAATTCTCTGCCATGGTGGTGGCCTGAGGTTTGTTTTAACATTATGAAGTATATTACTCTTGACGGAAAATATAGGAAACTCCACACCCAACACTTCATTATGTTAAATCATTTTGAAGGAATAAGAAGGTTAGTATTCCCTTTTACTTATTCAATTCCTTGAGTTTATTAGTGAAGGATTTCAAGGTGAAAACATTGGATGTGCTGCTGCATCAAGGTTTAATCCTATTACTCTTTAAAAGCTGGTTCCCGTTTCTTTGAAAGATGTTTCTATCAATTTTGGGGATGATTGGAGAATCATGTTAGTTTGGTGATAGGGGTAAGCTTATGGCTTTAAAGGATAGAGCTAGGAAGGATTTGGATGCTATGGAGGCCCTTCATTTTCTTGTGGGTCAGAGTAAGGAAATGAGTAATGATGAGGGTCATACTGAAACCAATGTGTTCGTGATCATTTTAGAAAATAAAATTGATAGTTTGGAGGATGTGGTGTTGCAGCTTAAGGTGGAAAATAAAAGCTTAATTCGTGGGGTGCAGTGGTAGGGGGCTGAGCTAGGGTTGCTAAGAAGTAGGGTTGATGTGCTTCAGGAGATGGTGGCAGAGGGTAAAGGGAAGAAAATAATGTGTGTTGTTAGTAGCTCAGAGGATGAAGATGGGGGTCTGGTCAAGATGTCTCTACAAGACCTAGTTCAAGGACACATGCTAAAAGTACCTGAGGAGATTTTTGGGACTCCTTTGTTGACCAATTTTCTCTATATTTGGTGGTCTTTGGTCTAGTTAGGCTGGTTCCTTTTTGTTTCTATTTCATAGCTCTGTTGTTGAGTCAATGTCTCCTTGACTCGAGTTGGTTTTTGTTTTTCGGGCTCTGTTTTTTTTATAGATGGTTTGTTTATTGTTGATGGGTTCACATTGTAATATATTTTTGTATATGGTCCTTGGAGCCTTTCCAAAACTTTTATCTAAAAAAACAATACGTAGATAGAGAGGATCATATAAAACTAGAGTCAAATGTTACATACTAAATTTATAGGTAGATCCTAAAAAAGTATAGTCCTTCAAACTACACTACACATAATTCAAAGAGGATAAATGGCATCACTTGGGGAAATTTAAAACACTCAGCTCCCCCTCCAAACAAACCATAGATCCATCGGATGATGATCATCTCGCTCTAATTCCAAATGAAAGAGCACTATAAGTTCAACATAGAACAATTCTTCTTTCTTCATTCATACGATCTACATAATACAATTATATAGGAATTTTTTCCCTAATAAATAGGAAACATCAATAAACACTTCTACCTAATTTTATTAAATTAGTATGAGTTGTTTTAACAATTCAATAATTAAAAATATAAAACAATGTATGCACTATAATTATCCTAACAAAGACCACAAAACTGGTAATAGGTAGAGAAATTTGTGAGCAACTTGCTTTGGATGCTCAAAATGATCAAGAAACCTCATTTTTCATGAATGAGGGGTCTTCACATAACGCTAAAATTAAACAAGATGAAGGAAATGCGAGTTAATGATCACAACTAGATTAAAGATATGACTACTTTTAATATACTTGTGCATATCCTCCTAGCCTAAAAAAGAAAAAAATAAGACATCTGAGACTACAATCCAATCCTTATGCACTAATTGATGATATTTTATTCAAAATAAACATTGATAGAATTTTGTTGAGGTGCATTGAAGGTGAAAAAGTGGAAAAGGTTTTTACCGAATTCCATGATAGTTTTATGGTGGAAAACTCTTAGCCAATTCCACTTCTGCAATGAAAATCTTAAATGGAGGTTACTTTTGGACTACATTATTTGTAGATGCTCAAAATCAGTTAGAAAATATAGGGAATGTGATTTATTCACTGGTAAAAAGAGGTTGGCTTCCTTCCTCTTCATCCAATTCAAACAAAACAACCATTTACCCAATGCGATCTTGATTTCATTAACATGATCAATCTTCTATCGAGTTCTTATCACAAAGTGGCATACGAAGATGAGAAATTCTCTTTGGGATGACAAGATTACAATGAAGAAGGCAATGTACTTCCCCTTATAAAATGGTCTATGGAAAAGAATCCAAGATTCCTTTGTCACTTGAGTTTCCTTCACTTGAATTATCTTAGCAATTGGAATTTTAAGGTGCAGATCAAAGTGAAATCAAAATGGCAGCATTGGTCAAGCTTGAAGAATTAAGAAATTATGTCATGATCAGGTTGGAAAACATCATAAATTAACCAAATAGTGGTTTGATAAAGGGGCTAGAGAGCATACATTCAAGGTTGGTAATTTGGTTTTGATATGGGATGGTGACATAGCTAAACCGGGAGATACTCCAAGTTTGATGCAATTTAGATTGGACCTTATGTAATATGTTCTTGTAAAGAAGATAACTCTTTTACGTTATTTGACCTTGATGGAGATGTATTAAAAATCCCAATCAATGAGATTTATCTTAAGCATTCCCATTAATCTGTCTTGTTGCATCTTATACATAGTAGATTATTTTTCAATTCCTTCAAGTGCTTTCAACACATTGTCTTATTGGTAGTATAATTTCAATTTCCCTAAGTGTTTTGCATAGTTTTGTTTCTTTTGGATAGTCTTGTTACACAATGTTCATGATGGTTTCTTGAGAAAGTGTAAAGAAGAAGATTTATAAGGTGTCAAGGATCAGCTATAAGATCTCATAAAACCAAATGCAGAGCAACTAAAATCATATTTTGGGGTAGTTTTCAAAGTGTATTCATTCAACCCCCATCGATCTATTACATGATCAAAATGGTATGCATTTGAGATTGGGGTTTTGTTGCTCATTTTTTCATAGTTTATGGGAAAAAAGGTGAAGAGATTAAGTTAAAAAAATTTACACTCTCATAAAACTTAATTCAGAAAATTTTATGATGAGAATGGTCAATTCGAGCATCGAGATCAACTTGAGTCCAAGTAATGTTTCGAGATGGATTCAGGGCGAGTTCCTCAAGTTTGGATCAATTTTCAGGATATAAGGATGAATCCATGCCCTATGGATGCTTCAAGGCCACTAATATCTTCAATATAGTAGGATGATTACCCCATGAGTAACCAAAATGTTATCCAATTTTGCACCCCTTGCAAATTGGCTAACTTTAGAAATTTGGACTTAGGAAATTTCATGGGACCTTGGTGAACAACAAGTGAAAAAAATGTTTTTTTCATGTTTGGGGAACTCATAGTTATCTTAGGGCACTTTCATTTGTTATTTAACATTTATCTCCTTCTCTCCAAGCCTCAAAGATCTAAATACTTAGAAAATTTTGAAAAAAATGAGAAAAATTGGTTAAAAAAAGTGTATTGTGGATCGGGGAAGGTTTTCGGGAACCAAGGTTGTAGGTGGAACTAGTTCCCCACATGAGATTTCAAGCCAAAATACAAAAGATTTGGGTGATTTGTAGTGTTTTGTGGGTCGGAGGGGGTGTGGAGGAACTAAGTGTGAAGCGAAATAGTTTTACCCAAGGATGAGTTCTTCAAGGAGATCGACGAGCCACATTAAAGTAAAGTGAAGTGGGGAAGAGTTATGCAGTCAAGAGTTATATTGCAGATTTTTGGGCATAGGATGGAACAATGTAATGATTTTTATGGGTACTATTTTCCCGAATATACTTCTCACCCGCAAGAAAAAGGATTTTAGGGTCAAGAAAATAGACCATTATGGGTTAAATGGGCATCGAAGGAACTAAGTGCGGGGAGAACAAGTTCCTCATGGGCACGGGTTCCTCACAAAGGGATTTTGATAGACAAACAAATCAAAGGGAGTTGTAGGTTTAGTGTATTTTGGGTAAAATGGTGTATGTGAGAACTTGGGAAGGACGGAACTAGTTCCCCATAAAAGTGTTGAAGCCACATTAAATGAAGCATAGTGAGAGTTACACGGGGTTTAACAAAGTGGGAGAACCAAGCGTGGGCAGAATGGTTCCAAAGTTCCACCCATGAGATGATAACCCAATCAACACAAAAACCTAGACCTATGCATGAGATAAAGTAGAGAAAAAGGGAACAAGTGGAACAATTCCGTCCATGAATGACTTCCCTAAAAACACATATTATCCACACAGCAAAGGGGGAAATAGTTAATTGTGGATTGAGAAAAGAGTTGGAGAACCCATGTTCATCCTAGACACCCTTGGGTCTGCATGGGCACAATTTTTCCTAGATTTTCTAAATTGGAAATTTTTTGTATTGTTGGAAAGGTCTCTTCATGCTATAAATCATGGAACTAGAAAATATTGAGTTAGGTGAGAGTAGGAGGGAGAAAAAGAGGAAAACATATCCAACATTGAAATTAATAGTTTTAGGTAGCTCAACTACCATAATTGATGAGGTATGGTGCCCATTATTTCTCCTATAAGAAAAGTACAATGGAGGAATGGCCTTGGAAGGTTTCCCATGCCTCTTTTCAAAGATTTAATGCATGTTGTTGCGAGGGTGGAGGAATAAATTTAAGTTTCCTTTATTTTCCCTCTTCTCTCTCTTTCCCATTTTCTATAAAATGAAAAAGGAGGCTTATTTGTAAGGTTGGATACTTTTACAATACAAGGTCATCATTGAAAAGTGTTGTAGAAGTGTTCTTAAGTTCGCATGCCTTAGATTGTGATTCTACTACAAAGTGTGTTTATACCTTCTTCCTCCATTGTAATGATATGTGCATCATCTTAAAGAAATAAAATACTTGTTTTGTGGCTATTATTCTTCTCTATCTGGTGATTTGTTTCATTTTATTTTCTATTCATTTACTTGCAGGTATGTTGTGTATGTTTCTTCATATTACAGGGTTTATTTATATTGTGCATTGTACGAAAATGGGAGTTTAAATTCTACTATGGAATGTGGCTTTCATTTCTTCCCTCTCCACCTTTATTTCCTCCATTTATCTCATTTAAAAGTGTATTTGCCCTTTTTCTTGGTACTACCACGGCCCCTTAGTTTAGGATTTTAGTTTATGCATCTCTTTCTCACCCTAGTCCCTTGGAATGATAGATTAGAGTTAGATAGTTACATTTTAATTCCTAGGAGTAGTTTTACTTTATGAATAGGTAGAGGAAAGGTATTCTATGGAGGTTTGCCTCAGTTCAAGTCCCAAAAATTGGAGATAGTCACATGTTTCCTCAAAATCATGGGTTGTTTATGACTCAATGTAGGGTGCAATTTTGATCTCTAACACTAATCACATTGGATAATGTTTTTAACCCCGATGATAAGTTCGGGAGAAGAGAGAAAAAGTGCATAATCATAAAAGAGGAGAACTAAAAATGGGTGGCCATTGCAAAGGATAATTTCTTAAAGTTTGGAAAATTATGTAGTGGTTTTAAATAATAATCTCTTATATATCTTTTAAATAATATGATGTTGTGTTTGCTTGGAGTTATGAGGATCTTAAAGGGTTTGACCCAAGTATTGCACAACATACCATCAAATTAGATCCTAATTCCCAACTTATCAAGAAGAAACAAAGGCCTATAAATGAAAAGTGGATAGCTTTATGAAAAATGATTTAGATAAGATCATAGAGGAAAATATCATCTTTCCCATTAAACATTATTCTTGGATGGAAAATCAAGTTCTAATTAGAAAGAAGAATGGAGAGATCAAATTATGCATAGACTTTAGAGACTTGAATAGAAAACCTATAAGATATCATTATCCTCTTCCTTCCATGGAGTGTATCCTTCAAAAATCAGCTAGGGGAGAGAGGTTACCCCTCTTAGATGGTTATTCAGGATATAATCAAGTTCTTGTACAAAAACAGATCATTTAAAGATAAATTTCACCACCAAGTGGGGTAGCTATACTTAGAATAAGATGCCTTTTGGATTGAAAAATATTGGTGTAACCTTTTAGAGGGTAGTGGGAATGGCCTTCAAAGGTCTCATTGGTGACTTGGTTATGGTATATTTAGATGACACAATAGTGTACTCAATACATATAAGTGAATACTTAGCTCATTTGAATAAAGTATTTCATAGATGCGAGGATTTTTGCATTTATATAAACCCCAAAAAGTGTGTGTTTTCTGTTCATGAAGTAAATTTTTTGGGCATGTAGTGTCAAAGAATATAATTACCATAGATCTAGACAGTGCGAGTGTAATTATCTCTCTCTCTCTCTCTAGGCACAAGAAAGGCTTGGAGAGTTTTTAGGAACAATAAATTTTGTAAGAAGATCTATTCCTAATTTTTCCACCTTAGCTAAACCCCTCACCTTGATTCTCAATAAGAATGCTATTTTAAGTTGGTCACAAGAAGGCAAGGATAGTTTTGATAAAATTAAAGAGTCCATTTCTCATCCCCCACTCTCATAAACCCTAATTATGAAAATCATTTTATCCTCATATGTATTTGGAGGAAATTAAAACATATTAACCATTTGAGTACAATAAATGATGATTTCTTGCAGAAACCCATTACTTTTTGTTGGAAGCACAATGGAATGAGAGGGGGTGAATCAATACTACAAATTTCTTACTTCATTTACCATTATTTTCAACATCCATTAACATCCATTCATTCATATACATTCAATAAGAGCTTATTATGTGTGCACAATACATTCAAATAACCATAACACATGAGAGAGAACACATAGACACAAGATGTAAGTGGGAAACCCTCATGGGGAATAAAACCCACTGAATACCATTGCTTATATTACACAAAGCAAGGACTTACGTGAATTTTACACATCACAAGATATTTATGTAGTGAGGCACCAACCCCACAAGGAGCACAAACCCCTAAAACTTTATTGATATTACTAACAACAAGATACTTACATGAATATGAATCATCACACAAGATTTTTATTAAAATATAAGCGAAGATATGCTTTGAAAGAACTTAACGATGTTGATCACAAGATTCATCACCAAACTTATTCAAACCCTACTTCAAACACACCTCCTTCCAACTCACTCAAACTTGGACTATTTTGAATGAAAACCCTTGAAATCAAGATTTATAACACTCCTTAGTCTACTTCAAATTATCTCAACTCTAAAATGATTCCTTCATACCTTTTACACACTCTTCCTTGGGTCCCACTTTTTCCCTCTCCCGCACTAGTTAAAAAATGAATCAAATAAGCACTTTTATATTTTTCTCATCTCAAAAATATAACATAGGTAGTTCCTCATAAATCATAAGGATGAATAAAAATTTAAAACATAACATACTCATATACATTCATGAAATAGACCCATGTAGGTCAGTCATGCACCAACACAACCAAACAAGCCAAAAATGGCTCAAAACACCATCACTAATTTCCTCAAGGACATCCAAACTCATCACAATGATTAGTAAAGAATCCAAATTCATCGAACATGTAAAATATGACATAAAATCATCATCCTTACTTGCTCATTAAATTTCACCAATCAAATTATTCATAACTCTACTAAGAAGGATCATATCCTTCTCAAAAGCGATTGTTTCGGGAACTAGTCTTCACATATGGCCCTAAAGATCACACCAAAACACCTCAACTATGGAATATAACCACTCATTGGAAATATTTACCTTTATATCACATACATTCTTACTAGATCTCTTGAAACATTCATCCATGCAAACGAGACTTAGTTTCCACTTCAACAAACTGAGCTTCCTAGAAAGAAATTTTTGAAAATCAACTGGTTTGTAACCTTCCAGGTCACTTTCAAGATCTCAAAATTCATTAAATGGGGAAAAAATTAATCCCTATTCACTCTACAATGGATAGAAAGCATCAAATAATCCAAAACATGTGTCTTCTACCTCCATCTTCTAGCCAGAGTAATCATGTCTTAAAAACAAGTATCCATGGTCATCACAAAATGAGATGGTTGACCTATCAAATCAACTCATCATGAGACAAACCATATAAAATTGGAAATACATATGAATATAATTTTTATAACATATTACATTTCCTTCCAACTCTATGTGGAAGGCCTTCAATTTGGGTCCATCTCTATAATTGCTCATTTAGGATTTAAGGAGTCAAGAATTAGTCTCGAGACCAACTTGCTCCATCAATTACAAGCTTAACCAAAGCATGTAAAAACATTAGAAAATTTTTCTAAGCACTAATCAACCTAAAATAAGAATTAATAAAATCAGAACAATCACCATCCTCATGAAGTTAGTCAAGACCATGCTAAACTAGACATCTTATAGATTTAACCTTCAAAGAACAGATCATAACTTGATGATCCCTTAGAATAAATTAAATTTTGATATGTCATTGGAAATATCTTGGAACCAGGATCATGGAAAAACTTGAACGAAGTCAAAACTCCACATGTAGCTCCCCCGTAAATCAATTTTTACCACATATTGCTCCAAACTACCCCAAAACCAGTCCTCATAAATAGGGCACACTTTTCCCTCTAGGACCTCAACCATGATCTAAAAATATCATGGAAATATAGTAAAACTCCCATGATAAAATTAGTGTCAATCTATTTCACACCTCCTCGGACAACTTTACTACAAACTAAATTTTTTTAGAAACATACATTGTTAAGTGGGGCACATCTTGTAACATGCTCTACCATACATTTATGGAAATTTGGAAGAGTCACCTATAACCTCAAATCATAAAATTTTCAAAATAAATTAAAACATACTCATTATACTCTTTTTTCTCCAAGTCACTTTGTGTTAGGGTTTAACTAGGGTTGTAAAGTAACTTATGTTTTTAACGTTCGTTCATAAACACCTGATGATGAAAAAACCTCATTAATTTTGTTAAATATTTTTAGCACAGTGGAAAAAAATCCCCAAAAATATATAGGTCTCATATAAAGTATAGAATTCACAATGAGCATTAGAAGGTCTATTTTTAGCACCAAAACACACTCTAGAAAACCTTATTTTCCCAAAACTGATGTATCTTACAAAATATTCATCAATTTTACTTGAAGCTTGTCATGAAGCATCATGAAAACATCCTCTACATTCTCAAACTCACCATATATCTCAAATATTACTTGAACTCTCTATCCACAATGACTTACCTGTGCTTTCCTACCATGCCTTCACATTGTTGCTTCCCAAGGACCATGAAGCATCACCAAACCTCTTTTAACTAACAACAATAGCATCTTAAACACTCTAGGATCATGAATAACCATATGAAAAACTTTTACCAACTCGGAGAGCATACACAATGACTATGTAAGCTAGAAACAAGTCGGGACAACATGAAAACTCATAAATTATTGTTAATACCAACCAACCTTCATACTTGAACTTTGAATAACACCTCATGGAAACTAATACAACATCACAACACCATTTTTAATCAATGGATTTGACATTAATAACAACACTAAGAAACAATGGCCAATAATCTCCCCCTTTTTCATTGATGGAAACCATAAGACAAAACACACCTACTATACCTCATTTCAATGTTTTTGATGCTTTCCCCCTTTGAAATCTATGACAAAGGATACTATGATGAAAAAACATGAGAAATGACAATAAAAGACATGACACAATGAAAACAATGCATTAGAAACACTTACTTTCTCAAATGTCTCCCTTTTAGAAGATACTCTCCTTTTTGACTTGATTAACAAAAAAATGATCCAATGTACCTATAATGAGATTTCAAACTGATTCCCTTAAAATTATATCATCATATTTGTTTTCATCTCTATCATCCTACTATGTCTAATCAATGCAAGAAGCCTCTTTTTTGCCTCCAAATTATACAAACTGACTTTAGGACTACTGTCCTTAAAAACATATTTAATATCTTTTAACAAACTTATACCAACCATAAAAACCTATACACACCATGAATCCACTCTGTTGGATCCCCCTCGGAACCATACTTCCTATATGTTACTAAAAATGCAAAAATTGAGCTCGACCTTGCTTTCATGACATGAGAATGTATTGAAATAATAACCATATCTGTTAAGCAACTTCAGTGTATTTTATCTCTTTTGCATGATTTTATACCTATTTGAGTCAAAATATCACTTACTATTGAAATAAACTTGCAACTCATCCTTTATTTTTTTATACAAACATTAATGGCACCTACATCACTTATATGAGAGTCATAGCCAACTCCCCATGCTCTAATATGATTACACAAATTTGTAACACTCTTCATGACCTTATAATTCTACTTAAACATACTAGAGGGACCTCAAACATGACCAATAGAATGATAACCTTCTATGATTCAGTGCTTGCTTGATACACCTACAAAGAAAAATATTCCTCCCCTTGGGAGAAACACTTTTTCAAACCTTACCATGTTCTCCTTGGAAGAAAAAACCTTATTCTTGCTTTGTGATAACTTGAGATAGCATGCAAACTTCATACCTAGGAAATTTCTTCAAGCAACACATCTATAAAGGCTTCTAATGATCGAAACTTCTCAAGATCTCACAAAAATTATTAGCACAATGCTCAAGATAACAAATCATCTTAAACCATTGAAGACATCTTTAAAAATGTTAACATCACAATCCACATAACCTTGAAATAACCTTAAGAAAATCATACTTTGTATTTTAAGTGCATCCACACGACTCTCAAACCTTCACCAAACCATAAGTATCCATTTGACCTTGTATGTCTTTGCAAGTCATCTAACATGCATCATTCATATATTTTGAGTTCCACATACCTTTTTTCAAGTTTTAGTCCTTCATTCTAGTATCAATATCACTCTATAAACCCCTGTAAAATACTTGGCTTTTGCATAACTCAAAGCATAGATCCGATCACTTTGTTCATATCTATGAATTTTAAAAAGATAAAATTCATGACTAAGAAGAAAAATTACAGATTCTGATGACTTGAAGCTTCATTATTCTAACAATATACATCTTATTTTAGATATGCATTAGATTTCTCAATACCAGCTCAAATTTCATACTTATGTGGGATCTTATTTTTGTCTCAACATAGCAACTTTTTTGAGATTTGTATGCAACATTCCATCTAAATTTTCTCAGTGATGGATCAAGACACCATAACATGCATACCAAACGATGAAATTTAGTTCTCATAACAATATTCCTTACCATATCCTTGAAGAACTCTGTCACCTAGTTTTATCTTCTCACAAACTTCTTAAAAATTCTCGGATCTCTCCACAAATATTATTAGGTTTTGATATATAAATGATTCCTATTAATACATTACATACCATTATTCCACTTTAAAACCTTTAGTACCCTTATTCCTCTGGTTTGAAAAACCTAATTCCATCTCGATGAGAGAAACAAAACACCGAAAACACCTTACTTGGGGCATAATGTACACCACATGATTTGAGTCACACCTTATCAATTACGTTGAAAACCTTGATGTCTAATTACAAATTTTTGGATCAACTAAGTCATATTTCACTATGCCATTGAAACTTTGCATTATTAACTTCTTTAGACTCTATGAATTGATTTCAACAAGACACTTTCCATAAACAACCCTTATTATCCTTCACATAGACATTTTATGGTTTATTAATGTTTTTCTTACCTTCTAATCTTTTCATCGGGACTTTGGAACTATCTTTAGGAACTTCAAGTATTTCAAGAGCACCTTTAAGTCAACATGTATCTTTTGTGATCCATACTCATTCCTTTCATGACCGTGGCATGCTAAAAATACCTCTCCATGTATATTTGAGACTATCAAATTTGAAAATCCATTGTTCCTACTCTTGGCATCTTCAACTATCCTTTTGCAATATTTTGAATGTGATCAACTTCTTAACACAAAAATAGATATTTTCATATGTGAGTTACTTCATACTGATCAGATAACTTCATGAGCACATGTTGTCTTTATACTATTGAATTGAATCCCATTACACCTAAGATCATATTTGAACATCTCCATCTTTTGATACTTAACCATGAAATGAATTACACATCTTTGCATAGCCTTTTAAAGCATAATATTATATTTGGTACAACTTAATCCTTTTTAGATAATTCCATCAAATGATCCAACAACATCTCAAACCTAATTAGTCACTCTCATACCTGTAACTATGCATTATTGATGAAATTCATATCATATCAAATCTTTCACATACCGTGACCTACTTTGATGAACCATTTTGAGATAAAACAAAGTATTAAAATGACATGTGCTGATCACAATAATTGAACTTAAGACATGGGCAATGACATTAAGGACCATCTTCTTCTTAACACATACATAACCTTCAAATGTTTCACAAACCTTATAAACCTTGAAGAACCTATGAGTTAGGTTTTCAACATTTAAATCCTCTCCATATACAAGGATTTTGAATTTTTGAACTCATAACACAAATTTGGTAAGGATAAAGACTTCAAAGGACTAGAAAAACCTTATTTAGCTAAAACTTAAACAAAACACACTTTTTGCAACATGAGTTACCTTTTATGGAGGAGTATATCACAATTTTACATAGCCTTAAAATTAAGTGACAACCTTATAGAATCAAAACCTTGTTTTTGAGTCATTATCCACTTAGACAGGAGAATATAATGCATGAATTTACTAGAGAACCTTAGAATGTTCAATATATACTAAAACAGACCTTTAAAAACATGATGAGATAATTTAGACCATGACACAACTTAGAGACCATTTCCTCTAGATTGCAGTCACAACTTCCTTACAGAGATCAAGAGACACAACAAAATCTTCTCAAAGCTATAATATGACCAATATAACTTAATACAAACCCAAAAAACCAACTAGAACTCCTAAATATAGACTTCAAACTGAAATCAAACTATACAATTTCATTTGACGTGATCGCCATGATTGAGTACTTATAAATTTTGATAATATTCTCACACACAAGACCTTACACATGAAACTTTATCAAACACAATTTTTTTGATGAAGACATGGAGCTAGACAATATATTGACATACCTTTGACTGTGGACTTGTTTGAAATCTAAAACAACAGAAGATGATGATGCACCTTCAATGCATACACATGATGCCTTCAGATGAAGAATGTAACCAAGAATCCTAGACAAGACACTATAAAATCATTAGGTCACTAAAATAGTATATCACTATCAAATGATCCCAAGGAATCTATCATTTCTCTTTCCTTCTTGACCATTTACTTTGAATATCTACATTTTTAGGTATAATGATCGCATATCCAAAGTCTTCACCTTTTGAATGGGATCCGATAAACACATAGGGATGTTTTCATTTGCAACAAGATACAATAAACCTTTATTAGAATTTCCATGATTGACTATATATTTCTTGCACTTATCAAAACACTTGGGAATATGGAAAAATTTATACTTTGACTTAATTTTATATGTTTCTCTTTCCTTCATGTCACTATCATTTTCCACTTTCTTGTCAAGTTTAGATTCATCGATTTAATACTTTTCTCAATATTTTTGGAATCAGTTTCCTTGACCTTGTTTATTTTCTCAACACCCTTGAATGTGATGCCTAAAATTAATTCACTCTTGTATCTAATATTTCTCCTAAATACCATCTTATTTTTTTCCTTTGAAGGCTTGAAACATGTTGTCATTCATTTGAGATTTATTTTGATAGCAAAATGTTGCAATATGACCTTGTTTGTAGTAGTTATAACACATTATTCTATTCCAACTACTAGGATTATAGATATTAAGATTCTAACCACAATCATCTACCCTATGGCCATACCCACAATATGCTCATAGAATTGGCCCTTGAAATATCTTTCACCATTTCAAGATGACTCCCCTTTTGATAACTTCTTCTTGCAATCTCGAGCTTTGTGACCAAAACGATTATGAACATAATAATATCCATTGAAAGAAGAACAATACCTAATAGCATTAGGTTATCTAATAGGATTATACCTTCATAAATTAGTATTATTTATCTCCTTCTTGATTTCTTAAGAGCTTGGACCAACTTCACGATCATTCTTCACATCTTCTCCTTTGAACCCTAGACCTATTTTGTCACTAGCACCTCTTTAGCTCTCCAAAATCCCATCAAGAGCTTCATAACTCTTTCAAACTTCCCATACATATTCAACCTATTGGAAGCATATTCTAAATCAGATCCCAAAGATTTCAACCTTTCTTAATACTTGGAATAAGTGTATTCTTTATCCTTTATGGATTTAGACACACCCTCAATTTGAGATTCTAGACTTTTGATGGTTTTTCCATATTCATTCTCCATGTTACTGATATGATCTTGAAATATATGAATTAGAGAATCAGCTATCTCATAATTATTCTTCAAGGTTACATCAATGAATGAAGACTTTCATATTGCTTGTGCTCCAAAAGGATATCCTTAAAGTTATTAAACTTTCTTCTCAAGGACTTTCTCTCGATACCTATTTATGGAAGAAAAATGGATTGAGAGGGGGAGTGAATCAGTCCTACAAATTTATTACTTCACTTACCATTCTTTTCAGCATTCATTGACATCCATTCATTAATGTACATTTAATAAGAACTTATTAGGTGTGTACAATACATTCAAATAACCATAAAACATGAGAGAGAACACATAAAAAAAGATGTAAGTGGGAAACCCTCACAGGGAAGAAAAACACCGAAAACCATTACTTATATTACAAAAATCAAGGACTCAAGTGAATGTTACACATCAAAATATATTTCTTTAGTGAGGCACCAACCACACAAGGAACTCCAACCCCTAAAACCTTGTTGATATTACTAACAAAAAGAGACTTGCATGAATATGACTCATCACACAAGATCATGATAAGAATATCACTAAATATATTCTATAACAACTTAGCCGATGGTGATCAAAATATTCCGCTTTAAACTCCTTCAAACCCTAATTTAAACATATCTCCTTCCAACTCACACAAATTTGATCAAACTTAGAATAATTTGAATGCAAACCCTTGCTCTCAATATTTATAACACTTCTCATGATTATTCACACTCTCTCATATTTTAAATGATGCCTTCATACCTATACCACACTTTTACTTGGCTCACACATTATCCCTCTCAAAGAAGTAGTTCAAAAATGAATCAACCAAACACTATTATATGTTTCTCATGTCACAAACATAACATATGTCGGTCCTCATAAATGATCGATGTTACGAAATATTATTCATAGTGTGAACACTTAGGAGTGGTTTGGGTTATAGTTTTTAATAATTATAAAATAATATATGAGTGTGTAAAACAATTGTAATGCACAACTCATAGGCTGAGAGATATTTGGGATATTAAGAGGAATTAGAGATTAGCCTTGGATCCTTACTAATAGGAGTTTATTGAGATATTTATATGTAATATCTCCATTGGGAATTTGTCCCGAATGAATTACAATATCTCTGGTTTTATTATTTTATTGTGTAATGTTTTGTTTTTTATTTGATTAAATCATGGATATTTACAAGATTTGGTATCAGAGTGGGTTAGACCGCAATGATAACCTGTAGGATTTTGTGAGGTGTTTAGATATGGAATGAATTTATTTCATTGGAATCAAATTTGTGACCTGCATGTTTCATTGGAATCAAATTTGTGACCTATGTGTTTCATTGAAATCAAATCTGTGACCTGCGTGTTTCATTGGAATCAAATCTGCGACCTGTGTGTTTCATTGGAATCAAATCTATAACCTATGTGTTTTATTGGAATAAAATATGTGATCTATGTGTTTATCTACCAACATTGATGATGCTTCACTCAGGAAAATCCATACTTGGCTGCGAAGATATTTGCCAAATTTGGAAAGGGTCTAGGAAGATGTTGGAGTTATAACTTAAAATTGCCATAACTTTCAGCTGGTAACTCAGATTAATGTGCCATTTTTTAAAAATGTGTATTTTTTTGATCTCTACACATTGATCTTGTGTTTTCTATTGCTGGAAAAAAATTATTTTTCCATTTTTGGTAAATATGTCAGAAAATTTTACTTTCAATGTTTAAAGTTTATTGTAAGGGTGCATTTTTGATTGATTTTGACACCTATTATGGAAATTCCATTATATAAATTCAATGGATTAAATTTTCACACATGGAAGGTGAAAACACAAATGCAGTTGTTAAAGAAGAGTCATAGAATGAAGAAGAATATGAACCTGAATAGAAGGAGAATGAATATGACTACCTATACTAAGTAGCCTGATGGAGGATGGAGGCAAATTGGCATCTCTTGTTAGTCACCAAAAAATATATTTCTTTATGTTATTGGTGACATTTTATTTTTGTTGTGTGGTGTGTTTACTTTATGTTGTAATAATGAACAGAAGTAACATTCTTGTTTAAAGCTCCTGCATGAGCATAATTTCTATTTTGTAATCCCTCTAAGTTAGAAACAATGATGTGAGAAAAATAATGTACGCTACTATGTAGTGGTTGGTTCCACTAGAAAACCATTTTCTGAGTTGGAGGTTCTCTTTGAAAACCTCATATTGTTTGAGTTGTTGGTACTCATTGAAAACCTTCATTTCTTTGTAGATCATGAGCAGGTACAAGAGATAGCTTTCCCCATGTTCACACTAAGGGGTGACTATTACAAAAATATTGTTCATAGTGTGAACACTTAGGAGTGGTTTGGGTTATTTGGTAGTAATAGTTTTTAATATTTATAAAATAATATATGAGTGCAAAACAATTGTAATACACAACTCATAGTTGAGAGATATTTGGGATATTGAGAGGACTTAGAGATTAGCCTTGAATCCTTACTTACAAGAGTTCATTGAGATATTTATATGTAATATCTCCATTGGGAATTTTTCCCAAATGAATTACAATATCTTTTGTTTTATTATTTTATTGTGCAATGTTTTGTTTTTTATTTGATTAAATAATGGATATTTACAAGAATCAAGACCAATAAAACTTAAAAACATAACAAAATACTTATATAAATTCATGAAATGGACCCATTTAGGTCAGCCATGCACCAACACAACCAAACAAGCCAAAATTATCTCAAAACCCCATCACTAAGTTCATCAAGGACCTCCAGACTCATCACCATGATTATTCAAGCCTCCAAATTCCACACACATGTTAAATTTGACATAAAACATCATCCATGCTTGAAAATAAACACACATCATTCAATTTATTCATAAATATACCAATAAGGATCAAATCCTTCTCAAACAACTATTTCCAAGAACCAATCTTCACCTATGACACTCGAGATCGTAACAAAACACCTTAACTATGTCATGTAACCACTCATTGGAAATATAATGACTTGTAGATCAAATCCATGCTTTATATATGTCTTGAAACATCCATCCATGCAAGCGAAAATTACTTTCCTCTTCACGAAACTGAGTTGCCTAGAAAGTAGTTTTGGAAACTCAACTGGTTTGCACCATTTTTATCACTTTCAATACCTCCAAATTCCTTAAATAGGAAAAAATTCATCCATCATCACTCTCCAAAGGATAATAAGAATCAACTAATCCAAAAACATGTCTTCTCGCCTATATCTTCTATAAAGAACAATCTTGTCCTGAAAAAATGCATCCTTCATCTTCACAAACCGAGCAGATTGACCTATCAAATCACTTAATCATGAGACAAAAAAATTCCATTGGAAATAAATCTAAATATAATTTCCATAAAATATTACATTTCCTTCAAAATCCAAGTGGAAGGCCTTAAACCAGGTCCATCTCTACAACTTCTCATTTAGGCTTCTGGGGCTCAAGAATCAGTCTTGAGACCATCTTGCTCCATCACCTCCAAAAACACTTCATTGCTTAACCAAAGCATGGGACACCCTTATACATGTTGTATAACCACTTATAAACCTTCAAAAACATGAAGAAAATTAGAACAATCACCAACCTCATGAAGTTACTCAAGACCATGTTGAACTAGGCATCTTCCAAATTTGACCTTCAAAGAAAAAATCATAACTTGACCACCCATTCGCAAAAACTCAAGTTTGATATCTCATTGGAAATATATTTGGGATCTTGAAATAACTTGAACCAAGCAAAAACTCCACATGTAGCTCATGCAAATCCATTTTTACCACACACTTCTCCAAAATTCCCCAAAAACAAGTCCTCATAAATAGGGCACACCTTTCCCTCTAGGACCTCAACCATGATATGAAACTATCATCAACATCTTGTACAACTCCTAGGCTAAAAAAGTTATTTTATTTCATACCTCTGTTGGAAATATTTTCCACAAACTAAATTTCTTCAAAAACAAGCATTTTAAGTGGGGCCCAGATACTATTACATTCTATACCATACATTTCCAAAAATATGGAGGATTCCTCTACAATAAAAAATCATAAAATTTACAAAAGGAATCAAAATAGCACTCAATATACTCCTTTTTCTCCAAGTCACTTTGAGGTAGGATTTAACTAGGGTTTCAAAGAAACTTATTTTCTTAACAATCATTCATAAAAACACCTCATTATTTTTTGCAAAAATTATTATATGAGTGTAAAAACATCTCAAAAATATATGGGTTCCATATAAAGTATACAATTCACAATGAGCATCGAAGGTCCAGTTTTGGGACCAAAACACACTCTAGAAAACCTAGTTTTGCTAAACCGATGTATCTTGAAAAATATTCTTCACCTTGACCTGAAACTTGTCATGAATCATCAGGACAACATCCTCTAGCTAATAAAACTCACCATCTAGCTCTAATATTATTATAATTCTCCATCCACAAAGATTTGCATGTGCTTTCCTAGCCTATATTCACCTTCTTGCTTCCCAACGACCATGAAAGCACCACCAAAACTCTAAGTACTAACCATGATGAACTATTACAGACTGAATAAAAACTATAACACACTTATAGGATAATTAATTACCACATGAAAACATTTCACCATCTCTAGAGATCTCACATAATGACTATGCAAGCTAGAAACATGTCAAGACAACATGACAACTCATCAAATCTTGTCACTATCAATCAACCTTCATACTTGAAATTTGACTAACACCTCATGGAGATTGATATGATGTCATGAAACCCTTTACCATAAATGGAATTTACATCAATGAAAGCACTAAGACATAGTTTCCATCACTTTTTTCAATCAAACACTCAAATACTATGAGCTCAAGTATAGTTTTGTTGAGAAATAAGCCCACAGTTGTTATCCTGTTCACTCAAAAAATTAAAACACATGATCTGAAAAAACAAGATTCAACTGATGGTATCCTATCCAAGTGTGAAGGAATTCCTCTTGAATAAAGAGATGAATGAAAGAAGAATTGGATTGGTCACTAAGGTCACCGAGCTTGTGAGAGGTAAACGATTATGTGAGTAGCTTGGAACATATTTAGAAGCCGAAAAAGAGGTTTTTATTTTATAAGAAGATAAAAAAATCTTGTTCATGTTCTTGAAAATTTGTATAAAAAAATGACAACCTTCTTGCAAAAAAACATCTATCCTCGAGGTTTGAACAAGGAAAAAAGAAGATACTTCATATTACAAATTATTCCTATGTATTTATAAAAAAGGATATTAATGGCTTTCTTCTGAGATGTGTTGAGGCCAACCAGATAGAGAGATTTTTGCAAGATTTCTATGATGCGATAGCAGAAGGGAATTTCTTTCTAAGAGCTACCACAATCAAAATCATGAAGAGTGGATAATATTGGCAAAACATATTCAAGGATTTCTATACATGGATCATAAAATGTAGGAAGTGTGCCTTCTTTGTGGGAAAATAAAACTTGAAACCCTACCCCTCCATCCCATTTCAGTTGAGAATCCATTTATGAAATGGGGTTTAGATTTTATAGGAATAATTAACCCACACTCAAGTTTGGTACACATATGGATATTGACTGCAAATGATTACTTCACTAGGTGGATTGAAACCATTTCCTTAAAGGAAGCAAACCAGAGTAACATTATGGAAATTTATGAAGGAATTGTAAAACGATTCAGGATCCCTTATACAATAATATGTGATAAATTCCTTGGAATTTTTTGGAACTTTAATAATGGGATGGGATATGAGGAATGGAATTTATCTAAGTACATATTAAAACTATTACCCCCAAGGAAATGTGCACTGAAGCTAAAAAGAATATTTTGAGAATTATCAAGAGGACCTTGGGAGAGAACTAGAGAACATAGAACATAGAGCATAGAAAACAAATTTTAAATAAGACTTGCGGGCTGATAGAATTACTCCAAAGAGATCCAATGGTTCTTCACCATTTAGACTTGTTTATGGAAATGAGGAAATATTTCCAATATCCCGTAAAATCCTTGCTTTATATATAACCAACAAACTTGAGATGTTTGATGAGGAAGTAATGGAGGTCACATATGTAGAATTGATGGAAATAGAAGAGAGGAAAGACAAGACCATGTAGGTAATGGAGAGAAAAAAGCTCAACTTAGGAAGTTATTTAATAAGAGAGAAAAATAAAGAACCTTCAAGGAGGGAGATCTTGTGCTCAAGTGGGACAAGGATAGAGCTCAACTAGGTAAGAATCCCAAATTTTATGGCATTTGGAGTTACCCTTTTTGATATCTAGCTACAAAACAAATAATAATTTTCAAATGTCCTATCTTAATGGATATTAGCTTCCTATCCCATTCGATGGGATGTACCTCAATATATGTCATTGAGGTAAGGTGTAACCTTGTACATAGTTGTTTCTTCTTGCACAACATGTGCCTTGTGCACACTCTACATATTTTAGTTTAAATATGTATATTTTTTTCAATTTTGTACTTAGTTTTTGCATGTCTTTTGTTGTTACATAGTTCCTTATAGTTTTAGAGTGGAATTCCATAGAAAAATTTGATATGGATGGTTTTGAAGTGTATCCATTCAACCATAAGATCAACTTGCATACATTTAAGATTGGGGAACTGTTCATTTTTATTCATGGTTCTCAAGGAAATAGAGTGGAAAATAAAATTCAAGCTAGTTTCCAATCTCATTAAACTCAATTCAGAATGATTTTCATGAATAAAATGATATTTTTAGGAAAATCACACCAACACCAAGTACAAACATTTCTTATACAATTTTAGGGATAAGTTTTTCAAGTTAAGGATCAATTTATTTAAGATTTAATCTTGACTTCGTGCCTAATGGATGCTTCAAGGAAGATATTCTTCATCATCTAGTAGGCAGATGCTCCCGAAAGTCACCAAATGCTATCCAAAATTACATGTCCATGTAACTTTTAATAACTCATTAAAATGGACTCACCACTTTTTCTTAGGAAAGCCGTGGAATACTAACTTAACATCCCACGGAGCGTACAAAATTAGTGTTCTATAGGTTATCGTAACCCACTAAACAAATAAATAAACAACACGAGATACTTAGGTGGAATTGATCAAATTCAATTAGGCTACGCGAAATTCTTTCCATTTTTAAACACTAAGAGGATAAGTCCCTAGAATAAGGTAGAGGATTTGAGCTGCGGGATTATTATTTATGACGAAGTCAAGGAAATAGGATTAGTTATAAGCCATGGAACACCCCGTGTTCCACAATTTTTCAAAAGTGTAGTGTCCCACAGGTTTTCTCAAATGCATAGAATTTTGAAATTAGCCTCTTTAAGGCTTATCAAGCCGCGGGTTTTTCCCTTCAAATTCAGAGAAAAATTCCATGGTTATAGGTTATATGATGTTTCCATGGCCTTCACGACACCATTCGAGATAATTTGAAAAATATATCCATATAAAAAAATTAAGAGAAACTCGTAGGGAGAGTTACCTTCTCTTTCACAGTTGTAGGTTCCATGCATGCATTTCATTTACCAAGCCCCGTGACCTTCCTTAAAGGGCCTTTGGGCCTTTCGTGCATCTCAACATGCCTTGCAAACTTTTAATTTTCACCACGAGATCTATCACCTTCCCTTATGGGCCCACAAGATTTGTATGCATCAGTTCATGCTCATGTAAGCATGTACTCCTATCCCCGCGCCCCACCACATTCCTTTGTGATCACACGAGATTCCCTCACAAATCTGTATGCTCATGTGAGAATGCACTCTTCCTCCAACTCCCTGCTCTTGCGCTAGAATACCTAGTCCCTGTAATAACTAGGAGATGACATGGGGAAAAAGAAAACGTGGCCCCTATGGTCAAAGATCTAAATCCCCACACCAATTTGAGAAAGACATGACGAAAATAACACAAGGGATACACATAAGAATCCCAAAATGAACAAAATATGATACGTGTCACAAATAAAAAACACTACTCGCTCTTCATGACCTACAAATCTTCAAATGGTCATAAATTTGTCCCTGGAGCTCTAAATTGCAAAAAAATTCTATAGTTGGAATCACCTCAATGAGATCTTTTGAGAAGATGTAATATTTAAAATGAATGGTGGAGAGGTCTAAAAAATCAAGATTGAAGAATATGGGAGTTGTTTTTTTGTCGATGTTAAAGGGAAAAATATGTCAAATCTAGTTAAATGATGGTGATTTTGATTCTCTATCTCCTTGGGATCCTTAAAATACCTCCAAAATAACATATTCCTTGATGATTGATTAGAATGATTAGCAATAACAACTCGTGAAAGAAAATTTGGATATTTGGAAACATTTATTGCATCCATATACCGATTTTGTAGGTTTCCATTGATCTAAAGTATGTTCTCAACCATAATAAGATATTTCAAGTTATCTTGCATGCCAAGGAGCTCTAGACGAATGAGAAATAATGAGGGATGGGAATGGGATAACCTACTAGAGAAAATTTTAGATGAGTTTTGTAAGTTTTAATAGGTTGATTATTCTATAGCATCTTTTGATCCTCTCTCCTCTCTCCTCGATCCTATAAATTCTGAAAGTTTCTTCATTAGAGGGGGATATCTCTAATTTAGGAATGTTATAATGTGAAAAATTTGAAAAAACTAAGGAGTTTCAGACTTCAACATGCATTTTGTGAAGAATTTTACCTCCAGACTTGATTGTAGCAGTCTGTGCATATAGAAAACATTAATATGATATAAATTGTGGCTGAATCAGTCCCTTATGTATATTATAGTGTTCATATCTCCCACTCTTTTAGTTTTGATTATGTATGCATGGTATTTTATATAATAATATGTCAATTTCATCTAATCAAATAGGGTTTTGAGATGATTTATTCATAGGGTCAAATTATTACAAAAATTTACCCCATATACCTTACTATTGATCTCCTTCCTTCTCTGAAACTTCCAAAGGAGAGAGTATAACCCCATTATTGGTGATATCACTACATTTCTTAGGCTTAGATGTTTATGTTTCCCTTTCACCATCTCTCCCTGATACTTGGATCTGTTAAAGTAGGCTTAGTATAGGATTAGTTTTAACATTAGAATTGGCGAGGAAATGACATTCTCTAGAGGATTGTTTCATCTTGTAAGTCCCATACATGGAAACAATCCAACATTTTCCATAATTCCTTGATTTTCCATGATCAAATCTTGATGGTAAAATTATAAGCTACAATATTTTTGGCACACCCGGTGGGACAAGAATTGTGAGCTTTATATCCTTTTCACTAAGTTTGGTATCTTCACGGGGGTTCACTTAGTAAAAGTATGGTATAGCATGTTCATTCAAAGGGTATTAAAGAATACCCTTAATTCTAGTTTCTACCTCTAATTATTCAATTGATAATACCCCTCCTATTATATTATTAGAATGAAAATACCCCTATTTTTTCCATGTACCTTACTTACCCATTTTTCAATTACAATTTTATTTACCCCTTTTTATTTCTACCCTAATATATTAAACAAAAATATATAATTTTCTCACTCAATATTTTTAATAGGCATTTCCTCTTGAAAGATAGTTTAAAGCCATTGAAGACCTATTACAAATCATTTTATAAATGTCAATCTCTAATAATTTATCAATAGTTCTTCAAATAATTAAGATGGTGAAATAATATCACTTGTTTTGAAAAGCATACTCAATCCTAGTTTTCTACCATCTTATTATTTCTTGGTTAAGAATCTCTTAATTGAGATTTATTTATTAAAAAATACATTATAATTTAATTTATGACCACACTCCTTTTACAATTTTAAGGTATTTACTTTTAAAAACTAGGGTTCAAATGTTTTAGTTTTATATTAAAATTAAACTTCACTTTCTTTTGGCTCACCTCTCTAACCTACCCCCAATACCTAATTCAAAACATTAATAAATTAAACCCTTTCACCCCTCATGTCTACCGGTATATTGACTTTAATTTTATTAATTTTAATTACCTCAATATGAACCCACGTGCTAGGATATTGCCTAGCTAATGAACCCCCTGTGGGTATCTTTCTCCCTCTCTCCCTAGCTACTTGGATTTGTTATAGTAGGATTAATATAAGATTAGTTTTAACTTTAGAATAGGTGAGGAAAATACTTTCTCTGGAGGATTGTTTCATCTTGCAAGTCCCATACTGGAAACAATCCAACATTGTCCATATTCCTTTATTTTCCATGATCAAATTTTGAGGGTACAATTCAAAGCTACAATATTTTTTTGGCATGCCGGTGGGACAAGAATTGTGAGCTTTATATCCTTTCACTAAGTTTGATGTCTTTCATGGCGATATCTAGCCTTATAGGTTCTATAACAACACACGCGGTGATTCCCAACTATATATGAACTAGTTTTAATAATTAAGTGTCTCAATTAAATGAAAATAATTTAAACTAGGAAAAACATAGAAATAGGTGAGCCCTTTGAGTACCTAAACATTTCCCAATGAGGAGATAAAATAGAGTCAAAAGACCCTTGTTCAAATCACCTATATCTCATTCAAATCCCCCTTTTACTAGGCCTCCATCTCCAACTACACAAATTTAAGACTCATAATTTATATAGCTTCCCAAACAAATTATCCTTCTTTTACCTTTAGTAGAGGTAGTTCCTTAGCTACAAATGCACACCATAATATCACAATAATAAGCTGCTCTCAAGAGTATCCCATTCTTCATAGGAAAAAAATTCAACTACTCTTATTGAGCATATTTTACATGTAGAAAATGTTTGTTGAGTTCATATCATTAATGAGGATGTTGTAGCACTCTGATTATTAACATCATCTTTTAAGGGAAAACACTAAAATGATATAGAAGTCTAAAACCAACTTATGTTCGTACATAGGATGATCTTGTGGAGAAAAGTTGCAAACAATTTGAAGATAAATGTGTTCAAATTTCCCTCATTGAGTAATTAACAACCATTAAAAGATCACCTCATGAATTCATGACCTATTTTAATATACGATTCCAAAAACATGGGAGAAATTTTTTCTCTATATTCAAGCCCTCTCCTAGTACCCCATTTCTATATTTTTGCACTGAAATAGTTTTTCGTGTTGTAGATTATGTGTTTCTACTAACAATCATGGGGATAATCCCTCCTTTTTTATGGGGAGCATCTCATTATTGAGTGTAAACTAAATAATAACTATGGGGTGACCAATAGGCTAGGGATCACATAAGAACACTTCACCAAGCTTGTGAATTTTTTTTGTACAAAGTAAAAGGGAGGAGTTTTTAGTGATGAGGGATAAATGAGAGTTGTTGAAATTAGGAAAGAGAGGATATTATTTTGAGTACGCACTATCAGAGTTCACACACAATAGCCAGAGTATGTCCATATTCAATTATAATAAAACAACAATGTAAGAAATTAACAAGACTAACAAAGTAGAGACATACAATTCTTTAGATTCATTAATCAAGGACACCAAGTTCATTCTTGGTTATTAAAAATCACTATGCTTTCAAAGCTTTAGAATAAAGAGAGAATAAAGGAAATCATAAATAAGGGAAATGGAAGAAATGAAGATTTTATTTCTTGTGTAGTGGTGATACAAAGCTTCACAATCTATAACAATCCATAATTGGTAAAGAAAAACTAACTTTCAAGATCTCTTGGAATGGAGAAACCATTCAAATTTATACCATTACAAATTTTCCTCTCATCTACCCACCACAAAAATCTTCATGTCCCATCATTTGTGAATTTTTAATTTATTCTTAGAAGAGACAAATTAATTACCTCTCTTATAGTTTGAGAGATTACTTTAACAATTTACAAATATTTTGTTGTCACTTAAGTGAATAGGAAAAAATAGAAAAATTACATACTCAATTGAAAATTAGAATATGGAGAGAGGGAGAGAGAGAGAAGAGAGAAAGGAAAGGGATTTACCAATATCTTGTTGATGAAGAACTTGTTGATTTGATCCATGGTGATCACAATTTCCTCCTACAAGATGCACAAACACTTCAGATTTTCAAAAGAGTGTTTAGGAACAATGCTTTGATACCTCGCCATGTGAGCTTGAGATAACATTGACAGGCATGGGCATCATCAATTATGACGATTCCTTTTGGTCTCAGAATGAGAGTGAGGATCATGCTCTTGATTCTTAAGCTTTCACAATTGACATTAGTGATCACAAACCAAATCCATGATGTAAAAACCTTTTGATTATTAAATTTCACTCACCGAAATAATCCTTCATCATATGGGTAAAAGGGATGGGCCTTGAATGGAATTCTTATGAAGTAGCCAACTTGTTGGAATGGAATGAGGCGAGTCTCCGATTCTTTCCACATGGTGATTTTGAGTACCTTGATAGCTGAATTATCTCATTTAAACCCACTTCTAGGAGAGATTGTCATGAACTTCTCATTTTGTTTTTACCATGAGGACATCATTTCCTACTTAACAACTCACTTCCTTGACCAATATTCCAATTGGGTGGAAGCATGATTATGGTACTTAGACATTGCTCAATTGATCATCATTAATATAGGTTCCTTCTTCATAATGGAAAGACTTATCCTAGATGGAACTCGAAGGTATGAATGAGAATGAGTCCCATATTTTTGTGTTGCATATTACATTGAAACATTGTGAACCATGCCTCTATTGACTTGCAAGATGTGAGATCCTTATAAAACATGGAACAAGTGTTTAGAAATTGTTGGCTAGATTTTATGCATAGCTAAAACCTAGGCAGTCATGAGATAAATCTCCCTCATTTACCGGTGAGGCTCCCGTGTAAGATTTTTGTCAATTATGTATTCTAATAACTATATGTGGGTTTTACTTTAACTGTGAAGCTCATGAACCATAGCTAAGAAATTCTGCAACAAGTAAGCAGTTGTAAAGAAATATTTGTAGAAGGGGGAATAGTTGAATACAAGAAGAAGGAAAAGAAGATGTGTAATCCAACCAATAGTTTACAGAGTTGGTCTCATACACATAGATAAAAAATAGATCTCATAATAAGGAATTAAAGGAAAGGAAAGTTTCTAATCTAAATCTTAGACAATGCAAATTTTATCTAAAGACATACATAGAAGTAAGAAGTAAATGCACCATTGACACAAAGTTCTCTCGAAACCCACCTCTATTTAATTCCTCATATTGAAAGGAATGATAACCAGATCATACAAAACCAAGAACACAAATGCTAATCGAACACCACGATCTATAAGATGAAAGCAATTCACTTGAAAAACTTTACATAAAACCTTTGCAAACAAATGATAAACAATATCATATATTATTATGGAACTCAATGTAATACATTGAGAATGGGCCTTGCTTAAATAGGTAAGGAATAACAATCTAAGAACCAATCAAGGTCGTAGATCAAGCCATAAATCAAGGAAATAACTAGTCATCAAAGAACTAGTCAAGACCATAGATTTAGGAGAGAACTAGAAATCAAGGATCTAGTTAATACCATAGATCAAGGAAAGAACTATACCTAACAACTAGATAATATCTCCTAATATCTAAATAAGATAAAAGAAATATCCACACACATAAGTGGGTGAGGATAAATACAATAAAGGTAAATAAAGTACCTAGGTGAACATGAGCTAAGGTAAATACCTACTCTAACACCCCCTCAAGTGAAGCTAGGGGCCAAAATAGAAGTGGCATGTCCACAATATGAGTCCCGACAACTAGGCCTGATGAGGTACTCATGTACAATAATTGGGAAAAAGGGACACCACAAGGTACCCAAAACCAATAACAACAAAGTAAAGAGAGTAAAGACCCACTCCAAGGCATCCCAAGAAGCTCAGCTCAAAAAAAATTGTATAATGCTGAAGAAGTTTAGTGTGCACTGTGGTCTGAATCCATTGCTCAATCACAAAACTCAAAAACAATTGACACTGGGCTCCACCAGAATAGCTCCATACAAGGAGATTGTTAACAAAGTGATGTCGAAAGTGAAAAAACACCAAACATAATTCGATCAACTACTGCAAATAGGTGTGCCACGATCCAAGAACAAAAACCAAAGCAACAAGGCAAGGACACAAAATCCAGAGTGTCACGATCCAAGAAAAGCCAAGGTAACAAGGCAAGGACATGAAACCCAAAGAAGGAAGATCAATACCACACCCTCCCATACTGCGTTGAATGGGTGGAGTGATGCTACAACTATGTATGATTTGTCAAAACAACTACTCGAACACCGAAAAACTAATATTGGGCTCCACCGAATAGCTCCCCCAAGAAAGAAGTTAACATGCCAAAAGTGTCAACATGCCAAAAGTGTCAAAAATATAGATACCAAATATCTCAACAAATAAGAGAGATACACTACACTGCTAAAGAAAAATGCTCAAAACAAGAAGCATCACAATGTAGAAGGTATAGAAAGTGGAGCAAGAGGCCGAATGGTGGAGGAGCCATGCCTGTAGAGTCCTCTCAATGAATGCCTATGTCGTCTCCATGAGTGATTAGATATCCACCCCAAATCAACACGGATGGATGAATAAGATGCCTACATATGACTTGGTACAAAATACACAATGGGTGCATACAAAAGAACATCAGAATGTGTGTCAGGTTGATCATGTCTGATAGCTGAAATCTTAGGTTTCTCAAGCCTAAGTGAAGGTGCAAAACTCATGTGTTGCTCATGATCCTCAGAAAGAGTCGAGAAAACAAAAAAAGGAGCTCTATCAATGTGTGATCCCAATGAAGTATCTTCTTGAAAACAAATGTCATGACGAGAATTCCACTTAACATGTGGAATAGAGGAAACAATACCCTATGAATGTCTTCCAATGACTCCGCTAGTGAGACCCATAGAACGGAGCATGTGAGAACTGAATGTAGTGGTATGCTTCTTAAAAAGCAAAAGTAGGATACACAACATGTGGTACTGTAATAGGCACAGATGTGGAAGAGCATGCAGTAACAAGCCTCATAGGTTTAGAAGCATCAAAAGTAGGTTCAAGCTCAAAGACTGGCAGATAAATGTCAATGGGTCTAAGAGCAACAACTGCAAGTGGACTGGGATCATGGATATGGTTGTCCACAATATGATGGTGATGCTTTAGGCTAGCAAGTTTGTTCTACAGGGAGTGTATTATTGTATCCTTATCATGAATGAGTGATTGTAGAAGAGAATTTCACTTCTTGAGTGATCTATTTTCTTCCACAAATTTTACAATATCCTCTTGAAGTCCACATACTTCAGAGAAAATCATATCATTCTCAGAATCCATGATAGGTACAAAATGTAACTCCCAAAAATTTAGGACGTCGGGCTTAGCTGATTACAACACTCCTCCATATTTGGCACTTTATAATTATAGTGTAAGTCTCAAAATAAATAACTCCAATGGAAAGATCACAAAAAAACAAGCACTTTTACAAAAAATGGCACTCAAAACGAGTTACCGATCAAAACTTACAAGCTTTTTAATATTTTGCTCTATTATTTATTTTAGGTGCCACTAAAACAAAGTAAAATGTTGTTACCTTCAGCACACAAATAAAATTAAAGGGGGCTGAAGTTAAGCACCTACTAGTAGGAATCACAAGTTTAAGCCCTCATATGACCATACCATATGACCAAGGGCTAAAGATATGAAAAAAATGACCTGTATGTAAACGGCCAAGTTTATAGTCGATCTTAGGGTTTTCACACCTTCCGGATCCAACAGAAACCTCTATTTTCCATAAAAATGCACGCAGCAATAAAAAAAAATCCCAAATATATGAATACACAAATAATTTATTTACAAAATAAAACTTACAGATAGATGCTAACAACAATCTCCAACTCTGATACCATGAAAGGAACGATAACCAGATCGTACCAAGCTAAGAACATAGATGCTAATCAAACACCACGATCTATAAGATGAAAGTAATTCGTCTAGAATAACTTTACATAAAACCTTTGCAAACAAATGAGAAACAATATCATATATTATTATGGAACTCAATGTAATACATTGAGAATGGGCCTTACTTAAATAGGCAAGGAATAACAATCTAAGAACCAGTCAAGGTCGTAGATCAAGCCATAAATCAAGGAAATAACTAGTCATCAAAGAACTAGTCAAGACCATAGATTTAGGAGAGAACTAGACATCAAGGATCTAGTCAATACCATAGATCAAGGAAAGAACTATACCTAACAACTAGATAATATCTCCTAATATCTAAATAAGATAAAAGAAATATCCACACACATAAGTGGGTGAGGATAAATACAATAAAGGTAAATAAAGTACCTAGGTGAATATGAGCTAAGGTAAATACCTACTCTAACACATATTTCAGAAAAAGATATCAAGGGTTTTAGCACAAATTCTAGAACTCAAGAATGTTGATTACAATTTCGATTACAAATTCTACTCCTTTAACCCGTAGGCTGTTCCTCTATTTATAGTGTATAGAGGGCAATTACAAATAGGAATTTTTTTCAATGAATTGCCACATGTGAAAGCTATGAAAAAGGGAAGCAGTTGGAAATCTTCCTCCTGGAATTCCTCTTTACATGACATGAATGATTTATAACTGAAAATAGAACCTTTTATTTTGCATGTCTACCACCTATTTCCAAGTAATTGACTTCTTCTAGTAACTTGAAGTAACGGATATTATAGCCAATTACCTAAGTTTTACAATTTTAATTGATTGCTCAATTTTTTTGTCAGAGAAAATAAGAGAAATAAGAAGAAAGAGGAGAAGAAATTAGAAGAAAGTTGCAACACTCTCAATTTTGTTCTTCTTCCATACTCTTCATGCTGATCCAACCTGTATTGCACTTCTACTTCATTCACTTTAGAAATGAATGATCTGAATGATATCTTTACCTTGAATCTAAGATGCCCTTTTCTCCCATATGTTGTTGAATCATTTCCTTTGATTCTCACCAATCTAGATCTTGAAGAAGATGACTGTGATTTTTCTTGTAGGTGTTGCTTCTGACCTATCTTACCTCTTATCCTTGAAGATTTTGCAGTTCTTCTTCAATACGTGCACTAGTAAAATTCTTGCCATAAAAAATTTAGACAAAATCATCATCTTTTATTTTTATTTGCATATGAGAAATTTTAAATTCTAGAAATCACTCCAGGTGAAGGAAAATACAAGTAAATTCAATGAAGGCTTCAACTAGAAGATTGAGAGCACATGCATAAGATCCTAGAAGGAATTTTCCATGGAATGACCTCCACTTGGTTTTCATTATAAACAAGAGGATGAATTTTTTTGGAAGCCTTTACAATTAAGAGAGATAGATCTATTTCCTCCTCTGATTCTGAAGATATATTCAATTTATTAGACATTGACTTCATTTTCTTTTCACCAATATGAGCACCAGTGAAGTATTCCTAAAATAATTCAAACAAGTATGTAATCCATAACATGAATATTTAATTTCTCCATAGAGATCTGATTATAAAGTCTGCCGCCCTCTATTTTTAGACTTTACTTGCATGCCAAACAAGTTTAAAATATTATTTTATTCACCTATGCACTCACACCAACATGTAGATATCAAGAATAATAAAAGGAATCCTTTCCAACCCTAGGCACCAAATTGGATGCTTCCTAGCAATTGAAAAATAAAGTCAACTTTTTGGCATTTAGCTATGCGAGAATTGGTCCCACTTTTTTTTAGAAGTCATGTTAAAAATAAGAAGGAAAGGAAGTGTGAGTTCTTACCCTTCCAAGAAGCCCCAAAATTCCCATCTTTCACTTAAGTGATTTAACTTTAATGATGGGAAAAAATAACCTTCCAGGAAGGCTCCAAATTCCCACCTTCCTTCCACCACCAAAATTCCCATTGGAACTTAAGTGATTTAACTTTAATGATGGGAAAAATAACCTTCCATGAAGGATCCAAATTCCCACCTTCCTTCCACCACCAAAATTCCATTGGCACTTAAAATCCCTCCTAAAAAATGTGACTTGCATGGAAGAAAGCTTCTTCCCAAAAAGTGTGACTTGGATTAAGAAATTTCTCTTTCCAAAAAGTGTGACTTGCATGATTTCTGATTTTAAATTTAAGAACAAATTTATTTCTATTTTTAGATTTTTAGTGAAGAAAAGTATAGAATATTTTTTTCCATTTTTGGAAAGGGTCTCGAGAAGTTGTTGCAGCAAAAAAACTTGTAAGTGTCATAACTTTCATTCCGTGGCCCCGTTTTAGCTATCATTTTCTCTAAAAGTGCATATTTTCTCAAGATCTATGCATTTATGGAAATATTTTCTTTATTTTAAAAAAATCCATTTTTGCACCTTTTTGGACCAAGCAATTTCTTACAATCTCCTGAAAGAATCATGAGCTCTGATCACCTTTAGAAAAATTAGCATTTAAAAATACTCAATAAATTTTCAAAACCCTAGGCTTGGGGAAAGGGTTGATAGGAAGAATGAATAGGATATGGGAATTGACAGAGAAAACAAACCAAAACACAAACAAAAAGAAATAAAACAAAACAAAAGAAGCTGCGGGCAATTGCTCAAAATATTTCTCCTATTAGCTTATCTGTAAAAATTTTTCCCCCCGAGTGAATGTTCTGTGGTAATAATGATGGGGTGAAGTGATTTATATAACCTAAATCCTCAATTTTAGCTCAATCTATTTTTAAAAGAACTTTATTTATTTAATAAATAAATAAATAAATAAAACACTTGTAGACAAATCCTAGTGAAGGAATTGAGTGAGCTTTGGCTTTGTGGGTGTTTGGGGAATTTGGATTTTATGAATCTCTAGGGATACTTATAGAAATGCAAGTGATTTCAAGAAAAACAAACACAAACGACCCGTTACATTGAAAATAATGATTTTAAAAAAATGGGTGGTCCCAGATTTCAGGGTGAAATCTAGGGACACTAGAAACACTTCACAAGGTATGCATTGCCTAAGATGAACCCTTTTATTACTCATGGAGAACCCTTCTCATAAAATTATGGTGACCCTCATGTTGATGAATTGAATTGGAATGAATCTATTGATCCTCTTTAACCTCTTTTCTATTCCTTACAAAGTTCCCGACTTTCACCCGCTTCACCTCGATATGCCCCTGTCTTACTCCTTGACACAATTATGATCAAAATAATGCTTTAGGATACATGCGGAGAGTTTATTTAATCTATAACATCATATTATAATCCTATGAAGATTCCAAAAATCATTAAGATGAGTGAAAATAGAGCCCACGGTAACTTTGTGCATTGAAAAAGCGAAAATTTCTATTTTTGGTAGGTGGGACTAGGAGTTGCTATTTTGGGAAATTTTTCTTTTTTTCTCAAATTTAAGCTTATGGATATCTTAGAACACTCATTTAACCTCTATTGATGATGATCTATAATTTTTATTTAGTTTCTTTGTTAAAACCTTGTATTTTGTGAAAATTACCCATTTTACCTTGTTTGTTGTTTTGTATTGTTTCTAGATGTCTTTGAGTAACTAGAGCTTACAATTTTGAGAGGTTTACTATTTTTAGCATATGAATGTATAGAGAATATGATATTTTTAGTAACTCTACTGAAGCTGGTGTTGGTTTGTAACAAAAACACCATTTTTGGATTTGTCTTTGTATTGGGATCACGTGTTCCAATTTTCATTGTGTTGTGTCTACTAGAACTCTTGCAAATCAAAAGGAAAATTTTAGGATGGAGGATTTTAGGTTTATTGTTGTGTGATGGAATCCATTAATGGAGGTTTGAATCTTAAGTGGTAACAAGGAATCCTGGAAGGAGAGAAATTAGTTAAAACATTGGTGCAATCAATTTTTAGGATGAGGAGTCATGGGAAAAGCTCCATTTTTAAAGTCATGGATGATCGGAACGTGTTGAGAAGAACAAATGTTGTGTTAAAATTTCATTTGAATATTTTACAGGTGAAAAAATGGATGATGGGTTAAAATTTCCAAATAGTTAACTTAAAAATGAGTTTTACTTTATTTCCATGACCTCCTGCTAACTCTAGCTTGACCATGGGTGAAAGAAACCTGAGTATGGATGAAACTAGGGTTTGATTGCATGAGACTGGGGTGAAGTTTTGTGTTCCCTATTTCCCATTGGATATAAGGACACAAAAAATGTTCTTTGGGAAAGATTGTGACACTTTTCACCATCATGTGTGAGGAGAGGGAGATGGAGAAATCTTTCTTGAGCACCTGGGAAATGAGTTTTGGTTGCATGAGGAACCTCAAAATGGGGTGAATTTTTGGTCCCCTCTTTCCCCTTGGGAAATGGATAAGAGGGAAGATAAAATTTGATCTAAATAGGATTATGACACTTGTTGATCAGTCGAATTTGGCACCTAGTGAAGGTAATACAAAAGTTAGCACGAGAGAGCAGAGCACATTCAGAGGTGTGAAAGCATCGGAGAGGATCACGTGTAGAGTAGAGACAGATTTGGGACTTAGCCATTTTCATGATGAGGATCTATTTTGGAAATAGCATGTGGAGAAATCAAATCGATTGGAGAGTTGCACGTCATCCATTGGATATTTTTGGATGAGAGGCTACAAAGTGCTTTGCGTGGATGCATGCTAAAGATAAAATGGTGAACTAATAGTTGAATAAGGGAGATATATTGTTAACACTCTTGCATGTAAGCCTATTTTTGTAACTGCGTGTGGCTAATAATAGCATGCGACCTATTTTGGGATTAGATAAGTGGTGAAGGGAAATTCCCCACCCTTATAAATATGTATTGAAATGTGTAATAGAGAGAGCATAGATATAGGTGTGAGAACTAGGTTATAGTGAGATTATGTTGCCAAATCTGTTACGTGCATGAGTGTATACTACTATGATTGTAAGGAAGCTTCTGTGTATTTATTGCAATTAATATAATGGAGATTATGGACTGAAACAAGGTGTTATCATGGTTATATTTTAGTATTGCATGCTTGATTCCATTATGGTTATTTGTTAAGTCTGTTATGTTCTAGATCTAGATCTGAATATGCATTGTAGGAAGATATATTAGCCATAGATCTGAATGATTAAAGTCTTCATCATGTTAAACATCTTGTAATAACAACCCTAAAGAGGGGCCTAGTACCTTTGCATGCTTCGGGTGAGCGCTCAGTCTAGGCTGAGTGATGTGCTAAGCGCGCCTGGGCTTGTATTGTTGAATTCTAGGCTGCATCATTGGTTCCATTGTCGGGACCTCTTTTTCAGTTATTTTCAGGATGGTTCATGATGAAGACATACCGGTTGACCTTAGCAAGTGTTGAGGAGTGGATACATGATCTAGAAGAAGAATACGCATGATGGTTCAACACTAGATCTGAGTTTAACACATGTAGGTGGGTGGAACAAAACCTATATGATAGTTTATATGAGAGATTCTTCACTATATTTCTAGTAGAATTATATGAGTGGCTGATTGCTTATGCATCTAAGTGGAATTGGAGGTATGCACACTTATCTAGATGCAATAATAATTTTAGGTCCTTTCGATGCTAATCTAATTTGGACTTGAGTTATGGATATGTGGTTCCATGGTGTTTTAAACAATTATATCTTGGAGTACTCAATTTTGACTTACTTGTGTCCAGAGGTAGCTGAATTCCAATTTTTACGATATCTAAGGGGAACTTACCTACAAGGCATTCCAATGGTGATCAAGATCCTGATGGTAAATTTGGATTTGGAGAGTAAACCGATGGCTAACTAAACCCCACCACACATGAGGTAGGAGAAGGTTGGGTGAAGGATGGCAGACCTAGCGGAAGAAAGGAAGAGAGAGGAAAGGAGGCTGAAGTATAATGAGGTGTGTGAGAGGGAGGTAGAGAAGTAGCATGGAATTGCAGAGTGGATGGCATTGAGGAGAGAGATAGCCCATGAAGGATTTGGAGCTCACGCAGGAGACGTGGAGCTAGAGCATCAGGAACACACCCATCTGGGAAAGCATGATAGGGATCCCTCCTTGGCCTCATGCAAAAGTGTGCCAACAGAGATGACTGAACCATAGCGGGCATCCGAATCACACAGTAACCTTTCCCTTGCACTTGGCTTTCCAGCATCTAGTACAATAAATAGTCAACAAGGTAATTCAAGCAGTGGGAACAAGTAGGAGCGAGTCTTATGAAAGGCATAGTGATGGTAGCACAAACAGATTCGTTGTTATATGGGAGTACTTTTTGGGTGTATCATCAGCGCAAAATACAGGCATGCCGATTTTGGACTAACTTCTAGGAGTGGTAACGCTTCGCAGACTATCGGGGTATAATTTAGTTCTACTATTGGGACATAGGGAAGAACAACTCTGGTTTGACCTAGCCACAAGATCAGGATCAGGAGGCTTAGGTAGCTCTAGCTCTAGTGGATCTAGTGGATCTAGAGGCGGGGAAACATAAGAGGTTCTAGATCAAGTGGGCAAGGTCCACACCAACTCTAGAATATTTACATGGAGATGTCTCTTCATCTTCCAGTATAGGGGCATAGAAGATGCGTTGCTGAACATGTGCATATGTGTGAAATATTGTGGCACACAAAAGGAATCACGGCTTCTAAGCGTAGGGAAAGCCAATTTTCTACTATGTTACAAGGGTACACACACAGCTGGTACAAAAATTTTGACCTTGATCAAACTTGCGTAGACTATATAGCTTTAAAAGATGCATTCCTTAAAGAGTTTCACATCCCTGAGTTTGAGCAGAAGAGTATAAGTGCATGCAAGGATATTAAGCAAGGAACTATTGAGAGTGTTAGAGAGTATGATTCCCATTTTAAAACAATGTTATCTAAGATTTATTACGACATACATGTAAGCTAACATGCGCAATGGTTCATTGAGGGTCGATTACCCCTTTTAGGAGGGAATTATCACATAAGACATACATTGATTCATGTGAAGAACTTGAAGAAGCCTTACGTGATGATGCATTTGGAAGCATAGATACTGGGGTGAGCCTATTTTTAGAAGCACAAATCATAGCTATGGAAAATCAGTTGGAGAAACTATTAGAAAATTTAGCACATGATACACACAGAGATTTGGTGCACATATTGTGAAGTACAAGGTTACACAAAGGATGGTTTTCCTTGTACATCAGCATTCATTGTTGTTGGATTGTGAGATATACCATTTAAACCATGATGCTAGCTACTGCCCATTATTACAATGCATGATAAGGAAGAACATTCAAGCTACTATAAAATCTACAGGTCCACGACTCATGACATGGAAGACTACCGGCTGATTGGTTAGATCCATGATGCTATAGATATTAGTGTATGACATAAATGTGTTTCAGATAACTCTAAGGGAAAGAACAAGCATCAGGACCGAGATCACAATTAGGTGTGCTATGATTGGAATGAAGGGCATTTTGAAGGCAATCGTGGCAAAGGTCGAGGATACCATGGTGGATTTTGAGGATGAGGCCGTGGTAGTGGAAGAAGTGATTTTCCTCATGGAACATGTTATACATGCGGATCACGACCACTACGAGGCATGAATGTCCTCGAGAATATTACGTGTTCTTTTTGTGGAGAGAACCATAGCTATGAGGAGTTCCCAAATTTGTATGGGCATCTTAAATAAGAAAAAAAAGGTGCAGGGATGGTTAGGATAGAACACGTTGTTGAAAATCAGTGGATTCCTAAGTTGAAAGCGAGTCCGAGGCGTTACAAGTAAATATCATGACCACGTTGATGCGGCACATGCCAGAGAAGCATTGCAGTAGAAGCCTACCATCACTAAGGAGGAGGTTCTATATGCACGGTACCCAGATCCTGCCTATCAAGAAGGAGGTTTATCAGGAAACCATGGAAGTTATTAGGAATCTTAGGGTGAGATACAGTACTTAAAAGAGAAATCACGGAAGATGGAGCAAAAGAAAGTATCAAAGATGGTCCAAACTGATATAGATGACTTAAGGGAAGTGTGTAAAATGTTACGCTAGGAAAATATCATTCCATTGTTAGGGAATTGGTTAAAGGGAAACACTCCACACACAAGTATTGAGACTGGACGACAGATCTTGCATGCAAATCTTCCCCTCATAGCCTATATTATGACAAGGAAATCACTCTGAATGTTGTTGTGGATGGGTGGCTATTGAGTAATATATTGATTGATACAGTGTGGAAGTCAATGTTCTTACCTTATATGCATGGGTAAAAATGGGAAGACCCCCATTGAATCCATCCTCTAATGTATTGTTCATGGCTAATTAGACTAAAGCACTCCCATCAGAGTTTTGAAAGATGCATCCATTACTAAACAAGGAGCCAAGTTCACTAAAGACTTTGAATTTTTAGCATTGGTAGAGTTAGACATCTTCCCGGCTCTATTGGGATGTCCTGGTGCTTTATGCTAATAATGTTGATCTTTGGTTCAACAAAGGATATATTAGTTTTGAAAACAAGGAGGAGAGAGTTATTATCCCTTTAACAGATGGAAAATTTGTGCCCTATGTTGAGCCCTTAAGTGAAGAATATCTGAATAGGATTTATGTACGTGTCATCGAGATCTAGAGATAATTGAGCCAACTAAAGAAGGAATAATTAAGTGGGAGGATGCACAGTCTATTAGCGATACTACAAGTGTTTCTTGTGATAATTGGGCTCATAGAACTTATGAGTTGGTAGGGCACGAAGTAAAGAACATATTTCCTAAAGGAAAAAAACCATGTTATGTCGAGGAGGATAGGTACCTTGTTACCTTTGGAGAAGGAGATCCTATGGTATTTTTGAGTGCCATGGAGGAATAATGGATAGACCCATTGGAGAGAATAAATATGCTAGCATATACACTACGTGGGACAATAGCATGTTGGTGGGTGGCCCACAAGGATAATATTGTAGGATGGAATGAAATTAGGATTTCTTTTTCTACTAGGTTATTCAGGAGCAATGTACCTACTCAAATCTACACTTATCATGGTAATCAACCTATTCAGAACCACGTTCAGAAGTGTGAGAGACTTTAGACAGAAGGGCAGGAAGCTTTACCACCTTCACTATGGGTGCACAAGTTTTATTCCACTTTACAAGGATGCATGCGTGCTTGGTATGTATATGCAGAACTCCATAGAGAGACCAGAAATTGGCAAGATTTAATTGTAGGAATGGCCCAGACATTTGACTTCTTCTCTACAAATCTTTGGTGGAAGAAGCATTGAAAGTCATAAAGCACTTAACTATGGGAGATAGTGCCAAGGCTGAAGAAATCCTTCAAGAGTTATTGGATGAAGGAGACTCAAGAGCACATCTTGTTGAAGAAATAGAGGTGGATGCAACATTACTACAATGTGCTTGCCTTGAGAAAGAAAAAGGAAAAATGGTCTACTTAGTGGATGATGAAGAAGTAGAAAATCTGGATGTAAATCATTCAACAAGTAGGTGTGAGGTATTGGACAATGTAGATATGACCACGTGCACCTATCATGAACCTATGAAGACAAATAAGGTGAATATTGGATTAAAGGCTGAGCCTAAGGAATCCGTAATTGGGGACTATTGGTTAGACTTTGAAGTGGAAAAAATCATAGAGTTACTAAGGGATTACCAGGACTTATTCCCTAGGGGGTACCATGAACTTAAAGGTGTGCATGAATCGTTAGGGGAGATGAAGATAAAAATTAAAGAGGGTGTGCACCAGTTAGAAAGAGACCCTACAAGATGAACCCCAACTTGCGTGAAAAGGTCAAAGAATAGATTGAAAAATGTTGAAGTCCTGGAATTATCAAGCCCCTTGATGAGTCAGAATGGGTTAGTCTAATGGTGATCAGTATTAAGAAGGATGGATGGATTAGGATTTGCGTGGAATACAGGGAGCTAAATGTTACATGTGTGATTGATCCCTTTCCTACACCATTCACTGAGGAAATACTAGAAGGCATTACAGGGCACAAAATCTATTCGTTTATGGATGGGTTCTTTAGGTATCATTAGGTTTGGATTGCCTAGGAGGATCAGGAAAAGACTACGTTTACTACTAAATGGGGTAGCTTTTCCTATACTGTAATGCCTTTTGGTCTGAAAAATGTGCCTATTGTATTTTTACACATAGTTGTTCAAGCATTCAAGGAATTTATTCATAACTTCTTATAGGTCTATTTAGATGATTAGATGGTGTATGGATTAGTTAAGGATCATTGTGACAATATGCACTTAATGTTTGAAAGATGTAGACAGTTGAGTATCTCATTGAACATCAAGAAGTGCATATTTGCTACACCATTTGGGATATTGCTAGGATACATAATCTGTAAGGAAGGTTTGTTGGTTGATCCAGCCAAGGTTGCAGTCATTATAGGCCTAAGGGAGCCTACCTAGTTAGAAGCGAGGTACGTAGATTTTGGATCATACAGGAAGTTTATCAAAGGATATGCCAAAAATTGTTGCACCATTGGAAGATTTACTGAAAGAGAAAGGTATGTTCTATTGGGAGAAGCTGCAGCGGCGCACATTCAAGAAATTAAAGTAAAAACTTACTACCGCACCTATTCTGTGTTTTCCTTCATGGGATCAACCCTTTCATGTACATGTTGATGCCTCTGGCATGGCCATTGGTGTGGTGTTGGCTCAACCTGGAGAAGGTATTATAGATCATCCTATCTATTTTGCTAGTAGAAAGATGACTCCTACAAAACAGAATTACACAACTATAGAGCACGAAGCTTTGTCAATGATCTATGCATTACATAAATTCCACCAGTACCTACTAGCTACACCATTCATCTTTTATACAGATCACATGACATTGAAGTATTTGGTAAACAAGCCTATTCTACAAGGGCACATATGTCGATGGGTGATCTTATTTCAAGAATTTTATTTCATAGTTGTGGTAAAACCAGGGAAAAGTAATTCTAGACCAGACCATCTATCAAGAATACAGTCAGGAGAAGAAGCATAGGCAATTAAGGATACCATGCCAGATGCATAGTTATACATGTTACAACGAGTGCCATCAGAACTAGAAGACATTGATGTCTTTCTACAAATAGGGATGGCACCAGAAGGAATGAAATCCTTAGAGAAGAAACAACTTGCTATATGTGCAACCCCTATATGTTAATTAGTGGTGACCTATACAAATTAGGCCGAGATGAAGTATTGCACCATTGTTTATTAGAACATGAGCATACCGGTCTTATGGAAGAAGCTCATGGTGGTATTGTAGGTGGCCTGTGTGTTAGTGATGCCTTGTGCACAAAATTCTACTTCTACGGATTATGGTGGGAGACCCTGTACAAATATTGTAAGGAATTTTGTAAGGCTTGTGATCATTGTCAATGCCTTGGGAAACCCGGTCAATAAGATGAAATACCTCTAAGACCCATTACTAGTGCAGAACCATTTGAGAAATGGGCTATAGATTTTTTGGGTCCTATTTCACCAGTTGCACATAGAACTGGATCGCATTATATCATAACTTGCACAGATTATTTGACAAAGTGGGCAGAAGCAACACCTATAAAGGATTGTACAATGGCCACAACAATAGCCAGTTTCTTTGGGAAAATATTATTACAAGGTATGGATGTCCTTTAAGTTTGACCAATGATAGGGGCACACATTTTCTTAATGAGACAATTAGAATTCTATTGGATGAATTCATGATTGCACACCATAAGACTATACCCTATCATCCTTGGGAAAATGGGAGGCTGCTTGAGGATGTCAACAAGATTTTGAGCCAAACATTGACAAAAATATGTGATTTTGGAAGAAAATATTGGGATGATAAGGTATCTACAATACTTTGGGCATATCGGACAACATATAAAAGGTTAAACAAATCCACACCATTTCAGTTAGTGTTTGCAGAAGTAGTTCTTCCTATGGAATTGATGTTACCTTCTTTACGTATTATGCACACTGGAGGTCTTGCTGATGAGAAAGCATTAGAAGAACACATTATACTGATTAATCAAATTGGATGAATGATGAGCCATAGCACGTTGGAGTCAAAAACAAGAAAAGGCCAGGCAGAAAGCATGGCATGATAGGCACATCCAGGGTAAAATGCTTGAGATAGGAAAAATGGTGCTCCTTTATGATTCTAAGTTTTTACGCCATCCATGAAAACTCAAAGTACATTGGTTGGGGTCGTATGTTATCACTCACATACTCGAATTAGGCACTTTTTAGTTAGAGGCCCTTGATGGAATACGATTACCCAGTTACTTCAATGGGAGTAGGCTGAAGCCCTACTATAAATAAGTCTTCTTGGTGTTTGTAATAAGGCAAAGTGTTGCCATTTAGATTAGGTTTTTAATTTTGCATTCCCTTAATGTGTTTACTTCTTTTTGCTATGCTTTTCAATTTAGTTGGTGTGTTTTTGTAATAAGCGTGTTTACGTGCCAGAAGCTAATTACTATTTGAATAATTTTTATGCACAGAGGACTGCACATACCCTTAGTGTGGGGTAGGTTGTTGATATCTAGGTACACGATTGATGGAAATAAGTCCACATGAAAGGAACTATCTACGGGTTCTATTCAAGGTTGGAAAATTTTAAAAAAAAAAGGATATTTCTTCTGGACACAAGGACCATAAATAGAGAGGAATGAAGAAACAAGTATAACGTGAGGTAAGTAGGGGCTGGGAAGACTACCAATGGAAGGCACTGATGAGGTACTTAGGCACATGGAAGTGCATTGAAGAGAAGTCCACAGGAGACAAAAGGTAGGAGGGAGCACTAGAAGGTTATATCTTGGGTGCAAAGATGTACCGCATGGAAATAATGAAAATGGTCAATTAATGAGAGGATTATTGGTAGGTGGAGGAGCAATAAATGTAATAAATTTTTGAAATTATATATAAGGATGGGATGCGAGTTCATTTTTACCATTGTAATTGAGATAATTTGAAAAGGGTTAAGTGTGAATGAGCTGAGAAATCATGTTGAGGTGCGTAGAGTGTTAAACTAGATGTGGAGAGAAGGTTGTGCCTTTGGAGAAGCTTGTGTTACTATAGGTGAAGGGTTGAGAAAAGTAGATGCATTAAAAATGAGCTAAGGCATGTGATTTCTATTAGGGTACACATATTTAAGCTATGGTTTTGACTTGTTTGACTACGAGGGAAGAAAAGAGATATTTTTCAAATGGCACCAAAGAAAGCACCCGCAACAAGAGATAAAGGGAAGAAGAAGGTTGAAGTGGAAGAAGAGATTTCTCCTGAGAGTAATTTTTCATAAATGCAGTATTTGAAGGGCGTGATTGTGGGACAAGAATGGGATTCCCATATCCGCAAATGTATAATAAATTATTACAGCCATTGAACATTAGATAATAAGAATGAGCTCGATGCATTGCTGAGAACAAAAAATGAACAAGTGCACGGCAGAGGATATGCTAATATACGATGATACTAGTGAGAAGTTGCTGAAGCATAATGGAGTCTACCAGATGTATGAGCTGCCATATTTTTTAAAGTATGAACCATTGTATCGATGGCTTATGAGAAGAGTCCATGAGGACTTCTTCTACTTCACCAAATGGAGGGTAAGAATCACAGCTGCTTTGATTTCAACAATGACAGGACTAAGGGCCTTAGGGTTGGATCTAGATAGTGATTTAATTGATAAAGCCATAATCTTGGAGATGAGGAAGGAGATGGGGTATACCAAGGGTCTGCATGGCATGGACATTGATAAGTTGAAGAAGTACCCAGTAGTGCAGGCAGTTGTACATCTTGTGACAAAGTTGAATGACCAAGGAAGGTGGTTGCAAGTAAACACAATGTGGTTACACATCACCAAGAAGATGTCTCAAGGAGTGGTCTACAACATTACAGATCACATAGAAAATAAAATCATCAAAGAAGCGCAGACAAGTGATAGAATAAGTTTTGGTGTTGTGTTATTGTCCTTAGTATTCATGGAGATTGGGGTGCTGATGGGCCAAAGGAGAAGATTTGGGAGTACCCCATGGAACACAAGTCACATGCGGAAAGGTTTGGCAAGTACTTGTGTGATGGATCAATGAGTGGACCATTCAAGAAGAGGGTGGAGATGTGGTACGATAGAATCCATGCGAATTTGAGGAAGAGTGGCACATACCCAAGGATTTCCTTTGTGGTGGGTAAGGTAGTTCAGTTTGCCGTATACCAACATTTTTGCATTGTGTGATTTACGATGAAGGATGGGGCTTGGAGCCCATGGTGCAAATTTTCGTATTCCTTCACAACAAGGTATTTCAAGCAATAGTTCACTAGTTCTTAGATGCATGCCGCCTAACCTTCAATGCAAACAAGGTAGATTGTAACTACCACACTCTAAGGAAAAAGTATGTATATCCAGGGCACAATGCATACATTGAAAGACTTATTTCAGATATTATAAACATGAAACCTGTAAGCTTGGTAGTTGGGGACACTGGAGCAATGCTTGTGTACTGTAACTCAAACCCAAGCTGGAGAATACTAAGTATGTGGAGAATGATTTCGTGCTCCCAGGGCCACCAAAGGGTAAGCATATAATGGAAAATGTTCCAACACCCAAGCCCACAAAAACAATTCAAGTTGATGATGAAGAAGAAGAGCATGAGGATAGTGGTGGTTTGGAACACAGAGGTAGAAGACAACCTCCAAATAAGGATGAAGCTGAGTGCACAACTACTCCACCTCAGCCATAAGAGGGAGATGATGAGGACTTGGATGCAGTCCAAGGAGAGTGCTGATTCAAGAGAGTATTCAGGAGAACAAGGACCCAAGGTGCTACTCCACAAATAGTGTGCGAGATCACCTCAAATCTCTCCACAGAAGGAGACAACTGAGAAAAGGAGAAGGAAATTAAAATTGAATGAGGAAGTGGAAGATTCGGAGGAAAGTGCACCCTAATTATCCTACACCTCTAGAGAACGTGGAAGAATAAAAAGATGAAGAAATGAAGGATGGAGAAGGGGAAGAAAAAAAAGGAAGAGACAACAATAGAGCTGCTTTCGGGACATAGCGGCATAAGTTCCCAATCTAGAAGCCCAAGTTCCTAAGCAACCTAGATCAATAAGAACACGTGGGGAGTAAATTCCACCAGCCATGGGCTACATGGAGGACACATGTAAAATTTTTGGCACCCATTTCTAGAGGACAATGACATAAAAGGAGTTATACGGATGGGAGTTAATGGATGAAGATATGGTGACAGTGCACAAGGAAGCAATTCTCATGGTTGATGCACATGCACATGGATGAACTAGACTTTGATTTGTGTGAGGAGTTATGCATGTCGAGGAGGTTTAAAAATACACCTCAAGCCAGACACATAACAATAAATACCACTATTATGTCCGATGAGAAAATAAGCAATGCTTTGGTGAAGATCTAGATAGAGGTCACACTACGGAATATGGACAAAGCTGTAATAATTAGGGCACTAAGGGAGGAGATCAAGAATAAGGATGAGGAGATAGTGTGCCTAAAATAGAAAAAGACTTGGCATAGAAGAAGAACGCTATGTTTATCAGCATGGCAAAGGAAATTGGTGACAATGTCATGAAGGCTAGGCCACACTTAGAGCCAAAGGTACCCAAGACGTTTCCTTCGGCAATACATTATGTAAGTACATTGGTGGACTTAGTGCTTGAAGATGAACCTTTGTGCATGCCAGGAACCAAAGGATCCAACATAGGAAGTAGAGTGAGAAAAGGCTTTGGTGATGCGAAAGATTACATCATATGAAGGATTGCTTCAGAGCTTGCAGGAGGAACTCAAGAAGGTGGATCAAGCACTGAATATTTGTACAACGTCAGAGGACATGTTATAAGGACCAGGACTATTTTGGAAGACAATGAGGTCTTGAAGGCCATGAAGGATGAGACATTGGGCCATGTAGAATGGTTAGCACTTGTTAAGAAGAAGCGCGAGGCCCTTACAGCAGCTCAGGAACCTCACAGGGAAAGGCTGGATGAGCTTGGAAAACTCATCACTCAAAATATGGACTTGTTGGAAGGGAGAATGATTGGCATGTCTAGCATCATGTTGGTCTTATAGAATGAAAAAGGAGAGATTGCAAGGGATGAATTAGAGTCAATTGTAGTGGATATTCTAGAGAAAGCAGAGGTCGTGCTTAATGATTGGCAGACCTTAGAGGTAGAGATAAAAGAGGAATATCTAGAATTGATTATTCAGGTTGTAGAAGAAGATATTGTAGGTTGAATACATTCTTTCATTCATCAATTTTTTTCTATTCTTCTATTCATATTCTTTGATTTGTTTTTGGAGACAACCATTATCGAGGAAGCAATGCAACTAGTGTGGGGTAATGTTGATCAGTCAGAATTTGGCACCTAGTGAAGGAAATACATAAATTTCATGTGGGAGAGAGAGAGCGCATTCAAAGGAACGAAAGCATTGGAGATGATCACGCGTAGAGCGGAGACAGATTCGGGACTTAGCCATTTTCATGATGAGGATCTATTTTTGGAAATAGCGTGTGGAGCACTCAAACCGATTAGAGACTTACGCATCATGCATTGGATATTTTGGATGATCAGATATAAAGTGCTTTGCATGGATGCAGCTAAAGATAGAATGGTGAACTGATAGTTGACTAAGGGAGATCTATTGTTAACACTCTTGCATGTAAGCCTATTTTTGTAACGACGCATGGCTAATAATAGCATGCGACCTATTTTGGGATTAGATAAGTGGTGAAGGGAAAGTCCCCACCCTTATAAATATGTATTGAATTGTGTAGCAAAGAGAGCATAGATATAGGTGTGAGAACTAGGTTATAGTGAGATTATGTTGTCAAATCTATTACGCGCATGAGCGTATACTACTGTGATTGTAAGGAAGCTTCTATGTATTTACTGTAATTAATATAATGGAGATTATGGACTGAAACAAGGTGTTATCATGGTTATATTTCAATATTGTGTGCTTAATTCCATTATGGTTATCTATTAAGTCTATTATGTTCTAGATCTAGATCTGAATATGCACTGTAGGAAGATACATTACCCATATATCTGAATGATTAAAGTCTTCATCATGCTAAACATCCTATAACAACAACCCTAAAGAGGGTCCTGGTACCTTTATGCACTTTGGGTGAGCACTCAGTCTAGGCTGAGTGATGTGCCAACATGTCTGGGCTTGTATTGTTAAATTCTAGGATGCATCAACACTTGGCATGATTTGGTGCAAGGAGAGATAAAGAGTTTAGCTACATTAACACTCCTCCAAGTTGAGGAGGGTCATGTGAGTAACCAAAGGGGAGAGCTAAGTTGGGGATAATTATTGTGTCACCTTTATCCCTTTGGAAGGGGACAAGAGGGACAATTTTTTTCCATGAAGTTAGAAGGTGACATGTTTCACTTCAAAAATGACTAAGTACAAGAAACATACCTTGCACAAGAGAGAACTTGAAGCCATAATTCGAGAGATGTAGATGGTCCTGTTTATATGATTTTTTTCTATGATTTTGACTCATATGAATAATGGGATAGGTTTAAAAATTCAATTATACTTTCATCTCCAAAACATGGATCCTTTTTCTTGGAGACATTAGTGTGTGCCTATAAAGATTGAGTTTCCTTGAGAAACAATTAGGTCTTGGAACAAAAATGATGGTTCCACCATGAAGATAATTTCTTCATATTTCTAATGCCTATTTTATTTCCTCTTAAATACACATAGAGCTCCTAAAAATTAGGTGGGGATTCTAGGTTCAAATTTTGACCACTTACTCTTTCATCGTAGACAAAAAATCATGCACTTCGATACATTTCTAGGTCCTAAAATAATACTTGTATTCATATGATTCCTAAGCAAGAAAACTAGTATTTGACAACTATCTTTGGCATATTTGCTATGTTTCTTGTCTTCTTTCTCATCTTTTACAACCTACAACCTAGTCAAGTACTTTACATTCTTATCTTTCATAACCATGGACACCAGCGCCTAGCCAAGCCACCAACGCCCTTGTCCCCTTTGGGTGACCTTGACCTATTTCCACCTTACTCACTCTTTTTGGGATTCTTTTCTCTTTTGGGTATCTTATTTTATTATGGGCCAGCCTTCTAGTTATCAATTACATAATTCAACCAAGGGAATCATATAAATACAAATCTATGTGACCAAAATAAAGTAACAAGCTCTAAGCATCTATTATCATCACCTAAGCTTGTATCTAAAGACATCTAAGAACACTAAAGGCATTCACATAACATCCAAAAAAGAGACAAATGACTACATTTTCTACATGCACTACATAGGAAGGGGAAGTACATTATTCCATCCACACATCTATTTACATTTCTACATATAGCTACAACTCGTTATCAAGTGCACTTGCACAAGGGAGTCTTAGGGCATGATTATTTCACACACTCATAAGAACTACATAGAGTTTGAGATGTAGTGCAGTGTTTAGTTGTAAGTTCACTTAGTCGGGTAACTCTTGGGGTCAGTTTGACTCCGCATATTACATCTTTATTTTTTGTATTTGATGTAGTATTATGGGTTTTGCAAGTGAATATTTGTTTTGTAGGTTACATGTACATTCGAGATTAAGGTGCGACATACAAGTGACTAAAAATGAATATCAATGACACTTGTGTGACACAAGAAAAATTAGATTCTAGCCACCTGCATAGTAAAGGGTTCCCAGTAGAAGACTTTAGCGCCCAAGTGCCTTTGACCCAGTCCAAGTGCCCTAGTCTGGCCTTATTTGACAGTTGTAAAATTTAATCTAAGCATCGAAGACACAAATCTCCTCATGTTCAAAAGTTTTCTAGTCTAGATCAATTCCAAAAAAAGTGTAAATTTTCTAAAGTCCTTTCCTCTCTCACTCTCTCTTACACTTAGGGTTTCATGTTTATTTTCTTATGGATTATGGTATAGCGCATCATAACATCTATATATCATAGTGTACATTTAGTAACTTTTCAATTAGGGTTTAACATTAATTATATATTTTTAAAATCATTTAGTGAACCCGTTCTCTCAAACCCTACCTTTTGAAAATGCATCACAATCTTTCTCCTTCTGAATTCATGGATCAATATTCTTATCCTTATTTTACCCAACTAAGGTTTTTAGCATGGTTACTACCATTTTGATTTTATGCAAGTTTGTACTCAACATCCTCCTCGCTTCATTACTCCTATGGATGATCTAACCATCAATGTAGTCACCACTCACCGCACTCATCCTCCTATAACTCAACCCATTTCTATCCCACCACCTATCACTTCTGCAGCTCCTACCACCACCTCTAAGGGTTATGACATCATAGAGAAACTTAATAATACACCAAAAAAATCTCTCTTTATGATTTATTACAGTGTACCCAATTTTCATCATACATTAGAGGTCGTCATTCACTCTATCTAGATTGAAATAAATAATTTTCCTTTGGTCTTCACACATCTTATTCAGCCTCTCAAAAATATACCACATGCTATATCATTTAGTGATGAGGATATACCACCATTTGTTGTTGACAATCCATTTGCACCTTTTCTTATCATTGCTACCATTGGTACCATTTGTATCAAGTGTGTACTCATTGAAAATGGATCTGCTATAAATCTATGTGCTCACTCCCTTCTTAGGAAAATTGGCATTACTAATAATCTAATTACTAAAAATTCTACTCTCATTCATGGCTATGATTCCACTACTTGCACATGTCTAGGTACTATCACTTTACCTATACAAGTTGGGCCTAATATTGTTCCTACAATATTCTTCATGATTGATACATCATTTCAGTTTAATCTCTTGTTGGTAGACCATGGATTCACGCAATGCACATTGTCCCTTCTATAATTCATCGATGTATTAAATTCTTACATGATGGATATGAACATACCATTTCCGTTGACCTAGATCCATTCAAGTTTTCTCGCATAGACATTTCTTTGCTATGCATTCCTCTATTATAGATTATTCATATAGAAATATTACCTATTATGTTGGAAAATCAAGTGCTCCAAAGACTTCTGCACCTATCATGGATACCATCTATTCCCACTACTTGCATTATTACACCAACCTTGTCACTCTATCACTATTCCATCTATCAAGAATTATCTCACTTGGGACTCCACTATAACCAATATCCTTGATACTAATATTCTTGACATGCCAATGATGCATGATGATTACGATGATGGGGTTGATCAAGTAGAACTTAATGATGACACATTACACGAACTTTAGTCCTTTAGTCCTTATATATAGATAAATCCTACTCAATGATACTTCATTTACTATGGCCCTAGTGAATATCAATTCAATAAAACCCATCCTTCTACTAATGATATGGTAATTTTAGGGTTTTTCCATACATTAGATGTCATATCACCTTCCTCATCTTACTCTTCCCTTACCGTATCTCTTTTCACATGCACTCTTTATATACATAACTCTTATTAGTGTTATATTCCATTGGATCCTACTTTCTTTAATACCATTTGTACACACGAGGAATTAACTTTGCTTGGATTCACACTTGATGATATTCACCCACTTTGCCTCTTTCTCCCCACCTTTATCGGGATATGAATTTTTATTGTTCCTTATGGCCTTCAAGACTTCTATTTATTGGTATTCCTTGCACATACTCCTTGTTATTCTCCAATTACACAGGAAATCTTGTATTGATTACATCGGCGGAGTTTTGAATCCTAATCATACTAATATCACATTTCCCATGCCTTTTGGCCACATTTCTATTTGTAATGATTCATTTCTTGGCTATACTCAAAATCTCACTCGATGGTATGCACATGGTTTTCCACAACCACCTTTCACTAATGAAGAATATGCTATGGGCATGTACAATTTATGTCATAATGGCTCTTTATATGATCAACCCCACACTATTGATTACCAAGTCTCTGATCCAGGTCCAATTAGCTATGATCTTGATAATGACAATATTCTAGATGATGTTACTTGATTCTTATACACATCATACACTTGGGGATAATCCTTCTTACTCTCCCCTTTCTAACATCATCAGTGTCTACCATTTCTACTCTTACACCATGTGCTTCATACTTCCTATTTCAAAGTAATATTACACAAATTGATACACTTTGTATCGTCACGGTCAAAATTTTAAGGGCCCCTCGAAAAAAAACCTTAGAAAATATTTGGTGAATCTGGGAAAATTATCTTTCGCACGAATGGCGAATATCAAGACATCATGACATCACTATTAAATGCTACCAAACGGTAGCTTTTTTATATGTTACCGGTTGGTAGCATATTTTTATGCTAGATTGACCAAAAAAATATAGTATGTTGTCGATCGGTAGCATAAAAATGTTGTCGCCCAAAGATAAATTTTTTTATGTTACTATCCGAAAACATACTATATGTTTTCGATGGGTAGCATAAAAATATGCTACCGAATGACTATATTTAGGAAATTTTTTTACCCCTAAAATACAATTGTACCAAATTTTTTTGGTAAACCGATACTAGCTTATACCCTAAATATTCACCAATTTTAAATTTCAAAACCACAATATTCACGAATTAATGAATATTCACCACTAAAATTTTCCTTGTATCGTCATACTACCCTATGACGCAATCTAGTTCCATGGTTCATACTTGATGTTGAGGGTATAAATAAGAAATGAACCTCACAACATTTTCTCTTGAGCTCTATGCTTCATGTTCTATCTTTCCAAAGCACATATGTTCAAACCTTTTCCTAATGACACTCTTTGTTCTATGGTTCGTTCTTTATTTTTGACGGGTATTTTTAAAATTAACCTCATCTCATACTCATCTACATTTGTTAGGGGCACATAGTCCCTATCACATTCATACTTGCATACCATTCCATTACATTCATCAAAACATATTACATATCTTAGTTATATTTACTCTTGCTTGCTGATACTTACATGTACACTTTAATTCCCATGTCATATGGATACTTATTATGTCAATATATTTTCTATATACACATGCATGTTCACTTAATATTTATTTGTGAATGCACACTTCCTACAGATCATTACACGTAACAATGATGTTTGGTACTGTACCTCTTACCGGTCCCACTAAGGATCCTAAGGGAATCTAATTTCTCAAACATTACAAGTGCTATTATTTCATTACTTACTACTTATACTTCCTAGCACACTACTTATTCTATTGGTAAATACACTCTTTGACATACTCTTTATCTTTCTAACATGCTAATGGGTGCTTCATGTGCAACATTTTCTTTACAAGACTATATGACACCATGATTTTTTGTTACACTTTGTTTGACATTATTTTCTATTGTATGATATTTTTAGCAGGCTATGCCCTTTTTGTTATATGCACACTATATGATTTTGGCTTCTTGAGCCCTAATTTTCTTGTGACATTGTGAGAGATGTTCCATATATGAAATCCTCTTTTGCATTATATCTTATCTTATTTCTTTCTTGATTGCACATTGTCTTCTACTTACATACTAGATTTGATTGCACTAACACATGTCACTACCCCACTTTTTTTGCATATAGCTTGGTCTCTACCATGCACATTCCCTCCCCCTATAGGGTATCCACTTAAGATCAGTTTCAGGTACTCTCCTTGTGACCACATGCTTCTATTAGCATCAAATGCACCCAAAATGAGGAGACATGCATTGGGTGAAGCACTCACCCCATACAACAACTCGAGCTATAGTTCGGATATGGAAAGTATAGGAACATAACAGCTACGATTACATAAGAATGATCTAGAATCTGATTTGGATCCTTAGTTCAACATAGAATTTGGTTCCTAGATATAAACACTAGTGCGTGGGTGCTCCTGACCTCTTATGGGCACCTATGTCCTGGGGTAGATACAACTACTTTCTCATATCAACATAGTTCATAGTTTCATAGATCAATTTTATAGTAAAGGCACAATCCTCATGAAAAAAAATGTATTCTATCTCCATTACAATAGGAATAAATTTGGAACTAATTTGGTACAACTCAGAATAAACATGGGACACACCATCTATAGTGGTGTTTATTCGGGAAGCAGTCATGGAAGGAGAGTAACACTAGACCTCTCTCCCCAACACTCTTCTTCCATGGCATGATATCTACCAAAAACTTGCACTTGGAATGAGATCACCCAAAAAAATCTCTTGGCATGATATCGCCCAAAACACTTTCTCTACAATTTTTTTAGGACATATTTCTATCCTTTTACACTCATGATCATTAGGTGCACACTTTCCTTTTACTACTTTTACACACATTTACATACTTTTATAGAGTTTTCATAATACACAACTTTGATTACTCTTTCAGTCTTCTTTTGCAGGTCCTGTCGTTAATGCGCAACAATAAGTAGCCCTACATCGGGAATAAGAATAGGTACAATACGATACTACATAATACACCTCAACCCTAGGGTCACTTCCTCTTTATTAGTTTCCACACTTCATTTTTATCACTTCACGCTTTCACTTGTGTCCTTGGCATGTTATCACCATCAAATTCTACATGGTTATCAGGTACACATCTCTTATCTACTTTATGTTATCAAGTATTCACTCAATAACATAAAGTGGGGGAAAATGTAGACAAAAATCACTCACTTGGGTATATTTCTAGGTCTTAAAAGCATACTTGTATTCATATGATTCCTAAGCAAGAAAAATAGTAATTGACAACTATGTTTGGCCTCTTTGCTTTTTTTTGCTTTCTTTCCGGTGTTTTACACCCTACAACCTAGTCAAGACTTTAATTTTTTTATCTTTCATGATCTCGAGACACCGGCACCCAACCAAGATGCTAGTGCTTAGGTTTCCTCATTCCCTTTAGCCGTTGACTGTTTCCACCCTACTTTCTCTTTTTGGGTTTCTTTTTTCTTTTGGGCATATTATTTTCTTATGGGTTGTCCTTCCATCTATTAATTACAAAATTCAACCAAGGGAATCATATAAATACAAAGATATGTGACCAAAATAAAGTACCAAGGTCTAAGCATCTATCATAATCACGTAAGCTTGCATCCAAATACATCTAAGAGCACTAAAGGAATTCATCTAACATCCATATAAGGGACAAGGTATTGCATTTTTTGCATAAACTACCTAGGAAGGGGAACTTCATTATTTCATACACACATCTATTTACATTGCTACATATAGCTATAGCCCGCTAGCAAGTGCGTTTGAACAAAGGCATCCTAGGGAATTATTATTTCACACACTCACAAGAACTATATGGAGGTTGAGATGTATTACAATGCTCGGTCGTAATTTCACTCAATCGGGTAACTATCGTGGTCATTCATACTCCCCATATTACATCTTTATTTTTGGATTTGATGTGTTACCGGGTTTGTAGGTGAATATTTGTTTTGTAGGTTATATGTACATTCAATGATCAAGGTGTGATATATAGGTGACTAATAAAAACTATCATCAAAACTTGTGTGACATAAGAAAAATTAGATTCTAAGCACCTATGTAGTCACGGGGGCTAGTAGTAGACTCTAGCACACCCTATCTAGGAGACTTAGTCTTGCATTATTCTACTATCACATAATTTAATCTAAGAATTGATTTACATAGATACCCTCCTATTTCGTAGTTTTCCAGTCTAGATAAGTTCTACAAAAAGCACAAATTAGCTAATTCTTTTGTTCTCTCTCTCTCTCTCTTGCATTTATCGTTTCATGTTTATTTGATTATTGCTTGTGTCATAGTGTACATTTAGTTTCTTTGTAGACACCTAAATTTGGTATCTATACCCCTGATCGCATGCATGCACATATTTATTTATTTCATCCCCTTTATTTAATTAAACTCCCATCCAATTCCCATTAATTAATTAAGCCACATTAATTAATTAATTAATCATTTAAATATATTACATGCCCAATTATCTCATCCATATTAGTCTTTATTCATATTAATTAATTAATTCATGTTAATTAATTAATACCCATTATCTTTCCCTAACCTACCTTCTATTTAGGATGCTTTTATCCTAAATCCATCCCCTTGTTTTTCTCCTATCTATTTTTATGCCCTAACTACCCACATATCATCATCATATCACCTATATGATTTAAAGCATCTAGCCATCTCTTAAAAACATAAAATCATGCCAAAAAAGAAAAATCCTCCCATTGGGGAAAATTTCCCGTAATCGTTGATGACCTAGCCGGTTGTCATCACCTCTATTAAGCTAAGTGATTTTTTTCTATTCTTCAATCAAATGCATACAAATCCAAGCCTTCATGCAACCTTAGCATCCTTCCTCGTGCCAAATAATTATTGATACATTTACAAACCTTATGAACATCCCTTCGGCATGCTTACATCACTCACAATCATCCTTTGTTTTATTTCTCATCATTATTATCAGAATTTTTGTATATCTATCATATTATTGCATATTCTTTATTCCTAACCTTTTTCAGCACAGAGAAGCTTCTACAACATCCAAGGAACACTCACCAACCTTCTCCTACAGCTCGTTTGATGGTAGTTTTCCATATCCATCCTTTTATCCTCAGCTTTTTACTTCTTTGGTACAGTCACCGCTGATCCCTATTGGTCTCAGTCGACCGAGGCTCTATTTATACACGAATCTATCCAAACTATCCTTTTCTTCCCTTTTCCTACTTCTCTATATTTGGTTCTCTTCTATAAATTCTCTTACAACACCTACAAACCTTTATAAGCTTCCAAGTTGCATTCGGACCTTACAGTCTCGCATATTTGATCTATGATTCAAATCCATCCCCTGTGTCACTTTGTTGACCGCTCGCACATAGTCCGGGTCACCGTCAACCCACACTAGGTAACCTTTACTTTATAGTTATTTCAATTGAATCATCTTTAAATCATTTTTAATCATTTTCCGATTCAAATCATGTTGTTGTTTTTGCATGTTATCTATTGTACTTGTTTTATTTCATTCTTTTTAAACAATGGGGTTGCCATCCGCAAAAGGAAGTCAAAATATTCTTAGAGCCGACATTATCTGGGTAGCCCCCACATATATCTATCTAATCAATATTGTTTTAAGTATTACCTGTAGGTTTCATCTGATTTGCAGCAGTGGAATCCATCATTATCTTGCGCCTGTATCACATCGCATCCGAGGTAACATAAACCCTCCAACATTTTTGAGTTTTCTAGTTTCTTCAGTAGGTAGTTCATTAACCTCATTAAGAACGAGAAACTTGGTAAACATTCCTGGCACATCCAGTGGGACCACCCTTTTGGTGATCTCCTTCTTTTTGTCTATATTTCACTTTTCCTATTTCCACAAACATCAGTAGCATGAGGCTCTCGCTTTGTTGTTTTCTTGTGTTGGGTTTGTGGCCTGGATCACCCATCGCTCAAGAGTGCAGATAAATAGGAAAAGCGTTAACAGGTATTCCTCGCATTTTCCCTATTTTCTCCATTTTGCATCGTAATTTTATGTTCTTGTCTATGTCCTCATCTAATATCACACTTCATTTAGGGTTTAAAAATAACATTATTTATGCATCCTGCTTGATCACATAGTCTAAATAGGGGTTCAACCTTCGCATTCACATATTTTATCACACATGACATAAAAATCAAAAATCAAACCATACATCAAAACACCTCCTCTTCTAGTAGATTGATTGGGATTTGATCACCCAAAATGAAGTTTCCTTAGATATTGCCTTGCCATAACTTACCTAAAACCAAAAATAATTTTCTTTCTCCTAGGTCCTTCCTTATCCATCTACCTTTTCTTTTTCACATTCTTAATCACAACATAAAAGTAATTGTTTATTTTACTTTTCTATTTAAAACAAAATAAAAATTCTCCTCGATAAGTTCTCAACAATCCACCATGACATGATCCAAACCTTTGGTTGCTTCTAGACCTTCTTCTAGCCCTATCTATGACTACCTTCTCCGTAGACCCTCTTCTTATCGACCACGCCGAATGATAGATTCTACTCCGTTTGTGTTATCTTCTATCGTCTCTCGCTTCACCTAGCGTCACTATGCCTATCCAAAGCATATTTACCTTCCTATCTCTCCCACATAAGATCTTCCCGTCAATCCCCATCATCTTATCATGATCTTGTTTCTCCCCATCATATATCTCCCCACTCTATCCAATCTTAACCTCCTGATATCTTTAGACAACCCTTTCCTAATCTGCCACAAGCAAATTTTTCTTCGCCCTCTACACTATATCAATTCAACCCCTTTTCAATCAACACCATACATCAGACATCTTCCCCACATCTATTTTACCACCTTCATCATCTACCCCTATCTTAGATATTGTGCCTACCACCCCTTTAAGAGCTATCATGGCATCCACTATTCCCATGATCACCTTACCTACCTCCTTAACTTCCACTACCTCTCTTTCATCTACATCCATTCCTACTCTTACCACATCCACATCAGCCTTGACTACACCTACCTCTCTATCCACACCTATCATGCCTAAACCATTGACCACATCTCTTCTAAGCACACCCATCACTACCTTTATATCTGCTACACCCATAAATCCACCCATGTATACCTTGACATCCTTATCACATATTTCCTTTCCCATGCCTATATCATCCATTTCATCCCAATCTTCTACACCTACCGTCCCCACATCTACATCCCCCATCACATCTTCTTAATCTACATCTATGTCCACGATGCCTCTTGAGACAAACAAAAGGAATTCATACTTATCCCATAAAATCCCTCATTTCTACACCGATTCATCCACCTCATATATCACCTCCTTCTCACATAGACCTCATCAATCAAATCATCCAAACTCACTTTCTATTTCTATAGCCACACCTACTCCCATTATTGATTCCACATCTACATCTACCCTATCTACTTGTTTAAATTCTATCCCCAATCCATATCAATTGCACCCTTGCCTATCATACCATCCATGGAATCCATATCGGTTCCGATTTTAGTGCTCTTACCTACACCGCCGCATCGACCATCGTGACCACATCTCCATTATCCCCCTCTTCTTCCACTATTAGGAAACTATCTGTTAGTGCTCACATATTCAATATTTACCATAGGTAAATATTTTGGTTATATTGTTATCATATATTGTTGCAACAACAATATATTAGTATAGGTGTGTTGTACCCGTAATGTTATTAACATGATATTTGGTTGTATGATTTCCTATTTTGTAGGAGGGTGGTTTTATATTTCTATGTGGCTATATAATAACCATTGTATTTGGTTTGTTTACAATATAGCGAATATAGAAGAAATATTATTGTGTGAAATATAATTATCGTGTGATTTTTTCCTGTGCAAACTCTGTACCAAAATTATATTTGGTATCAAAGCAACTTTAGTCAAGGATGTTAGTTTGCAAGTATGATGGATTCTTGAGTTTTTCTCTAGGGGAAGAAAAAATATTTACTATTCGTGTTTCCTTGTAACATGGAATAAAAATATTTTAGAGTGGAGTTTTCATTAGTTTGTATTTGGGTTTCTCTTTCTGTCCATGCACAAATATTCGAACTTGAGATTAGAAATCAATATTATATTTGCATATCTGTGGTAGCTATTATCACCAGTTTTATTTCTGATCACCTGCATCTGCGGATCTTTGGTGTCTCATATAAGGAAATCAATCCAATGGCATCACCAGCACCTAAGCCATGTCAAGCTCGTTATGGCCCTTTGCATCTCCATCACCACTTTGATCCAATAGTAATCATCGCCTCAAGATGCCATAACACCATCTACAGATTTGGTCACTATTAATGTGTCACATCTCTACATACAAATATTGACACGTCTTACTGTGCATGCACAATTTGAGTGTAAAGTTGACACTTCAAAATGTTCCACCTCGATCCACATTGCATTGGATTTTTCCCGCAGTTTTAATAAAAAATCTTAGCAGGTCTGTTCTCATATGCACTCAATCTCGACAGTTCATTCAATGACCTACGTGGCTAGAATAGCAGGTCGTTCACCATCACTTTTGCAATCCTATGTGCATTTGTACATCATAAATTTCAATTGTCCAATAAATTCTCACATGCATCGAAATTTATTAAAGTATTTTCCACTTGTTGCAATGCCTACATGAGTTTTCTTGGATCAAGGCATGCATCCATCAATTTGAATCAAATATCAGATTTTTTCCTCACCTTCACTTGGCATCGGATCCCTATCAAGTCATTGAATTTGTATAATTATTTTTCAAGGATTTATCTCACAACTTCAACTCTCACACTAGCGGTTTTCCCCTCAACATTGGATGCCCATGTATATCTTAGCTAATAGATCACAACGACCTCATCAAAGATTCTATGCACCAGATTTTTCTCCAATTTTGACACGCGTCTCCACGTGCAACTGAGCAGTAGAGTGGACAGTTTGATAGGAATTCATGCATGGAAGATATCTTTTGGTCAAATAGCTTTCATGCTATTTCATTCGTTCATATTTGATACAAGGCTATTACACAAATTTGTGATGGATAGTTATAGTTGTCACAAGTAGAAGGTACGTGTCATGTCATAGCCTCCATTAATTAAAATTTCAAATCTCATAGTGAGTCAATGTTTATTGTTTTAGATCAAAGTTTATAGGTTAAAGTCAATTTGTATTAGTTTTAGAACTCTAAAATCAAGTGTAAAAATAAATTCCTTTTGATAAGATATGACTATAGTCCATAGTCATTATTAGTATAAAGTTGTCATTATATTTGAATCATCTTATGTCAAAAGTTTTATAAGGAGAGTTTTTATTAAAGTAAGTGTCTTTTTTATTTTGTAGTCATTAAAAATTGTAAAAAGTAAAAATTATTATATTTTTCCTTGCGGATGCATTTTTGATTTTACCGAATTCCGACAAAATAAAGTGTTTCACATTGCAGTAGGCAAGAAAATATTAAGCTCAATGTGAAAACCGATGTGCTTCATGTTCACATTCTGTTGAGTTAGCAGTATGTACATTGGAGGATGGAGGACAAGCAATGTCCTCTCGCTAGCCGTAAGCGATGGGGCCATAAAACGAGGTTGTGGAATTTTGTTTTAGCATGTTTTTTAGTTGCAGTGTACCTATTTTTATTAGTTTTCAATATGTTCCTATTGTAATAAAGTGAGTAGATTCCTATGTACTTTCCTGATGTGAAAATATAGTGGAAAGATGAAAGCACAAGGAAAAAACAACATCATGATACTTGAAGAGGATGAACAGGGGTTCATACCTTGGATAGGGGTCCATATTTTATGAACAGGGGTTCATATCGGATGAGCAGGGGCTCACATGGATGTTGTTGGTTAGTATTTACAAATCCATTAGAGAGCCAAGATCATGAGCGAACACGGGTGACATGCCGAGAAGAAGTGTGATTATTTTTCTCCCATGTTCGCACTAGGGGGGAATGTTAGGAAACAATCTGTTAGTGCTCACATATTAAATATTTACTATAGGTAAATATTTTGGTTATATTGTTATCATATATTGTTGCAACAACAATATATTAGTATAGGTGTGTTGTACCTGTAATGTTATTAATGAGATATTTTGTTGTATGATTTCCTATTTTGTAGGAGGGTGGTTTTATATCTCTATGGATATAAAATAGCCATTGTATTGATTTGTTTACAATATAGCGAATACATTAGAATTATTATTGTGTGAAATATAATAATCGTGTGATTTTTTCCTCATCCTCACTCCATTTTTTATTTTAATTACCTTAATTAAACTAATATCCATCTAACTAAGCCACCTCACCTTTCTACCTCATCCTAGACCTATTCCTAGCCTATTAATGAACCTAGACCAAGTCCCCACTTATCCTAACCAACTGAGACTCTTTCCAACCCTAACTATTCATGACCTATTAATCCTCTAACTAATTTCACACTCTAATTTATGCCATTCAACACTCCAAACCTAGACTAAGCCAAAGACCACGCCAAATTTGGGAGAAAAACCCTATTTTTGGCAAATTAGACCAATTATCCTTAACCGTTGGTTATCCCTTGTTCGACACTAGTTCTCTAACCATTGTCGTAGAGTTAACTTAAATAATGATTTCTAACTCTCTTTGTAGAGGTTCTTCAATTCATTCATTCACTCAAGCTTTGGCATTCTAACTCTCGAGCATTCAAGCTACCAGACGATAAACAAGAGAACATCATGTCTTCACCAATAGCCTATCTATTCCTCCACAACCTTGGATCACCCAAAAAAAGAACACATGCTCGTTACCGCGACACAAGACATAACCATGTTTCATCTCCGAATGCTCATCAACCACCACCACCTTTAGATCTACAGGTTCTCATATAAGTAACTCAATCTTATTTGTTAGCTCTAGTTTTTGATCTTAAGACTTTTATTTATTTTCTCTTATCGACTATCCTCTATCCTCAATGTCACCCTTCACTCGTCTACCATATATTCTACCAACCTAAACCATTTTTCCCATCCTAGCGCCTCTATCACCCTTGTTGAGTCTTCGTATAAATCATACCATCCTTCCCGAACCCCCTCAACTCTCTATGTAATCATAGAGAGATCCAAAACACCTACTTTTAATATTTTGACCATATTTCCCCTACTAACACCGGTCACCCAATTGGCATCGATCACTTAATTGATACCGGTCTATGTGACTAGTAATTTTTCCTAGAACAACGATCTTATAACTTTCACCAAACAACCTAGAACATAACCAAACTTCACCCAGACCTTTCCTAACACCTCAATGAACTTTTCCAATAAGAACCATACCTTTTTAGTGCTAGATTAGTTTTTACTTCAATACTTTACTTAATCTAGTATCTTAATAACATTTTGAGACACCTAAATCAAAGTGTTAGCAATAAGACCTCTATTTCTCGTATTTATTTTCATTAATTTGATAAAATAATAGTGGATTGACAGCCATCTAGGAAGTGTCACACTTCCCGAACTAGCAATCACTAGGCAGTCCACTGCCATTTTCTATTTAATATCATTTGGTGGTCTTGTTGTGTTTCTTATACAGGTCATTCCTCCTAGCCAAAGGGAAGCTCTCACATTCAATTTGATCAAATTCTACAATGCACGCAACCTTCTCCCGACTATTAACAAGTACACCTCCTCAACCTTACATATTATCTATTTTATCACATACTTTGAGGTAAAAGATTTTGGCATGCCCGGTGGGACCCATTTTGTGGGTTCTTTTCATTGTTCATTCTAGGGAATATTTGTGTGTTTCTTTCTTTTCTGAAAATTTCACATTAAATTTATCTCTGGTAAATCTTCTCTTCTTCTATTTGTCTAAAGGAAATTCATCATTTGGTGTTTAAAAAGAATTCTTCTTCCTTTCTTTTACACCTACATTTTAGTGAAAGAGCATTCTCTTTTCCTATTCCCCATTTTCTACATTGAATTTCATTGTCAATTTGGGTTTTAAAAATCTGTGCATTTCATCTTTGTGATTGTTGCATTAGATCACCTAAATTTATTTGCAATCTATATACTGGAGGTAGGAATTAAGCATAGGAATTATGAGTTAATAACCTCATTAACAAGTGGACCTAGCTAGTGTTCTTGTCGGTCATCATATGAGTCGGACATCACATATTGTGAAGTATATATTGGGGAAAATTTAACCAAAACACACCTGATACCAGCCATAAACTACTTATAAGGCACCCTTGTTAACCAAAAACTCTACTCTATTCATTTTTAGTTTTAAATTTCATAAGCCACATAACATTAAAATCTAAAGAATAGGGTTGACGTGTTTTGTTAGCTTTTGACTATTAAATTTCGTTTTGATGAGTGAGTCTATTTCTTGTTATTTTTCTTTTCCTTCATGCCCCACCATCATAATTGGTGTATTCTAGTTCATTCTAGGTGTGTTAGGACTCATCACTACCATTCTCAGTTTTTGGGTTGGTGTTTTATTTGGACTTAATCACTTTAAAATTCAAATTTTCATCATCTTCTCAGATTTCATAGTAACTTCCATTGGTCTAGCGACCAACATCCATTCCCTCTTGTTTTGGTTATTTTTCCCAAAATAGTAATCAATTCATATCCATTCATTTTTGTGACTGTTTTGTCATCTCCAAATTTCTAAATCTATCATTTATTCTTAGTAATCGAGCATCGGTCCAGTGACCGCATCGGTTACCCTACTAATGTCGGTCTCGTGTTTTGATTTTTCTATCAAAAGAACAACCAATTTTCATTTTCTAGATTTCTTTATCTTCTTTTTTTGTATTTCGCACCATCCTGTAGAGCTCGTGAGACCACCTGTCCTACCACTATTCACATGGTTTTGACTTGTAGACAATTCAATGCCCTAGTCTTTCATGCTAGTCATCAACCACTACCTCCTAGTCCTTCACCACCTTCTATTTCTTCACCCATGGACCCCACTTATTATATCGCTATATTTTTAGGTGATGAGGAGTTCACAAAAATCTTTGATCACAATCTTGCATCCTTGTAATATTATCTTACTCATTCCTCCACCCATGACTAGTCAGGACAACCCTTATACTGGGATACTTGTCTTTATTGCTCATGCCCTTGCCCAAAATTCCGTATCAGCCACCACACTTTGCTTCCACCTTACCACCTGTCTTTTCTCAAATCACCCCTACATCTTCGATATCTATCGCACCTAGAACATCTATCACACCTTCGACGTCCACCTCTCCGTCATCTACAAATCTTAGTGTAGGAATTCCCACATCATCATTCACTATTACCTGCAACCTTCGGTTGCATTGATCCTTTTAAGAGTTTGCTCATGTCTATACATGTCACTTTGCCACTTATCACTATGAGGGTATTTACATAGGTCCCTTTCACATAAACCTTATCTCAACCACCACCCTCACCTACTGATTCCCATTCGGTGGTATATGCCATCACTTGTTTATAACTACTTATATCCCCCCTTGTCGGTTTTCTTACTCAACCCCTCCATATCTTTGGCGTACCTTCTACATCCTACTCATCATATCTAGTTCCTTATACGGCAAGAGGTTCGCCTCACTCTAATCCAACCATGGATTTGATCAAGATGATGATGGACAAGATGCAGACCCTAGAAGCATCTTTTTTTGTTCTCATAATGCTTTGACTTATGATGAAATTTGTAATGAGCCTATTCATTCATCCATACCCATTCATTCTTATCCCCCACATTGGGAGATGCCAAATTTTATCGATTTAATAGTAAGGAGGATCCATAAAAAAATTGATCTTTTAAACATGTATGTTATCTAATTTCCCATGATGATGCCTTACTTATTCAAATTTTCCCAATGTCCTTGAAAGGACTGTGTTAAACCAGTATAGTGCTTTACCTAGGTATTCTATATTTTCAATCAATCAATTAGCCCAGGACTTTCTTGATCATTTCTCCATCAAAATCACTATGAAGGCCACCAAGAATGATTTGTATTCGATGTGCCAATACGAAGATGTATCCATTACATATTTTATCACATGTTGGAGGAGCCTTACCTATCAGCTCACCTTTCAACTTCCACAAATCGAGCTGATAGAGTTGTTCACTAGGGCTTGTTCAGGGACATCTCTCTAACCCTCAAGTTCAAACCTTCCAAAGGTTTGACTAGGCATTCACAATGGCTCGAAAGCTTAAAATACATGTTATCAAAGAAAATAAGCTACAATTGTGCAATAAGAGTGCTCCATTAAAATCAAATGACTCTCTTCTTCTTCCAAACCAAAACCAATCATTATAAACCTAAAGGATCCTCCAATGCGGTGGTCTGAAAGCTCACATCCATCTCATCCATCCAACCAACCAAAACCACTTTCTATTCTTTCTCCTGTTCAAAAATTTCAATACACACATGAAAAACGATGATATACTCCCATAGGAGAACCTTAATCCTTTATTTTGAGAAAGCTTCTAAATGCAGGATCCATAACTTTTCCACCTATCAAACCACATAGTGGTTTTGACCCTTCCTGTCATGTTCCTATATGGTATAAGGAGAATGATTACTATAAATATCACGTGTCGAGAGGTCATAGTGATGGTAATTGTAAAATATTTAAAAATATCATCCAGGAAATGTTGGATAACAGAGATCTTGTCTTGGATAACCCCAATGCACCGACTAACCAAAACCTCCACATCTTTAAGAAGTCATTTCCAAATCACACTCCATCATCCAACCAAGCCGGCAAAACCTCAACCAATGATACCAACGTTCAAGAGGTTCATGTTATTTTTGATACCATACCAGCCCCTTATACTCAATTTCTTCTCATCCCATCAGTTGAGGAAATCCTTGTGCAAGTTCTTCCACCCATGGAGGATTCCACCTCATCCTCTCCTCTACCCATGGAGGATTTAACCTTATCTACCATTTTGTCTACCGAGAAGCCCACTTCATTTATCCTTTCATCTATGAAGGTATCTACCCCACTTGACTCTCTAGCTGTCAAGAAACCAACATTACTCACTCTCTTCTACCCATGCAGGAGCCCAACTTACCATTTTCTTCACCAATCAAAGATTCTACACCATCCACCTTCCCCTCCTTTTTCCATAGAGGATCCAGTTGTAGCATCTCTTCCTCTTGGCGACAATGCCCCAATGGCTTTTAAAGACCCTATTAATTTTCTATCATCTCTTCTACCCACAGATTACGAAGCCAAAAATTCCATATCTCACGAGATGTCAAAGTTATTTAAAGGTATTACTACCAAATCATCATCATCCCCCTCCACTTCTACATCATTCTCCCATTTGGCTGATCGCTTAGAGTATGTCAACTAATCCATATTCGATTTCCCATATCAACTCAAAGGAAAATGTTAGCTGCATAAAATTCAACGATTTATCCTAAAGTGTTCAATATAAATAAATTCGTCACACCTTAGCCAATTATAGTATCCTCTTTTGTAGCATCCTCACCTACACCCAACCCTTTACACTTATCCCAACAACCACTTGCACCCATACCTTCACCTACGCACAAACCTATCGCTACATTGGTGGTTGTAACCAAATCACTGCACCCTCCGAATGGCCAAAATGTGAACTAGATGTTTGGTGTGATTGGGACACATGGGATCACCTATCAAGTGTGGGACTTGGGCTCGAGATGAACCTCTGGAGAAGGCTGACTTCCTCTTCCTAAACTAAGTGTTGTACTACTCGTAGTGTAATAAAATGGCTACCTAGTCCTATGCTAACATTTCATGGGTTTTAGGGAAAGAGATTTATAGAAATGAAACTATACTAGGGATGGTGATGCAAAAAATAAAGGGTATTTCTAGACTTAGGAAGGGTTAATTTGAAGAGGGTGTGTGCACCACAAGTAAATTTCACCGATTGTAACTTAGAGAGGGTACAACTACCACTGCAGACAAGGAAGCAAGCACTCCCTTTGTTAAACTCAATCGGAAAAACAAGTTATTAGTCTTCAAGTGAAGAAGGATGAACTTGAGAAGGATGAACAAGCACCACAACTCAACCTGCATGCAATTCTCCACCACTTGATAAGCATAGAATCTAAGAACATGCAATAGAAATGTGAACTTGCATAGTATACCTGCAAGCATGAGAAAAGACACAAATAAGTATAGAAGGATGAGAGGACCGAGATTAGTCACAAAACACACACTTTTATTGCTTGATAATGTGTACGATGCATCATACATTCGGAGAAGAGGTAATAGTTTCCTTTACAATTTTGAAAAGGAGGCTTAAAAGTTCTCTCAACACACAAGGACAACTTGCATAAGAGAGAGGACTCTTGAAAAATTGCACTTACCTAAGATATATAACTTTCCAACCTATCTGACCTATTGGAACCCTTTGGAATGAGCCTCCAACTTACATTTATAGAAGAATATGTGAGAGAGAAGAGGAAAGGTCATAATTACATTCCTAAATTGAAGGCACATGATGGTTCATTTATTATAATTGGTTGAACCACTTTAGAATCTTCCATCATGTGCCATTAATACCTAGTTTGACTTGATCCTCTCAATTAATTAAAGGAATATTTAAATAAAATATTTTAATAATAATAATGAATATTATTAATAAAATATTAAAATAAAAATATTAATTTAATTACTATTTTAATGGTGGGGTCCCTCATTGACCAGTTTGAATCGAGGAGGGAGGGGTCATGAGGAAAAGGCCAAAAAAGAGCCCAACTCAATGGTTGGCTCGCCGAGCCAACTCAATGAGTGGAATCGAGCTCTTTCGGCCTTCACATGTAATCGAACCACTTTGCATTTCTACATCCAAACTAACGAGCCCAAAAATTACTCTGCATGAGCTCACCTAGATGAGCTCTTCCACCGCTTACATCAGGGTAGTTTGGCATCATGAAGGCTTGGATCGCTCGTAAGTTCTCACAACACGAGCTCTTCGTTGACTGACTTTCTCACAATTAACTAAAAATGAGATCTTTTGTAGGAATCAAGTTCCTTTGTATTGCCGCATTGAGCTTGGTATGTAATGAGAGTGCCGAGTGTTAATCTTAGTAGTTAGTAGCTTGGACAGGTTGTTTGTCCTCATCCATTTGTTATGGGTAGTTTGATGACCTAGAATTTAGAGAAATAGTTGTTTTTGTCAAACAAATATTGTTAGGATAAGAACAATTGCTATCTAATATTGACTCCTTTTAGGTGACACCTCATAACCAAGGTTGTTATGGTTATTGAGTTGTCTTAATCTCGGCCGTTCATTTGTATAATCTCGGCCGTTGATTTTCAACGAGAGTAGTATATAAGGGGTCATTGGGGTCATTTGTAACAAGGAAGTTTTAGAGAAACTTGCGGTGTTAGCAAGTAGTCTTGCGTGTTAGCAAGGGCGGTGATAGAGTTGGAGATAGTAGTGGAGGAATATCGGCGGGAGGATTAGGAGATTGTCGGCGCTCGCGTAAGAGGCAAGCAATATTTGTATCTCTTGATTTGCTTTGAAGTTTAATATATTTCTCATCTGTAGTCTTGGTTTTCCCTATGGGGTTTTTCGAGGATAATTGTCGAAAATATTGTGTTCACCTTGTTGGGTATTTCTTATGTGCTTGTATTTGTGAAATTCTGATTGTGTTGTTTTCCAATATTTTTGATCAAATAATCTTACAAGATAGGAGGTCAATAATCGAATGCTTGTAATAGATTTTTCACATGGTATCAGAGCTAAGTTCGGGTAGAAGAGATTTACCCTAGGTGAAAGAAAGTGAGGGTTTATAAAACCCAGTTTAACCTCTTCAAAATTATTATTATTATTTTCCTTTAAGATGGCCTCAGCAGGTTTAAGAGATCAGGACAGATTGGATGGAGCCTCGAATTTTGGTGTCTGGAAAGCCAGAATTTCTCTATTGCTGGAAGAGAATGGTATCAAGGAATATGTGACCACTGTTGTACCTGTACCTACAGATGCAACACAACTCTTAGCATATAAGAAGGAAGATGCCAAGGTGAGGAGGCTGATTCTTGACGGTGTCAAGGATCATATTGTTCCGCATATTGCAGAGTTAGATACAGTGAAGATGATGTGGGATGCCATTATGAATCTGTACCAGAATGCTACCACTAACCGGAAGCTGATTCTCAGAGAAAAGTTGAGGAATACTAGGATGAATAAGGGAGAAGACGTCACAAGTTACCTCACTAGACTTAGACTTGTCAAGGATGAATTGGCAAAAATTTGTTGGAGACAAGCCAAGTGATGACGAGCTAGTGAGAATAGCCTAAATGGGTTTCTTGAGCGGTGGGATGTCTTTGTTCAAGTCATCAATGGACGAGACACCTTATCGAGTTAGGATCAACTATGGAGTGATTTCACTCGGGAGGAGCTTAGACTAAGTCTTGTCGATGGAGCCAACAATAAGAGTCGGAAAAGTGAGGTGGAACAGGGAAAATGTTGCCCTAGCGAGGTAAAGGGAAAGCAAAGAAGGGGTCTAGTAAAGGATCAAATTCACAAGGTGAAAAGAAGAAGAAAGATTCTTCGAAGATCAAGTGCTATGGCTATCACGAGTTTGGCCACTATGTCAGCGATTTCCCAGAAAGGAAGAAGAATGAAAAGAAAGGCAAGAAGCAAGTTGCGGCTTCAGCAAGTGCAGATGAGCTCTCTAGTAGAATGGAAGATGAGTTTGCACTCATAGCATGTATGGTTAGCTCAACCTCACAGAGTGTTTGGTACATAGATAGTGGGGCGTCATATCATATGACAAGAGTTAGAGAATACTTCTCCAGTTATAAGGAAGAGAGCACTAGAATCCAGATCTCTATGGGGAACATGTCCAAACTCAACTCAGTTGGGAAAGGGATTGTTCAGTTTCAAAGGGAGAGTGGTAAGATGATTCCCCTTCATGATGTGTTGCATGTTCCAGGCTTAGGGATGAATTTGATTTCTATATCTGTCCTTCAGGACAAAGGGTACAATGTACTCTTTAGAGGGACACATGTGTTGATCAAGCACAAGGATTGGAAATCACCCATAGCTATTGGAGTTAGGAGCGGCCAGCTTTATAGGCTGTAGTTTGACATTCCTAAGGCACTCATGAGCAACAGTAATCTTAGAGATCAGGGAGAGCTATGGCATAGAAGGATGGGCCATATCCATCATGGAGCCCTTAAATTACTTCATGAGACAGTGACAGGTGTTCCTGAGGTGAGCACAGAGCACGATGATGTATGTAAGGGATGCGTGTTGGGGAAGTTTGCTAAAGCATCTTTTCTAAGGAGTGACACTAGATCCAAGGGCATTCTTGATCTAGTACATTCAGATGTATGTGGACCAATGTCGACGAAGTCTCTTAGAGGGTATGAGTACTTTGTTACTTTTATTGATGATTTCTCCAGGAAGACATGGATATACTTCTTGAAGACCAAGGATGAGGTTTTCAGTCGCTTCCAAGAGTTCAAAGCTCTTGTGGAGAATTCGACAGGAAGGAATATAAAAGTTCTTAAATGAGACAATGGAGGTGAGCACAAAAGCAATTAGTTCGGGAGTTACGTGCAGAGAAGGAATCAAGAGAGAGTGGGTGATCCTTACAATCCGCAACAGAATGGAGTTGCTGAGAGGAAGAATCAGTCTATAATGGAGGCATCAAGGGCTATGTTGCATGACCAAGATTTACCCCGTTATCTGTGGGCAGAGGCATGCAATACAACAGTATACATACAGAATAGAGTTCCACATAAGGTACTAGGGAAGATGACACCAGAGGAAGCATTCACTGGGAAGAAGCTAGATGTCAGTCACTTTAGGATCTTTGGGAGTTTGGCATATTGTCACATTCCTAAGGATACACGTACCAAGTTAGATCAGACTGCAGAGAGAGGGTACTTTGTGGGGTACAGTGAAACCTCTAAGGCATATCGGATATTCATTCTAGGGACCAGGAGGATTATTGTTCGACGTGATGTCAAGTTCATGGAGGAAAAGGCATTTAGAAGGTCTAGAGATTTGCTAGTAGATGATCAGAGTGAGCAGCCAACAGAAGCTCCAAGGATCACTCAATCGAGTCAAGGGCAGCAAAGCTCGAGTACAGTTACTAGTACAAGCATAGACTCAGGAGGAGAGAGTTTTCAAAGTATGGAGCAACAGGTGCAAGAAGAGATGCATCAAGAAGACATGGAGGTTGATATTTCATCCTCTACAGTTGGCAGTAAGAACCGTGAGGTTCAACAGACACAGAAGAATACTCAGGAGTTAGTGGGTACTCCTAGGAGGAGTGATAGACAACGGAAACCACCAGCCAGGTATGATGACTATGTTGCATTAGTTAGTAAGTTGGTAGATAGTGAACCTTCTAGCTATCAGGAGGCTGCACAACATCAAGTGTGGCAAGAAGCAATGGTTGAGGAGTATACTTCAATTATGCAGAATGATGTGTGGGGTAGTGCACAGACCAACAAATAGAGGCGAGTGGTTGGATCACGCTGGATCTATAAGATCAAGCACGGTGCAGATGGTAGCATCGAGAAATATAAGGCAAGGTTCGTGGCAAAGGGGTTCTCTCAGAAAGAGGGAATAGACTACGAGGAGACATTTGCTCCAGTTTCCAGGTATACTTCTATACGAGCTGTAATCTCAATTTCAGCACAGATGGGATGGCAGATCCATCAAATGGATGTCAAGACAGCGTTTCTTAATGGTGAGTTGAAAGAGGAGGTATACATAGAACAACCAGAAGGCTTTATAGCACACAACAAAGAGACCCACGTGTGTAGATTGAAGAGAGCATTGTACAGACTCAAGCAGGCTCCCAGAGCGTGGTATGAGCGCATTGATAGTTACTTGTAGGAAATGGGCTTTGTGAAGAGTGAGGCAGATGCTAATCTCTACTACTTGGTAGTTGGAGGTGAGATTCTCATTCTTGTTCTATATGTAGATGACTTGTTTCTTACAGGTTCACTGGGGCTCATAGAAGAATGCAAGAGGGATCTTGCAGTGGAGTTCGAGATGAAGGATTTGGGACTCATGCACTACTTTCTAGGCATGGAGGTATGGCAGAAAGATGGAGAGATTTTCCTTGGGCAAGGGAAATATTGCATGGAAATCTTGAAAAGGTTCAGGATCGAAGATTGCAAAGCCATGTCTACACCCATGATCATGAATTGGAGGAAGGTAGACACATCCGGCGAGAGAAGAATGTAGACCCCACCTTATACGAGGCGAGTTGATTGGTTCTCTCATGTATTTGGTCAATAGGGCCGAGATATAGCTTTTTGTAGTTAACTCTCTTAGTCGGTTCATGGTTGAGCCAAAGAGAGTGCATTGGATGCACAATGAAAGCATGTGCTGCGTTATTTATAAGGTACAATCGAGTATGGAATTAGATATGCTCGAGGTGAAGGAATCGAGTTGATGGGCTATATTGGACGCAGATTGGGTAGATAGTACTGATGGACAAGAGGGGCACTTCGAGGTGTTGTTTCAGTTTGGGATCGGGAGTTGTAACTTGGTTCGAGTAGGAAGTAGAAGTCTGTGTTTTTGAGTTCAGCAGAAGTCGAGTACATAGTAGCTAGCATGGCAACATGTGAAGCTATATGGCTTTGGAAGTTACTAGTAGCTTTGTTTGGTCAGAAGGTTGAGACTACGGTGATACCTTTGTGACAATCGAGTTGCATCAAGTTGGATTTGAGAATCCAGTGTTTCATGATAGGTCAAAACATATAGACATCAAGTATCACTTCGAAGAGATTGTGTACATAGCGGGGTTGTTGAGCTACGGTTTGTACCTCACAGTCAGCAGTAGCAAACATCGACAAAGGAATTAGGGAAGGCGAAATTTATCTTCTTGAGGAGATATTGGGTGTCATGCGAAACAACTTCCTCGCTAAGAGGGAGTGTTAATCTTAGTAGTTAGTAGCTTGGACAGTGTTTGTCCTCATCCATTTGTTATGGGTAGTTTGGATAGCCTAGAATTTAGAGAAATAGTTGTTTTTTTCAAACAAATATTGTTAGGATAAGAACAATTGCTATCTAATATTGACTCCTTTTAGGTGACACCTCATAACCAAGGTTGTTATGGTTATTGAGTTGTCTTAATCTCAGCCGTTCATTTGTATTAATCTCGCCGTTGATTTTCAACGAGTAGTATATAAGGGGGTCATTGGGGTCATTTGTAACAAGGAAGTTTTAGAGAAACTTGCGGTGTTAGCAAGTAGTAGTCTTAGCAAGGTGTATAGCGTTGGAGATAGCAGTGGAGGAATATCAGCAGGAGGATTAGGAGATTGTCAGAGCTCTTCCAGTAAGAGGCAAGCAGTATTTGTATCTCTTGATTTCTTTGAAGTTTAATATATTTCTCATATGTAATCTTGGTTTTCCCTACGGGGTTTTCCAGAGGACAATTGTCGAAAATATTGTGTTCACCTTGTTGGGTATTTCTTATGTGTTTGTATTTGTGTAGTTACTGTTGTGTTATTTTCCAATATTTGTTGATCAAATAATCTTACAAGATAGGAGGTTAATAATCGATGGAATCGTAATAGATTTTTCACACCGAGACCGCATGCATAAGTTTTTCCATGAGCTCCATACATACGTTCACCACAATGGAAGTATTTCGTCAAATAAGGTTAATGTGTGGCCAACTCGACCTATGCTTCCATGATGCTAGCTTACTTTGTTTTTACATAGCCTTGCCATGCACGACATGAGTCCTTTTTTTTTACGTCGAGGTCGAATGACTCGAGCTCTACCCTCCTCCTCCTAGCTTTTTGACACTAGTGATTTTCTCCACATAACTCAATTTCACGAACTCTGTGTCATCTGACGATGCGTATTGATAACTCTTAGAATTCCCTGAGTAACTCGGGTTCCACCTCATCATTTTGTGAGAGCTCTGAAAACTCTTCGCGACTCACCGAGCTAGAACACCTTCGCTGTAAGAACCATTTCCTTGGCCCCATCGAGTTGTGCCTTCCTCACCATGAATCCCTTTTGAAATCCTTTCTCATTGTGGATAATTCACTGTGCACCAAGTACCGAGCTCCACTACCTTCATTCTTAGAGTCGTCCTTACATATTTGTGTGCTCAACTAGCATTTTCTGCGATGTATCGATGTAAAGAATTTCCGGTAAATTCTTCGACCTCACTCATATACTCCATTTCAAATTGGTCTTTCCAATGATTCTCCATTAGCCGAGTTATGCACTAATACTGACTTAACTTGTCTTTTTAATGTTGTGCCAAGCTTCGACATAGCTCCATGGTGACATACCACCTGAAATGATTCTTCTTGATTCAGACTTGGCATTCAATCACGTGAATACTTCCCCACAAGAGTTGTTTTCTTGTCAATTCCTGAACGATCTCTCTCCCAAACTCATTTCATTATGTGGACCGTGTCTCAGCTTATGCAGAGTTCACCTCACCACGTCCGTTTCTGTGGAATAGCTCGGCCATGCATGAGCTATCGTACATCCTCCGTTTTGAGCTCGTCAGACTGAGATACTCATTCATATATCACTGCCCTCCATGAGATCATTGCAACCTGGGCTCTTTCTAAGATAAGACAAGCTACAAGTTCGAGTGTTCGAACCAATGAGTTGGCTCTTTCACAGATGCACTGAAATATTCAGCTCGATCCCAAGCCCAATGCCTATTTACACACACTCAACGGGTTTCTAAGTTAATCTTTGCATGAGTTATAATGTCACTGTTTTGTAAGAGCCACGAACACTCTTGTGTTTAACTGTGAGCTTATTTTTGAAAGCATTCAAGGCCAGACACTTGATTTTTTCTAAGTTCACTTCACTTGGCATCTTCATTTTGACCTGCATAATCACTTGATAATGATCTAGCTTCTATGCATGGTGGCCAAATCACTTCTTTGTTGACTCGATGCAACTTGTCTGCATATCCTCTATGGCTGAGCTCATCAAACTGAGCTCCCCTGAAAATGTATCCCTCCTATTATGCAAAACTCGATGAATCAGTAGAGCTCGAACCTGATCTCATAAGCTACCGTCTCAATATCGGTTGGCAGATGCACTCTTGTCAAATCATGTTCAAGCTATTCTGCGGTAGCACTGTGAACTTCGAATAATTGGGTAGATCTATTTTCGCTTTGCCGAGGTGTCTTCTCATGAATTTTCCATATAGAACCATCTGTTTCCATGATACTCGGTCTTTCCAATGATCCTCCTCATAGCTCGACAAATGAATCACCATCTCGAACTGTAGCCTCCCTAACAACTCAACGGATAACTCAGACATTGAATCGGATTCTAGTTTCACATTAAATTTCAAGAACTTGTTCCTTTGGTATGCCAATTGATTATCCCCACATGGTAATGATCCTCACAATCCCCGCGTCCTTGGAAATTTAGGTCTCAGAACCCCAAGACTATCTTTCCACCAAGACATGGCTTCCTTGTCACGAAAATCCGTAGGCCAGAGATGGGGAATCCAAACTTCTGGAGCTGTTTTACACACATTCTAACCTGGCATGATGTCTCACAGTCTCCACTTTTCCACCAACTTGTCATGCTTTTACAAATTCACCACCGCGTTCCCTCGAGCTATCCATTGAGCCGCTCCTAACCGATCAACTCACGTGCTTTCCTAACTAAACCGACCCAAAGCAAGAGCCTCACGATGTCAGAAAATGACCCAACATCAAGTTGTCTAACATCGAGTCTTGAGATTATATGAAACACATTCACCGTTTAATCTAACCAGGCCCACGTTCGATACATCGAGCTCGACCATCAATCCCGCGAGCCACGTGGAGATTTTGGTATTTGTAAACTCAGTTTCGATGTCTTCTACGAATTTTCTAAGATGCTACTCAGCCTTCTTAATCGCCACGACACGTTCCCAAGAGCTATCTATTGAGCCACTTGGTTTCACCCTACGTTTCACATTCTGAGTAGTTTACCATCTCCATTTTCCTACAAACTCACCCAAGTTTTCCCAAAGTTCTCCCCAACTCTGCAACATTTCTAGGAGCTAGTGAAGTTTGATTTAGTATTCCCATTTTTAATTTCCCGTCGAACCACCTGCGTAAATTACTCAACCCCTGATGCCGAGCCAACCATGACTCACTCTCAAGTTTCAAGCTACTCCCTTTCCTTTTTTTTGAGCTTGTCATTCATTTGTTACGTTCGAATGCTAACACGGATTTACTCGTTTGAAACCAAAATGACTTTCTTACTTCCGTGAGCTATTTCCTTAACATTCATAGCTCATACTTACATCATATACTCTCGAATACACCAAGTCATTTGACAAGCTCTCTTCATACCACTCAATGACCAATACGGTTTGTTATCCACCAGCTCCATATCGAGCTCATGTCAGGTGTCATGAGCTCATCCAAAATGCCAATTCGTAGAGCTCTCCTAAGCTTGGCCACGACTCGTTCCCAAGATCTTGTTTCCTCCGTGTAATCACTAACTCAACCCTATATATGACCTTGAACATGCCTCAGTTGTGACTCTATACATAATATTTTATTCCTCATATGAGACTCCAATGAGCTCGGCTCACCATCACATGACCCTACTCGAGCTCGTTCACTACATTGGCTTGGCATTGATTCCCTTGGCTTGAACTCAAGCTCATCACCATTCTATCAAGATGAACTCATTGGGTTCACCCAAATCATGTAAGAGTTACCCCTATTCCAAGTGCCATTGCTAGGCTTGATGATTGACTCCTCGAGTCAACCTATCAACTCATAACTCATCTTTAGCTCTCCGAGCTATTTCTAGCTAAATGTCATGTTACTTTTTAGATCTGACCCTATCCCAATTTTTATATTCTTGGTCTTTTTCTCAAAATCAGAGAGTTATGGAAATGTAACAAAACCTTTTAAACATAAATTATCAACTTTGTTCATTATTTGTTTATGTATAACGAATGCGGGCCTGCTAAGAGTGCTAATTTTTGCTTTGAGAAAACTTAAATCCTTTGAGAACCAAAATTAAGAAGAACAACTCAAGATGACTCGAGACCACCTAGGATATCTTAAATGTTTCCTAAACATAAAATTTTGATTGGAATGTCCCAGAATACCTCATGAAGGATTTTTCCACCTTAGGTCTTAATAGGCTCGTTGTCCAATTTTGTCCAAAAGGGAAAAAATTGACAACATTTTTGGCAATCTCTCGGGGATGATTGCCTACTAAGAATGATTCAGTAGCCTTAATTCATCTATTGGGAATGGATTCAATGTTGGAACCATGAAAGTGATTTGAACTTTTGTGATACATCCCAAAATCCTCTTGGTATAGGTAATCTTAGACCTCACTGGAATGCTAAGCATGAAGTATCTTGAATCTATTGGATGTTTGGCATCTATGGAATACTTGTAGAATTTTGAATGAAATAGATCATGAAAATCCTATGGAAACTTTGAACCTTATCTCTCCTTGAAAACCCAATGATGAAACAATTGTGCAAAACAACACAAGAGCAACAACGAGGAAAATAAAAGAACAACACACAATAACAATGTGCATAAGCACTTAGAGGAAAACACCTAACTAAACTATACAAGAGGGTGGAACGCTTCTTAAAAAAAATCTTTGAGATGTATCCCATTCACATGAATGGGCAGTTCTTCTCCATTGAGCCTGGATAGACAAAATGAATTCACCTCTTTGCAACTCGTGATGATGTATGGCCCACTCCAAAGAGCGTCAAACTTGGCATGCTTTCCTAGCTTGGCCCTATCTTCATCCCATTTGAGGACTAGATCTCCCTCTTGAAAACACCTGTCGAAAGCCTTCTTGTCAAAATATTTCTTAACCTGAGCCTGATGTTGCTCCAAAGTCTTCATAGCCTTGTTCTGTACTTCCTCTAACTCCATGAGTTCAACAAACCTTACTGTCAGAGGATCACTCTCCATAACTTCAAGTTGATGAGCTAACTATTTCACTATTTTCTTTACTTTATTGAGACAAAACATATAGAGGCGAGGCCAAGGAGGTATACCTATTTATGTTGGTCGGTTGATGGTTGTTGTGCACGTTCTAACTTCTCAATCTAGTCCGATGTGAGAGCTTCCTTTTGGCTAGGAGGAACTACCTGAAATAGAAAACAAGAGCACAAAAGAAGAGTTAAATAATATATGATAGTGGACTACCTAGCGAGTGCTAGATCCGGGAAGTGTGATTGTAGACACTAAAATCAGGTCACACTCCCCTTTGGTCCATCGTCAAATAAACACCATTGAACACATTCATCTAGCTATGGCCCCCTTCACCCCACTAATATTAATTTAATTAATTTAATTAAATTAATTCATTATCCTCACCATATTTATTATTTAAATATCTTAATTTAGATAATGCCCACACTTACACCTCACCTAGACACCTCATCAAGCCAACTCACCCTAAGACCTATTCTTAGTAAGTTGCCATAACTAACTAAGACTTACCCAAACCCTAAAAATCAATGCCTACATTCCCTCTAACCACATTCCCACATGTTGACAAGAAGCTTCCATTTGATACATTGGGTGAATGACATGAGATTCCATAAAATCAAGGGTTACTCGCTAGTTTAGTAAATTTAGGAAATCCCACCTTGATCAATGCCAGTACCCCTAACCATCACGGTTAAGTCGGAACCACCGTCGGTCACCTTTTAATCCCCAAAAAAACCTTATTTTCGAGGTTGGAAAACATTGAGAATTTTCTTGAGAGATAAGACATCTTTTTAGAGCAATTTTCCACGAGAACACACATGCAAGGAAGGAGATCAAGCATTTTCTCTTGCCTGATCATCCAACACTCACCCCAACACAGATTTGATCCAACCAAGCAAAAGGGAATGCACATGCAGCCCATGCAGGAGATTTCCAATGTTTGGTGATCCTCAACAACATTCAAACTCTTACCGGCATCTTCATCCATCACTCACAAGTACCAGAACCAGATTTCAAGTAAGTAGAATAGTTTACTCCTTTGGTTCATTCATTTCATCATTGTATTGTCATCCTTTTGTTCTCTTAACCACCCATTGACCTCCTTTAATACTCACCCCTCCATATACCCATTAAAACCCTGCCAAACCCCATCTAAACAACCTAATACCTTGTTCCGGCCAACCAAGTTCTTTGTGCAATCACAAGGGAGACCCAAAGCTCATTCTGTGGCATTCTTAGTTTTCCACAGTAACCAACACCAGTTCTCCCCAACCGGCATTGGTCACCCTTAATCGGTGTCGGTCTCTATTAACCAATAAAGCCAAAAACATGACCTTCCCACCTATTCTCATATCACCCTTAATCACTTGTGATCTGCCTGAGACCTCGGTTAGACCTGCAGAGACCTAGAACCAATTATTTGACCTTTGGATCTTATTTTAACTTAGCTTGTTAGATTAGATCTTTCTTATTGTATTTTGGATGAGATACCCAAATCATTTTAATTACAATAGGATTTACTTCATTACCTGTATTAAATTGTTTTAAATAGTGGACTCACAACCGTCTCAGGAAGTATCACATTTCCTGGATCTAGCGCACGCTAGGCTATTCATAGCCCATATTGTTTAACTCTTTCTGGTGGTCTTGCTTTTCATTATAGGTAGTTCCTCCCAGCCAAAAGGAAGTTCTCATGATTAGTTGTGGATTTATAAGTCATACCCGCACAACAACCCAATAACCAACATTCAACTAGTATTCCTCCTATGCCCATTACCCTATCTATTTTGTCAATATTTCAAAGAAACATCTAAGAATCAGGTGAAACAATGATACTCCCTAGATGGTGTTCAATCCATTATTTAAAACAACTTAATGTGAGAAATAAGAAAAGTCCTATTGTAGTTTATATGATTTAGGTATTTCATTCAAACACAATAAGAAAATCTAACATAACATGTTAGGCTATAGTCGATCCGAAGGTTAGGTAGGTGTCGTATTGTTGGGAAGCTGGTCAAAGTTAGGTTACTGGGTTGTTTAGGTCACTGGTAGTAGGTTATGTCATTTTGTTATTGGCAAAGGGTATGAAACATAGAGAACAATGTCATTCGGGTATAACAATGATGGTTTAGGGAGATGGCGATGGTCATGGGTGGACCGCCGTCGATATGGTTGGGGCGAAAAGAACTCAAATAAAATCTGATTGTAGGAGTTGGAATGAAGCTAAACGGAGATGGAAGGATGGATAGGGAGGTCTATACAAGTCTCAGGTATACTCAGAGGGGTGTAGAAGGTGAGGATGGGTGATTTGGTGGTGTGGGTAGAGGAATGAAGGAGTCTATAAGTAGGTAGAAGATGGGAAAATGACATGCAATGTATAAACTGATAATAGAAGTAACAAGGCTATTATCTTTGAAATAGGCTATCTTTGATAAAAGGTATACTTAACGTGATACAAGCTTGATGGATGAATGGTGATGGCGGTTGATGAAGAATGGTTTTTGTGCCATAATATTGCTTCCTAGAATGCAATACCTCTGGATTGGTCTTGGTACTAGATGTGGATGTGTGTGTGTGTGAAGAGACCCTGGTTCTACGCTTACATGCAACTCTCTTCTTGTCTCCTTGATCTCAGAATGTGCCAACACAAAAACAAGGTTGCTAAGGTGAATAAATGGTAATCGATGATGGTTGCTGGTTGATCGGCTTAGGTTTAGGGGTGACCAACGTCGGTTAAGATGGGATTCCCTAGGTTTGCTAAAAATGGAAGATCTCTCTGCTTTCTTGGGCAAGGTTGGTTTATTCTCATGGATTAGACCAGAAGCTTCCCTTCTAATGAGCGGGAATGTGGTTAGAGAAATCTTAGGAATGTGCTTTTAGGGTTAGACCAAATCTTAGTTCATTAAGGCAAGTAAGATCAGGTCTTAGTTAATTATGGAAACATGCCAAGAATAGGTCTAGGGTGAGGTGGCTAGGTGAGGTGTCTAGGTGAGGTGGAGGGGTGAGGTGGAAATTTAGCTTAATTAAAATAATTAAGTAATGAATGTTGTGAGGATGGGTATTAATTTAATAAAGTTAATTAAATTAATATTAATGTGGGGTAGAAGGGGCCATGGTTAGGTAGTTATGTTTGAATTGGTTATTCGACGGGGCAAGTGGAGTGTGACCCAATTTTGGTGTCTTCATTTTGCCCCTTTTTGTTACGTAGTTTGTATTGGTAAGTGATGCTTGACAAAAATAAGATGTGGCTGCCCCATGTGTGGGGTGAAGGTGATGTTTCCCCAAGCGTGGGTGAAGGTAACATTGACCCAAGTGTGGGTGAAGGTAACCCCCTCAAACTAGGAACCGATGATGTGAGAGAAGGAAGTGGTGAGTGGTTTAATAAAGTGAGGAAGTGGGTGGTGTGAGAAAACAAGGTTAGGTGTGAAGAAGGTGATGATCGAGGGTATAGTGATTGTAATAGGTAGGGTGGATGATTAGGTAGATAATTTAGACGTACACACATGTTGTAAAATGCCATGAAATTCAATGGTTGCTCAACATAACAAATGTATGTTAGCTAGTCGTAAAGGTCATCCAAACAAGGGTTGTTGAGGTCCGGTATCTAGGGTAAAGGATCTGATGCTGGGAACTCAAACGAGGTAAGATGTAGGAACACGTAGGTGTGGTTCTGGTACATCAAAAGGTCAAAAGGGCAAGGTTCATTTGTCTAAGGGTCACGACCATAGGCAAGGTAAGGCTATTAGGCTAAGAAAAATAGATACATTCATCGTGAGGTGAAATGGGTGAGGACATGGGAATATCCATTTAATCAATGGTTAGGTAAGTATGTGTGGGTAGGATAGGTGGAAGTAAAAATGGGTAATGGGGTAAGGTCAAATCGGGAAAACAAGGAAATGGGTCGAGGTTCAAAGACAGTGTGATCGAATATACACACACGTATAAAGCTGCAGCATGGTACCGAGTGAAAAGCTTGCAAATTTTGCATCGTCGTGCAAGGTCGATAAGTCCATCTAAACATGGTTGAAGTGAGTCGATATCCAAGGTATAGGATATGGTGTGGAAACACAATAGAGGTCGAGTGCAGAACGTCTAGGTATGTTTTGTTACACCAAATGTCGGTCAAGATAAACATCACGATAAGTAGTAGCAAGGTAAGGTCGGTAGGCTAAACAACACATCTAACAACTCCACAAGGTATAGCGAGCACATGGGTTCAAAGGTCATGAAAAACATTCCGGTCAAGGCATATAAGTCATGGTATGGGTATGACTAAGGTATGGGTAAAACAATGGGTCCCTTAACACAATGCAAGACAGTGTAGGTAAGATGGGTGGGGAGGTAGGTGGTAATAAGGGTGAGTAAGGTCAAGAAGGTGGTGGGAAGAGTAAATTTTGGTTAGAAATGGGGAAAGGGTATTGACATAAGTATGACAAGTAACCGATGTCGGTCATACTTAAGTGATGATGGTATAGGTAAACTAACCACGGTGTTTAGGGCACAGGACCAATGACGGATCTAGGTAAAAATGACACCTTTGGTCAAAGTCGGGGTGTGGTTAAAAGGAAAATTCCACTTTTGTGGAATCATTTTTACTTTGATAAATAGGGAAAATGACAAAGCTTGAATGAGTTTTGTTTTGTTGAGGAAAAAAATATGAGGGACAAGATCTGCTAAGGTAAAGAGATCTGGTTGGTTAGAGGAGCCAGGTAGATAGTCCACAAGATCGGGTGGAGCAAGGTGATTGGTGGAGATATTGGAGGTAGATTATGGCATGACGAGAGGTGGGAGAGGGTTCGGGTGGACCATCGGTGTAGTGGCCAAATGTGCCACCACACCGATGACACTAGGATGAGGTAGGTTCTCAACCTTTCTTCGTATGGAAATAGAAAAGGGTGATATGGGTATGGGTTTTTGGGTAGGGAAATATAATTAAATTTGTGGGTAAAATTGGTGAAATGAGGGAGGGGGAGGTCGAGGTTGGGTAAATAGGGGTGGGGAGGGGTTTAGGTTAGCTTTGGGTAGGGTAGGATTGGTGATTAGGCTAGTTTGTAAAAGGTTTGAAAATGGGGGTTGAATGGATTCGGCTCGCGGCGGTGACCAATACCGGTCAAGTGTTGGCCGACGTCGATTGGAAACTATCGGCATCGTTATGTAGCGGTGAGCGATGTCGATTAAAAGGAACCGATGTTGGTTGGGTTTAGAGGAGAATAGATCAAGAGGTAGAAAAGGCTGGGAAAAGAAGGGTAAGGGATGGGAGATAGAAGTAAGGGGAGTGATAATGGTAAGGGTAATATGTTTACAAAGGGTAGTGAGTAAGGAATAGGTATAATGTGCATGAAAATATTGGTTTAGCAAGGGAAAATCAGTAGAGTGGGTACAATAAGTAATAAGGGTTGGGGACAAGGTTTATTGGGGACAATATGCATTTTGTATGGGAAGGGTTTGACAATAGTGTGTTTTGTTAGGTGCAAGAGAGGGACCAGCTATGGATATGGGATAGGGTACCGACCCCGCTTGTAGAGGTACGAGGGAGTCCGACAACTTAAGATTGGAGATTTGTTGCAGAGGTTGGCACGATTAGGGTTGAAGCTACGGACACGTATTCCGAGAGATGATTTTGATGGTTGCCCTCATCGGCAGATGGGACTCAAGAACAATACCTTCCATCTGGATGGGTGAGATCACAGATCACCCCGGAGGATGTGTACATAATCTTGTGGTTACCGATAGTGGGGGCCGCAGGTGTATTCTATCTCCTCGAGAGGCATCTAAGGAGTTGACATTGGACCGTGTTTGGGGAGGGATTGGTGGAGATGAGGTTCCATAGTGCGGTATGATCTACGAAGATATGTATCAGGCCCATCCGGAGGAGATGAGGCTAGTGGTGTTGTTGATGGAGGTAGTTTTTATTTTGCATTGCAGACACGTAGGGTGGGAGGTTCCCATAGGCATTAATGGGGTTATTCATGACATGATAGAGGAGAGAACCTAGTTTTCATGGGAACCAACATTCTTGGTGCATTATACAGAGAGTTATGGGCCTATGGGAGGCTATGGAGGTTCAACCTATGTTGCATGTTTCTACTACTTTGTTGGGATAAGAGCACATCATGTGTGTGCATCCAATTGTTATGCCCCATCTGGATGCATTTGAGGTGGGCTTGGTCCAAGTAGGATACAGGCGATGGGTACCTATTATTGGAGAACCTTTGGGCTACTAGGGCTACACATGATGTATCCTATTACATGTATTTGCTAGAGGGTTGTCCAGCGTGGACATCATTTAGAGACCATATGTGGGTTTCCCATCATATGGGTAGTGGACGAGGAACTACGAAGCTACGGCTACTTCGATGGATAGAGAGAGCGACGTTTGGGAGAGCATGAGATGATACCTATTGATAAGGTTAGACAAAAATTTAGGCTACTTTAGGATATACCCCCTCCCTTCCCACAATATAGGAGGGACAACATGGAGATGCCTCTACCTCTACCATAGCTGATGGTGCCGATAGGGCAAGAGGAGCAGGTGATAGACCGGTGGATTGATGATGCTAGGGTTACTAATAGATATGATAGTGGTGGGTTGCACATTTATGAGTAGTACTGCTGAGGCCAGGGCAGCCAGATTTATCCACCATCACAGTGCAGAGGGATTCCCTATAGGGGTAGGTGGCTACCTTGATTACACCATTGGGGATAGTGCAGGGGAAGTTGACAGGTTAAGAGGCAGAGGCTGCCACTTTATAGGCACATGTGGTCACTCTACAGGCCAAGGTAGCGCAGGGACATGCACATGCACAGGGTGGAGATGGGGATGGGGTACAAGTGGCCACCCTGCTGAGCACTGAGTTATAGGTTAGGTTACGAGTAGTTGGCCTTTGCACGAGGCATTTGTTATGGTGCTTTAGGCCCATATACAAGTAGGGGTGGGACAAGGTCCCTCAAGATAGGCACATGTAAAGGGACATGTTCCCTCTTCATAGGTACTAGTAGGATAGGGTCCCGATAGATAGGTATAAGGGTGAGGCCGATGGCACCACCATAGACAATACCTATAGGCAGGTTGAGGGATGCCTTAGGTAAGGTGAGGTATTATTAGGATCAGCTGATGGCCGTAAGGATAGATTTCCTATCCTATGGAGAGTATAGAGTAGAACAAGCCTCAAGTGAGAGGACCAAGTTGCACATCCACAATGTGGAGAGCATAGGGGGCCATCAAGCCCCGAGATAGGGTTAGGGTGAGGCCACCAGTTCACGGAGGCCAGCCCCAAGTGAGGTACCAGTCAGAGATCTAGCTAGGACCGATGGTGGGTGGTGAGATGTTAGCTGGATGCCGTACAAGGGAAGAGGAGGAGGAGATAGGTGAGATAAATATGGAGGATATCTAGTAGGGTGATTTCTGATAGCCGTATGTACCTCCTGTTTTGTATAGTTGTTTATTTTTATATATACCAGCCTGCGTGCCGAAGAGAGTGAGGATGTAGATGATATTTTTTGTTATTTTTGATCATATATCTTGGCTGTGTGCTAAAGATGGTGAGGTTGTATATGAGATTTTATGAGAGACTAGTATTTATTTATATCCATGTACACATGTGTGTATACACAGAGACTTTTCAATTTATAGTTGATGGTACTTATAGCATGAATGAGGTTATGGATTTTAATTTTTTTATTATGTGTGTATGTGATGGAAACTAAGTGGATTAGTCATGATGGAGTTAGGTCAATTTAGGCATGATTGAGTCAAGTTGATTTAGGCATGGTTGAGCCAGGTTTTATTTATGCATGATTGAGTCAGGTTGGTTAGGCATGGTTGAGTCAGGTTTTATTTAGGCATGGTTGAGTCAAGTTTGTTCGGCATGGTTGAGTCAGGTTTGTTTAGGCATGGTTGAGTCAGGTTTTATTTAGGTATGGTTGAGTAAAGTTTTATAGTTGATTACATTTCTAATTCTTTAATTTGTGTAATTAATGATGGTATGGATCGTGTTAAGATGATTTGTAGGAAAATGTATGATTATGGTAAAGAAATGGTAGACATGATGAAATGAATGTATGAGTTATGATGGTAAAGATGTTTAGCAATTGTTGTTTGTTTGGTTTAATTTCTAGTTATTGATATAGAAAGGAAACTAACTAGGGTAGAATGTGAAATAGGAAAGGAAAGGGAGGAATTGGTTAGGGTAGAGAGTGGTTGAGCTAACCTCCAAGGGCCCCATGCCCTCAAAGTGCTACCTACATAGTCTTGGTGGAAAGGGACCTCAGGCTGATGTAGTTCTCCCATAAGCTAGGGAAGATTAGGATGAAGTAGAGGAATGGGTTGAGAGGTGTTAGGTATGGTTGAATGTAGGTCATAGGCATGATTGAGTTTAGGTCATAGGCATGGTTGAGTGGTTTTTAAATATAGGTGTCAATGATCTAGTCTTGTATAGGATAATCAATAAGAAATGGCGAAGGTGAATAATAAGAGGTGGTAAAAGAGCCACTTAGGTGATAAGAACCCTAATGAGTCAACCTTACCTAAGAGGGGCTTATGAACGTAAGAACCTAAAGGTGTTGCGTAATGGACCATTCTAAGGGTGAAGAAAGTTGCACAATCACAAAATGTTGGGTTTGCAGAAAGTCCCTTGAGTAATGAGGAAATTAAGCTAAAAATGCAAGGAGGTGAGAATGGGTGATTGAGCGTAACTCAAAGTGTATGATAACATGTTTTTGGAACAATAAACCAAGAATAAAAAAATGCAAGTCAATGATGAAAATTTCTTCTTTTTCTTCATTTGTTTGTTTGTAAAAGAACAATCGATGTGGGAAATCTATATCGAGATGGGTATATTATCTCCTCAAGGTCTTCGTGAAGTTGATTGATGCGCAGAAGCTTTGTTGATGGTGAATCACAACACCCCTGAATGTTTGCAACTCGATGGGTTGAGACTCTCAGTGCGATTGCATAACATGGAGATTTTCCCAAGTGTGGGACCTTGTGAATCGGGAAAGCTCTCCGGATGAAGGCCGGTTCCTATTCCTCTATTTAGATGCACACATAAAAATGCAGAGGGTTTACTCAAAAACCTAATCTAACTTGCCAAGGAGACAAGGTAAGAAGATGCATAAAATAAACCTAAACTAACAAAGGTGATGCACCGAGGAATGAAGAACACCTATCTTGCCAATAAACACAAACCATTAAAATGCAATGCAAGATCATGCACAGATAACCAAATTTGCATTGAATGATCACAAGGATAAAAATGAACACGAGAGAGGGTTGAGAATCATCCACAGACATGCATTATTTTCTCCAAATATTGATACAATACACTACAAAATGCCAAGAGGCAAAGTTGCATTACAGTTTTAGATGGGAGGTTTGAACTCCACAAATTCACCTACCAAAGAGAAGAAGGGAGGGGCAAAACAAGAATGTCCAACCTTTAGAAAGAAGCCCCTCCTTACAATTTATAGGAAGAATGAGAGAGAAAAGAGAGAGGAATTCTAAATCTACCCCAACCACCTCTAGGTTGCATTTAATTCATCTCATTATGGCGGTAGGTGAGAACCCTAGCAGACCCAAAAAAAGGTGAACTGTATTTTGCATTTTTGAAGAACTTGTTCTCACCTAATTAAAGATATTTAGTTGTATTTGGATAGAGGACCTTGTGAGCTTTCCAAAAAGTCCAACCTTGCGTGAATCCGAGCTCCTGTGAAATGTTATGGCCATTTGAATATTTGTGTCAGGGTTTGCTTTCTGTCAGGTTTAGGGTGTCAACGCTCAAAATGTTGCACCTCCTGAAGGTGCACCTCGGTGCATCCATCCTCATGTCAACATACTCTTAAGTGCACCATAGGTGCTGAAAATGTGGTGTCGACATTTTTTGATCTTGCACCAGGGTGCAAATTTTTGCATGTCGACACCTTTTGATGTGCTCCCCAACTGTGCGCCAGGGCGTGAATTTTTGCATGTCGACACCTTCTGATGTGCGCCCCCAACCTGCACTAGGTGCGAATTTTTCATGTTCGACACCTTCGATGTGCACCCCAACCTGTGCCAGGCATGAATTTTTTCATGTCGACACCTTCGATGTGTGTCCCCAACATGCACCGGGCGTGAATTTTGCATGTCGACACCGTCAATGTGTGCGCCCTAACTTGTGCGGGCGCAAATTTTTACATGTCGACACCTTCGATGTGCGCGAGGTGGTTGGTGTCGTAATAAATGTCGAGTTTTCAACCATGCAATGCACTTTCAAAACCGAAATGAAGGATTTTGATTTTCCTTGATTTCCATATTCTTCTGCTCTTGACTATATTTACTCCGGGGGGAGATATATACAACAATTTGGTGACTCAACGGGATCACCTGCCTACTAGGTAGAAGATCAGTGGCCTTTTAGCAATCCATTGGGCATGGAGTCATAAGCAATAACCTGAAACCAACTTGATCTGATCCCGAGCCTGATACCGCAACTCCTTCTCCGAGAGCATGTTGGACTGTAGAAATTCAACTCGAGAGCAACAAAAACTGTGCCGAAGCACTTAGGGAAACTGAAACCTAACTACAAAATGACAATGTGCATCCACACTTAGAGGAATTAAATCTAGGCCAATATTTACAAGGGTAAACCTTTTCCTTTTAGTAGCAATGTTTAAGATAGATTCCGTTAACCGGAATCGGGAGTTCTCCTCCATCTAATGTAGACAATTGGAAGGCATTGATACTTTTACATCCCATGACCATGTAGGGGCCACTCCAAATGGCATCAAACTTGGAATGATTTCCTAGTTTTTCCCGATCTACATCCCATTTTAGAATTAGGTCCCCTTCCTGGAAGGTCCTTGCTCTTGCTTTCTTATCAAACCATCTTTTTATTAAGGCTTGATCTTTCTCAATCGTTTGAACTACATGTTCTCTGATTTCTTCCAATTCCATCAACTCTACATACCTGGCCTCCATTGGTTCAAACTCAGACAACTCCAATTGCTTCATGAGCTCCAATGCAGGCAATTCTAATGATATAGGCAATACTGCCTCTTTCCCATAGACCAACTTGTAGGGAGAACTACTGTAGACCTCTTTGGTGTTATCCTGTCAGCCCATAATGCTGATTTTAGCTTGGTATGCCATGTTCTTTGGTTTTCATCTAGAGTCCTTCTGATGATCCTTAGCAAATTCTTGTTCGTGGACTCTTCTTGTCCATTACCCTATGGGTAATAATTTGAAGAGGTGCTCAAATAGATTCCATTCTTGACAGCCCATTATGTAATCTTAGAACCTATGAATGCCAATGCATTATCTGATATGATAGTGGCGGAACACCGAACCTGGTCATTATTCCTTCATAAAAGTCTAGTATGTTAGACTCATTTGCTTCTTTGAGCGCTACTGCTTCGGTCCACTTGGTGAAATAGTCATGCATTGCCGTGAGAATCCACTGTGGCCTTGCCTTGAATTTGGGTTGATGACCTCGAAGTCCAATCCCCATTGCATAAATGGTTGGTCAACCAAAATTGGGTGCAATGGAAGTGTTGCTAGTCTTTTTTGCACCTGTGAAGAGTGCACATTTCTTGCACTTTCTTATCCATGTATAGATCCTTGAACACTATTCGACCAATAATACCTGCCTTCATTATCTTGAGAGCTGTTACTTGTGGGGCGAAATGTCCTCGGAATCTCCATCGTGAAAATCTCGTAACTCCCTCTCAATTTGACTTGTCCTAATGCACCTCAATAGAACTTCGTTGATGTCTTTCTTAAACAAAACACCATTAATAAGCACATATGGAATGGCTTGTAATCTAAAGTATCTCCTCCTTGCTTTGCTCATTTCTAGAGGGTGCATGCCTAGGCGCGAAACTAGGCGTGAAAAGGGGGCCATAAAACTAGGAAGTGTATCATATTACGAGTAGGAAGTGTATCATATTCCATCCCGAGTCCAACAAAGGAGCTAGGGCACATCATCATTCTCTTGTTCTGTCCATCCCTTGTAATACCAGAGACAATAATTGGATCTTGCTATTTCTTTTTCATCACACTGCTTCCAACTTGCTAACTTGAGGCTAGTTGTTCACATAATCCCTTTCCAGATGGACCAGTTTAGTGACCTTAATAAATTTCGATGTCATATTCCATGACAGCGAGTGATCCATCCCTGGATTTTTTCTAACTCCACGTTTCTCATTCAGACCCTTGTTTAGAAGGAAGTCCTTGACTGCCCGACATGAGAGACCAATAATTGGATCTTGTTATTTGAGACTAGGTGCTTGAATTTCTTTAAGCAGCGAAAAAAGGGCCGATCACTACAAGGACATGCTTTTCAAGGAGAAAATGAAAGAGTACCTAGTTTCATATTGCCCTCCAAGCCTTGATTTCAAAAGAAAGCATTGGTTGTTCTAATCCCTCTTTGTGTGCAATGGAGCATCATTGCTCACCTCTTTTTCTCCCATGGCATGGATGAGATGATGTCCCATGCCTCTTTTGCTTTTTTTCTTCGTCTCTGGGGTCGAAAATGGAGTTTGTTGTAACAGGATTGTAGAAATTGTGTCTCCACCACCGAAGGCATATAGCATGAAGTCCTTGGAGAAGTTGGAGTAGATCCGAGTTTGGGATTGTGAGAGTATATTGGAGCTTGAGATATAGCCTCTTTTATTACCTCAAAACTTGCCTTGCCTTCATATGTCACTTAAATTCCATGCTCTTCTTCAACATCAACGTTATTGGCTTTACGAGACCTACAAGTTTGGAACAAATTCTCCACGTGAACAAAATTGATCCTTCCCAAGAAGCTTTGAAGAGCCTTCTTGTGACTTTCCTGCAATGGTAACGCTCGAATTGCTTCAACTCTTTACTTGGATCAATTGTCAACCCCTCCTTTAAAACAATATGGCCTAGAAGTTTTCCTTCGTGAGCCAAGAATATGCATTTTTGGGATTCAATGATACCCCAAATCTTCTACACCTGGCTGAAATACACGCCTCAAATGAAAGAGGTGATCCATTTGCATTTTTGAGAATACGGTGATGTCGTGTCAGCCAAGATATCGTGATATCGAGAACTATTTTGTTGATTAATCCCTTGAATGCCATATCCATTGCCCTTTGGAAAGTGGCTCCAGCATTTGATAGCCCAAATGGCATCTTCTTGTAGGCATAGGTGCCCCATTTGGTGGTGAAAGCCATCTTGAACTGGTCATCTTCTTTCACCATTATCTGATTATACCCTAAGTAGCCATCTAGGAGAGAGAATCTCTCTGAACCAGACACCACTTGCAATATTTGTTCCATTGAAGGAAGTGGGTAATGGTCTTTGAGAGATGCCTGTTGAGGTCTCGAAGTCCACACACAACCTGATTTCTCCACTCTTCTTCCTGACCGGAACCAAGTTTGCAACCCATCTTGAGTGCTTGATCGGGAATATAATGCTTGCCTCTATTAGCTTGTTTAGCTCTTTCTTCATTAGAGGCTCAATGTGAGGGTTGACTGGTCTCTGCTTCTACCTGATGGGCTTAGCATTTGGATCCAATTCTATGGTATGTTGTGCCAACTTCAGATTGAATCCTCTCAAGTCTTCATAGCTCCAAGCGAAGACATCTGGAAATTCTTGGCAAAGCTGTATGAAATCTGATTTCTCTTGCTCAGTGGCCACTTTACCAATTTGAAGTGTTTTGCCTTCCCCAACCAAAATTGGCTCTAAATCTTCTCTCTTGACCTATATGTTATCCTTTTCCTTACAGAATTGGTCATTAGGGTTGAAGATAGACTCCAACATTACTAAACCCTTAGGAAGCTTTTTTTTTTTTGCAGCACTGCACTACTTGATCCATGTCTCGCTTTGCTCTAGTCTGTCCGATTCTAGCTGAGAATTCAGCCTCTTCTTGTAAAAAATTGACGATCTATTGATCGTTCTCAAACACCTGCCAGCTTGTGTTATTATCTGGAATTGCCGGCCTCACAATCACATGGATATGTGGTTGTGTTTTTTCCCTTCGATGTTGTCATCAACCACATCAAACGTTGCTCCAATGCATTGCGAGCCTATCTCTGCGGCTTCATTTTTCTTCCTAGGTATGGACACGATGTTGAAATCTTTGAAATCCTCAATGAGGTCCCATACCTTTTTCTTATAGTTCTTCAGCAGGTCATTCTTTGTAGCATGTTGTCCCTTGACTTGGTTGATGATTAGCTCACTATCCCCGAACACCTACAAGTTCTTTATGCCCTTTTCCCTGGCCCAATGAAGTCCATGAATTAAGGATTCATATTTAGCTGTGTTGTTTGAACAGGAAAACTGGAAAGGGAAAGATGAATAATATTTGATGCCTTGAGGTGAAACAAGCATAACTCCTCCTCCTGCACCTTTTCTACTCCTTGATCCATCGAAAAAAAAAGTGCCATACCTCATTGTCATCCTTATGGTATGGTTTGGTGATGCTAGGAATAGGCTGGTTTTCTTCATGTATGCAATAGAACCCAAGCTCGATTCTTCTACTTCTTGGTAGGGATCAAAAGCATGTACCTTACTTGCCCATTCGTCAAGAGTCAAATCTAGGATGCTTCCAACTTTGGTGTCAGCTTCATCTATGCTTGGATAATCTTCTTGATCAAATGTTGAACAATTGGCATTGATTTGGCTTGGAGTATGAGGCTCAATGTGAAAGTTTGCAATTGGTTCAGATCTGATTGTGACCTTAGTACCATATCTTGTTCTAAACAACATGTGTGACCAGTCAGCAGATAAGTAGCCTCTAATTCTAGCTATGAAATCCCTTGATAAGCATAGGGCAAAGAGTGGTGGAAAATCTATCACTGACACATCTTGCAAAATGGTAATGTTGGGGCATGCATGCAAGGTAAGATTCAAACCTTTAATCACTCCCACCATTGCTACTGCTTTCCCATCCAATTGCACTACCCCCTTTGATATGAATTCATATTGGAGACCCAGCTGATTAGCTATTTGCTTGGGCATGACAGAACTACTTGCCCCAGAATCAATCATGCAATTGTGTACTAGTTTATCCCCAATGATTAATGAAACATAGAATGGAGGGTTTTCAAAACTTTACCTTATTGTCCTCCATGATTCCCTTCAGGCTGAGAAACATTTGTGAGGACATTCTCTTGCATATGGACCTACTGGTTCGAAGTTGACAAATTCTTCATGGCAGCTTGTAGAAGATCTCTTTGGCCTGGGATGGATAAAGATTCCTAGATTAATATATTCACATTTGTCTTCTTCATTTGATCAATGATGCTAAATGGGGATGAAATATCTCTTTGTTGTCCTTTAGCTTTGCACATTCCTTTCATGCACATGGGCAGCAATAATGGCATTTGAGTGGGCTTAGAAGGTGGTTTGGGCTATCCTTGTGTGTTTGGAACTGTATTTTACTTACCAACACCTTGTGGAGTGATGGAAGGTTGTAGATCACTTGGAGCCAATGATTTCCCTTCACCAATATTCCTCTTCTTTGATCTTGTGTTAGTTGCTACACTTTGAGAAATTGTTTGATTCATGCCACAAAAATCCTCAGCTTACCAATTCACAAGTGTGGTATCATTTGGAGTTGTGTTTTGCTGAGATGTTCCTTGTTGCTGATTTGTTTCTTGACTCACTTCACCCTCTACGCCAGTATTTTTCACCATCAAGGCTTGGTTCAAAGCACCATTGAAGCACATAGATTGGTTGTGAGGTTCATTGCATGGGAAACACCAATCATACTCTTGAGCTATGTTGTTTTGCACTGACACTAATGCTTTAGAAGCAGATGCAACATTGGGGTTATAGGGATGAAATGGTCTATTGGTGGGAGGCCTTACTTGGCTTTGATTTGCAGCTAGATTGGGTGGCCTATTGGGTTGGTATGGTGGCCTATTAGGTTGAGCTTGAGGCTGATAAGAAGGTCTAAAGCTTTGGGCTTGCTACCTCTTGAGTGTAACCAGCTCATTTCCCAAATTTTGTAATTGTTTCATGACCTCTTGGAGTTCATTTGAAGCACTAGAGGATGAAGTAGAAGTTTCATTTGAACTTTGATTTCTAGGAGTGGGAATAGGAGCCAAAGTGGGTGCTTGACTAGTGCTTGGATTTTCTAAGTTTGGATACAAGGGCATGGGAGGCCTAGGAGCCAGCTTACCAGCTTGAATAAGACAATTTTCAGCCCTAATGGCAATGCTATAAGCAGCAGGTAAGGTTGTGCCTCCCATAGATTGAATTAACATAGAAATATCAGAATTCAAAGCCTTAAGATAATATAGAAAAGCACCTTCAGCTGTTGGCCTAATGGCCACTGGAATCCTATCCCAAGACCTTTGAAATTTGAAGTTGAAGTCAGTCAGTTGCTCATTGGGAGCTCTCTTGATAGTTGTCAATTGTTCTAGTAGAGACAAATTGTCTCCCTTTTCTCCAAACTGCTCATGGAGAACTATGCATAACTGATTCCAATTTTGGATAGAACCAGCTCCAAGGCTCCTAAACCATTGCAATGCCTTCCCTTTGAATGAAGATGCCAACAATTTGACAGCAACATCCATTTCATTTATCTCATGGATTGCACAAATGTTAGCAATGTATTTGACATGATCACCAGGAGTGGTATGATTTTCTCCAGTGAAAAATGGAATGTTCTTCAATGCTGCAATTGGAACTGGATTCTATGCATTGAGGGAAAGTGGGGCGCGCTAATGAAGTTGAAAAAGGGTTTTGTTCGCCATTCGATTGGCTTGAGAACCCTTTTGATTGGATGAAATTTCTACCGAGGTGGAGGGGTTGATAAAGTCCTATTAGGTGGAGATGGTGATCTTTGTGGTCTTCTTCCTCTCCTTCCTCTTCTGGTGATAGCTGCAAGTAGACAAATAACCCCTCTTCTTGAGTATTAGACCTGGTTCGAATTCTTCTCATGCACCGGGCAACTTTTACCGCTACACCATTGAATTATATCCTTTTTTTAGTCGCTAGATGTGTTAGAGAATGAGCCTCAAAAGGCTGGATTCTGCCAAGTTACACACCAAACCTGACAATATTAAAAATAGAATTTAAAACTTTGAAGGACCCGGAAGATACAGTTCTTCAATTCAGTTATCGGGTCTTGTTGTGTAGCTACTAATCCTTGAAACGTCATGCAAGGCAACTTACAAAACCTAAAATACACCGTGTCGGAACTTGGGACATGCTCGACACCTGGGAAAACCTGAAATACTAAAAACTATGAAATTTTGAAAGTCAAAATCTCAAAAATCTAAGAATACCCTTTTGAAGATTATCCCCCGATCTATCAACTGGTGAAATTTTGACCTATTTTGAGCAAGTTAAGCCCTTGAAAATTGATTTCGGAGTTCAGCTTGGAAGGCGAAAAAAATCCAAAATTATAAAACCTATAATTTCTAAGTCCAAATTTCTTGAAAATTCCTTCAAATCTTGTGGAATGACCTCTTGGTTCAACTGGGCGTGCCAAAACGTTGATGGCAAATCACAGAACCCCTGAATGTCTACAACTCGATGGGTTGAGACTCTCGGTGCGATTGCATAACATGGAGCTTTTCCCAAGTGTGGGACCTTGCGAATGGGAAATCTCTCCAAATGAAGGCCGATTCATATTCCTCTGTTTAGATGCACACATAAAAATGTAGAGGGTTTACTCAAAAACCTAATCTAACTTGCCAAGGAGACGAGGGTAAGAAGATGCATAAAATAAACCTAGACTACACAAAGGTGATGCACCGAGGAATGAAGAGAACACTGTCTTGCCAATAAACACAAACCATTAAAATGCAATGCAAGATCATGCACTGAGATAACCAAATTTACATTGAATGATCACAAGGATGAAAATGAGCAGAGAGAGGGTTGAGAATCATCCATAGACATGTGTTATTTTCTCCAAATATTGATCTGATACACTACAAAATGTCAAGAGGCAAAGTTGCATTATAGTTTTAGATGGGAGGTTTGAACTCCACAAATTCACTGCCAAAGAGAAGGAGGGAGGGGAAAAAAAGAATGTCCAACCTTTAGAAAGAAGCCCCTCCTTACAATTTATAGGAAGAATGAGAGAGAAAAGAGAGAGGAATTCCAAATCTACCCCAACCACCTCCAGGTTGCATTTAATTCATCTCATTATGGCGGTAGGTGAGAATCCTAGTAGACCCAAAAAAGGTGAACTATATTTTACATTTTTGAAGAACTTGTTCTCACTAAATTAAAGATATTTAGTCGTATTTAGATAGAGGACCTTGTGATCTTTCCGAAATGTCCAACCTTCCGTGAATCAAGCTCCCTGTGAAAAGTTATGGCCATTTGAATATTTGTGAGTGCTTCTGTCGAGGTTGGGTTAACGCTCAAAATGTTGCACCTCTAAAGGTGCACCTCAGCGCATCCATCCTTATGTCAACATACTCTTAAGTGTGCCATAGGTGCTGAAAATGTGGTGTCGACATTTTCTGATCTGCGTCAGGGCATGGCGAATTTTTGCATGTCGACACCTTCTGATGTGTGCCCCCAACCTGCGTCGGGCGTGAATTTTTGCATGTCAACACCTTCTGATGTGCGCCCAACCTACACCAGGGCATGAATTTTTACATGTTGACACCTTCTGATGTGTGCCCCCAACCTGCACCAGGGCGCAAATTTTTGCATGTCGACACCTTCTGATGTGCGCCCCAACCTGCGCTAGGGCATAAATTTTTGCATGTCAACACCTTTCCGATGTGCGCGCCCCTGACCTACGCCATGGTGCGAATTTTTGCATGTCGACACCTTCTGATGTGTGCTAGAGGTGGTTGGTGACGCAATAAATGTCAGGTTTTTGACCATGCAATGCACTTTCAAAACCCGAAATGAAGGATTTCAATTTTCCTTGATTTCCATATTTTGCTCTTGACTATATTTACCTAGGGAGATATATACAACAAGATTTTGGATATTTTTATTGGATTTGTGAAATAACTTGATATAGCTATCCTTGAGGGAGCGGTTTATTTATAGTAGTGGAGTTAGAGTGAAGAGATGTCTCTTTTGAGGGAGTCATATTTTCTTGGAAGTTTGACTTAAGGAGTCGCATCCCTTTTTTTTTTTTTGGACATTTAAGTCATGGACAAGACTATAGGAAGATTAGGTTCTTTTTTAGAAGACAAGACCATATCACACAAATTTTAACTTATGAAAGAGGTGGTTTGAGTGATGAACAACCATGGGATTCCATCTTCAAGAAGATGAAAAGTATTCATGAGAATCATGCTATGAGTACAGTCGTGGTACTCATATTTAAGATAAGGAAGAAAGGTGACAGGAATCACATGATTATTTTTGAGTTGTGGATCCTCAAAACAGTTAATAAGGAAGGTGAACAACGCTCGGGATGAGAGATGAACTGAAAAAAGTGGTATACAACTTGACGTCAGCAATAAAATGGTCGAAGATGCAAGGAATTAAAGGGCTCGAGTTCAAGTTTACCTTGAGTGAAGACAAATGATAAGCACACGATCCATAGGCATGGGTAATGATATAGGAGTGCAGAGCCAATTAGGAGAAAATTTTCCCGTTTACTTTTCTCCTCTTTGGTTACATGTTGATTTTCCTTTAGGATGAGGTCGTCGACCTGAAAATTTCATTCGTGAACATGTTTTTCATAGGCACATTTGATACATTATTGGTAGATTTGGAGATGGTCAAGAGCATTGAGACAACGTTAATCTAATAACTCAAGTTACGCCAAAATATCTTGGTAAAATTCATCGTCATTCAAAGCATGTCTTGTAGTGAGATGTAGAGAGATGGAATATGGACTTCGAGAGGTAAGACAACCTCTGTACTGTAGACTAGAGAAAAGGGTGTGGCAGTAGTCGAAGTGTAAATACTAGTGGGATAAGCCCATAGGGTGAAAGGAATGTGCGTATGTCAATCTTTCCTAGTATTGTTGACTACTTCCATAAGAATTTTGTTCAAAGTTTTATTGGTTGATTTGGCTTGGCCATTGGTTCGTGGGTAATAAGGTGATGAAAATTGAGTTGGATGCCAAAAGCATCGCATAGTTTATGTAGGGTTTTGTTTTTGAATTGCTTTCCATTATCATTGATGAGGCGGTGAGGAACGCCAAAGCGAAAAATGATATGATGGTTGATGAATTCACATATTTTCTCAGCTTTTGTAGAAATGAGGGAATGGCCTCTTCCCATTTAGTGTAATATTTAGTAGCAGTTATGATCCATTGGTGGTATTGTGAAGAATGGGGGTTGATCTCACCGAAAAGGTCTAAACCCCATTGAGAGAAAGGCCAAAGGTATTGTGCGACTTGCAAGGCATGATTAGGTGTGTGATGGAGATTAGCTTGTTGCTAGCATTTCATGCAACATTTGACATAAGCACAACTAAAACACTAAAGTGACCTCCACAAATTCCATTGTGAACTTCCTTAATGGTGTAAGAAATTTCAGAACTTGCGAGCAAGGCGAGCGTAAGAGATTTTGTCAAACCCGTGCTTGTAAAGAAGACCACCCATGATGACATAACGAGAGACACTTTTAATAAAGGCACATTGTCCATTACGAGTGAGATTAGTGGGTAGAATGGAAAGGAAAGATACTCTGCATATTGCATATACCAAAGGTCACGTGGGTCGGGGGGGCAGCGGTTCCGACGGAGTGAAATTCATGAGGTAAATAAGAGGGTGATTCTAGCCTTTGTATTGTGACAAAGAGTTTAGATTCAATGGGTGAAGTAGGTATCGAGAAGCCAATCAAGCCATGGTATCCAAAAATTTGTTGGTAGAACGTGGGGTGGTGTGAAGTGCGTAATGATCAAAAGTGGTCAAAAGTATATTTACATGGTGTTAATATTTTTGAAGTATCTCATTACGACATTGGTATATACCATTAATTTGGTTTATGACCAAGCGAGAATCACCAAATATATTGATTGACTTAACATCTAAGGCATAAGACTCACGAAGACCCAATCGACTACTTCATATTCAACAATATTGTTTTTACAATCAAAATTGAGTTTGAAATACAAAGGCATAGGTTCACCATCAAGAGGAATGAGAATAACACTAGCCCCACCCCACGCTGACACTTAGATCCATTGAAGAATAGTGTCATTTGGTAAGTGGGTTCGTCCAGGGAAAGGGTAGCTATAGACTCATTTGGGGAATCGAAGTTAGATGGTTGATTCCTAGAAATAGGCGCGTCAACCAGTTGGTCAGCGATAGCTTTGCCCTTGATGGACATTTGATGAATGAATTGGAGGTCGAGGTTGGAAAGAAGCATAAGCCAACATGTGACACATTGATGTTGATAGGGTTTGACATACATATGTGTAATGGGTCGAGTATTAGTAATGATGAAGAATTTGTAATTGAGTAGGTAATGGTAGACTTTGGTGGAGATGAAAAATAAGGCTAAGTAGAGTTTTTCGGCATGGGTATATCTAGTTTCATAGTCTAGAAAGTGCAATTATGTAATAAACCGCTCTCTTGGTGTTGGTCACCGCGATGAGCAAGCATGGCATTTAAGGAATGGTCGGTGGCAGAAATATATAGGTAAAGGGCTGGTCATCCTTATGAGGAATGAGAAGCTGGTGGTTGAAGGAGGTATTGTTTTAAGGCTTGAAGGCTTTATGACATTCATTATCCCATTTTAATGAAACATCTTTTTTTAGCGAGATGATGGAATGGTTGATAGTGATCAGAAATCTGCAAGATAAAATAATGAATAGATTGTAACTTTCCTTATAGGCTATGAAGTTGATGGAGATTAGTGGGTGGAGAAATTTCGAGAATGGCCTTGACTTTAGCAAGATCAACTTCTATGCCACGTAAATAAATGATGAAACCTTGGATTTTTTCGGAAAGCACCACAAAGATGCACTTCTTGGGTTGAAGACACGTGTAATACTTGATGAGATGGTCAAAGATGACCTTAAGGATGAACATATGTTTAGGTCGATGTTTAGATTTGGCGAGAAGATCATCTACGTAATCTTCAATGTGTGATGCATGATGTCATGGAAGATGTAATTCATAGCTCACGATATGTGGCACTAGCATTTTAAGGTAAAAAGGCATGACTCGATAGTAGAAAGTCCCTCAAGGGGTGATGAAGGAAGTCTTGTGTTGATCCTTTGGAGCTAGTAATATTTTGTTATAGCGAGAAACCATCCATGAGTGGTAGCATTTCATGGCACTGTAGTGACGTCAACTAGTTGGTCGATGCACGGTAGGGGAAATCATCTTTGGGACGAGGTGAGGTTGAGGTCACGGAAGTCCATACAAAAGTGAAGTCCCCTATTGCCTTTGTGATAGGAATGATTCCAGAAATCCATTGGGGATAGTCAATGGGTAGAATGAATGAAACCGAGAGAGAAGGCGTTGAAGCTCTTCTTTAACCAGAAGAGCAATGTGACGATGTATTTTCCGCAGCTTTTGTTTGATGGGTTTGGCATCAAGAATGGTTATAATATTATGGACCACAATTTTAGGGTCAATACGGGCATATCAACATAGGACCAGGAAAACACGTTGCTATGGTCCCGAAGGAAAGAGGAGAAGGCTTCTTGTTTAGTAGCATCTAAGGATTGGCGATATTTAGAATGTGTGGGTCATCTTGAGTGTTAATGTTGATTTCAATGGTTGATTCATTCAACATGGTTTACATCTCAGAAGGTAACGAACGATGAATATAAGAATCTTCCACACCAAGGTAAGTGAGGATGGATTCATCGTCTTGACATTGAACGACATTAATAGAAGGTGTATCATCATCGATCATGTTAGGATACAAGAATGGGAGAAGAGGGAGCTTCACATCATGTTGATAGGTCAGCGGTCCCAAGGAAATGGTGTTTATGAAAAAAAAGTTAGGAGGAATAGATTTGGGTCTATGGAATCCATGGGTGAAGATGGTAATGTGGGTGAATTAGGTGGGGAAGATTTTTCATCCTGGATAAGGTCGATACAAACCTTCTTGGAAGGTGGAGTATCAAAACCAATACCACTACGGTCATTGTGTTTATGAGAGGTACAAGAAATGATAGTATGGTAGCCCTGTTCGTAAAATATGAAGCCAAATCCTTTCCACGTGCACCGGTGGAGGAAAGTGTGAGCAAAGCGGTGGTTAGTGAGGGAGTGTAGGTTAGATGAAAATGGTTGGGTTTGGGATGGAGGTTCAGGTTTATAGGTGGCCATATCAAGTCCCCCATACGTTAGATTAGTGTGAAGGTGGGGAGGGCCATAAGGAAAAATGTCACCGATGCGGATGTCATAACTAGGGTGTTGACGTAGGTTCCCATACTCTTGCGGGGTGAGGAAGGTGTCGATATTGTATAGGTGGTATTCCCACAGAGTGAGGCATTGAAAAAAACCTTCTAAGGGATAGTTGGTATGTGGGTAGTGGGGATAGACGGCTTGTTAGATGATGGGTAAATAGGTGAGTTAGTGGTAGAGGCTGCAACAGTAGTGGGGATAGCAAGGTTAGATGCGGGGAGAGGTAGTGGTAGTTTTGGTGGATTAGCTTATAGGCGAAGGTGAACTAGGGATAGTGGCGAGATGCCTTGACTTGTACAAGCACATCAATGGGCCGGTATAGCATGTTACAGGTCTTGAAATGTGATGGGTCACAAGGATGGTGTAATTATGTCCCTCGTGTTCAAATTTGAGGCGGCGGTGTAAAGTCAAAGGGGTACAACCCATGGTGTGGATCTAAGGTTGACTAAGCAAAAAATTATACTATAACTCCCCTTCTAGGACATAAAAAGTTTCGAGGATAGTGTGGGGACCTATGCAAATGTGGAGAATGATGGTACCTAGGGTAGAGGTCATGGCATCATTGAAGGAGCGCAACATAACCAGGTTACCATGCATGTAATTGGTAGGTATTCACATTTGGTCGTATGCATGGGAGGAGATGATGTTAATACTAGCACTACCATTGATCATAATGCATTGTATGCGTATATTATCGATAAAGGCAGAGATGAAAAGAGTGGGTTCGAGGCCATCGAAATGGAAGGGAGTGATCTCTTCATCAGAAAAGCAGAGGGTGACTACTTGGTGAGTATGTGGAGGTGTAGAGGAAGGAAATGACCTAGTGAGAGAGGAAACATGGTGAGGGGTCATTTGGTAAGACTTCAATGGATTGAAGGACTTCCATAAGGGATTGACGATGTCACTCAGAGGTTTGGATGATGTCATTTAAAGACATTTTGAGAGGGGATTGATGCGGTTGTTTTAGAATTGTGCGTTGTGTGACCCCATTGGAAATAGGATATGTAGGACCTCAAATGATGACTTTGGGTATGGGTGTGGATGGTATGTTGGGAATAGAGTTGGTTGATAGGCCAATTTCCTTTTCTTTTCCCTTATCTTTCTAAACATGGGTGGCAATGTTGATCATGTTAATTTGAGGGAGGTGGATGAAGAGGGTGTGTCATGGAAGGAGGAAAAAACCCTAGTGGGGGATATGATCCTTGTGAAATGATTAGGGAACATTTGCATTTGGGTGGTGGTTTGGCCAACTATCTTATACTGAGACCATGTTAATCTCGAATCTCGGGGTGGATCAAAGAGTTGTGGGGGTGGAAATTTTGGTCGTTGAGTAGATAATGGAAGAATATCTGGGGAAATTTGTGGGGGTGAGATGGGGTCCTCATCAAGGAGATCATTATCGTCAAAATTTTCTTCGGGAGGACATAATTGGACAAGGCTAGTTTTTAAAGCCTTACGTTCTCTACATTATGTCCATGTACACGATAGTAGGCAAAATTTTCATTTCATCAAACCCTTTTGGTTTTGGTTTGAGTGGGTAGTAAGGTGTAATAGGTGGTAATGTGATGAATTTTTTTGAGGATATTGGTTAATATTTTATCATAGGACCCTGCTTAGTGGATCACAATGGGAGGTGAATGTGAGTTTGGGTGTAGTACGGATAATTATGGAGGAAGAGGCTTTATAGTAGGAGGAATGGGTTGGTCTACTAGTTTGGCATATGGAGTGGTCTTAGGTCTTGTGGGAATCGGTTTAGGTATAGGCATGGTAGGTAGAAGAGATATTTGGTTGGTTTAAATACCCTATTGGAGGGTAGCAGATTCTTAGCATTAGGTTACACCTATTTGGGAAAATGTGACACGGGTGTACGTGATGTAGAGGGAAAAGTAGATAGTGGAAGAGGATGGGTTAGCCACGGGGGTAACCTATTTTCCGTGGAAGTGGTCGGTAGAGGTTAGGTAGAAGGTGTGAGTGGAAGGGAAGAAAGTGTCATGGGTAGTGAAGATGTTATGGACAATAGTGGTGGTATGGGTGGTAAGAAGGTTAAGGGTGATGATAGAGGTTGTGTTGGTCACTTGGGTATATTAGAGGTCCATGATGAGGAGGTGGGCGGTTGCGTTCCTAGTTTATCATTGGATGGAGGTTGCTTGCAAGGGTCGAGGGGTGAGGTCCTAGGATGGATGGAAGGGGTGAAGGTGATAATGACATGGTAGGAAAGGTTGGTGTATGAGGCCTAGAAGGTTGGGTCTTCTTTTTAGGGGTCGGGGTAACTTTAATTTTATTTTTGGAAGATGTGGCTAAATCTAATTTGATGGGTGGGTGAGTAAGGTTTGATGTTGGTATGACCCCTAAGGTGGTGATGGGTTTAGGTAAGGGAGATGATATAGGTGTGGGTAGGTATTTGGGTGTAGATGTATGTTGGGTTGTAGGCGAGAGGTGCGTGTTGGACTATGGTTGGTGATGTGGAATATGTTGCAATAGTCATGGTTGTGTTTGGTTTGGTCACTCGAAACACTTTTGGATAGATAGTGGATCAGTTGTTAATGAGTGACAATTGCATTTGGGTTGAAACGGGAAGTAGAAGGCATCCCAAAGTAAGGCTCTATCAACATAGTCCAAGTGATCGACCAAGCGTGAAAATGGTACTACTACGGAGTGGGGCTGATGTAGATCGAGTAGCAATCCCCATAAAATGTGTTTAAGATACTGAGGAAATGACTAGCCTCGAGACTCTTTGGGTAAGAGAGCCAACAACGAGATCAGTGGGATCTTGAAGGTCCAATGGTGAATGATATTTCTATAGGCTCCTCCATGGGTAGAGGAGAGGATGGGCTAGACGAGGTGGAATCTCCTTGTGATGGTGTAGGTTGTGGACATGTATCTCCTATGAGTAAGAGAGGTGCCACTGATGACTTCTTGGAAATTTGAGGGTTCAAAGGTGGCACGATAATTATAGACTCTTCCATGGGTGAAGGATAAAATGAAGGGAGTTCCTCTATGGGTGGAGTACATGAAATAGATTCTGGTGTAGGTAGGGGAGTTCGGGCTAAGATTTCATCTATGGAAGGGACATGAGGCAATTGGGAAGCAAGCTAGTATGTCATCGAAAATAGTGTGGACCTCGCGGACATTATTATCATGGGTTGAAGTGTCACCATCTTGGTTGGAATATGGGGCATGATTAGGGACTAAATTCTTGAAGATATGTAGGTTTTGGTTAGTAGGTGCACTCGGGCTATCCAAGACTAGATCTCCGTTGTCTAACATTTCTTGTAAAATATTCTTGAAGGTAACTAAGTTATTGTCACTATGACCTTTGACACGATGATATTTGTAAAAGTCATCTTCTTTATACCATGTCGGCATGGGGCGCTCGGGGTCAAATCTAGTGTGTGGTTTTATAGGTGGAAGGGTAATGACACCATATTTAATAAGCTTTTCCAAAACAGAAGCATAAGATTATCTTGTTGAAGTGTACTTTCATTGTTCTTGTATGAACTGGAAAGGTTGGACGAGAGAGATATTAGAATGAGGTTTGGCTAGCTTTGATTGATGAGGGGGCCAACCTTGAGAACTATGGCATTGGAAGATCCTTTGGGTTTTGAATAGTTGTTTTGGGGTTTTGAAGAGGAAGAAACATCATTTGATTTAAATGTGATGTTCTTGTTATGAAGTTGAATTTTCTTCTCTTTGATAACATGAATTTCCAATTTCTGGGCCATGGTGAATGCCTCGTCAAAAGTGTGAAAAGTTTGCACTGCTGGGGTTGGTGAGATGTGTCTAGTGTAAGCATGGGTAAACAACTCTATGATTTCAGTTTGAGGTAATTGAAATGTGAGTTGGTTAATTAGGTTGCGCCAGTGAGTGACAAAGTCAGCAATAGACTCATCGTCATACTATCGTGTGGAATAAAGATCAGTCATGGTGACCTTCTTAACAATGTTGATTGAGAAGTGATCTAAGAAGGCTTGGTCTACTTGATTAAATGAGTAGTTGGAGTGTCTTGGTAGCCCACTATACCAATCCAATACAGGTCCTATTATGGACATCAGGAAGGTTCGCAGGAGTAAAGTGTTATCATGGGCGATCAGGTAACACCTATGTTTGAAAGACCACAAATACAAGCGTGGGTCTACTTTACTATTGAAATGGTTGAATTTTGGCATTTACCAATGTAAATGGTATGGATGAATAAGGATTGATGAATGAATGGGTTGATTATAGATTTCATCATAGGTGAGAGAATTGTGTGAGACAAAAGCGATGCTTCTAGCATCTCGTAACTTTTCCATCATTAATTTGATGAGGTCATTGGTAGGTTGTGATGGATGGGCTCATACGTGGTGTAGGGGGATGGTGCGAACATGTGAAGTGGATGGCATTCTAGTGTATGGTGATGGTGAATAGGGAGGTTGAGAATATGGGACAAACATAGAAGGTATATATCGAAATGGGTGACAAACGAGATAGGGATTGTTGATAGTATGTGTATGTAGGTGGGACGGTCACATTGACTCTAGTAGTGATTGGGGGTAGAGATTGGGGGATGGAGAGGATAAGATTCTGGAATGGAGTAGGGGTCACCGACACCATGGGCGGTTGTGTTGCAATTGGTATTTGTGAGACAATGGGTGTGAATGAGTTATGGTTGGGTGGTTGATGAGGGGACAATAGATACTATGGGTGTGGTGATATCTGCAGATACAATGGTCATAGTAGGTATGGGGATTAGATGTGAAACTACTAGGGTTAAAGAAGGTGAAGGTAATGCCGCATTAGTGTGGGCGATACGAGAAGTGGGAATAAGGGGGGAGAGATGGATATAGACATGACATATATCAACTAACTTTGAGGAGTCACGAGTGGAAGAGTGGGAAAGGTAGAAATGTAAGGTTGCGGGAATCGGATCAAGGATTCGCGCAAATTACTCGTTGCCCTGAGAAATGGTGGTAGATAGGTTTGGATCCATGGGTGATAAGACATAGGGTGGTGAAGAAGGCAGGCAGAGAGGGTGCGACTTGCGTGAAATATAAGAACATTAGCTTGATTGCGAGTCAACACCATGTGAATGAATGTATATCAAGTGATGTTGTATCTGTAGAGGACACATAAGGCAATGGGAATGAAGAAACCAAGTGTTTATGGGTGGATTTGGGTAATGTATAAGCTGAGATTCAACATAGGGTAGCCGAAGCTGCAATAGTTAAGGGTGACTAATACCGATTCGGGGGTACCGATGTCGATTCTTGTGAGACAGAACAATTTTACAAGATGAAGCAAAGACTATGTTTAGTTAGATGAACAAGTTGTATGATGATTATTTATCAAAGCTTAGAGAGTATAGAGACTCACAAGAACTCTGATAACAAAGAAAATGAAATAAGTGTTCTTTAGGAAATTTAACCCAAAAGAACAGAAAAATTGATGCGGTTAAGAAAAAAAGCGAGTGCCAATCAAGGGTAACCGATCGGTCACTATGAAAAATAGAAAAATGTATAAAAATGGATTTTTTTGATTTTGAGTGAGATAAATAATCAACCCATAGGTCTGGAGATGATGCAATGAAGTCCTGACACACTCAAAAGAACTCAAAATACTCCAACTATAATTGTGGAGCTCGCGAGGCAAACGAATGGAAAAATGGAGAAACGTATCCTCACACCTCAAAATGCACATCAATCAAACGCTAAAAACACGTACCTAACAAGTGATTTTTAATGTATTGAGATTATTCTATTTAGAAGACTGAATCAAGAATTTAGAATAGATTTTTTGGTGAGAATGATTCCTACGAAGAAGGATATCTAAAAGAGAGGTTTCGAGGTTATGTTATGGCGGGCGGGATGTCCTTTGAGATAATAACTCAATAGAAGTAACGAATTGGGAGTACCTACCAATCCTATGATCATGTGATCATTGGCAACATCCCAGAGTAAGATGTTGTTTAAGAAAGATGTGTATATTTCAAATTTGTGCAGTTTGGTAAGACAGAGAGAGAGAGAGAGAGTGCTTTCTATGATTCTTTGTGTCAACCATCAGCTAGGCATGACTTCTAGCATATAGGTTGCCCTCATTTTAATGTGAGATAAATGCAACAAATTAGAATGTAATGCAATCAATTTTAAGCCCAAATCGAAAAAATTACATTTGATGAAGAAAATCGTGAAATGGAGAGGGTATGCTCTTTCGCTAAATGCAGTAAATAAGAAATAAGAATGATTCTTTTTAAATGCACCAAGAGAAATGTTTCTTTTAGAGAAATTAGAAAGAAGAGAAGATTACTATAGAAGAATATTAATGTGTAAGCCTTTTAAAGGGAAACAAACACACAAATTTTTCCTAGGAATGAAGGAAATGCAATAGATCTGTTTCACCATTTTCTTTACTTTATTGAGACAAAACAAAGAGGTAAGGGATGAGGAGGAATACTGTTATGCTAGTTGGTTGATGGTTGTTGCACGCATTCGACTTCTCAATCTAGTGTTGACTATGAGAGCTTCCTTTTGGCTAGGAGGAACTACGAAATTGAAAAAAAGACCACAAAAAGAAGAGTTAAATACTATATGACGGTGGACTTCGTAGCGTGTGCTAGATCTGGGAAGTGTGATACTCCCTAGATGGTTGTCAATCCATTGTTTAAAACAACTTAATGTGAGACATAAGAAAAGTCCTACTGTATTTGATATGATTTAGGTATCTCATTCCAACACAATAAGAAAATCTAACATAACGAGCTAGGTTGTAGTCAAATCTAAAGGGTAGGTAGGTGTCACATTCTTGGAGGCCCGGTCAAAGTCAAAGTCAGGTTTTGGGTTGTTTAGGTCACTTGGTAGTAGATTATGTGGTTCTGTTATGTGAAAAGGGTATGAAACACAAATACCGATGTCATTCGGGTATAACCGATGACGGTTTAGGGGAGACCAAGCGATGGTCATGGGTGATCGGCGTCGGTATGGTCGAGGTGAAAGGAACTCAAATGAAATCTAATTGTAGGAGTTGGGTGAAGCTAAATGGAGATGGAAGGATGGATAGGGAGGTCTCAAGAAGTCTCAGGTATACTCAGAGGGGTGTAGGAGGTGAGGATGGGTGATTTGGTGGTGTGGGTAGAGGAATGGCGGAGTCTACAAGTAGGTAGAAGATGGGAAAAGGACATGCAAAGTAAAAAACGATAATATAAGTAAAAAGGCTATTATCTTGAAATAGACTATGTTGGTAGAAGGTATACTTACTTTGATATAGGCTTGATGGCTGAATGGTGATGGTATTTGATCATAATAATGGTGTTTTACGCCATAGTAGTGATTGCTAGAATACTTCTATGAATGCGATACCTGCGGATCAATCTGGTATTGGCTACGGATGTCTAGGTGCATGAAGAGACCACTGGTTCTACTTGTATGCATCTCTCTTCCTATCTCCTTGCTCTCGAGAATGTGCCAACCTAAAAACAAGGTTACTAAGGTGAATAAATGGTAACCGATGATGGTTCTTTTAGTTGACCAACGTCGGTTAGGGGTGATCGGCGTCGGTTAAGGCAAGATTCCCTAGGTTTACGAAAAATGGCAGATCTCTATGATTTCTTTGGCTAGGTTGGTTTATTCTCACGGATCAAACCGGAAGCTTCCCTTCTAATGAGCGGGAATGTGGTTAGAGAAATATTAGGCATGTGCTTTTAGGGTTAGACTAAATCTTATCTCATTAAGGCAAGTAAGATCAAGTCTTAGTTAATTATGGAAACATGCCAAGAATAGGTCTAGGGTGAGGTGGCTAGGTGAGGTGTCTAGGTGAGGTGGAAATTTATCTTAATTAAAATAATTAAGTAATGAATGTTGTGAGGATGGGTATTAATTTAATGAAGTTAATTAAATTAATATTAATGTGGGGTGGAAGGGGCCATGATTAGGTAAATATGTTTGAGTTGGTTATTCAATGGGGGGCCAAGGGAGTGTGACCCAATTTTGGTGTCTACACTAACTCCAAAGAAGGTAACTCGAGGAGTGTGGAAGTTTATCTTCTCTTCCATATATAAGCATGAAAGTGAATTCCCTATGGCCCTTTCGGGTGTGATCCAACCTACCCATAAGGCGGTCTTACTGTTGTGTATGCCAATTCCTCTTGTTAGTTTCCATTGTACACTTAATAATCCTTATGAGGCTTTTGTTACTAGAATCAGCCAATCCATTTCCTTATGGATAGTAATTGGACGAAGTCTTGAGGTGGACCCCATTTTTAACATCCCATTCACTCAAATTCATACAAAGAAAATCCATTTCATTTTTGAAATGACTATAAAAGGAACACCAAACCTTGTCATTATACCTTCCAAGAAATCCATAAACTGCCTTTTCATTGCTCTCTTTCAATGCTACTGCCTCTTTCCATCGAGTAAAATAGTCTGTTGTAGTAAGGACCCATTTATGTCCATCACTAGATGGAGGATTAATCATTCGATGAAATCCAACCCCCATTGAACAAAGGGTTGATCCACTTGGATTGGATGCAGTGGAAGAGCTTCCAACTTCTGCTTGCCTGTGAAAAAGGCACATTCCTTACATTTCCTTACCTAGATATGGGCATCTTTGAACAAATCTAGCCAATAGTAACCAGCTCACATGATCTTGGTAGTAGTAGCTTGTGTAGATTAATGTCTTCCGAGATAAACCATTATGAAACTCTTCTAGTATCTTACTCATCTATTCCGGTCTTATGCTTGAAGGAGGACACCATTCAAATCCTTTCAAAAGAAACGTTATCTAGTAAAACATATGAAATAGATTGAAGATGAAAAGTATGTCTTTGGTTTTTATCCATGTTCACAGGATACACTCACGAGAATAAGAAACTATTCATTTTAGATAACTATTAAACTTTCTCATCACTCTCATCAATGTTTAAGGAGCATTGTATCCTCATCACCTTTTGATTCTATGTCTGTAAAAATTTGTTGACATAAACCTTTACCTCTAACAAGTTTGGTAACCTTGATATGCACATCATAATCCATCACCTTTATAATCCATCTAGCGTGCTTCTCGTTCATCTCTTTGTTCAGAAAAAACTCTTTGACACCTGGATGAGACACTATCAAATGAATTTTTTTGTTAGAAAACATGTGCTTGAATTTCTTCAAAGATCAAATAATTACAAAGACTTGTTTTTCAACGAATGAGTATTTGATCTCATAGTCTTTGAGGGATTGACTGAAGAAAGCAATTGGTTGCTCGATTAGATAATCATTTTGCTAGGTGAAAATCCCTGAAATGCTCTCTTGACTGCAAAAGCATAAAGGATAAAGTATTTATCAAACTTGGGTTTTACCAGCATGGGAGCTTGAAAAATTATAGTTTTGATGGCTTGAAGCTTTCTCATCCTTCCTTAGTCCATGAGAATGGAATGTTTTTATTTGACATGGATTTACGTGGGTTAGCCAATGTCATGAATTGAGACATGAATCTCCTCACGAAGTTTATGGTTCGCATGAAAACTATGGAGACCCTTCCTATGACTTGGGAGAGATAAGGACATAATCAAATGAATCTTGGTTGGATTGATTGATAGTCCTTCCATTGAAACAACATGCCCCAACAAATTTCCCTCATGCACTATAAAAATACACTTCTTGGGATTGAGTGAAACCCCAAATTCCCTACACCTTTGGAAAACCTTCCTTAGATGTGTGATGTGATTATCTGCATGCTTAGAATACATAGTTATGTCATCTAGGTAAACCAAGATGATATCGTTGATTAGTCCTTTAAACTCCATATCCATGGATCTTTGGAAAGTAGCCCCAACATTGGATAATCCAAATGAAATTTTGTTGTAGGCATACGTGCCCCACTTGGTAGTGAAATCCATTTTGAATTGGTCAGATTCTTGGACTAGAATTTGATTATAACCCGAATATCCATCGAGAAAAGAAAATATTTGAGCTCTTGCCACCATTTGAATAATTTTCTCCATTGATGGGAGAGGATAATGGTCTTTCAACGAGGCATAGTTCAAATCCCTAAAATCTATGCACAATCAAATCTCTCTATTCTTCTTCCTTACGGGCACCAGATTGGCTACCCAAGAGGAGTTCTTGATGAGAAAAATAATACATGCTTCAATGAGTTTGGTTAGCTCCTTTCTCATTAGTGACTTAATTTTGGGATTAATGGGCCTTTGGTTTTGGTGAATTGGCTTGGCATTAGGATCCAATTCAATGGTATGTTGTGTCGAGGCTGGATTAAAACCATGCAGATCTGTTGAGCTCCATGAAAAAATGTCTTGATACTCTTGAAAATTTTTTTGAGGAAAGCTTCTTTCTCTTTAGAAATATACAATTTGCCAATATTCATAAACTTCTGTGCTTTATCTCAACTTCTTCAAAAGCTTCTTCTTTGACCACCATGTTAGAGATTTATCGTTTGGCTTGGTCATCGAATTAAAAATGGATTCCAAGAGTGACTAAAATTTTGGTATTTTGTTGGTTTTCAATTGTATAATTTGTTAACCATATGACTCTTACAACTTATCCTAATTTCTTGCAGCAAAGTGCAAATTTGCCTCTTCTTGTAGGAAAAGAACAATTTATTTGTCACTAGTGAATACTTGCACTGATACTCACATTATCATGGACTACATTTCAAACCACTATTTTGAAAAATTTCAACCCTTGTTTCATGATATTAATAGGTATGTTGTATTGTGAGCCAATTGTAACAAGCCTATCATCATCTTGATTCGACTTCTAGGAGCTGCATGGATTCCAAAATCTTAGAAATCTTCGATCAAGTCCTAGAATCGATTCTTGTATGATCTTAAAAGATCATTCTTTGAGGCACTACGTTTGATCAATTGATGAACAACTCACTCATTGTCTCCAAAAAATAGTAAGGTTTTGATACCCTTCTTTTGGGCTAGTGAATTCCTTGCACAAGGCCTCGTATTGAGTAACGTTGTTGGTGTAACTAAACTGCAATCGGAAAGATGAGAAGTACTCATTTCCCTTTGGATAAATTAACATAACACTAGTGCTAGATCCATTCTTACTTCTTGAGCCATCGAAGAATAATTACCACAGTCCTTCTGAATCACTTGGTGTTTTGACAAGTTGCGGTATGATCGTATCTTCTTCATGGATCAACGGTACCTAATCCTGTTTCTTCCAAAATAAGCAAACTAGCTTCTTCTTCTACTAACACATATGCGTAGGGATCATATTGATGATCTCCACTTACTTCATCTAGCACAATATCAGGGACTTCTTCAATGAGAGTAGTTGGTTCATGATCAACATCTCCCTCTTCTAGATCTCCAATCGTGTAATTCCCATTTATAGGACTAGCGGTTTAGGCTTCTTTATGATTATGGTAGATTGGTTCTACCCTTATAGTCACTTTGGTTCTGTATCAAGTCCTGAGAATCATATGTGACCAATTGGCTAATAGATAACTGCCCATCTTGGTAGTAAAATATTATGATAGGTAGATGACGAAGAGAGGAGGAAGATCAATTAATGATATGTCTTGGGTGAATGAAAAACTTGGGCATGCATGGTTGGTAAGTTGAATTACTTTGATAACTCAACATGATCTTAATGGTTATGCCATCTAGGTGAACAACTCCTCTTGAAACCAGCACATATTGTATGCCTAGTACATATGTAGTTTGTATGGGCATGACTGAGCTATTAGCACCAGAATTGATCATGCAATTATGCACCAGGTGGTTGCCAATGATCAAGGAAATATAGAATGGTAGTGATTTGTTAGCTCTAGGAATACTTTTCCCTTTTGGTTGACACAAACTCATAGCATCTATTGCTCCATGACTTGATGATCCATTAGTTGTACCAAAACTATTTAGAGCCTCTCACAACAAATTTCTTTGAGAAGGAATTGAGAGTGCATCCCACATAGTAACACTCAGATTGGTTTTCTTCATTTGTTCTACTATGTTGAAGGGAATAACTCCAAATTTTCTGACACTTCTTTGGGCATTGGGATCCTCCTTTAGAAAGTTCTTATTAGGTATCGTGATGCCTGAAGAACCTTCTTTCCTTGCAGCTTGGCTGGCTGAGTATTTCTGGCGAGTTTCTTTCCTTTATATTTATCAACCACCACTTGTATACGAGGCTCAAGTGGATTTTGATCAAATATGGAAGTATGAGGTTCCATTCTCTCTTCTTGGAATGAGTGTTTGCTACCAATGATGAGGAATATGTATTCAACACGTAAAATATTACGCTTGTAATTTTATTAAAGTTTTTCTTCAGGTGCCTATGGTTGATTTGTTGTTTCTTGCGTAGATGTGTTATTTGTTATCTCGAGAAGGTGCACATACGCTTTGAACCATAAGGTCCTAGAAAATAACTCCATTGGTACAAAGATTTTGATTATGGGGTTGAGAATAAGGATAACACCATTTGTAGTCTTGAACCAGATTATTATGGATAGGTATTATGGCTCTAGATTAGCTAGCAGTAAGAGGGTTCCAAAAGTTCAAAGTCCCGACATTTGTAGATTGATTTGTAACTTGATTTTATGGCTGATTGTTCCCTTAAAAATGATGATGGTTAGCCTAATACTTTGAGTTTGTGGCTGATATGGATGATTGTATTGAAACTATTTCCTTTTGAGTGTAACGAGCTCATTTCTAAAATTTTACAGTAGTGACTTGAATTTAAATAGATCATATGAAGAGGCATGGGCAGATTGAGCTAGTTGATTAGAGGTTTATGGAATAGGAACAATGATAGGTTGATTGTTCGTAAGGTCCAGGAGACAACGACATTGGTAGTTGTGGAGCTATCTTTCTAGCCTGAATCAAGGAATTTTCTACTCTTATGGAAACATTGTAGGCATCAGGTAATGTAGCCCCTCCCATGGATTGGATCATAACTGCTACATCACTATTCAAGGCTCACAAATAGTATAAGAATGGCATTATGTGCGAAGGATTTATAAGTGCAAGAATCCTATTCCATGTTACGTGGAATCGAAGTTGAAATCACTCATGTATTCTTGGGAGCTCTCTTTATGGTAGTGAGTTGTTCCAAAAGTGATAGGTGATCACTCTTGTCTTCAAACTATTTACAAATATTTTCTCCTAGCTAGCCTCAAGTGGTTATATTACTAACACTTAACCCTCAAAACCATTGAAATGATTTTCCCTTGAATGAGGTATCAAAAAGTCTAACCACAACATTGTCCTCTGTGATATTACGTACGGAAAAAATCTTGGATACATCAAAAATATATTCCCTTTGGAGTAACGTGAGTTCCCCTTGTGTAAAAGGGTAAACTTTTGAGTTGCCGTAATATGTATAGGGTCACATTGAACCAACAAAGAGGATTTGCTTGCATTGAAAGGGGAAAACTTGGTTTTGTGCCATAGTAAGAAGAGGTTTATTGTTCTTGGTGGAGGAAACCTTCCATACAGAGGATTTGAATGACCCATATGAGGTAGAGCTGAAACTAGTGATGTTGAAACACCTCTTCTTCTTCTCTTTGGAGGAGATAAGGAAAATTCAATATGCTAATAATTTCCTTATTTTGAAGAAGCTCTTGTCTGAATTCTTCACATAAGTTAGCATATTGAAATATGGGAATCTAGATACAAAGATTCACTAGGTACTTTGACTTGTGTAAGTGATAAGAGAAGTACCAACTCTGTCCCACCGGTGTGCCAAAAACTATTGTCGCCAAATCACTGCACCCTCCGAATGGAAAGAATGTGAACAGGACGTTTAGTGTGATTGTGACACATCGAGATCACCTCTCAAGCTTTGGGACTTGGGCTCTAGGTGAACCTCAAAGAAGGTGGATTACTCTTCCTAAAATAAGTGATGTACTACTCCTAGTGTAATAAAATGGCTACCTAGTCCTATGCTTAACATTTCATGGGTTTTAGGGAAAGATATTTGTAGAAATTAAAATATAATAGGGATGGTGATGCACCAAATAAAGGGTGTTTCAGGACTCGGGAAGGGTTAATTTGAAGAGGGTGTGTGCACCACAAGTTAACTTCACCTCTTTGTAACTTAGAGAGGGTACAAACTATAACAAACTAGGAAGTAAGTGTTCCCTTTTTAAAACTCAATCGAAAAACTAGTTATCATTCTTGAAGAAGTGATCAAGAAGGGTGAGCAGACACCACAACTCAACTTCTTGCAATACTTCACCACTCGATAAGCACGAGAACTCTAAGAACCTGCTGATAGAAATGTGAACTTGCATAGTGTACCTACGAAGCATGAGAAAAGGCACAAAGAAGTATAGAAATATGAAAGCACCGAGATTAGTCACAAAACAAACACTTTTATTGCTTTAATAACATGCACAATGCATCATACATTTAGAAGAGGAAATGGTTGCCATTATAGTCTTGAAAAGGAGGCTTGAAAGGTCTCTCAACACACAAGGACAACTTACGAGAGAGAGAGGACTCTTGATAAATTGCCTTATCTAAGATGTATAACTTTCCAACCTATCTAACTTGTAGGAACCCTTTGGAATGAGCCTCTAACTTACATTTATGGAAGAATATGTGAGAGAGAAGAGGAAAGGTCATAATTGCATTCTAAATTAAATGCACATGATGGTTCATTTATAATAGTTAGTTGAACCACTTTAGAATCTTCCATCATTGCCATTAATACCCGGTTTGACTTGATATTCTCAATTAAGTAAAGGAATATTTCAATAAAATATTTTAATAAAAATTTAAAATAAAAATATTAATTTAATTATTATTTTAATGGTGGGCCCCCATTGACCAGTTTGACTTGAGGAGGGAGGGGTCATGAGGAAAAGGCCAAAAAGAGCCCAACTCGGTGGTTGGCTCACTAAGCCAACTCACCGAGTTGGGGTCAATCGTCGGCCTTGAATGTGGCGAACCCCTTTGCATTAGCGCATCCAAATTGTGATCCCAAAATTACCCCTGCACGAGCTCACCCCGGGCGAGCTCTTCCACCACTACATTGAGCTACTTTGGCATCATGAAGGCTTGGCTCGCTCCATGAGTTCTCACAACATGAGCTCTTTGTTGATTGACTTGCTCAAAATTAACTGAAACCGAGCTCTTTTGCAAGAATCGAGCTCCTTTATCCTTATGTGCAACCAATCTCTTCCATCAAAGATCGAGCTCCTTTGTATTTGATGCATCAATACACGATGTCATCATCGAGTATCGAGATCACATGCATGATTTTTTCCACAAGCTCCATACATACGTTCACCACCTTGGAAATATGTCATCAACTCGGCCTAATGTGTGGCCAACTCGCCTATGATTCCATGATGCTAGCTTACTTTGTTTTTACATAGCTTGGCACACATGGCCGAGTCCTTTTGTTTCATGTCAAGCTTCGAACAACTCGATCTCTACCCTCCTTCTCCAAGCTCGTTAACACCGGTGATTTTCTCCGCATAGCTCGATTTCACGAACTCTGTGTCATCTGGCAATGCATATTGATAAATCTTAGAATTCCCGAAAACAACTCAAGTTCCACCTCATCATTTTGTGAGAGCTCTACAAACTCTTTGCGACTCACCGAGCTAGAACACCTTTGTTGTAAGAAACATTTCCTTGGCCCCATCAAGTTGTACCTTTCTCACCATGAATCCATTTTTAACTCATTGCTCATTTTGGATAATTCATCGATGCGCCAAGTCCGAGCTCTGTTGCCTTCATTCTTAGAGTTGTCCTTACATGTTTGTGTGCTCAACTAGCATTTTATGCTCGAGCCTTTACCATTTTCTGTGATGTATCCATGCAAACCATTTCCTATAAATTCTTCGACCTCACTCGCACACTCCATTTTTAATTAGTCTTTGCAATGATTCTCCATTATCGATTTATGCACTAATACCGACTTAACTTGTCTTTGTAACATTTTTCTGAGCTTTGACATAGCTCCATGGTGACATACCACCTGAAATGATTCTTCTTGATTTAGACTTGGCATTCAATCACATGAATACTTCACCACAAGAGTCATTTTCTTGTCAATTCCTGAACGAGCTCTCTCCCGAACTCATTTCATTATGTGGACCGTGTCTCGGCTTATGTAGAGTTCACCTCACTGGTCCATTTCAGCGGAATATCTCAGCCATGCATGAGCTATCATACATCCTCCATTTGAGCTCATCGTGGCCGAGATACTCATTCATATATCACTTCCTATAAGGGGGTGCGTCTCCATGCTCACAGAGCGACCGCCTCCCGGGATGGGCGAACCCCATCGGCGCAGGGTAGTGCACGAGGCGCTATCCAGGGAGCCAGAGGGACTCCCGCCGAGGCAAACGGTTGGCCAAGCATGGGTTGCAGTTGACGACCTCACATGCATGTGCCTTGTGAAGATAGATGCAGGCGAGAGTTGGGTGAGTTAAGCGCGCAGGCTAAAAATGGGTGACCTCAGGGAATTTCCAGTGGCACATCAATATAACTCCGTTAGGCGGAGTTAAGCACGTTAGGCATAAATGGGTGACCTCCCGGGAAGTTCCCGGTGGCGCACCAATGCAACTCTTGAGGGCTATGGAGTGAGTAAGAGTTGTGCATGGGGAATATGAAAGGACCATGCTATGAGCCCAAGGATGTCTCAGAATCAAGGTTTAGCCGAGGCGGGTTGGTGAGCTAAGTTGGTTGCACTTAGGAACAGTGCAGGGTGTCTTGGAGCGAAGAACATACCCAATGTACGCGGAGCGAGTTGGGCAACTCATGTGGGCGATGCAGAGTGGCAGAGCGGGAGTTGGTTTGAAGCATGAAGACCTTGTACGATAGAGGCCTTGCGTTGAGAGTGCAGCGCACGCCTAAAGAGCCAGGTGAGCATGGCAGACAATACAGACCAACAGGGGGAACTCACAACCCCACCAAGTGGAGTGTGGAACACTTGGTGCACTGGACATTCAGAGGATGGGGTGTTCAACAGACCTTGGAGATATACTCTACCCTTGCGGAGTATGTCCATGCAGTGATGTGCATCGTGGATCAGCAGTGGGACTCCAGTGTTAAGTGACAGTGGACTTGGGGAGACCTTTAAGGTGGCAACGTCCTTAGAAGCAGAGTTCATGTGGGAAACAACCAAGAGGCGTGATGGAGTGAGACTGGGATTCGGAGGTCGAAACGAGAGGAGAAGTAACTCAGACGCGAGCGAGCCAAGTGTGGTGAGCTCCTCAACCTTGCAGAGGTTAAAACAACGCAGATGAGTCGAGTGCTCACATAGATGTATCGGAGTGCGCCGGAAGCGCGGATGCGGAGTGGGTGCAGAAGGCAGGTCGAGACTCAATGAAGTGGACAGAGGATGGTTCACATGGTGATGCGCGACATGGTGGGCTGAGTCAAGGACATCATGGATACCGCATATTGCGTGTGGTGAGTCGACAACGAAGGCGTAAGACTTGTGAAGTCAATGCGTGCCGACGCAGACGGGTGTCTCGAAGAGTAGGCACGCCGATGTCAGTGGCCATGGCATCGGGGCGAGATCAGAGGATGGATCGAGCCGAGGGAAGAAGAGTACCTCACCCGCATGTGATGCGGTCTACCAGGATGGCGAGCTAGCAGTGCTCCCCGCAGGGATCCTTGGTGTTGTGGACTTGGGTGACAGAGGTCAGCAGGTCGGGGTGAGTAGAGGCTCACACCCGGGAAGGACTCAGAGGAGGACTTCCCCCGTCGGTGCACGCGTAGGTGACCGGCGCGGCAACTCAGGCAGACTCATGGATGGATGACAGATAGGGGCATGTGATGTTCCTCAGTGGCCTTGTGCAGAACAGTGGGATGTTCGACAGTGAGCCGGCCAGCGGCCTAGAGCTGGGTCAGTGATGAGTCTTGGAGGCGTGAGTTGTGCATTCCCTCAAGTGGACTAAGAAGGCATATTAAGAGCTCCCGGTGGTTGTATGGGCAGCCGTGGTATTCGGCGAGTGGTCTTCTGGAGCAGTTGTATGGGCAGCTGTGAAGGGTGTTGGAAAGGTTCACTTGTGCATTGGTTGGAGATGCAGTTGGGGAATGGGTTGTGGATGAGATGGAGAAAGGCGTAGTCTGGGACTACTGGAGTAGCTTGATCCTCTAAGGCGAGCGAAAAAGTAGTGTCTCAGTGCCGCACGTTGGCTAGTTTATTCCGCTTTAAAGCTAGCCCCGTGACAGCTGGTATCAGAGCTTCATCAAGCGAGAGAGTAAAGTGTGCCTGATACGTAGCGTGTCAGCTTGTATCAGTGCCGTTGAGTTAATGTTGTACTTGATACTCAGAGTGATCAACTGGTGTCAGTGCATTTGAAGTGATGCTCTCTTTGGTACCTAGAGCACATTCAGCAGTGTGGGATGTTGATTGAAGAACAGGGTGGCAGACTAGGGAGCCAACGCAATCAACATCGTTGGTGATCGGATGGGCGGGACACCAACGCGGTTGGGCGGAGCAGAAGTAGACTGGTGTGTGCTTGTGAAGCGGCGTCAGATTGAAATGCCTAACCTTATGTGCGGCTATGCAGGGTCGTACATGTTTGAGGGAGTTGGTTGTTGGACGAATCGGATCAGGAGGGTCTTGTGAAGATTGGCAATCAACGGTGTTGGCGATCGGAAGGCGGGACACCAACACAACTGGATCAAGTGGAGCAGTGTTGTTCCAGTTAAGAAGAAGACTGGTGTGGGCCTGGGCAGCATCAGATCAGAGTGATCCAGCGGAGTATCAGGGCTCAGTGGAGCTTTATTGATGTCACAGTGGAATGAATGAAAGACAGTGAACTTTCTCAGCTGTAGACCAGAGGGTTGATGAGAAAGGAGTCATGCAGTTGCGACGGTGGTCCGCATGGCGTTCAGTGATCAGGGTGTTGTAGACCCGTGCAGGTGTCAAGAGTTGGCGCTTGTGCAATGCAAGTAAGCCAGTGCAGGTTGCTAGAGACTTCGTGGGAGAAGAAGGCCAGTGTTTTGAACAGATCTCAGTTGTAGAGGAGGCGACAGGGAAGCATACAGGATGGGCTGGGTAAGTCACTTCAGTGGGCAGTTCATGTGGAGGCTGGTGCAGAACTTACTCCTAGCAGTTTGGGTGAAGGGATAACACTTGGTAGAGTCCAGGTGCAGTGGCAGAGTGACTCGAAAACTCGGTAGGTGCGAAAGCACTGAGTAGCGCGACGACTCCCCAGAAGTTGTAGACGGGACTTGTACATTGTGGATGGCTGAATTGCAGTATTTGTGAAGTGATATCAAGTTGATACTCGAGCCATGAAGTGGAAAAAGTGGCTCTCCCTTGGCAGAATCACGGTGGTGAATTTTGCGAAACCTCGGAATTTCAGGTTGGCAACGGTGGCAGTGGCTACATTCCGGAGTGAAGCAAGAGTTGCGTATTCGGAAGTGCTGGTTGGTTGAAAGCGGTGGTGAGTAGATCAGTCAAGTTGCAGTGAAATGAGGTATTCCTGGTGAAGAGTTTGCCAGAAGATCAGCATCAGAGTCACAGTGGTGGTATGGTGTTGGTAGAAGTGCTGAACAAGGGCAGCATTTGCGGTGAAGTTAGGCCCCTAGATCATTGGAGAATATCATGTGTTGCGTGTGGAAGCGTGGTGTGACCAGTTTCAGCAGCAGTGAAACCTTGCAGTGGTTCGTCAATCGGCATGGAGGTTGGCGGTTCTCCAGTTATGCAGTGAATGTTGTGCAAGAAGGGCTCAGAGCTTGGCAGGGCAGCTTGTACATCATGCAGAATTCCTAAGAGGTTGTGGGAATTGCAGAAGGGGTATCCCATCAGACATTGTGTTGGATGTTTGGTGAAGTGTAGTTTCAGAGGAAGGGAGCTACAGCGACAGAAGTGTTGAGAGTTGGCACTTTTTGTCCCGAGCACAGGGAGTTAGCACAGCGAGATGTTGAAGAGACTGAGTTGTGTTATGTCAGCAGTGACCGAAGTGTTCCGTGTGTATTTGCATGTGAGTAGTGCAATTACATTTTGTCCAAGTGTTGCGAACACTTGCATCCTTTGCGCAGGCTTGCGAAGTCTAGCATCGGCGCCGTGGGCGTCGCCACTTTAAGTGGGGGAGAATATAAGGGGGGTGCGTCTCCATGCTCACAGAGCGACCGCCTCCCCCAGGATGGGCAGACCCCATCCGCGCAGGGTAGTGCACGAGGCGCTATCCAGGGAGCCAGAGGGACTCCCGGCCGAGGCAAATGGTTGGCCAGGCATGGGTTGGGGTTGACGACCTCACATGCATGTGCCTACAGAAGATCTGGGCGAGTTGGGTGAGTTAAGCGCGCAGGCTAAAAATGGGTGACCTCCCGGGAAGTTCCCAGTGGCGCACCAATATAACTCCTGTTGGGCGAGTTAAGCACGCGTAGGCATAAATGGGTGACCTCCCGGGAAGTTCCCGGTGGCGCACCAATGCAACTCTTGAGGGCTATGGAGTGAGTAAGAGTTGTGCATGGGGAATATGAAAGGACCATGCTATGAGCCCAAGGATGTCTCAGAATCAAGGTTTAGCCGAGGCGGGTTGGTGAGCTAAGTTGGTTGCACTTAGAACATGCTGGGCAAGGTGTCTTGAGCGAAGAACTTACCCAATGTATGAGCGAGTGGGCAACTCATGTGGGCGATGCAAAGTGGCGGAGCGGGAGTTGGTTTGAAGCATGAAGACCTCAGACGACAGAGGCCTTATGTTGAGAGTGCAGCGCACGCCTAAAGAGCCAGTGAGCATGGCATAATAGACCAACAGGGGGAACTCACAACCCCACCAAGTGGAGTGTGGAACACTGGTGCACTCGGACATTCGAGAGGATGGGGTGTTCAAGCAGACTGGAGATATACTCTACCTCTTGCGGAGTATGTCCATGCAGTGATGTGCATCGTGGATCAGCAGTGGGACTCCAGTGTTAAGTGACAGTGGACTTGGGGAGACCTTTAAGGTGGCAACGTCCTTAGAAGCAGAGTTCATGTGGGAAACAACCAAGAGGCGTGATGGAGTGAGACTGGGATCTGAGGTCGAAACGGAGGAGAAGTAACTCGGACGCGAGCGAGCCAAGTGTGGCGAGCTCCTCAACCTTGCAGAGGTTAAAACAACGCAGATGAGTCGAGTGCTCACATAGATGTATCGGAGTGCGCCGGAAGCGCGGATGCGGAGTGGGTGCGGTAGCAGAGGCTGAGACTCAGTGAAGTGGACAGAGGATGGTTCACATGGTGATGCGCGACATGGTGGGCTGAGTCAAGGACATCATGGATACCGTTGCAGTGTGGTGAGCTGACAACGAAGGCAGAAGACTTGTGAAGTCAATGCGTGTCCCGGACGCAGCACGGTGTCTCAAGAGCAGCACGCCGATGTCGATGGCCATGGCATCGGGGCGAGATCAGAGGATGGATTGAGCCGGGGGAAGAAGAGTACCTCAACCGTATGTGATGCGGTCTACCAGATGGCGAGCTAGTAGTGCTCCCCAGAGGATCCTGGTGTTGTGGACTTGGGTGACAGAGGTCACAGGTCAGGGGTGAGTAGAGGCTCACACCCGGGAAGGACTTAGAGGAGGACTTCCCCGTCGGTGCACGCGTAGGTGACCGGCAGCGCGGCAACTCGTAGACTCATGGATGGATGATGATAGGTGCATGTGATGCTCCTCATGGCCTGTGTAGAAACGCAATAAGCTGGGATGTTCGACAGAGAGCCGGCCAGCGGCCTAGAGCTGGGTCAGTGATGAGTCTTGGAGGCGTGAGTTGTGCATTCCCTCAAGTGGACTAAGAAGGCATATTAAGAGCTCCCGGCGGTTGTATGGGCAGCCGTGGTATTCGGCGAGTGGTCTTCTGGAGCAGTTGTATGGGCAGCTGTGAAGGGTGTTGGAAAGGTTCACTTGTGCATAGTGATCAAGGCAGCGAAAAGAGTTGAGAATGGGTGGAAGTGGATGAGAATGGGAAAGGCGTGATCTGGGACTCACTGGAGATGAGCGAAAAAGGTAGTGAGCCACACGTTGGCTAGTTTATTCCGCTTTAAAAGCTAGCCCCGTGACACTTCCCTCCATGAGATCGTTGTAACACAGGCTCTTCTAAGATAAGGCGAGATACGATTTCAAGCATTTGAACCAAAAGTTGGATCTTTCGTAGATGCACCAAAATATTCATCTCGATCTCAAGCCCAATGTCACATACTTGACGGGTTTCTAAGTTAATCTCTACATGAGTTCTAATGTCACCATTTTGTAGGAGCCGCGAACAGTCCTCTATTTAGCTGTGAGCTTATTTTTGAAAGAATTCAAGGCTAGACACTTGATTCGTTCTAATTTCACTTCACTTGGCATCTTCATTTTTACCTGTATAATCACTTGATAGTGATCTAGCTTCTATGCGTGGTGACCAACTCACTTCTTTGCTAACTCGATGCAACTCATCTGCCTATCCTCCATGGCTGAGCTCGTCAGACTGAGTTCCCCTGGTAATGCATCCCTCATATTATGCTGAACTCGATGAATTGGTAGAGCTCGAACCTTATCTCATAAGCTATCATCTCAATGTTGGTTGTGCAGATGCACCCTTATCTAATCATGTTGAAGCTATTCTCGCAAAGAGTTACTGTGAACTTTGAACAATTAGGTAGATTTATTTTCACTTTTCCAAGGTATCTTCTTGTGAAATTTCCATATGGAACCATCTATTTCCACGCCACTCGGTCTTTCAGGCGACCCTCCTGTAGCTCGGTAAATGAATCACTATCTTGACCTGTAGCCTCCTAACAACTTGATGGATAACTCGACCCAATGACTCGGCTTCTTGTTACAAATTTAAATTTTAGAACATGTCCCTTGGAATGCCAAATGATTATCCACACGTGGTAATGCTCCTCACGATCCCCACGTCCTTAGAAATTTAAGTCTCAGAACCCCAAGACTATATTGCCACCATAACATGAATTCCTTATCGCCAAAACCCATAGGCTTTAGATGGGGAATCCAGACTTCCGGAGCCGTGTTACCAACATTATAACACTCGGCACAATGGCTCACATTCTCCACTTTTCCACCAGCTTGTCGTGCTTTCGTGAATTCATCACCGAGTTCCCTCGAGCTATTCATTGAGCCACTCTAGCTGATCAACTCACGTGCTTTCCTAACTGAACCGACCCGAAGCAAGCTCCTCACGATGTTAGAAAATTACCCAACATTAAGTCATCTAACATCGAGTCTTAAGCTTACACAAAACACATTCACCGTTTAATCCAACTAGGCCCATGTTCGGTGCATCGAGCTCGGCCATCAATCCCCAATCCACGTGGAGAGCTCAGTCTTTGCAAACTCAGTTTCAATGTCTTCTGTGAACTTGCTAAGACATTGCTTAGCCTTCTTAATCACCACGACACGTTCCCAAGAGCTATCCATTGAGCCGCTTGGTTTCACCCTATGCTTCACATTACGAGTTACTTACCATCTCCATTTTCTTGCAAACTCACCCTAGTTTTCCCAAAGCTTTCCCCCACTCTGTAACTTTTCTTGGAGCTAGTAAAATTTGATTTAGTCTTCCCATTTTACTTCCCGTTGAGCTTGTCCTCATCCAATTGTTATTTGGACAGCCTAGAATTTAGAGAAATAGTTGTTTTTGTCAAACAAATATTGTTAGGATAAGAACAATTGTTATCTAATATTGACTCCTTTTAGGTGACACCTCATAACCAAGGTTGTTATGGTTATCGAGTTGTCTTAATCTCAACCATGCTCATTTAAGTATTAATCTCGTAATTTGATTTTCAACGAGAGTAGTATATAAGGGGGTCATTGGGGTCATTTGTAAATACAAGAAGTTTTAGAGAAACTTGTTTTTGTTAGGATAAGAAATAGTCTCAGGTGCAAGTTGTTAGCAAGGGCGCAGTTGATTTTCAACTGAGATATAAAGTCATTGGAGGTGTTAAGAGCGAGTGATATCAGCAGGAGGATATAGGAGGATTAGGAGATTGTTTGAGCTCGCCAAGAAAGGCAAGCAAAGATTTGTATCTCTTGATTTGCTGAAGTTTAATATATTTCTCATCTGTAGTACTGGTTTTCCCTACGGGTTTTTCCAGGGACAATTGTCCGAAAATATTGTGTTCACCTTGTTGGGTATTTCTTATGTGTTTGTATTTGTGAAGTTACAGTTGTGTTATTTTCCAATATTTGTTGATCAAATAATCTTACAAGATAGGAGGTTAATAATCAGTAACTGTAATAGATTTTTCACATGGTATCAGAGCTTTGTTCGGGTAGAAGAGATTTACCCTAGGTGAAAGAAAGTGAGGGTTTATAAAACCCAGTTTAACCTCTTCAAAATTATTATTATTATTTTCTTTTAAGATGGCCTCAGCAGGTTTAAGAGATCAGGATAGATGGATGGAGCCTCGAATTTTGGTGTCCTGGAAAGCGAATTTCTCTATTACTGGAAGAGAATGGTATCAAGGAATATGTGACCACTGTTGTACCTGCATACCTACAGATGCAACACAACTCTTAAAGATATAAGAAGGAAGATGCCAAGGCGAGGGTTGATTTCGACGGTGTCAAGGATCATATTGTTTCGCATATCAGCAGAGTTAGATACAGCAAAGACGATGGGATGCCATTATGAATGCACTTAATGCTACCACTAATCTAAGTCGATTCTCGAGAAAAGTTGAGGAATACCCGGATGAATAAGGGAGAAGACGTCACAAGTTACCTCACCAGACTTAGACTTGTCAAGGATGAATTGGAAGTTGTTGGAGACAAACCAAGTGATGACGAGCTAGTGAGAATAGCCCTAAATGGGTTTACTAAGCAGTGGGATGTCTTTGTTCAAGTCATCAATGGACGAGACACCTTACCGAGTTGGGATCGACTATGGAGTGATTTCACTCAGAGGAGCTTAGACTAAGTCTTCACAATGGAGCCAACAATAAGAGTCGAAAAGTGAGGTGGAACAGAAAATGTTGCCCTAACGGGTAAAGGGAAAGCAAAGAAGGGGTCTAGTAAAGGATCAAATTCACAAGGTGAAAAGAAGAAGAAAGATTCTTCGAAGATCAAGTGCTATGGCTGTCACGAGTTTGGCCACTATGTCAGCGATTGCCGTAAAGGAAGAAGAATGAAAAGAAAGGCAAGAAGCAAGTTGCGGCTTCAGCAAGTGCAGATGAGCTCTCTAGTAGAATGGAAGATGAGTTTGCACTCATAGCATGTATGGTTAGCTCAACCTCACAGAGTGTTTGGTACATAGATAGTGGGGCGTCATATCATATGACAGGAGTTAGAGAATACTTCTCCAGTTATAAGGAAGAGAGCACCAGAATCCAGATCTCTATGGGGAACATGTCCAAACTCAACTCAGTTGGGAAAGGACTGCTCTGGGCTTCAGAGGGAGAGTGGTAAGATTATTCCCCTTCATGATGTGTCATGTTCCAGCTTAGGGATGAATTTGATTTCGTATTCTGTCCTTCAGACAAAGGGTACAATGTACTCTTTAGAGGGGCACATGTGTTGATCAAGCACAAGGATTGGAAATCACCCACAAACTATGGAGTTAGGAGCGGTCGCTTTATAGGCTGCAGCTTTGATATTCCTAAGGCACTCATGAGCAACAAGAATCTTAGAGATCGTGGAGAGCTATGGCATGAAGGATGGGCCATATCCATCATGGAGCCCTTAAATTACTTCATGAGACAAATGATGTGTGTTCCCGAGGTGAGCACAGAGCACGATGATGTATGTAAGGGATGCGTGTTGGGGAAGTTTCTAAAGCATCTTTTCCAAGGAGTGACACAGATCCAAGGGCATTCTTGATCTAGTACATTCAGATGTATGTGGACCAATGTCGACGAAGTCTCTCAGAGGGTATGAGTACTTTGTTACTTTTATTGATGATTTCTCCAGGAAGACATGGATATACTTCTTGAAGACCAAGGATGAGGTTTTCAGTTGCTTCCAAGAGTTCAAAGCTCTTGTGGAGAATTCGACAGGAAGGAAGATAAAAGTTCTTCGGTCAGACAATGGAGGTGAGTACAAAAGCAATGAGTTCCAGGAGTTCTGTACCAGAGAAGGAATCAAGAGAGAGTGGACTGTTCCTTACAATCCGCAACAGAATGGAGTTGCTGAGAGGAAGAATCGGTCTATAACGGAGGCATCAAGGGCTATGTTGCATGACCAGGATTTACCCCGTTATCTGTGGGCAGAGGCATGCAATACAAGCAGTATACATACAGAATAGAGTTCCACATAAGGTACTAGGGAAGATGACACCAGAGGAAGCATTCACTGGGAAGAAGCCAGATGTCAGTCACTTTAGGATCTTTGGGAGTTTGGCATATTGTCACATTCCTAAGGATACACGTACCAAGTTAGATCAGACTGCAGAGAGAGGGTACTTTGTGGGGTACAGTGAAACCTCTAAGGCATATCGGATATTCATTCCAGGGACCAGAGGATTATTGTTCGACGTGATGTCAAGTTCATGGAGGACAAGGCATTTAGAAGGTCTAGAGATTTTCCAGTAGATGATCAGAGTGAGCAGCCAATAGAAGCTCCAAGGATCACTCAATCGAGTCAAGGGCAGCAAAGCTCGAGTACAGTTACTAGTACAAGCATAGACTCAGGAGGAGAGAGTTTTCAAAGTATGGAGCAACAGGTGCAAGAAGAGATGCATCAAGAAGACATGGAGCTTGATATTTCATCCTCTACAATTGGTAGCAAGAACCGTGAGGTTCAACATGATACGTAAGAATACTCAGGAGTTAGTGGGTACTCCTAGGAGGAGTAATAGACAATGGAAACCACCAGCTGTGTATGATGACTATGTTGCATTAGTTAGTATGTTGGTAGATAGTGAACCTTCTAGCTATCGTAGGAGGTCGCACAACATCAAGTGTGGCAAGAAGCAATGGTCGAGGAGTATACTTCAATTATGCAGAATGATGTGTGGGAGGTAGTGCTACTAGACCAACAGATAGGCAAGTTGGTTGGATCACGCTGGATCTATAAGATCAAGCATGGTGCAGATGGCAAAGATCGAGAAATATAAGGCAAGGTTCGTGGCAAAGGGTTCTCTCGTAAAGAGGGAATAGACTACGAGGAGACATTTGCTCCAGCTTGCTGTGTATATTTCTATACGAGTGTAATCTCAATTTCAAGACAGATGGGATGGCAGATCCATCAAATGGATGTCAAGACAACGTTTCTTAATGGTGAGTCAAAGAGGAGGTATACATAGAACAACTGTAAGGCTTTTATAGCACACAAAGAAAGAGACCCACATGTGTAGATCAAGAGAGCAGACGGACTCAAGCAGCTCCCAGAGCGTGGTATGAGCGCATCGATAGTTACTTGCAGAAATGGGCTTTGTGAAGAGTGAGGCAGATGCTAATCTCTACTACTTGGTAGTGGAGGTGAGATTCTCATTCTTGTCCTATATGTAGATGACTTGTTTCTTACAGGTTCACTGGGGCTCATAGAAGAATGCAAGAGGGATCTTGCAATGGAGTTCGAGATGAAGGATTTGGGACTTATGCACTACTTTCTAGGCATGGAGGTATGGCAGAAAGATGGAGAGATTTTCCTGGGCAAGGGAAATATTGCATGGAAATCTTGAAAAGGTTCAGGATGGAAGATTGCAAAGCCATGTCTACACCCATGATCATGAATTGGAGGAAGGTAGACACATCCAGGGAGAAGGATGTAGACCCCACCTTATACAGGCAGTTGATTGGTTCTCTCATGTATTTGGTCAATACCTGTGCCGATATAGCTTTTTGCAGCTTAACTCTCTTAGTCAGTTCATGGTCGAGCCAAAGAGAGTGCATGGATGTGGCAAAGCATGTGTGCTGCAGTTATTCGAGGTACAATCGAGTATGGAATTAGATATGCTCGAGGTGAAGGAATCAGGTTGATGGGCTATATTGACGCAGATTGGGCAGGTAGTACAATGGACAAGAGGAGCACTTCAGGGTGTTGTTTCAGTCCTGGGATCGGAGTCAGATTGGTTCAGCAGAGAAGTAGAAGTCCGTGGCTCGAGTTCAAGCAGAGTCGAGTACATAGCAGCAAGCATGGCAACATGTGAAGCTATATGGCTTCGGAAGTCACTAGTAGCTTTTTTTGGTCGAAGGTCGAGACTACGGTGATACACTCGCGACAATCGAGTCGCATCAAGTCGACCGAGAATCTGGTGTTTCATGATAGGTCAAAACATATAGACATCAAGTATCACTTCATCATAGATTGTGTACAGCATGGGGTTGTTAAGCTACGCTTGTACCTACAGATCATCAGCAGTAGTAGCAGACATTTCCGACAAAGGCATCGGGAAGGCAAAATTTATCTTCTTCAGAGAGATGTTGGGTGTCATGCGTAACAGCTTCCTCGCTAAGAGGGAGTGTTAATCTTAGTATTTGTAGCTTGGACAAGCTGTTTGTCCTCATCCAATTGTTATTTATTTGGACAAAGCCTAGAATTTAGAGAAATAGTTGTTTTTGTCAAACAAATATTGTTAGGATAAGAACAATTGTTATCTAATATTGACTCCTTTTAGGTGACACCTCATAACCAAGGTTGTTATGGTTATTGAGTTGTCTTAATCAAACTGATCATTTGTATTAATCTCGGCCGTTGATTTTCAACGAGAGTAGTATATAAGGGGGTCATTGGGGTCATTTCAGAACAAGGAAGTTTTGAGAGAAACTGCAGCAGTATAAGTTAGCAAGTAGTCTGCAGAAAAGAAGGGCGCAGTTTGATAGCGCTGAGATAGCAAAGGAGGAATATCAGCAGGAGGATTAGGAGATTGTTTGAGCTCTTACAAGAAGAGGTTAATAAGATTTAGATCTCTTGATTTGCTGAAGTTTAATATATTTCTCATCCGTAGTACATGGGTTTGCGTCACCTACGGGTTTTTCCAGTGGACAATTGTCCGAAAATATTGTGTTCACCTTGTTGGGTATTTCTTATGTGTTTGTATTTGTGAAGTTACAGCTTGTGTTATTTTCCAATATCAAATCAAATAATCTTACAAGATAGGAGGTTAATAACTCGGTGAGTTATTTCTAGCTCAATGTCATGTTACTTTTTAGATCGAGCCATATCCCAATTTTTATATTCTCGATGTTTTCTTGAAATCAGAGAGTTATGGAAATGTAACAAAACCTTTTAAACAGAAATGATCAACTTTGATTTTTTTTTTTTTGTTGAATGAATGCGGGCCCGCCAAGGGCTAATTTTTTGCTCTGAGCAAACTTGAAACCTTTAAGACCCGAAATGAAGAAGAACATCTCGAGATGACTCTAAGACCACCTGGGATAGCATAAAGGTTTCCTAAACATTAAATTTTGGTGGAATGTCCTAGAATACCGAAGAAGAATTTTTCCAGCCTTAGGTCATAATAGGCTTCCGTTGTTCAATTTTTTCCAAAAGGGCAAAAATTGACAACAAATGAGTCTAGTCCATCCTCCCGTGAAGATCGGTTTAAACAAATGAATATAATGGAGAAAATGAATAAACCTAGTATGAATATGACCATGTGAGAAGAAATATCCATTCCAAATCAAATAATTTTTTACGAGAAGCTTTTAAGGCATTGGTGATTAGAGTGAACCGATAGAAAGAAAATTAAGTTCCTCTACAAGCTTATGCCAACCAAAGGAAGTAGAAAAAGTAAGATCATTAAAAAATATTTCTTCTACATCTTTTTGATAATTGGTAAGTACGTTGTCCATAATTTCATGATAGATTATAGAGCTATTCTTTTTGTTATGCCCCAAAAAATTACTAATTCATTAGGCATAAAATATACACCAATCACTAAAGAAATAATCCAATTGGATGGTACTTCTATTAATATAGTTGGAATCATAAAATATTTGAGTCTTACCTTGCATGCATGTCCAAGCCTTTCAATCTTGCAAGAAATTTTATTCATTGACCTCCCTCCCTTCTTTTCCATATGCCTTTCTAAAGACTTTACTACTATAACAGGGGATGCTTGTCTGTTGATTGGTCACACATGCTCCTTAGAACTAGGTATGGGACTAGAATAAATATCAAAGATGATCCCATCTCCCATAACCATATCAAACTTCTACTCCTGGTCCTATGGATATGAATTATATAATACATAACCGAGAAGAGAATGATGATCTTCATGAGGCTTCCACATCCTTAGAGGAGGTCCTTGATATTTTACTTGATAATTGAGCAAGAGAACACTTTGAAATTGACCCTTTTGATCATATGGAGGAAAAAAGTTAGGGAATTATTGCATACATGAGGAAAATAATTTGAAACCTAACCTTATCAAAACACAATAAGATGAAGATAGAGTATGGGAGTTTTACTTTGATGGATCAAGAAGTAAAAATGGTGTTGGTGCTAGAGTTATGCTAATCTCTCCTAATGAAGAGAATTATTTATTTACATTCAAAATTTAGCTCAAATGTGCCAATAACATGGTTAAGTATGAGGAATTAATTCAAAGTCTCCAATTGGCACAAAAAGGAGGAATTAAGTTGTTCAATAATTTTTAGATGGTAAGCTAGTTATACATCAATTTAGAGATCAATGTGTGGCAAAGACAAATTTATTAAAATCATACAAGCATAAAACTTTATATTATTGAAGGTTTTGATGCTTTCAACATTCAAGTTGTAATAAAAGTGTAAAATAAAGATGTAGATAGACTGAAACAATCACATCTCAATATGACATCCCTAAGGTATCAAGGAAGGTTAAGACCAGTATGCCAAACTTGTGGTTAAGACTGCGCAGTACCAAATAATGTAACTTGTTGAAGGAATAATATGAGGATCAAATAATCCAACTTAAGACCAAAAAAATTCCTAAAGGATTGATCACCTTAGAGAATTTTTTCAACCCTAATGACCCGTTCAGAGGAGATAAAAAGGGCATAACCATAAAAGAGGAGAACTATGAACATGTGGTCATTACAAACAATAAGTTCTTAATGTTTTTAAAGGTTCACAAAGTGGTTATGAAGAAAAATCTCTTGTATATATTTTCAAATAATATGATGACATGTTTTCTTTGATTTATATGGATCTTTAAGGGTTTGACCAAAGTATTGCACAACATATCATTAAACTAGATTCTAATGAAAAACCTATCAGGAAGAAACAAAGTCATATAAATCTAAAAGTGGAGCCCTTGATGAGAAAGGATTTGGATAAGCTCATAGAGGAAAATATCATCTTTCACATCAAACATTCTTCTTGGGTGGAAAATTTGGTTCAGTTGGAAAAAATAATTGAGAGATTGGATTATGTGTAGAATTTAGAAACTTTAATAAAGCATCTCTAAGAGATCAGTATCCTCTTCCTTCCATGGAGAAGATCATTCAAATAGTAGGTGGTGTAAAGAATGTTTCTCTCTTATATGGTTGATAAGTATGCAATCAAGCTCTTGTATAAGAACCATATTAGTTTAAGACAATTTTCACCACCAAGTGGGGTACCTACTCTTATAAAAATATTCTTTTGGATTAACAAATGATGGTTCAAAATTTTAGAGGGCAATCGACATGGAATTTAAAGTACTCATTAGTTACCGGTTCAAGTATATTTGGATGACATAATAGTCTACTCAAAACACACAAGTGAACATTTAACTCATTTGAAGAAATTATTTGATAGATTCAGAATTTTTGTGTTTCTCTTAACCCAAAAAAGTGATCATTTTATGTTCATGAAGTAAAATTGCTTAGTTATGTAGTTTCAAATAATGGCCTTGATCCATAAAAGGTGAGTGTAATTCTCTCTCTCTCTCTCTCTCTCTCTCTCCTTACAGAGTATTTTAGGAACAATAAATTTTGTAATAATGTTTATTCCTATGTTTTTCACCTTAGCTAAACCCTCACATCAATATTGTTATCTTTCAAAATTGACAAGGGCAATTTACAGGTAACTATACCAAAAATTCTATTTTGACCCCTAGGAAGTTTGATAACGTTTGAAATAGCCCAAAACTCCCTTTCAAAAAATCAAGTTATTTCGAGACTTAGCCGTTTTTAGTTAAATCCTTTGAGCAGAAAGTTGTGCCCTTTTACAAAGGGGAGAAATTGTCATGTCGACCTACAGAAATTTGTGCCATTTTACAAAGGGGAGAAATTGTCATGTCGACATGCAGAAAGTTGCGCCCTTTTACAAAGGGGAGAAATTTTCATGTCGACATGCGAAAGTTGTGTGATTTTACAAAGGGGAGAAATTTTCATGTCGACATGTAGAAAGTTGCGCCATTTTACAAAGGGGAGAAATTGTCGTGTCGACATGCAGAAAGTTTCACATTTTACAAAGGGGAGAAATTGTCATGTCGACATGCAAAAGTTGTTCCCTTTTACAAAGGGGAGAAATTGTCGTGTCGACATGCAGAAAGTTGCGCCATTTTACAAAGGGGAGAAATTTTCATGTCGACATGCAGAAAGTTGCGCCATTTTACAAAGGGGAGAAATTGGCATGTTGACATGTAGAAAGTTGCGCCATTTTACAAAGGGGAGAAATTGTCGTGTTGACATGCAGAAAGTTGCGCCATTTTACAAAGGGAAAGTAGTTTCTTCTTTCTGGGATGCGTTGATCATTTTTGTAAAATATTTAAAAAGCATGTTGGCATACATGATGACATCATCCATGTTGCACCATGGGATGTTGCCATCCAAAAACTTGCCCAAGTCAATTGTTGACTTTTTAGATATTTTCTAGATATTTTGTAAGTAGTGGGTTTGCTTTTGTCTTCTTTCCTCCTCTCCTTCTATAAATACTAGAATACTTGTTGTATTTCGGGGTGAACATTTTTTGTATGAAAAGAGAAGTGAGGAGAGAAAGAATTTGTGTTTTCTTGCAACAGAAGAAATATTAATACACATATTCAGACTTTGTGCTCAATGTGTGTGTTATTTGCATCAGATCTTTCTTAAGTTAGATCTATGTTTTTATTCTATTAGATTCATTCCTACTATTTTCATCTGTTCATCAGTATTGCTTTAATTATTTATGCAAGTAAGTTTGGCTCTGTTTACTACCAACCCAAAGCATAAACCTTCTGACCTTTCCGTCTTGGAATTCATTTATTTTCTTCCTTCAGATCTACCCTCCTCCGTTCCTTCCCTCCTACCTTTCTATTCATTGTTGGAACTACCTCTACTGGGATGAGATCCCAACCCCCTGAAGTTAGAATAGTGTAGATTTGCATAGATTCCTACTTGATAGATTAGCAATAAACCAGTTTCACTTTGCTAACTCAAAGAGGGCTATGCCCTGCATTTGTCGCTGTTTTCCCATGACCTGCCTAACCAATAGATTTTCGGACCAATAAATACTCTAGAATAATTCTATTTTTAGTTGGTCACAAGAAGGAAAGGATAGTTTTGATAAAATTAAAGAGGCCATTTCTTAGGCCCCCACTCTTATAAACCCCAATTATGAAAAGGATTTCATCATCTTATGTATTTGAAGGAAATGGAAGCATCTCAACCATTTTAGTCCATCAAAATGATGATTTCTTGGAGTAACCCATTGATTTTTTTAGTCAAGCACTAAATTACTATGAGCTCAAGTATTTTTTTGTTGAGAAACAAGTCTTGGATGTGTTTCTTCCACTCAAAAATTCAAACACATGCTCTCAAACAACAAGATTAAGCTGGTAATTTCTCATCCATGTGGGAGGGACTTCCTCTTGAATAAAGAGATGAATGAAAGAAGAAGATCATCCACCTCTTCCCCATGTTCATGACAATTGGTATTAGTAAATGGTAGCCTTCTTACAAACAAACATCTATCCTCAAGGTTTTAAAAAGGAAAAAGAAGATACTTCATATTACAAGATATTCAATATGTTTTTATAGATGGCATATTGTTGAAAAAGGAAATTAATGGTGTTCTTCCGAGATGTCTTGAGGAAAACCAAATAGATAAATTTTTCAATGATTCCATGATGGACTAGTAAGAAGGGTGTTTTTCTCCAGAGAGCCACCACACTCAAAATCTTGAAGGGTGAATAATATTAGCCTAGCATATTCGAGGATTTCCACACATTGATCATAAAAATGTAGGAAGTGTTCCTTCTTTTTGGGAAAAGAAAAATTGCATCCCTCTCCTTCTGTCCTATTTTAGTTGAGCATTCATTTATCAATGGGGTTTAGACTTTATAGGAGTAATTAACCCACACTCAAGCTTGGGGCACAAATGGATATTGACTACGGTTGATTACTTCACTAGGTGGAATGAAGCCATTTCCTTAAAGGAAGCAAAAAGAGAGTAGTTCATTATGTAATTTTATGAAGAAATTGTTACAAGATTTAGGGATCCTTCTACAATCATATCTGATAATGCCTTGGCATTTTTTAGAACTTGTTGGAAATACAATCACTGAGAGGGGAGGGGTGAATTAGTTCTTATTTAAATTTTGAAACCAAATTCAAATATCAACAAGCCATTTAATCTTAACCATGAGGAAACACAACATTCAATCATGATAAAATAACAAGCAAGAACACATGAAGACCATATTTAATGTGGGAAACCCTTAAAGGGAGAAAAACCCACTGAAATCAATGCACTACTTGGAAAAATGTCCTATGAGAAATTATAGAGATTTCAATTTTTTGAGCACCCAATCAACTTGAAGCACTCACTCCAAAATTTATCCAATTACCGACTTAACCTTTAACAATCCTCACTTGCATGGAAGCACAACTCCCAATAATTTATTCAAGCACATAATTAAACTTTTGCAAGTTCAAATTTACAAGGAATGTCCAACTCCCTCATTTTTTTTTAAGAAACAACTTAGAATTATAAGATTTTTAATCACCTTCATCTAGTTGTCTAATACAATAAATTTTGATCTCTTATTCAACTCTTATTCTCTCTCTTTCACACCTCTTTCATCACCTATCTTCTCATCACTTCATAGTACAACACGTATAGTATTCAAGGCATATTTCACACACACATTTTGTCCCTAATTCAAAAATGAAATAAATCATGTTCCTCCTCTCAAAATTCACCATTATCATCAGCTCATTACTCTTTCAATGTAGTTTTAAAACCACATCATTATGCTACTTGATTTTCCTCTTTTTCATATCCTTATTTATTCTCCAAAAATGCGAGTCATTAAAATGATATTTTTCAAAACACTTAGGCATACAAATACATAAGAATAACATGTTCTAACACATCTTCCTCTTCCTCTTCCAAATATTCACATACTTGTCTCTTCAACGTGTTCTAAGGTCCTAGATGACATCATTTCAAAGCTGCTAGAATGTAATCATTGCATCTCCAACATGCTAGTTATACATTTTGATTGTTATTGAGTTTGACATGACATATCGACACCTATGAAGGATTATAGAACTTTAATCAACTCTTTGCACCTCTGAAGTAACTGAAAAAATTCCAATTTTAGTTTGCATCTTCATTCATGAATGACATTTTCTTCTTTTGTCTTCTTCGTCTTGGAATATTTTTCTTCTTACTAGAATTATAACACCCAAGGATATTCAACATCTAAAGTTAGGGATTTAAAAAAACTTAGTTACCCCTTTACATGCCTTCAATGATTTATAATTTAGTTACAAGAAATATAATAAGTAATCTAGTTTTTAAATCCATCCGATAACATCATAACCATGTGTAGCTATAAAGGTCCATTAGATCTACTCGATCCCCTTTTTAATCACTCTTTTGAGTGTTCATGATTATTGGATCTACCTAACCTCATTAATCTTCACTTATTCCAAGTGTACATAACTTGTATGTATTTGGTTAACCTTTCTAATTAGGTTTGTGAACTGATGTAGTCCCGATGTATACCTCAAAAATGGTTTCTTGAATTCCATCTAGCATTGAAAGAGTTTGCGAGAATGAATCGAAAATGATGCACCATGAAGTAGTTGCACTCAAATAGAATCATGATAGCTCCAAAGTATAGTCACAAGGATTGATAAAAAATGGAAGAACTTTCTCAACAGAAACAAATCTTGCACATAGAGGAAAGATAGTGGAGTGTCTTGGAATACTCATAAATTAGGAATGAAAGGGTACATATAGGGTGCGTTGAGTAACCCTAGTGCATGACACAAAGCAAACCCTAAACCTAACCCATGTGAGATGACCCTCCATATGTGAGTGGAGGACACATAGGATCCCACACACCAACATCCCCCTTCATTGAAGTTGGGGTAGTGGTTATGATGAGTCAGACAAAACAAGAAGACACTCCTAAACAACTAAGAAAGATGTGTCAATGGGGCTCGACAACTAAAGGCTTGATAAGGTGCCCATATACAAAAAACATCTTCCTAGAAGAAGAAGAAGAAGAAGAAGAAGAAGAAGAGAAGGAATATATAGCCTAAAGAAGATGAGCAGCTGCATAAGACCTCACCCCAAGAAGTGACTACAAGTGAAGAAACTTCACCTCAATGAAGGGCTTGGTAAATATATCTACAATCGATTAGGTGTCTAAATGTACTGAATGTCGATGATACCATCATGAATAAGCTCTTGTATGAAGTGCATATGGATCTCAATGTGCTTCATCGCTGATGATGAAATGGATTTCTAAAAATTGAGATAGTTCTCATGTTATCACAATAGATAATGGTAGGCCATTGAAAGTGGATGCCAAACTCTGTCAGAATACCCTGTAGCCAAACAACCCGTGGCAGTGTTAACTTCTCCTCTGTATTCTACCTCTATAGAAGATATTGAAATTTCATTCTACTTCTTGCTAGACCAACTAATAGGACTGAACCAAGAGAGCGTAGCTTGAGGTAGATTTAAGATGATGTAAGTCAGCGGCCCAATCGAGAATCTATGAACCGATCAAGTCAATATCTACCCCTTTATAATAGTGAATGCCATCAATATAGGTGCCATGAACATAATGAAAGACCCACTTAGCTACTTTCCAATGTAGCTCATGTGACTCTGTATGAATCTGGATATGATCAAACAACATAAGATAAATGCGGTTGAGTGTGAGTCAAGTAAATCAAGCTCCCCACCAAGCTGGCGATAAAGGGTACCATCAACCAAGGAGTAGAGAAATCGAAACCAACTTAACTCCGAGAAAGAAAAGGAGTAGGAGAAGACCTAAAATTGGACATTCTAAAATGAGAAATCAAGTCAAGAGCATAATTAGCTTGCGAAATCACAATTCCCGAGTCAGATTGTGAAATCTAGATCCTAAGAAAGTAATGAAGCAGACCTATGTCAGTCATGGAAAACCTATTGGCCAAGGTGATCTTCATAGAATCAATGATAGAGGAAGAGCTTCTTGTGATCAACAAGTCATCAACATAGAGAACAAGGATGAGTATGGAGTCATATTGCCATAGAATATAAACATTTGGATCAAAGTGACACCTAGTAAACCTTGATGTAAGTAAAAAGGAGTCCATCTTGGCATACCAAGCCTGAGGGGCTTGTTTAAGGCCATAAAGAGACTTCTTTAACTTACAAACAAGGGAGGGATCATGGACATAACCCGGAGGTTGTTCCATGTAGATATCTTCCTCTAGGTCACCATGAAGGAAGGAACTCTTAACATCCATTTGATGGAATTTCCATCTGTTTTTGTGGCAATGGCAAGGGTCAGTTGAATAGAAGTCATCTTCACAACCGAAGAAAATTTTTCTATAAAATAAACCCCACTATTTGACTAGGAGAAACCCTTAGCTACTAATTGTGCTTTAAAATTTTCGATGTCTCGCATCTACTCCATACTTTGTTTAGAATGCCCACTTACACCGAATGATTTTTCTTCCTTTCGGAGAGGGTGAGATCCCAAGTATCATTCTTCATGAGAGAGGAATACTCCTCATCCATGGAATAATCCCACTCAAGAATACTAGAAGCCTCTCGGAAATAATGTGGATTAGAATTAGAGGTGAAGAAAGAGTGGGGTCAATGAAATCTAAGTGAGTACGTCTCATATCCAAATTATTTCTAACTAAATATTTAGCACTTTGTAAAGTTTTCCTAGCCCAAAGAGGACCAAGAGGATTAGGCTTAGATTCGGAAGATTCTTCACTCGAGTGAGAAGGGACATAGTCCTCATCATCACTTCTTGTCAGAATAGAAGACTTAAAGGTTTGATGGTTTGAGAGGATCAAGAAGAGGACCACGCTAAAAACATCATCATCGATGAGTCGAATCGAATCAATGAGATGAAGAACCTCAATAGGTAGAGAAGTAGAAGTTGAAGAAGATTCATCAAACTTAACACTTCTCTCAATATAAATCTCATGAGAAGTAGGATTCAACAATGGATATCCCTTCACGCCATTAGGATGCCCTATAAAGATATAAGGTTTGGATTGTGGTTTGAATGCCTTGCATTTTTTCTTAGGAATCCAAGCCATAGCCTTGGATTGAAGACTCAAAATGCTCACCATCAAGCTTGCATCCAAACTAGGCTTGAAATGGTGTTATCCTCTTACTTGCCTTGTGTGGAACATGGTTGAATTTAATTAGCATAATTCACTACTTCAGCCCAATAATGCAGAGGAAGAGACTTGAGTGAATCATACAAGTGGCCATCTCCTTAAGAGTACGGTTCTTTCTATCTGCTACTCCATTTTGTGAAGGGCTATAATCAAATATATGTTGTAAGGATATCCCTTCAGAACTACAAAAATCCATAAACCTATTGTTTACATATTCACCTCAATTGTTGGTTTGAAGAACGTTGATAGACCGTTCCGCGTGTTTCTCAACCAGGTCCTTAAAGTCCTAAAATTATTCAAAGACTTCAAACTTAAGCTAAGAAATTATACCCAAGTATATCGCGAATAGTCATCAATGAAGGTGAGCACATAAAGAGCTCTAGTAAATGAAGGAGACGGAAATGGACCAGAAATATTGTTGTGAACAAGATCCAAGGATGAGTAGCTCTCCAAGATTTTCCTTTGTCAAAGTTCTTTTCAGGATGCTTTTCAAGGGTGACCCTCACAAAAACACTTAGAAAACTTGACACGAGGTAGCTTGTTGACCATTTTGTTTTGGCTCAATTGTTCAAGGTAGCGATAATTTAGATGTCTGAAACACTCATGCCATAGCTTACTAACCTCATTTGCATGAGTGAGAAAGGTAGTGGGTGTAGAATCAGAAGTAAAGTGTGAAAAGGTATACAACCGTGAATGGTGATCCACCTTTCCCTTAGCCATTATAGTGTCATCGTTAAGCTCATGAATAATCACCGAGTTAGGACCAAATTCCACTCGCATTTCTTCACCAAGGTGAGTAATTTGGTAAACCGATAGGAGATTGGTAGAGAAATAAGGAACACTCAACACTTGGTTGAATGTTCCCCCATCCATCTCTATGGATCCACTACTAGAAAGCCCGACATTGTCGTGTCATTACCCATCGTGATTTGGGATATACCACAAGGATCATGTTGGAGAACTCAACAAGTGAATAATCCATGTGTGTGAGGCACCAAAATCTATAATCCACGTCCGTGAAGGAGAAAATTTGCTCTACAAGGGCCTTTCCTTTCTTCTTATTATATTTAGACCCTTTTGTAGTAGAAGACTCGACCTTGAAGCATTTTGTTTGATAGACTCAGGAACACCTATTTGATTTTTCTCAAGTAAATGAGTAAGGTGGTCAATTTGTTTTCTCATACATAGATTCTCTTTATGACCAGGCTTCTTGCAATAGGAACACAAAAACTTGTCTTTCTGTGCTCTAGGCTCAGAAGTTGAAGTGTTCGTGTTAAATTTAGTTTTGGTCTTGGTTTCCTTCTTAGGTTGATCCTTTCTTTCTTTCTTTCTTTCTTTCTTCTTTTTATTCTTCTTTCCTTACTATTACTTTCTAGAAGGGCATGTGACTTGGACTTGAGAGACCCCATTTGAATGAGTTTGTCTTGTTCTCGAATGAGTTGGGATGAAAAATAGTCAAAGGAGGGAATATTGCAATCTTTGCCCAAGGTAGATTTTGTAGCATAAAAAGTTGACAAAAAGACAAAATATTAGGACCTAACTTAGAGAGTATCGACAAGATCATTTGAGAATATTTCTTCTTTACTTGACACTCCTTTAACAACAATCTAGTGTGGAAACACTTAGAGAATTATGCTTGGAGGTTTTCAAAATCACTACGATTTAACCCTAGTAGTTCATTTTCCAACTCATGCACTCTCATGTCATCTTGTTGTCCAAACATTTTATCTAATGTCCTCCATGTAGAATTAGGTGTTTTAGATGACTCAATGTGGAAGAGCAAGTCAGGAGAAAAAGACATGCAAAGAAGACCTAAAGCTTCATCACTACGGTTTAACCACTTAGATTTTTAGGGTCATCATCTAGTTTAGTATTAGTTCCCATGGTGATGTGAAATAACCCTTTACCTCTTAGTTTCATAATCATTTTCGATCTCCACTTGAAAAATTTGAACGGTGTAAGCAAAGGAAGTGAATAAGCATCCATTGTGAAGAGAGAGAGAGAGAATGCAGAAAATAATCACAACCACCAGGAGACAATAGAATAATCCCCCTTACTTTTGGAACTTTATAGTTGAGTACATTGGATATAATTGGGTCCAAGCGTGTGTCTTGAAATAGTTGGTAACTTGCCTTGCAATCAACGTAATAACACGTAAGAGAAAATACCACAATCATGTTTCATGGAGCGCAACAAAGTGACATTGTATACAAGCACAAGTGCAAAAAATTAGGAAGGAAACAAAATCAAATCTTGGTTGTGAGAAAGAGCATCTCACATCACAAAGGATACCCCCTTGCTACAAAAATGGTGGTGGAAGCACTCACTCGTCGCAAGCAATAATAAGGGTAAAATACAAGTTTTAGACGAACTCAAGATGAGTTGATGATCTTAAGAACATCGGAAAAGTGCTCGAGAAGGAAAATAGGTGCTTAGAGTGTCACTGCACACTTGAGCACATGATTAGTAAAAAAAAAATCGACAATAATGCCTAAAGATTACCGTTTTGAAACATCCAATTTGGCTAATTTTAGAGCTATTGGAGTTTTTAAAAAATGACAATTTAACATTAATTTTAAAAGAAGATTTTAATTATTTTATCTAATCAAAAATGGAGAGATCATAATTAATAGAAATAGATTTAATTACAATTAAATCTAATTAATTATGAATAGAAACTAATTAAGATCTATTAAATGAAATCTTAATTAAAAACAAATATACTTTCCTTTTAAAAAATTCAAATTTGAATGGTTTCCCACTACAATTTGAAAATTTTTCGTTAACTTGCCTTAAATAAATTTAAATAAACTTACCGTTATGAAGAAATTCTAATTAAGATCTAGTGAAAATTAAATCCTAATTAAAAAGCAAATATACTTTCCCTTTTAAAAGAAATTCCCACCTAAAAATTAAAAACATACCATAAATGAATTTTAACAAACTTACCGTTTGTTTGAAAATCCATTGGAAGTGGAGACCATTTAGGTGGATCCCAAGTTGAGTGGAGGCCATTGGAGGTGGATTCATTCGAGGCACGAGAAAGAAGCCAATAGGATAGTCGTGCAAGTGAGGGGAAATCTCATGGGAGCGGGAATGAAGCCCGAGTAGGGTCATGAGGGCCGAGGGAGACTCCACATGTGGGAAAGCTCAAAGTGTGAGGTCAGCAGGGAAGGAGACGGCTCGGAAGAAGCTGAAATGGGGGGTGAAGACAATGCAGAGGATGAGACCTACTTGGCCATGACTCGTAGGATTTGAAGGAGATAGAACTCACCAAAAACTAACTCGGGGAGATAGAATGAGCCGGGGTTTGAGGGATCTCGCTCGAAGGTAAAAAAATGAACTCGCAAAGGCTAGAAGATGACTTGGCAGAAGGACATAAAAAATATGTCAAAGGCGAACAACAATGAAATATTTTTGAGAATCGAATAAAAATGATGCACCATGAAATAGTTGCACTCAAACATAATTGTGAAAGTCCAAAGTGTAATCGCAAAGAATCGAGATCGATCAACAATGGAAGAACTTGCTCAATAGAAATAAATTTTACTTGAGAGGAAATACAATGGAGTGTCTTGGCATACTCATAAATCAGGAATGAAAGGGTACATATAGGGTGTTGAGTAACCCTAGTGCATGACACATAAGAAAACCCTAAACCTAACCCATGTGAGATGACCCTCCATATGTGAGTGGAGGACACATAGGATCCCACACACCAACAAACATTCTACACTTTTTTAAGAACTTCGGTGAACCAACATTGTAACCAACTAGTACATTACTTAGGCCAAAATTTTCAAGCTCTACTTTTCATGATTAGTTTCATGACCACACATTAGTCACTCAAAACTTGTCCCTTCACCACATCATTATCCCATAAGGTTATCTAGATCATAATTAAAAATCTTAGTGTTTAATCTAATGTGTTAAGAAGGTTTGGATTCGATATCTTCTCTCTTGATTTGAGTGTATGCTAGCTGATCAACTTAGGACCCCTATGGGATAGATAATGTTTACTCTTTGACAATATCCTGAATTCCATATAGCATTCCACACCATTTTTTAAAAACTCGGTGAACCGATAGTGTAACCAACTAGTACACTACTTAGGCATAATTTTTGAAGATCTAATTTGAATGCTTAGTTTCATGACCACACATTAGTCACTCAAAACTTGTCCCTTCACCACATCATTATCCCACATAGTTATCTAGATCATAATTAAACAATCTTAGTGTTTAATCTAACATGTTAACTGGATTCTAGATCTCATCTCTTGATTTGAGTGTATGTTGATTGATCCAGCTTAGGACCCTATGGGATAGATAATGTTTACTCTTTGAATTACGTCAAAGGTAAATATTACCCATCCCATGACTATCCTAAGTTGGTATTATAAAAAGTATGATTAGATCAAAAGGTGGGACTTAGAGTCCATACCTACTTAACATGCAAGATGTTTATAAGTCAAGAGTTTAAATCAAACTATAAGGTTGATGAAAATAATTAATAACACCTTCATTAATATTATTCCATGTTTTAAACTCTTAGTACCACTTTACGACCTTAGTCATTAGGTATCATTTTAGATTAATCATCTTATTAGGATAAAGTAATTGTCCTAAGTCTTTCCAGATATTGTCGTTCCATTTACGAAAAGGTCAAATCAAGTAATCATTTACTTGTGAATAATTACAACGTTGATCCGCTAAGCTTTATCTAATTATTTGAATCTTATTTATTGATTTGTAGAAGTTGTAAAAATGTACTTTTCCATCATTATGTCACTTAACTAGTGTCATATCAAGTACAATTGTCAATCAATTATTAATTAGTTATACTATGTAATAAATGGTAAATAAATTTATCCTTTTACAATCGAGTCTTAGAAATAGTATTCTATTTCATAACTCTTGTACCGCTATCCCAAAATAAATTTTTCGATAACTTCTTTAATTAGTAATTAATTTATGAAATCATGGTTATCATTTAATAAAGAAATATAAATGAGGTAACAAGTATAATTAAATAACAAGTACAAAAATTTAGAATCAACACATGTTATTTTCATCACATAAAAATAACAAGATTTATCATGATCTAAAGTACAATAATTTCATATTAAAAAAGTACAACATTTATTTTCAAGATAATATAATTGACCAAGGGTTTTATACAATATCATGAATGAATTTTCTTATTAAAGATTACATAATCTAAGTTATCTTATGCATTAAATAAATGATTACAAATCAGATATAAATGTATCATGTCAAGCATGCATGTAAAAATCCAATCTATCTTCTCAAAATACTTAATCCTTCCTAAAATATGAAAAAGAATAGATGGATAATTCATGTTCATAGTTAGGAACATATTTTCCTATATTTTGTTCTCTTTTGTAAAATGTGGATGGGAAACGTGTACGTTGCTATGGAGTGGTTGGTGGTCCACTAGAAAACCAATTTGAGAGTTTTTGAATCTCCTAGAAAATCACACACAGAGTGGTTAATGGTTCCACTAGAAAACCTTTTGGAGTTGATGGTAGTCTTGTTAAACCATTGTATTGTAGAACATGAGTAGGTACTAGATAGAACTCGCCCATGTTCACACTAAGGGGGTGAATGTTAGGAAATTAGTGTTCATAGTGTGAACATATGGTTTGAATATTAGTATTATTTAATATTTAAATAATATGTGAGTGTGTAAAATTAGTTTTCATGCACAACTCATAGAGATAGGAATGTGTGAGAATATCTTGGGATTGGGAGTAAGACTAGGGAATAAAAGAGAGATATGGGGATAAAATGATAAGACTTGACTCCATGATTTTAGGAGAAATCAATTGTATAAAATGCCCTCTCATATTCAATAGAAATTTCTCCATTCTATTTACATTTGGTTTCTATCTTCTATAGTTTTCATTTCATGTGTTGATTTCAATTAATTATTGCTTGATTTATTTATGCAAATATAGAGATTTAGCATGAAAAATATATAACTATTAATTATTTCAAAATGGTTTTTACAATGATATTCATTCTTATAGTCATATGCTCACTCTTTATTTTATATGTTGAGATTACAAGTTTAAAAGTTGGCAGTATTTATATCTTCACCATGATTGAGTTGATATTATAGTTTTATAAGTTTTTTTTGAGTTGTGATTAAATACTTTGATGCCTTTGTTTTTAATCACTTTTGAAAGTATACATTAATTTTGAGTTATTTTTATAGATCATATTGGGAAGCCCCAGAAATTGCTAATTTTGGGAGTTAAAGGTTTGTTGTTTGGAATTTCTGGTATTAGCGACAAAATACCTCTTAATATGGTTCCAAATTTTAGATCCGGGAATACCGAATACTTTGAATGAGAGTTTAGTGCTGACTTGATAAGTACTGCATCAAAATATTTTGACACTACCATATGGTCTTCATTTATGGATTCATCGATATTCAAGTACATTTTCATCAAAAATTTAGTTGGCTGCGAGAAACCCATTTCAGGTTCATTTGGGGATGCCAACAATGTAAGTTCAAAACAAATACAAGACAACAGATAGTAGACATTTATGGTAATGTCTATGGTGAAAAAATATACTTTTGATCGATGACGTGAGATTATTGTCGCATGAGGTCAAATAAGAAATTACTCTCAAAACCTTAACATACTGGAGATTTGATGGAAACTATAAGATTGGTTCAAAAATTTACATTGAATTATGTACATGGTTGACACATGCAGGAGAACACAAAAACATGTGTAGATCATTGAAAATGTTCAAATGCACCATTGGAATTTTAATTATATACTTTTCTTCCAAATCCAACAATGTATTGTGCATTTTTATGGAATAAAATAACTACCTTAAGATTTTTAAAGATTCGTAGTGCGCAATCATTTTTTTGATTCTTTTTGGGAAAGTTTTTTTTTTTCTAACTTGGGTGAAGAGAAAATCATGGATCATGGACCAATAAAAGAATGATTTTTCCCATATCTACATAGTTTAAACTTAAACAAATTGGTAAGACCATTATTCCCAATCAAAAATTAAGCCTAACAACCACTAGCATGTAAAAAATGAAAACATATAATGTTTATCATTTCGCACATCAATGTTGGCTTCTCTGAAATAAAAAACAATTTTTTCCCTAGTTATGCATGGTTTAATCTTAAAGACATTTTGAAATTTATAGGAACCTTATTCGCAAGAAAAAAATAATCCTAGCAACCACTAGACCATATAAAACAAAAACATGTTATGCTTATTGATTTGTAGATCCATGGAGGCTTCCCTGAAATCATAAAATAATTTTTTACCAGATCTTCATATGTTAATCTTAATGACATTTTGAAAATGATAAAACCTTGTTCCAAATAAAAAATAAATCCTAGCAACCGCAAGCACATATAGAACTGAAATTTTTCTATTTATTGTTTTACAGATCATTATTTTAAAGATTTTATGTTTATTGTTGTGTGGAAGATTGCATCGTGACCAAATGAACCGTTTATTGATGATACAAGAATCAAAACAAATTTTTCAAAAATCCTATCAAGGTTTAGAGCAAGTGTAGTGCATATAACAATTGTAAAAATACACTTATTGTAGGATGAATTATGGCCTATAATACATATTACAATTCTACTTGATATATGAATTGTGGCCTATATTGAAAATATTCAAGGATGTGGAGATGTCCGTGATGTTATTAATTCAATAACGCAATTAGAATTATGTAATTTGTCCCTAAATTAAATTGATAACACCTTTCTGTATAATGTGTGTGACTATATTTAGTAATGTTATTTTTAGAGTGTGTGTTTATCAATCAACGAAAGCCTTTATTCATAATCTATTCAATGCATGGGAAAATATTGATGATGCCATCCATTTTTTATTTCATCGACCTCCCTCACATGAGTCGAGGGACTACTTAATTAGGTTGTGATTTCACCTATCCTCACTCATTTTCTCATGTTTCTCTCTACTATTTTCCCCTTCCCTCTCATGGAATTTACCTATGTTCCTTTCATCCTCTTGCACAGTAAGAAGCTAGAAATGGATTTCCTCTCTCATGTTTTCTATTCATATTGACAATGTCTTCCACATACGCTCCACACATATTCGAATATGATTGAGAAATTCATGGGCATTGATTATCTCCACATCACAGGAGATATCATGTAATCTGCGAGACTACATGCATCTTTGTATTAAATTTCTGGTGTTATATGCTTTGATAAGGAAGTGGTCATGGAGGTGGCATCCCATTTCATTTACCCATATCATCGTGTGGGTTTGGTTGAATCTCTAGAAGAAGTATGCCTTCCTATTCTCTTTTCCAATTTGTATCTTGTCCGTCTCCTTTTTGGGTTGACAATAGAATTTTTGATGCCCTGGAATTAAAAATTCAGGCCCTCCTTCAATTTTCCGAGTCTATTCAAAGCATTCGTTGATCCGATGGGGTGTCTATCTCTAGAGTGCCATCTATAGACCTGGTCACACTCGTAAAACCTATCTCACCGCTTTCCCGATCATGTGGTGTATTTGAAGACTATTGTTGGCTTGTCCTTTTCCTTTCTCAAGAAGATTACAATGCTTGGCTCGGTGGAACAATTAGAGGTGGAACCCTAAGGTTTCTCTATTATTTATGTTACATTTTGACCTCATTATTTAAAAAATTTCCTATTGTTTTTTTGTATGTAGTCCTTCATTGATCAAATATTTTGATACTTGTAGGGTGGGGACCCATCAACCCTCCATTCATAGCTCTAGTCAAAAGTGTTTAACTATTTAAAACCAAAAATTATGTAACTTTTCCCTAACTTTATTTGAGAAAAAGTTTCTTTATAATGTGTGTGACTATTTTAATAATGTTAATACGTATATAATGTGTAACTATATTTAGTAATTTAATGGTACAATAAAGTATTTAAATGATAATAGATATGTTAATTTATACAAAAATGTACATAACATTTTTATTTTTGGTGAATTCTTATTTGATTAATTTTAATTTTAATTTGATAAGTTGACCTTTGGCATTACCTAGTGAGTGTTAAGTTCTAACTCTCTTACTTGAATTTTTTTAAGTCATATTATCCACTCAACTTCAAATTATCTGCTGCATAAATTGTTTACATCGATTTAAGAAATAAAGGAATTGAAAAATTCTCAACCACTTCAACAATCAGTGTTTTCATAGATATTGTGAAAAAATTAATTTGCTATGATTTATTCCGTGAATATGGGATTCTAGTGTAACGAATAGTTTTAAAATGAAATTCAAATAATTCTTAAAATGATTTACCATAATTATACCTTTACAAAATACAAAAGGAGTTTTAATTTATTTCATATCTATATTTAATTACAAAAATATATCCTCCTGACAAGGGAGTAAGGACAATTTTAATTTTCATTTAAAGTGTAATGAGGAATGGAGGAAAATTTCTGCAGTGATTTCATGTCCCTTCTTTCAAGGCACACAAGGATGGAAGAAGATGATGTGGGGGTTAATGATGAATGTTGTCACACATTTATAACTATTAATGGGATGTTAATGTTTTTTTAATCCAAGTTTATTCCTCTCTTGTAATCCGGGTTTATTAATATTAAGGGGATGTCAATCCATGTTTATTCCTATCTTTGAATCAAGATTTTAGTTCGTGCCTTTATAAGTGCGGTTTTGAGTGCTTTGGGTTCTAGGTCAATTATTCAAAATATAGTGGAGATGCGTTGTCTACCTGACTAGCTCCAAGGGTGGTGCAATGCTCATGGTTTTTCGTATTTTTGGTAAGAAGGGTGATCACTGGATATAGAAATGCACTTAAAAGGATCTCACCCCCGCCAGTTCCATAGACACCTTAACAATGGATAAGGTCACCGAGGGTCTCACGATAGGTGGAAGTAATGCTTGTGGTACTACCACTTCTTCCACTTTGGGCGATCAACCTACATCCCTCTTAGTCTAAATGGTGGTGTGGATTTCTTTGGTTATACCATACGCCCAAAAATGATGAAAATTATGATCGTGTTACCAATTTTTCCAAGGACATGAGCGGTGTTGATCTCGCACGAGCTTTTCAAGCCATTTAAACACATCATAGAAGTCTATGTGTCCATGGATCAGAATATGGGGGTTAGTATGGGGTTTATTTTTTTTATTTCATCAACGAGAGAGGATGGACAAAGAGCTATCAATAATCTCAATGGTTATGTTTATGATAGTCTTATTCTTAGAGTCGAATGGTCCACTCCAAGGAAGACTTTAAATCGATATTTTTCCTTCTTTTTATGGAGTCTTTTTCTTATTCCCTCTTTAGGATTTCTAGTGTTCATAGGATATTTTGTGTTTCACTTGAACACTGTCATTCTCTTGTTATTTGACTTAACTCATTTAATAAAATGCTTAGTTTATTTTCACAACAAAAATCTATCAAATCTTAATTTTTAAAATTGTTATTTTCTTTTTTTTAATTTTTTTAGGTAGGTAATATCATGCATGCACGGGTGAGGTGCATAGAATTATTAGGCTTAGATGTCAAGGTCTGAGGGGTATCCATTCTGCCAAATTCACTCGAGGCACGATCCCGACCTCATCCCTTATTACGGTATCTTCGGGCCTTTGCCTCAACAAGAATTGAACCCTGTTGGGCTCTTTGTGAGCCAAGTATTTTAGAAATGGGCCAACGGCCCATTTGATTTAAAAATAATAATTTTGACATTGTTATTATGGTATATTTTGAAAATTCAGAGTTAAAATTTTAATTTTACCTTTTACTATTGAGAAATCATTTTTGTACTTATAAAAATCTTTGTTTGAACTTATTTTTCTCATATTTGAATCCCTGGAGGTGATACCACTAAATTTTTGGAGATTTTCTTGTTAAGGTATGTGGGTCATTTTATTTGCCTAATTTTTTGCTATCTAAGAAGATAATTTAACTATTGTGGTATTTTTCTAGATGATTTGTATTCTGATTTTTTACCCCTTAAGACAATGCAAGATGTTGAAGTTTTTTACTATTTTATGTCTTCCTTTCGACTTTAATGTAAATGATGATAAAAGGATTTGAGTAGGTTTCTTTGTTCTTCTAAAGAACATGTTCTCATGAGAGTGTCTTGTGCTATCTAGTGTTATTCTATGTTGTTCGGTACTTGATGATTAGGCGGATCTATGGTGATTTAACCAAATTAAGAAAACATATTTGAATGACACTCTTAAAATATACATGAACACTGGGTGACGATTTAAAATTTTACATGATACACACACATGTTGGATTATGATTAAGGAGAATGAGAAAAGCGTTACATATTGCACTCTTTACAGGAATGGGTTATACATTTTTATGCACACACATTATTGTAAACCAACATTCTAAAATTAAGAGGTCTTGGTTATAATACTAGAAATTCAATAATATAAGAACACCAAAAGGTATCTAATGAAAATCATGAGCTACGACTTCCATCAATGCAGTAGTGATGATTATATATTTACCTAATTCCATGAATAGTCCATTTAGCAAAGTAGGGTAAATGTTTGTACCATATTTTTCTAGTAGGTGCATAGCCATTGTAAATCTAGTGGAGATGTGTTGTCCACCCTTGACAAGAAGTTTACATGAGCATAAGTATTCTTATTTTTATTTGTAGGGTTTTACTGCGATAACCAATGATTTGAGTGTCTACAAACCAATGATAACTTTTCTCCGGACATGTGAGGATTTCACTACTTTACCCTTTTCTTGAGCTATGGATGATAGTGATGGCATCTAATAGAGTGAGATGCGGGGAGCTTGAATTGGAGGATAATTAAGATCTATAATTTCTTCTGCCACCGCTAATTATCATTGGGCGGGATGAAGAAGATTGTTGAAGATATTTCTATGGAGTCTTTTACTTATTTCCGACTAAGGTTTTGTAGGTTTTTAGTGTTGATATGATAAGTTTTGTTTCGATTGAATGCAATGATTCTCCTTTTATTTTGACTTGCCTCCTTTAGTATAATAATTTATTTGTTTTCTCTAAAGAAAACCTATCAAATCTTAATATTTTAAATTCATTTTTACATTTTTCTCATGGCAACGTTTGTTTATTTTTATTTGTAGGGTGATTTGAGTTTTGGAAAACCCTTAATATTTACTCCGATGCAAGATAATCTCCCAAATTTTTCCATTTCTTGAGATAGGTATGAAAGTGATCGCATCCGATCGAGTGAGATGTGGGGATCTTGAATAGGAGGATAATGAAGATTTGGAATTTCTTTTGCCACCACCAAATATCATTGAGTTAGATGAAGAAGACTATCAAATATAAGTTCATTTATTACATCCAAAAGGTGGTTTGTACCACTACCATGTAAATATGAGAAGTGGTCAAAGCGTGCTTTAACAAGTGCACTCTCGAGTGCCACGAGTGGCACAAGTTTAGTGTCACTACCAACAAGGAACCCTATTGGAGTGACCCTTTCCATTGGGATCCAAGGTCAAATATTCCAAGTTTGACAGAGATGCATTGTCTCGCCTCTCTCGCTCTAAGGGAAGTGCGGTGCTCATATTTATTTATATTCGTAGTGAGAAGGGAAATCACTGCACATCAAAAATCCCTTACAAGGATCTCAACCCCACCCATGCCACATAAACCTTACCAAGGGATAAGGCCATCGAGGGCCACACCTCCGTCGGAAGCATCGCTAGTGGGGATGGTGTTACCTCTGTTGTTAGGCACCACCTAGTGTCGGGGTGACCTAGACCCTCTGGAAATAACATGTGCGCTGAAACAATGAAAAACCATGAGGGATGTTTTTGAGGACCATGATGCTATTCATGAGCTATTCAATTTTTTTGGTCACATCATGTGTGTCTATGTGGCCATGGATCAGAAGATGGATTAGAAGGGATTTGATCTTGTTAATTTTTCAACAAGGAGTATACTCAAAGAACTATCAATAAGCTCTCTATGGTTATGATAACCTTATTCTCAAATTCAAATGGGCCTTTCCAAGGTAGACTTTATTTGAATTAAAGTAAGATAGACTTAAAAACAAACATATTTCCTTCTTTCTATGGAGTCGTTTACTTATTTCCACTTTAGGTTTTATAGGTTTTTAGTGTTGATACTTGAATGCAATGATTCTCCTTTTATTTTGACTTACCTCATTTAGTATAAAGATTTATTTGTTTTCACTAAAGAAAACCTATCAAATCTTAATTTTTAAAATTCATTTTGACATTTTTTCTCATGGTGATGTTTGTTTATTTTTATTTGTAGGAAATTTGAGTGTCTACAAACCCTTAAGCTTTACTCCGGACACGTGAGGATTTCCTGAATTTACTCATTTCTTTAAGTGTCTTACATCTCTTGAAAGTCATTAGCCTAGTAGCTACTAGCTCGTATAAAAAAGAAACATGACCAGTTTATTGTTTTGCAAAGAAATGTCAGCTTCCATGAATTCATTCAAATATTTTCCCAAGATCTGCATGGATTCCCTGAAATCATTAAACAATTTTCCAACAACTGCATAGTTTAATCTTAAATAAATTGTAAAATTGATAAGAAGTTTTATTCAAAGGAGGAATGTAAATCACACGGCCTCTAGCCCATTCGAATAGAGACATGTTTTGTTTATTATTTCAGATTAATGTCGAATTCAATTTTTTTGAATTTGGATTCTAGTATATAGGACTTTGGAGTGGAGTAAAATACAATATATGCGATTTTGGATTCTAATATATGTGGTTTTGGATTCAAATATATGTGATTCGGATTCCAATATATGCGATATTGGAATCCAATATGTGTGATTTAGGAATCCAATTTCAACAATTATGAAACTAGAAATGATAATACTATAAATCTAGATTCTTAGTAAAATGTCTATATTTAATAAAATTATGGTTTCTACATGATGGCTATGAACATACCATTGTTGTAGACCTTGGCCAATTCAATTTTTCCGCTGGACCCCATCACGCCATGCCCATCCCTCCATCACATCCCATTATGTATTTGAATATTAATACATATGATGTTGGTCAATCTAGTGCTTCACATCCTTCTTCTACCTCTACATGCATTTCGTCTATTCCTACTCATGCCACTAATATCCTAACACCCATCATGTCTTCCCTCTACCGATACTACTCCAACTATCATGGCTCCTCACAATTCTATATTTGAATCCATCCCTACCAATATCCTTGATAATGTTATCAAACAAGATAATGCCATTACCAATGATTCCGATGATGAGGATGATGTTGTAGATATTAATGATTACACATTTCCCAATATTAACTTTAGTCCTATCAAAATCGATGATTCTTAATTCCAGGATACATTTTTATTTTTGGCCTTGGTGAATATCAATTCAAGAATATATATTTTCAAGGGATTGTTAATAGATTATGTTCCATGCCTTGATCCTTTCACATACACACTCTTCATCTATAACTCATATTAGCCTCATATTTCATTCAATCCTACTTGATCCGAGATTATTTGCATGCATGATGGATTAACATGCCTAGGATTCAAACTTGCCCATTTCTTCCCCCACATCACTCTCCTCACCTCTATCATGGATTTATATTTGTTACTATTGCTTATGGCCTTTGTGTCTTCCATTTATCGGTATTCCTTTCATGCACTCCTCATTCCTCTCTACTAACACTTGGAAAATATTGGCTTGATTACATTGGTGGCATAATAGATCCCAATCATAGTTAAATCTCATTTATGATGCCTTTTGGTTGTGCTTCTATATGCAATGACTCATTACAAAGATTAATTACAATTTTTTTGCATATTTTTCATCACTTCTCCCTGCCCATATTGGTTCCATATTATGCATATATTAGCTAAGTCATCTTTTCTCCCTCTCTTGCTTAAGGATTTATACTTTAAATCTTAGTTTCTTGTGTCGTTATTGTATTTTATCATTTACACGTCATTTTCTTTAGTAGTTACTTTGCAATTAGATTTAATTAAAATTAAATTAAATCATCAATATCGACCAACAAATTTCACAATTTTGAAATGGTAGACTTATATATTTGAACATAAGTGCCAATGAAATCATTGGAACCTTTTCACATTTTATCCAATTAAGCATAAGATAATTTTTCGTGAATGTTGATGGAATTTTTTTCCATGAATGAATTAATTAGAGGAGTAAATGTCCTTACGAAACACATGGGAAGAGCATAAAACCATTGTAATGAAAATAATTTGAGACATTGAGGAAAAATACTGGTAAGAAATGTATCATTGGAAGATTAGTCCAAGAAAGAAACAAGAAATGTGTAGAGGTTCTCTTGAGATCACAACTACCATAATATATAAGCAACTTAGGAGAAACAAAATCAATAAGTAATGGGTATGGATCCACTTTGACTTCAAGTGGGATATAAAATAGTTGAGTGTATTCTATAGTATGAGTGATTAAATAAAATATGAGTATTTTATTAAAATCAGAAATGTACAACTTTGATAAATGACACATAAATGAAATACAAATGCTTTGATTAATTTATTTGATATTTTAAATTAAATAAAAGAAAAGGGAAAGGTACTTACTTGAATTGGACTTACCTCACAGTGATCTAGGACTAAACAGAATGATGGAATGGTGGAACAAAGTGTCACAAAAAACCTCATAAAATCACAATGGAGGCGGATCTAGCTAGAATGGGGCATTTGGGGAAGGATGAGGATGCCAGGGCACCTGGTCTAAAATTTAGATGCCCTCATTTGCAAAAAAAACTTCATAATTTTATCTTGATATGGTCATTAGGTATTTGCAGGACTTCTCCTTTGGTTGTGTAAATGTTTCACTTGGTTTCTTTGGTGTCCCCGTAAACCTACAATGAAGAATCACCTATAAAACCCCACACAAAACATCAAACCCTAAAAAATAAAGATGTAAATAAAGTGGTCGATCTATCCCGAGATACCACAAGAGTGGTCTTATAGCTAATCATTGAACTACATCTCAAACCCAATGTAGTTTTGTGTCCTTGATTTGTAATAATGTGCCTAGGTTTCCTAGCGCCAATGACGTAGAGATATCGAGAAGTAGCTAGATAAAATGCAAAATGGTACATGGAATAGAATCAAACTTACCTTTCTATGTAGTATATGATGCAAAATAATGCCCAAATGCAGTTCCTTGCTCTATGTAGATAGTTATCCCTTGATAGAAATAGTCTTCCCATAAGGTAGTATATATGTTGTGTTTATATATGGATCTCTTGCTCAAATTTCAACACTAATGACCCGACATGCCGAATAGTATGTCGGTAGATGAGAGGAAAACCAAAATGGCTGACCTCAAATGAAAAAAATAAAACCAAGTTTGATGGGGACTAAGACGCCTAGAATCGAGGACCAGCTACTCCCGGTGCCCTAATCCCTCTATAGGTGCTCTAGTTAGAGACTAGTGATGATAACGGGGTGATTTAATGGTGATAGGAATTCTTAAGACATGAACAAAACTATGTGAGTGAGTGACAAGTGTATAAGACCAACAACGGTAAACACCAACAAGACAAATGAATAGACTATGAAATGGGTCATTAGTGAATACTTTTCTCAAGATCACATAACATACTTGATGGTATAATAATAGTAGTAAGTTCGTGATTTTGTGACTAAATTTTCCCCTAATTTATTTTGGTGAGTGAAAGTTGGGTAACATAAAGTATTTAGAGATGCGTACCTAAGAGAATTATTGAAGATACTATGTTGTACAAGAATGCCCAAATGTTGTAGAAGAGTGTACCAAATGACAACATATAACATGATGAAGCAATGATCAACTTTGTTGATATATGTGATGTAATGAGAGATGTAAGATCATGATGAAGTTCACTAAATGAGACTTATATTAGTGATGTGGATGATTCAAGATTTCAAATTTTTATGATGAAAATGTTATGGGTTAGGGAGTGATGAACTCACGACCCGATTGTGTGTGTATGAAAATGGAGGATTTAGGCATCCTTCCACTAGAGGAAGAGTGTAGGGTGAAAGATGTGATATTATTCAACCTTTAACTACATCCTTAAAATATCTAGCTATTGTAGATGGGCACAATTCAAATTTTTAGTGATTTTAGATCCAAATATTTTTATCAAATGTGTTGACCCATATATGAGCAAAAGTATAGGAAAGGAAAATAAGTCTCATTTCCCCCACTACAAGGGTGTCACCACAATGTATGTGATGGCTTTCAAGTTAGGTCATTGGAATAAAAAATGAGAATAATGTAGAATAAGTGATGAATTCCCAATGTTAGGTCATTTGGGAGGCCGCATGTAACTCCTAAGTGAGGTCATCTCGGGAGGCTGAATGTGTTGTATTATATCGGTTGAATGGCATGATTTTGATTGTTAGAGACTTGAACGTGTTTGATTGGTTGATTGATTGTTTGTTTTTATGGTTTTAATCATAGAGATATTTCATTCTTCTTGCCCTTGGTTAGGTCATTAGGGGAATCGATATAAAATGATGAAATTTCACATGGTGTATTATTAAATGTTAAAAAATGATGAATTATAATGAGAATGAATGTTGAGCAAAAATAAAGCACATTAATAGATAGTGATATGATGGATATCACAAAGATATGTGTAGATCGAGTGAAAGACAACATCAAGGAGAAATAGTGTGTGTGTCATGTGTATGATATGATGGTAGGTGGTATTCAGAAGAGAACATCACAAAAGGTATAGAAATCATAAAAAAATGTTTAAGATATTAGAAAAATCGTGTGACGTGTATTAGTTGAGTAGTGAATGTGAAGTATGACCATAGTAGAGTGAATAATGAAAAGTGACTATAAATAGTAAAGTGAAAAAGTGATTATTGAACTCATTTTTCTTTTGCGCAAGTGTTAAAGTGAGATCTGAGTGTGTGAGGATGCCAAAATTAGAGCACTAAGACTTATTTGATTTGATATGGTAAAACTTTCGTGGCATCGTGTACAATGATAGAGTTCGTAAGGGCATTTTTTTAAATGTGTGTGTAGTAGTCGTTTTAGGTGAATTTTTAAAAAATGTTATTCTTGTTTTTCTTGGTGTTTGGTACTTGGAAAAGAGTGGTAAAGGTGCTAATGGCCTTTGGGATAAGAGTGCTAGGCATGGGAACTAATGTCCTTCTCCTAGTCACCGATGTCTAGAAAGTCTGATTTTTCCCTGAGTGATGTAAGCATGAAATTTGTTGTGTAGCGATGTCATAAGTGGTTATGTTTTCATATGTATAGTGTTATAACACATTTTTAGTTGTTGTGGTGTGGTGTGTAGAGGGATATCCATTTTGTGGAATTTTGCGTGGTGGTCGCCACTTGAATACATTGTTGAGATTGGGTTTGTTAGACGATGATTGGGAGGTTATAGACTCTTCTAGCTTGCGAAAATAGTGAGGATGAGGGATGTGCCCCTTAATATGCCAATGTTGATATATTTGTATGAGAGATGGTGTATAGACACTTTAAAAATTTGGCTACCTAAAGGTGAGATGACATTTACATTAGAGGATGTATATCACATATTGTGATTACATATTGTTGGCGAGAGGGTATAGGTCATGGCTGTGGAGAATATGAGGAGATGGATGAGGGTCACTAGGTAGTATTTTATGGGGACTCGAGATCCTATCGAGTCCCACATTATCTTGGATGCAATTTCTCATATCACGGGTTCCACACTTGTGGAATTTTATAACCATGGTTATCGTTTCATCGATTGTTATAGAGGGAGGTTGTGGGCGTCATATATAAGATGCATGATATTTTTCACTGGATAGAAGAGGAGAGTACTAGGTATGCCTATGCATGATGTGTGTTAGCCCACCTATATTGGGATCTATATAGATTTAAACGGGAGGAGTATAGAGGTGGAATTGGAGCTAGTACATTATTACATGTATGGGCCTATGAGCATATAGCGAGATTGAGGCTAGTTGGTCGCCTGACCATATTTGGCTAAGCCAGACATATTTTTAGGAGATGGATTGGTGTGTGTGGGTGGAAGATGGATACTGACACCTATAGAGCCTTTATAGATTAGATGAGGGTAGAGATAGTGACATGAAGGCCATACCAAGACTATGTAGGATGGCTAGAGAGGATACGATAGATTTACGATGCATACGGAGGATGATGTGGTTGGAGGATCGGTTTAAGGTGTGGTCGAGTTATTCCGGTGGATCGGGTAACTCAAAAATTTGGTATGGCTTAGGATATTCCTTCATAGTCATATGTATGGGTTAGAGATGTTAGAGCACCGAGGAGAGCCGAAGCTAGACCATGACCCACGGGAGATCAACTAGTACCTCCGGGCGAGACGAGGTCGATGTAGCGATAGAGCCTATGGATGTAGATGATGTGGGGTGTACGAAGGCATACCGTGCATGGTGGAAAATGCAATCGATGGTTTTGTTATTATCTTTGTTTGTGGACGTGTCGGGATTAACACAGGGAGGAGGAGTGAGGGGAAATCATATTCTCGCTAAAAACATAGTGGTGGCGATAATAGAGCATGAGTATCGTATAGTTATGTTGTATAACTGGTTACTTTCTTACATGATGGTTATGGTTTTCTAATCTCTTGTTCTATTAGTTTTAGGTGATGTATTGGTCCTTAATTGTGGACACATCTATATACACATTGATGAAAAAAATATACCCACCGACATACTTATGGGTGGAGGAATGTTAGAGCATGTAGATGATATTACAAGTAAGCATGCCCACTTTTTTGAGCTAGTGGTCATAGAAATAGTGATGTGTACCATGTTTTTGATTGAGAGGGATGACATGTGCAAGGAGACATTATGAGCTGAGAGGAAGCGTCGGGTGGAAATCCTTTAGCACAAGATGTGTTTCAACAATTCATTACGTTACTAGAGTTAGAGCACCTTGGGAATACCTAGATAGTGACGATGATGAGATATGATTTTTATTGATGTATTATATGAAGGGATTTTTCCCGGTGATTAGATGTTTTATATCTATGATTGTAATCGATACAAACACACACACACACACACACACACAGACACACAGACACACACACATAGATGGATTTATTGGAATATAATGATTGTATTCGGTGTGTATTGGTGTTATGATGTGATGATGATGTATGTGATTATTTTTCTATATATGATGGTTGGTGTGTTGAGTTTTGTTAGTATTTTTTGAATTTCTTTGTAATGCATGGTTTTGAGTAATGAGTAATGTGATGATGATATAGTGTATAGGGTAATATACTATGTATGTAATATGATTACGAAAATAACATTGTGATGAATTATTGATGATGTGGAAAATGCTAGGAGGATGAATGTGGGGAGGGTGGAATAATGATGCCACCCGAGTGTATAGATGATGAGGTTCATTTAGATAAGATCCCTCGAAGTCAAGAATGAATTGTAAAGAAAGAGTGCATCATTGGAAAATGATTCGATAGGGTGCACTACATGAATCGATAGAGGGCATGAAGAGATTTTATTATTATAATAGATCCCTCAACACTTATGTGAGAACCATAAGAACATGAATGCATCATGGGGGTAGGGTGATAAAATCACCTACAAAGACCAAGAGCGATATAAAGTGGTAGAAACATGTGAAATGAAAGTAGCATGAACGTATGAACAAATTTAAATTTCATGTGGATCGCGGTGGGAGATGCAAATGCTGATGGTTATGGAAGAAAATGTGAAGCACTAACATGTTGCGATGAATAAGATGTATGAGGTGGATGAGATGGTGTAGTGATGGATGGAGGCGATGGAGAGTGCGCATGAGTTACAACCTATGGCTATGGACGAATAATGACCTTAGGACTAGATGAAGTAGATAACTCAACTAGAGTAGTAGCTCGTGGATGAGGGAGAGGAGATATGGATCACTCACGTGAGAGAGATCTAAAGGAAATGATGCCCTTATCCTCTAACTATTGCAATCAATCATGAAGGGCAAAGAAATCATTATTCCTATGGCCATTGATATGGTGATAGTTATAATAGGGTCGATCATGCTAACGTTGTTAAGCGATGTTGTGGATGGTGATGGTTAAAAGGTAAGAAAATTAGATTCTCATTGAAAAATCCATAGAGCACATCATGTGGCCAAGTGTGATGAGTGAAATGTAATGGCTCACGTAAAATGGGTGTAGAATATTGAGGTATTTCTGTAGTGGGGTAGGAGAAAAAGACATTTTTGTGATGTAGTATGCCAAGCTTACTTGTGGGGAGGAGATGGAAATAGTGTAGGATGCTCAACTTATGGAAATGGATAATAACTAGATGATGTAATAGTAACAAATGGTGGAGGATCTATAACATACGTAGCAATAAGGTCTTATTCTAGATCAATAACTCTATTGCTAGAAGTGTGAATGATTGACATGTTTCATATTAATTTTTTTTTAATGCACAGAACCAAACCATAATAGAAAATAAATTGTTTCTCTAAATCGATAAGTTGAAAGACTAATTGGTTCATACAAGCATTGAATCATAAGATGTAATCCATGATAGGTTCTATTTTTCCCTGATGTAAAGTAGGTAAATGATCATAGGTAACTCTAGGGCCATTGTTGATGATAAAGCGATGAAGAAAAGATTTTTACATCTCATGATAAGTGCTAATAGATCCAAATGGTAGATGAGTATACCATTGTAAAGTGTCATCAGTAAGACTATGTCAAAAGGCTTTAAGAAATAATTGATCATTAGAATATGAATCCATAGCCATACGGTAATGTTTGAGATGCAAGTAGGGGTTTCCAGTACCATCGAAACATGAAAAGGTAGGCATGATAAAATACTTAGGAAATGTTGAGTTATGAATCTTCTTAGGAATAGGGTTGTCATGTAATGAATTATTATCAATGGAAGCATAATAGGCCTTTCTTTCTAATGTGAGTGATTGAACCTAAGGATGTAAATGATCCATAACATGTATAAGAGGAAAGATATCATGTGAAGGAATACTAGAGGATGGAAATAATGTGTTAAGTTGTTGTAACTTGTAATTATGAGTAGTCATATGTACCTAAAGACAAGACAAAGATATTCTAATGTTAAGGGCACACTATGTGCCAACAAAGCAATAAGTGATGAAGATCACGAAACATACATATAATCTATAAGACTAGCATTGAAAACATCCCTAGGAGATGAAGTGTCAGATGGAGATGTGATGATAGGAGGAGATGAGCTAATAGATGGATATGGAGTGATAGGAGGAGATGAAATGATAGGTGGAGATAATAGATGGAGATGGATTAATAGGAGGAGATGAAGTAATAGATGGAGATGGATCATTCATATTAGTAGATATAACCTCATAAGAAGATGAAAATGGAGCAGGAGATTCACACTTAGTAGTATGTAAAGTAGTAGACTTGTGACTATCAATTGTTTTTCAAAATAAGAGAGAGACTCCAGATATGAAAATATCATGAAGTGTATCATAAGTTGGATCATCATTATAGTGTGACGTGAGTATGTGAAATACTATACGATGGATCATAAGAAGCATTATAATAAATCGGAGAACCATGAGATGCACCTATAGTAGTAGTTTAACTAGGAGGAGAATCAGTATGCACATGTGTACTATCGTCAAGACAAGGCATGAAATCAATAAGAGAGTCATCTAGAGTGTCTTTTGAAATGTTAGAAGGAGGATCATGGCTAATTGTAGAACAAGGTCGACAATTAGAAAATCTTTCCAAATCCACAATGATGCAAAAGGAAGAATTTTCAAAGTTAATAGGTATATTGCATTCGTTGGCTAAGAGTTGATGTTAAATATGATTTGACATAGTAACATTATGATATAGAGCCATAAGCTCAACTATAGTTTCCTCATCATAGATGGGATTGATACTAACATGAGGCATGATGAGCCTAGAAGGAGAAGATATATCCTTAGTCATTAGGGTTTTAGTGGATGCTAGGGAAAAATTTTCTAATCTACGGGTTCACCAAAATGATTCAATAAAATTTGAGTATTTTATTAAAATCTGAAATGTACAACTATGATAAATGAAACATAAATGAAATATAAATGCTAAGTAATTTATTTGATATTTTAAATGAAATAAAATAAAAGGGGAAGGAACTTACCTAAATTGGACTTACCTCATAGTAATCTAGGACTGAACAAAATGATGGAATGATGGAACAAAGTGTCACAACGAACCTCATAAAGCTGCGGCGTAGCGGAGGTAGATCTAGCGAGGCTCGGTGTTTGGGGAAGGATGAGAGTGCCTTGGTCATCCTATTCTACGAAACCACTCGAATCTAATCCACGATATTATCGTTAAGTCTTCATAGTACTTTTCCTTTTGTGTCGCATAAATTTCACACTTTTTCGCTAGTGTCACCATAAACCTACAATGAAGAGTCACTTGTAATACCCCACATAAACCTTCTAAACCCTAAAAAAGTAAATATGCAAATGAAGTCGACTTTCCTTAGATGCCACAATTTTCATCTTACAACTTAGCGCTACACTACATCTCGGACCAATGTGGTTTTGTGTGATTATGTGTGTAATAATGTGCCTAGGTTTCCCTAGTGCCAATGATGAAGAGATATGAGGCAGTAACTAGATAAAATGTAAAATGGTGGATGAAATAGAATGAAACTCACCTCCCTATGTAGTGTGTGATGCATAATAATGCCCAAATTAAGTCCCTTGCTCTATGTAGATAGTTATCCCTTAATAGAAATAGTTTCCCATAAGGTAGTATTTTTTTGTGTTTATATAGGGATCACTTGTTAAACTTTCAACACTAATGACCTAGAATGCCAACTAGTACCTCACGATATGAGAGGAAAAATTGAAAATAATGACCTCAAATGACAAAAATAAAACCAAGTGTGATGGGTACCGGGAAGCGTAAAATCAAGACCGGGGTGCCCTAGTCACCAAAATACCTCTCTAGGCACCCTAGTCGAAGACAATTGATCAAAACCGAGTGAGTAATGGTGATAGGCATTCCTAAGACTTGAGCAGGCTGTGCGAGTGAGTGAAGAGTGTACAAGACCAACAATGGTAAAGAACAACAAGACAGATGATTGGACTATGAAATGGGTCATTAGTGAATACTTTTCTTACCCAAGATCCATATATAAAACAACATTCTTGGTGTTTAATAATAGTAAATAAGTGCGTGATTTTGTGACTACAATGAGAAGAAAAAGATGTTCTTTATTTTAGTTATAAGATTTGATCTTCTTAATATTGAATAAGGGATTCAAGAGATTGTTTGTTAAAAGAAGCTTGTGAAGCACTATTAGTGTTTATAGATGATGTATGGATAGTAGTGCTTATAGGAGTGGTCATGGAAATACTAAAAGATGAGAATTAGATGTCATCAATAAAATAAGAACTATTAATGTAGATTTGGTTGATATACATGAATATATGATGATAAAAGATGATGAGGGTCAATTGTGGAAGATATAATAGTATGTTTGAATTGATCATAGGTGATATAAAGAAGAGTATATATATTGTCACATTTCTCTTATCAATATTTTACAAAATGTTATGCTACATCATTTGATAAAATATTATTATCATCAACCTCATGATACCCCTCACCATGTATTGTATTTATGAATATAGTGAACATATAATGAGAAAATATATCATGTAAAAACTTACGAGAGATATGAAATGTAATATAAGAGAGTGTAAATTGATTTATATAACAGTTGTGGACACCAACCCTTGAACATGTTACATCAATTATGATAAAGATCACTAAGATTCCATTGAAGCATAATGTAATTAAATCATTCCATGGAGAAACTAGAATAAGAATACTTAGGTATCATAATGTTTGAGAAATATATTCGATTCAAGAGTTGGGTTCACCAAATGTTTACACCTTAATTATTTTTTTTTGTTGTTAGTGAAAAAAATTAGAATGATGTAAGGGTTTATAATAATGATCTAGAGGAAATTTCGAGAGAATGGACACCTTATGTCAAAACCACCCAAGACCACTTCGGTGCGAAGTAGACTCGAGAGCTTTTCATCGACCACACGAACGTGGAAAAAATATCCCTTACAACAAAGTTATCGTTGGTCAAAATGTGGACTTAACATGGCCAACTGTCCAATTTGGAAGTGGCACGTGGCTGCCACATAATTGCTACAGTGCACCAAGTTGGATGAGTTATGAATGAGCTCCCAGGATGAAGGGGTGAATCAACACTATCAACTTGGCATGGCAAGCTACATTGGGCAATCCATCCATGCCACTAACTCGTCGAGGCCCATAACAAACTGGCTGATACATGGCCCATCCATGTGTTATAAGGTTAGCAAAAGGATTAATAATTCCTTGCATAACTCCGCTCCCACCACGTGGGATAAAAACTTCCCATACTAAAAACAATGGCGGGTGGGAGGAATCGACCGATAAACGGTCAGCCAACATAATGAACCAGCAAGGACACATGGGTTGAGGAGTCGGGTGCACGTGGGATTCAACTCTGTAACCTCCCTCCCATAGTGCAAGAGGGCTCACAAACCCGCCAACCGAGATGCCTATTATCAGTGGTAGAGGATGTGGTGTTTAACCACAATAAGCGAGTCCATTAGGCCTATAAAAGGCCCTTCTCACCCTCCATTATAGACATAAACCTTCTCCTCGCCAGAGAAATCTCGAGCCCTGAGGAGGAAAATTAAGGCTTAGGAGGAATATTGCAAAGAAGCCTTAGTATTTAGAAGGCATTATTTTGGTGGAATAAATGAAGACCTAGATTATTATTTCATAGGTAATTATATAGGATAAAGCCATATTTAATTAAATAAATAACATTGTAAAAATACTTATATTGATATAAGCATGGCAAAAAAAAGAGTCTATTATTTAATAGGAACCTATAAAATCGAGATTTATTATTTGTTAATTCACTGATCAGTCAAAGGCTAAATTAACACCTAATTCTTGGGCAGGTGCATAGAGAGTCCACTAGAAGCCAAGGGACATGACGAAGCACCAAAAGATTGCTGAATCTCATATTCTTAGTATGTTAGGTTTATCATGAAGTTAGTTGTTTCGATGTTGTGGAGAAGAGTCAAAATTATTATTGAGTTCAATTCAACAAGACATCAAATAAGATTTTCGTTGACATGAAACAAAATAGGATCTTTGCTCTACATAGAGGCTAATTAAGGCCATGCAATAGAGTGGTATCGATCATCATTAACATGACACCATATCCGATCTTCGCTTTGTGTAGAGGATAATTAAGGCCATGCAAAAGAGTGGTACTTGACCATCATCGTCAATTTTAGACTTAGCTCTGCGTAGAGGATATCTTTCCATGCCATAACGTGAAGGTCAACATCATACATTATCTGACCATAGCACTACGTAGAGGTTCTTTTTTTATGTACCATGGCGAGAGGTCAACAAAAGTCTATAATCATAGAGTTGTGAGCTTTCCAAGACTTGTAGGTTCGAGAGGATCAACTAAAATGAGGTTCAATTTAATGTTCATTGTAGTAATATAAGTTTATTATGTACTTATATTCATACCATTATAATGGATTGGTTTAACATGATTACAAACCCGTAGACATAGGCATTCTACCAAACTCCATTACAACCCTTGTGTACTTTGGTTCTTGTTCTTGCATTGCATTGGATTAAATTTGATTATAATGGGGTGAATTCGGTAAAATAATTAATTGCCTATAAGGGTCCGTGGTCAGAGAAAGAATTTTGGTCATTTCACGGATCCATTTTTGTATCAAAGCAAGCTATCGCTCACAAAATTACTAATCTTTGATCAAGTTTAGTATCGAGTAGGATATCGCATGTAATCATGCATTCTTGGAGCACATTTGATATTGAGAACTAGTTTTCCATCTACTGATAATAGTTAGATGGACTTGTATCGATTCATACTATGATCCGTTGTACACATAATATTTGGTAATATCTTTGCATATGGTGAATCTACATCAACGAGATCAAGCACGTCATATTGTTGAACTAAGATAGAGCATGGAACTCATATAGTACGTATTCAATAAGAACATCATCACCAAGAAACCCAACAAGAACAAGATGGTCCTCAAGTATGTGCACATTACTCATGATTTGGGAATGACAAGGGACAATGTTGGTATTTGTTCCCGGATCGAACACGAAGATGGTTCCAATTGTCAAATGGTGGAACATATAAAGACACCGAGAAAAACTAGTAGCATTCAACTTACTATAGCCACAACTAAGAAAATAGAGAAGGATTCTCAGTTGAGGAAACATCTACAGCTCCTAGAATTAGAGAAGCAAGAGCTGCAAATCAAGTTTTGAATAAGGCATAAGTCCTTAGAAGAGTGGTCACATAGTTATAACATAAACTACAAGTTGCGAAAGTTCTCCTAACAACATTTCAAGATGGTGTTAAAGTGATAAATGAAAGGTACACCCACCAATAATCATAGTGTAAGTGATTAATGAAATTTCCTTCCCATGAAAATGTAAATCCTACTTTTGGTGAATTCAAAAAGTACACTAGAGCTATAGGATCAAAATTTATTTTTAAAATGGTATATTAAGGAAAAGGCCTTAGTGTGAATAGCCAAGGTATAAATAACCCTATCTAGGTGGAGGAAATACCTTGATGCTATGGATTTAGGATACAAAACAGTGGTAAAAATGAGGCAGGAGAAAGCTCTAAGAAGACATGGTGCATAGATCCCAAGCCATCAGGTCCACCCAAAAAAGAATCTTGTAGTAGGGAATATACCATAATCTTAGATGAATGAAAAGGGTAGAGGAAAAGTTCTGGAGAGACCTGGAGAGGTATGATCGTTTCTTCTTTGAATTCAACAAGGAGCCCATGAAGTAACCCCAGAGTTGTTGTGAATATATCCATGTGCATATTGTGGATCTGATAGCCATTATTTAATCTATTGTGGGATGCAAAAGAAGCACACCAAGAGGGTTGATTCCAATGAAGACAATGGAAAATATACCTCATCTGGAAGAGAAGACACAAGGGACAAGAGCCGCCAATTTATTTCACACTATGTGATAGGTTTATCATGCCTAGTGATTTTTCAACACGATAAAAAAAAACAATTGGTAATAAAAGATCAATATGAAGTCCTCATGAAGACCAAACTAAGAGGGTGATATTAGTCATCCATGCCATTTGGCATCGAGTGGTGCAACAGATGATAATGAGCCCAAGTGGCATAGGTCTCAAAGATCAAACCAAGCTGTTTGATTAGAGAAGGAGAAGTTTAAAGGCCATTATGTCTAAATACTTGCAAAGATCTCTTCAAGACAACATGGGTGGTTTTGCTTTTTGGGAAAAAAATCCTCCTTAGTGTTGGTAGGAGGTGTGATCTTTACAACACAAGGGGCCTCACGAACTATCCTACCCAAGGACATTTCGAGAGAATGGAAGTTCCCTATAAAACCTCCTAAGATATTTACACTATGGAAGTAGACTCTTAGGAGCTTTGCGTCGAATATTTTTAAGAATGTGGAAAATCGAAGAGTATCCATTTCAACAAAATTATCGTTGGCAACACGTAAAAAAATTTGGTGGCAAAATGTAGACTTGAGAGGTTCAATGCCAAATTAATGCCAATTTGAGATGACTTTGTTGGAATCCAAGGACGAGACGAAGCACAAATGGGTAAAGTGGAATTATACGAAAGGAAAAAAATTGGGTTTTAGACCTCCATGATAGTCTTTAATGCTCGATTATCATCTTCACCAACACGATACAAAAAAATATTCCAATGTGGTGGGTCCTTGGGCCACCACATTGGTCAACATCAAACATTATCCGAACATGTACTAAGTTGGATGAGTCATGACCGAGCTTCATGGATAAATGCGTGCATGTCAACACTACCAACTAAGGAGGGTGAGCTACATTAGGTGAGCCATCCATGCCACTAACTCAACTTTAATGAGCCCCATAACCAACCATCAAGCCATATACCTCGGTGGTAGAAAATTGAGAATAGTATAGGACATAGATCATCTAAATAACTATAATGATATAAGGTTAGAGAAAGGATTAATAAAGCCTTTCCTAACTCTATATTTTCCAGTGGGAACTGTATAGCATGTGGGATAAATACTTTAGGGTGTGCTTTGATTATTTGGAAATAATGGTCATTATTTTTCTCACTCAAATAAGTTTAGGGTGACCTATAATAATTGGTAATAAAGTAAAAACCCTAGGAACCTATAAAACCAGCCATGAAATCATTAACAAACCAAAGTAAAAAAATATACATGTGTGTTTGGTTAAGGTTAGACTTCCATTGGTGGTTAGTTGCTTAGTTGTTGAACCAATCAAAGTTTTTCACTTCATACCCTCATTGCGGGATCAATCCTCTTGTAGTTTTCCTAGGTTCTTATGTAAGTTTGTATAGATAACTAACACCCTAATGATGCATCTACATGTCTCTTGAAACAAATATATAAGGATACTTACGTATTATATAATGTACTTGATGTGGTACTATTGAGATGTGGTGTGCCCTTATCGATATGACCTAACCCTTTTGTTGATTGAAACCCTTATGCAATGCTTGGAATGAATTTTTTTCTAAGACATGTCTCTTTGACCTTTCAGATGCTTCGAAATGGAAGAATCTAAACTCTATCACCTGGTTGAGTGCTTCAGACTTATAATAGGGGTTTCTCTTGATGACGTGCAACTTGTAGGAAGATTTAGGAACCCTTTGGCTGATTTTGGACAAATATTTTAAATAGTATCTTCAAAGAATTTCAAAAGAGTTATAAGGTGATATTGAATTGTTTATATAGCCTCTTGTAGATGAAACATTCTAAAAGTATTAACTAGGAAAATGAAAATACCTGAAAGAAATATTCAAAATTGAAATCAAAGTTAGTGAATGTGAAGCTGCAAGACCATAACTTGATTAGCATAGACTACCCTTCGTATGTTTTCAAACAAGACAAATAAATATCAAATTTAAAAGATGTGTCATAAATATAAAATGTTTTATAATTCTTTGATTAAAAATATTCCTACAATTAATGATGGGGCAAAGTGCAAAGATTAACAATTTATAGAAGATCTAGAGAGATAAGAAGATCGGATTCTAAATGGGAACATATTTATTTGGACAAAAACATATTCAAACTTGACATTGTGTTAGCAAGTTTTCTTATATACAATGAGATACTTCTAATCGAAACATATTATGTGCTAAATTCCCATATTGACAATTATCAATGCGATCAAGTTTGAATTTAATACTTGCTTAGATTATTATTTCGATTAATGAACTTTCTTGAGTTACCATTATTTGCAATTTGAGCCGCTTTTCGAATGGATCTTTTCGAATTTATTTCCTTTTCTTTTAATGTTATTGTTATAATTTTTAATAATGTAGTTGTTTTTTGTTAGCATCTTCAATTTTAATCGAATAATGTCGGTTAGGGTTTGAAGAATTGTTGGGAAGATAGGAGCAAAATTGAATTCACGAGGAGGAACAGGAACCTCCTCTCCCGAGGAAAAGCGCCCGCCTTCCTATATTTGTAGCATTTACTTCCACGAGGATAAGATTGACCTTTTATAGAAGTAATTACTATTAAAGATTGTTATTTTTGAAATAAAATAAAATAGTTTAATTACATCCACAAAATGGTTAATGATTTATGAGATACAATTATCTCAACCACCCAAAGATAATGGTATCCTGGGTTAAAGTTAAGGGCTAATAGTAATTTGCCATATAAGCCCCACCAACTATTCTTATGCACACACAATATGCTAAACAATCACCCAAAAATATATAAATTGATTGTAGTCAAAATTTGAATGCGCCGTAAGTAAAGTTTTTTTTTGGTTTCTTTAAGAAAGTTTATCATTCTTTTGTTGATTTGAGTTATCATCTCTCTTGTTAAGTTGTCGAACACTACATATATTGTGTCTATCTTTCATTTTCAATCTATAATTGTGTAGAAAATATATTTAAAATTGTTTTCTTTCAATAAATATTCTAGGTGTTAGTTTCAACTACCTCCAAACATGAGTTCAGAGGTAATATCATGCGACTCCTTCCATTCACTTGTAATATCTACTACTTGTAAGTTGTCTTTTCCCAAATTGTATTGAAAATCATTCTCTACTTGATAAATTGTTTTCATCATCCTTCAATGAGTGAATGTGAGAAGAGAAAGTAATGGAGACCTATGCAGACTTATAAGAAGAGGGCAATATATATGAGCTGATTTAATTGCATGGGATATCTCTTCCGTATGATGGAGAACACATTTTCGTTAAGTTGAAGGAATTGTTTGGAGAAAAAATGTTACTTCTCTTTTAGTCATAAAATATTTGTAAAATTTTGAGAACATTGTCTCCTATATTTTTATACAAAGTTATATACAAGTCATGTGTCAATTTGTCAATCACACATTTTCAAACATTTTACATATCTATTAATGTCAAAAATACTCATGCCACAAGAGGATCCTTGGTTTTACATAGATCTATATGTATAGAAGTGTATTTAGTACAAGTGTCCCCGCCCTTCTTCATTAAGTAGTTGACACATGTCTCTTACCATTTTCCATCACGCACATGGATCTACACATGTAACAAATATATTAAACTATATGAAACTATTTTAAAAACAATAAATAATACAACACACAACGCCTAAAAACATTTAAAAGATTATGCTAGTTAAGATATTGTCATTATTTAAGTGTTCTAGATTTCAGTTCATTGTTAACGTCTATGAGTCTCATAATTATACTTATTAATTCTATTATATAGAATCAGACTTGAAAATTCACAGGATGTAGGCCGTTTTTTGCGATTTTAATTGTATAATACAACTTAAAAATTTAAGTATGAAAATTTATACTAACCATATAATTTATTAAAGAGCCAAATACACACATAGATAAAGAAATCATAAAAATAAATATAGGGCTCACTGAGCAAAGCAGTCAAAAATTGCCGTTTTAGAAAAATGTTTTGATGGGCAGACATGAAATTCTCGAATGACGTCAAATCGTGACGCAGCTTCCTGTATTTCTCCTTGTAATAGACTACTCTTAATGGCGTCTACATAATTATTCGCATGAGGAAAAGTCCAGCCACTTCTCGACAATCAGAAATCTAGGAAGGAATGGAGTTCCCTAAAATAGTGCCATAAAATCTTGAAAAGCTTCCGTTGACGCCTCGAGCCTCCAATTGACGCCACATCTGGTCGAGAGCCAGGAGTTCCCTACTCCCGAGTCCCGGATGAGAATCTTTTTACCCGTCAAATCGGCGTGCGAATGAATTGCGGCACGGCGGATCCGACGCCAAAAAGAAACGTTAAACCGTTGAAAATTTGCAAGTTGCAGCCTGCAGGTTTGCAAAACGTATCGCCGTCAGCAGCCTCTGGACATTTGTTGTTTAGCAGGCTGTTGAGATTCGAGAATGTTGATATTTTTATCTGACAATGATTGGCAATTTGACAGGGTCTAGTGGTGGTGTCACTGCGCGTGAGAATATGGTCTGCGTGTTCATCATATTGTTTGCCTCTCATGAGACATCCCGCCGCCTCTCTACTCTTAATTATGATCATATGCTCACACAGTCGCTGTCGTCATTGTATCCATTCGCATTCTCCCGAGTTCCAACTTCCAGTCCCTGCTTCCATCTCTATCCAGTTCCACCAATCTCTTTTTATTGCATTCCAAATTAGCAATTGCACCATGTGTGTGCAATGGGAACCTATATGGGTAGACATTTCAAGGGATGCACGTTTAATAAATGAGTGTAGTCAGAGTTTTTAATACAACAACGAGTACTATTGCAAGTAATGATATTCTAAATTTTATTCTTTCAACAAGAAGTTATGTGTGTCAAATTTGTTTTCCTTGAGCAACAACTATTACAGTTGCATCAATGCACATTGTTTGAAATTTTACACTAAGTACATGACAAAAACCATATCCTTATTTCTGCATATTTTACAATGTTTCATTCATGTTAGAGAAGAAGAGAATACCACATTTTTTTTTTTTTCCAATGAATAAGATATTCTATTATATTAACAAGTAAAATCATAGAAGATAGTTCACAAAAAATAGGGGGTATAGAAGCACACCCCAAAACCTCAAACCAAACTAGACAACAAAAAAGTCTACGAACACATCCGATTACAAAGCATCGAAAGAAAAAAGTAGAGAAACTAAGTTGCCACCGCGAATTGTTGTCCCGAAGGAGGTGGGTCTTAATCATGCCGGCAGAACCACACAAGTCTTTGTCACTATTAGGCACACCCCAACCACAGTCAAAGTTGGCTTCCATCTTTAGTACCTTCAATGGGGCCCGAGAGGGTGAGATGGAAAGAGACAACCCGAGAAACTTGTCGAGGCGGAGGTGGGAGGCTCCAATTGTCCCGAGTGCATGGCTTGGAGGTAATCGACGAGTGCCGGCTAAGTAGGTTAGTGGGGAATTCCCAACCCCGGTGGGAATACTTGTAGTGCCCACTTCCCTTCGACACCAGTTTGTTTTGTTGTTTTGAGACTGATTACTTCACTTATGGATTATTATGGCTTCTTGATTTAGCATGCTAGTAGATATCATAGACATTGGACTATTAGTGATTTGATCTTTATATGATGCATATGGTTTACTGGTGGACATTTGATGACGATATTTGTATACTTTTGACAGGGTTATTTATCTTTAATTATGACATGTGATATGTTTAATCATATTGAGTAGAACTTGATAATTGGACTAATGTGATGATCGTTTTGATATAAATGATATGTGGAATAGAAATGTGCTAGGAAGTGTTAGTGATATCATACTTGCATAGATGATAGTAAATCATGTGTTGTTTATTTTAGATTATATTGTATATTTGGCATGAATGTTTTAATGCGGCCAACAGGCTGAAGGAGGTATTTTCTGCTCTGCAGGTATATTATATTCACAACAATATTGGGGAGTGGAGACCAACCACATCGGAATTTGAGAAGAATCCAGCTAAGGTCACCATGGCAACAAGTAATTGTGTGTGTGTTAGAATTATCTGGTAAAGGGAAAATTGTGACCTAGGGATCATGTGTTGTTTTGTTTTAACTTTTCCCTTTTATTATGTTGGTATGTGTTGCTCTTAGTAAGTGAAATTTTACTTGTGTTATTATTCACATTCTTTGGATTGGAGTTTACCCCTTTGTTAGCCATGGGTTGTAGTGGGTTAATTAAGTTAATTTGAATTGTCCTAAACTAATAAAAAGATGTGTTCTAAGAGAGTTCATTTATTAGGATTTGATTTACTTGGGATTTTGTGTGGATTGATGTGTGTTTGAGTTTGAGTGTAGCACACTCTACCCCACATGGGAAACTCGAATTTGGCCTAGGCCAAATTTCAAAGCTTGTGGGACAAGTCAAACTTGTCCCACACCTCTTAAAACCCCATGCCAACCCTACCTATGGGTTGGAAGGCCAAATTTAGGGTCTTTTAGGTGTTTTGGGGGATAAAGGGTAAAAATATTTATTGCACTTTCTTTCAAAATTTAATTTTGTCCTTTGAGGGAGTGGGCTTAGATTGAGTGTGTAAGGTGCTTGCCTTTCTTTCAACCACTTATTAATGGTGCTTTGGAATTTGATGTTGACCAAATGATGTGGAGTGGAGGGAAAAGGAGGTGGCATCCTACTTGGAGCCACATCATCCCTCCCTCTCTTTTCTCTATTTATTGGAGCCTCTTGTTTGTTTTGGGGGTTGGAAGTTTCATTTTTAGTCTTGTGTATTTTGGAGAGGAGAGGAATTGGAAGGAGTTTGTGGATTTTGGAGCTTGTGGATACTTGTGGGAATTTTGTGGGAGCTTGTGGATGCTTGCTTGATCTTTGGAGGGATTTGAGACTTCATACTTGGAGCAAGCTCTACCATGGAAAGGTAGGAGCTTCACCTTTGTTTCCATTATGTTTCTTTTTGTTATGTGAATGTATATTTATGTTGTGTTGAATGTTGTTGTTTGAAATGCTTGTTGGGAATGGGTAGAATGCCTAAGTTGGGAGTGAGAGGAGACTATGGGGAGTTTAATTGAGGGAGGCATAAGAGATCATGTCTTGAGGAGGGAGTTTGGGTTGGGTGCCCACCTTGTAAGAGAAATGCTTGCATTTTCTTCTTGTTTTACTTTGAGGGAGCCATAAGAGTTGAGGGAGGCATAAGAGTGAAAGGAGGGATAAGGGGTACTTGAGGGAGGCATAAGAGTTGTTAGGGGTATTTTGTTTTGCATTGGAGGTTTTTAGGTGGCACCCATTCCCATTGGGAGGCATAAGTGGCCTCCCCATATGTCTTACTCTTATGGCTTTCTTGATAAGCCTTGTGACTTGTTGTTGTGATTGTTTTCTCTCTTGTGTTGTTGATCTTGTTTTTGAAGGATTATGGAATGAATGTGAAATTTTATGTTGAGTTATGTGGAAGCTAGTAGTTGCCATGAGTTGGATTTTCTCCCATTGTAATGTGGTTGGGGCTCGGGGGGCCAATGGAGAGGATGGCTTCTCTTCTCCATTGGGTATCTTGGTTGGGAGGAGAGCGTTGCCTCTCCCCTTATTTTGTTGTGAATCAAGCAAACTATGGAGGAGCCACCTTGTTGATATTGGAGCATTGGAACCTTGTGATGACAATGTGAAACCACCATGTATTTTACCCACCTTGAGTGGAGGAAAAATGTAATATTGCTTTGTATTTTAGCTTCCAATATTGTAAATTTGTTTCCACATGAAGTAGAAAATGTTGTAACAAGATTTTGAAGGAAAGTTGTATTGAAATGTTAGTAATTCTTACTCTAAAACTTATTGGAAATGTTGTTGAACTCTTTGTCGAATGTTGGAAAATTACAAAGAATATATATACATTAAATTCCATTTTGTTGCTTAAAAGAGATGTATTGAAAAGTGGAATGTTAGTGTATTTTCTCTTCTTGCATTGTTGATGGAAAGACTTAAGTTTTTAGATAGCTTTCAATATGCCAATGAAGTAATTTTAGTTCTAGCTTTATTATGTTCTTCCCCATTTAAGAAATTATTGAAAATCCATTTGCAAATTAATAAAGGAAATGAAATCAACCTATTTGAAATCCCATACAATGTTATTAAATTGTGTAGAAGGAAATTGTAATGCAAGACTTTAAACTTATTAAATTTATTATCCAATACTCCTTAGCGTTTAACAAGGATACTAATATTTTAAATAGTATTTCATATTAAAGTAATAATAAAAGTAACGGAGCTACTATTACTAAATCACATTAAAACCAATATACTATTGATGCTTCTCTTATATTAACAAAGAATAATAATCTGAACCACAGCCAAACAATTTTATTAATTTTTATGAAAGGGAACATACGCATGTGCAAGTACTGTATGCGCCCCACCCAAGGTCTGTGAATGATCCTTTTTTTTTTTTGCAAAGCGACTGTGCTTTTGTATTTTTCTGGTTTGAAACTGACCCACCTCCACGAAGGAGGCGTCATCTAACCGCACAAACAAACCGTGCTTCATGCATTCACCGTTTGTTAAAACAGATCCACGAGGCTCCTTCCACGAGCCATACTATATGTGTGACAGATCTTAATAGAAGATCTACGCATTAGTTTTCCACCAAGACTTCTATCAACACTCTCCTTTGTCCCTCAATCGATTTTGATAAAATTATCACGAAGGAGAACCCTGAATTTGAGGATGTATTCGATACTGAACAGATGGCAACATAGTTGGACAGACTACTTGTTAAACGCCTCACCGCGATCTGTTTCCCTTTGACAAAGCGTGGTGTGGATCCCCGCCAAGCATACACCTTGCAGCACCCAATGAAAGTGGAGGTAACTCGCCTGTCACTCGCGCCGAAGCTCCTTCTCTTCACATTTTGTTTCCTACGCGGCCAGGGCCGAACAAATGGGACAATACGCCTCTCCTCTGGCCTGTAGCTTCGTTTATAATCTACCAGATCTCCTCACACGCCGAGGACCAAAAAAAAGAAACCAGTCGACCCGCCTGCTACATTGCCTGTAACTTGTTTATAATCCACCATCCTTTTCACGCGGCCTGGGGCATAACAAACAGGTAGACAGACCAAAGAGGAGGCTTAAGATTTGCAAATCTAAATTATTAAATGAAAGATGCGACCTGGAGCGGTTCGGCACGCAAGGGGGAGGAAATTTTAATGTTTTTGGCAGGTGTTGGTTGAGCCAACCACCCCCAACCAGGTTTTCCAACCTAAATTTTTAATGTGTCTCCACGTAACATTAAAGTGGTTGTTGGGTCAGAGTGAACCGCATAATGAGAACAGTTCAAAGTTCAAATCTACTAAATCAAATAAGTGCGAGTTGATTGATAGTGATTGAGCTTTTGTCATTTTGGGAATAACCATAGAAAAGTAATATCAAGAGTCAACACAACATTAACCAACGTCCATTTGCATGTAGCACCTAACTAGCTCTTAACTATAATATTACACGCACATTACATAACAATTTCTGTGTACAAACCCCTAATATTGGATAAGTCAATGGGTACAAACACTTAATTTTGGTGGCGGAGTAGCTAATTTTTTTATGTGTCTCCACGTAGTGACTTGGGCCACGTGAAAACCTTTTGTATGGCCGCTTACCTTTTAAACGTGTCCTTGGCCACGTGGATGTGGCATGTTGTTGTTCTCACTATGGCTCCATTTTTCAACGGACTCGACATAAGTGAGATTAAGCCTGGCGATCATATTTTCTCATGGCGGAAAGTGTTACCTACGCACACCACGGTGTGACTTTGTTTGTATCCCTTTATGTTCTTCTCAACTTAAACGTTTCTGTATGGGCGCTATGATCCAAATATAGATATTTAATATGATACCTTTAAAATAAGAACCCAACCATCTAATTAACCTTGAACCTTGGAAAATATAAACATGGGCATTTGAAGTGTGGCAATGGCATATATTTGAATAGCTCGCTTGGAGTGGATCGGCCAGTATATAACTTTGATTGGCGATATATATATAAACTAAACTCACCGAGCCATGTGAAAACAACTCAAAACATGGTTTCGTTTAAATTACAAAGTGAATTATGATTAAGTTAATAAAATGCCTTTTGGGTTATAAACATGTAAACCTGGTGGTATATATATATGTATACCTCATTTTGAGATTTTAAATATACATATAGTATTTATGTAATCAAACTAAAGATTAAATATAATACCTCAAATGTAAAATATAAAACTTTTGATGTCCGTCAAGGGCAGGTACAAATACTTTATCAAAAAAAAAAAAAAAAAATTGTCACATTTTCGGGTTGTATGTTTGTGATGACAAGTTCTTCGTCGTGAGCCGGGGTTCAAAGCTTGGACCCTTGGGAACAGCGAAAACATGAAACAGAACATTTAACTTAGTGCAGAAAGTAGTTTCTTTTAAAATATAAAACCACAATGTTGATAATTATAGTAAACAACAAATTTAGAAAACTGGCACAAGACCTAGAACAATGAACTAACTCTCGCCTTGATCTATGCAGGAGGCGCGGATTGGGCGAGGGGTCTCTTCATATAGACCTAGACATACCACCGCCAGAGCAGGCCGTAGCAGCCATTCTACCTCAGATCTTGCAGACACTCCAGGATGTCAATGCCGCTATACGCGGAGAGCCCTTGGGAGGACGACTTGCTAGACATAGTTTGGAGCCATCAGTAGATGCCTGCATCCCCTCGACACAGCGAGGAGCACAGGCGAGAACTTCCGTGCGGAGTCGGTTAGGGCCGAGTCACCACAGAGAGGACATGGGGACAGGATCTCGGGACATAGGGGACAGTCTCTGAGCCCTGCATGAGAGGGAGGAGCATTCGAGATAGACCTAGGATTCGTCATACGTCACCGAGACCATATCGAGAGATCCTGAAGCTACGACCATCTCACTATTTGGGTGATACAGGTGGTTTTCAGGTAGAGGCCTGGTTGGTGAGCTTGAGCGGATGCTTCAAGCTCTACCCTTATACTAGCAACACGAAAGCTCTTGTTGCAATACATCTTCAAGGATGGAGCAGGAGTCGGTGGAGGACCGAGGAGCGAAGCTCCATGTCGACTGGGAGACAATTACTCCTGGGAGCTGTTTGAGGAGCGTTTCCAGAGTGTGTATTTACCCAGGAGATTTATATAGTAGCGGATAGATGAGTTTCATGACCTCCGTCAAGCATCTATGACTGTAGCTGAGTACGAGAGTTGATTTCTGGACCTACTCTAGTATGTCGACTATATGTAGGATGAACAGGTACGGATTCACAGGTTCATCCGGGGCCTAAACTTGGATTTAGGTGGCGCGGTGCGCATTCACTTCCCACAGACATTAGCAGAGGCCGTGGAGAAGGCCTATATTGCAGAGGAGACACGGGGAAAGACATAGTAGGCTAGAGACAGAGTTCAGAGCCATATCCAGCAGATGCAGGATGATAGGTCGAAGGGGGTCAGTTCCTCCTCCACGGGGTGGACAGAGTTCAGGGCAAGCTTCATTCAAGCCACCACAGCAGCACAGCAGCAGACCCGCCCACCTTACCGACCTCCTCAGAGATTTGATGCGCAGAGAGGACATAGTATGGGGCCTCCTCCTAGGGGTCCCATCAAGACACAGGTGCGCGAGAGCTCGGCCGTGCAGGCGCTCGTCGGCAGAGACCTCAGCAGCCCATGCCGGATCGTCGGGATCTCGTATCTCGCCATCTAGAGTACCAGCTGGAGCTGCTTCCCACTGGAGAGGACCAGGAAATTATTATGGTTGTGGTGTTGTTGGACATCATTGGAGAGATTGCCCACAGAACCCTAACAAGGGTAAGACACAGAGCTCAGAGCCTACTGTTGGAGATATGGCACGGAGTCATCGGATCTACGCAATGGTCGAGAACCGCCAGGCTGAGCATCAGAGTACTGTGATTGAGATGACAGGTAGTATTGGTGGTATTTCCACCTCTATATTATTTGATTTTGGTTCTTCTGATTATTTTATTGCACCATCCTTAGTAGAGCATTGTAGGCTGGTGGCAGTTAGGCAGGGCCGTAGTTGGGACATTGAGATGGCTTCTGGAGCCGAGATTTCTGTATACTCCTTAGTTAAGGAGTGTGTAGTGGATTTGGGACCCTTCACCACTACTTCGATTTTCAGATCCTTCCATTAGGATCTTATGGCATCATTTTAGGCATGGATTGGTTGTCCGCTCACGAGCTAGAGTGGATTGTTACCATAAGACTATTGCTTGCATAGATGATCTTGGAGTAGAGTCAGTGATATCAGGAGTTAGGAGGGCCGTATCCATTCACACCATCTCCGCTATGTAGCTTAAGCGGTGTGCGCGATGGGGTTGTCGGCTTGTTTGCTATTACGGTCGTGTGATGATCGAGGATGAGTTGAGAGGACCTTCCCTCAATGACTACCCCATCTTATCGTAGTTTGCTGATGTGTTCCTAGGGGAGCTACCGAGATTACCTCCCCCACGTGAGATCGACTTCCATATAGATCTAGTTCTGGGCGCAAAACCTATCTCATGAGCACCCTATCGGATGACTGCTCCTGAGTTATGTGACCTCAAGTGCAGCTGAGGACCTTTCGGAGAAAGGCCTAATCCATCCTAGTGTATCCCCTGGGGTGCACAAGTGATCTTTGTAAAGAAGAAGGATGGATCTCTTCGGTTGTGTATTGACTACCGTTAGCTGAATAAAGTAACGATCAAGAATCGTTACCCCCTTCCACGCATTGATGATTTATTTGATCAGATGAAGGGGACTACGATTTTTCTAAGATAGATCTTAAGTCGTGGTACCATCGGCTCGGGATCATGGAGACAGATATTCACAAGACAAAGATTCTCGCATTTACGAGATATGGCCACTATGAGTTCACAGTGGTGCCTTTCGGTTTGACAAATGCCCCGCAGTGTTTATGAGTTTGATGAATGGGGTATTTAGGACCTTCCTTGATCGCTTCGTGCTCATCTTCCTTGATGACATTCTAATTTACTCACGCACACGTGAGGAGCACGAGGAGCACCTTCGCCAGGTTCTTCAGTGTCTTTGCGAACAGCGCCTTTACGGGAACTTGGAGAAGTGTGCGTTCTTTCACTCGAGGTGCAGATTTGGGCCACATCATTTCTCGGGGAAGGTATCGCAATCGACCCTTCCAAGATTCGAGCCATCATGGATCGGCCAAGCACCCACTAGTGTGACCAAGGTGCGTAGCTTCATGGGCCTAGCAGTTACTATAGGAGGTTTGTTCAGACTTTTCTCGGATACAAGCATTCCCATCACTTCCCTTCAAATGGAAAGGGAAGAAGTTTTTATGGTCGATAGATGTGAGTAGGCTTTCAAGATACATCAAGGAGTGCCTCACGAGAGCACCTATTCTTGCGGTGCAGATCCTCGTGGTGAGTTCTACGTTTGCACGAGATGCTTCCTGGCGGTGACTTGGAGGCGTGTTAATGCAAGAGGGTAGAGTAGTTACCTTTGAGTCTCGCAAACTCAAAAATTATGAGCTTAATTATCCGACCCATGACCTTGAGCTTGCAGAAGTGGTACATGCCTTAGTGCGGTGGAGACATTTTCTTCTTGGCCGAGATTTACACTCAGGACTGATCACTTGAGTCTTCGCCACCTCTTCACGTAACCCAATCTCAACGCTCGTCAGCGGCATTGGATGGAGTTACTCGTGAGTATGACATGGAGATAGAGCATGTGAAAGGGAAGGAGAATGTGGTTGCAGATGCCTTGAGTAGGTGGAGACATGTGGCTATGGCCACCTCAGTGGGCACAGATTTGCGGAGTAGGATCTTGCAAAGTAGCTTCCTTAGGATAGTTTCTACCTTGCAGCAGAGCAGAGATTGAGTCTCAGAGACCCCTTGAGGGGAGATTTGATGGATTTTCATTAGAGATAGATGGTCTTCTCGCATACGAGGTCGGATATATGTTCCTATAGATGGAGGCTTGAGACATGACATTTTGACAGAGGCTCATTGTGCACCTTATTCAGCCCATCCCGGGGTGAAGAAGATGCACGCCACCCTGAGACAGTTGTATTTTTGGAGAGGACTTCGGAGAGATGTAGCTTTGTTTGTGTCACGTTGTTTAGAGTGCCAGAGGGTGAAGGCCGAGCATCAAAGCATCCACTGGCCTCTCTATCCTCATGCCATACCGGAGTGGAAGTGGGACACCATTTCCATGGACTTCATCGTTGGGTTACCTACGTCGAGATACCATCACGACGCCATCATGGTCACGGTGGATAAATTGACGAAAGTAGCTCATTTTTCTCCAGTGAAGACCACCTATACAGCAAGTGCTGTGGCACGAGTATACCTTGATGAGATTTTCAGATTACATGGGATTCCGCGGAAGATCATTTGCGACCGTGACCCTTTGTACACTTCCCATTTCTGGACCACCATGCAGTATGCCCTTGGGATGAGGATTAATTTCAGCACAACTTATCACCCTGAGACAGATGGATAGACAGAGAGGGTGAATCAGATTTTGGAGGATATGCTCAGGATGTACGTGATGGATCATCAGTCGAGATGGGAGGAGTATCTGTATTTGGTGGAGTTTGCCTACAATAATAGTTTCCAGAGTTCTATAGGCATGGCTCCTTTTCAGGCATTATATGGTAGAGAGTGCAGGACACCTCTTAGTTGGGATAGGATTGAGGACGGGGGTTTCCCTGGGCCGGGATTACTATAGGATATGGAGCAGCAGGTTACCTTGATCAGACAGAGATTGCAGGAGGCGCAGGATAGACAGAAGAAGTATGCAGACCAGCATAGGACAGATCGCAATTTTGAGGTAGGCACGAAGGTGTTTCTTCGTGTCAGACCACATAAGATCCCTATCCATTACGGAAAAGGTTCTAAGCTTGCTCCTAGGTTTGTGGGTCCCTTTGAGATCTTGGAGCGCCTCGGTCCCTTGGCCTATCGTCTAGCATTGCCACCTAGCTTATCGCGCGTCCATGATGTGTTTCACGTTTCTGTGCTTAGGAGATATATTTCTGATCCTTCTCATGTGCTAGATTGGACGCATTGCAGGTGCAGGATCAGGGGCAGGTGATGGTGGAGCCCGTGCGCATTATAGATCGCAGGACCCTGGGCCTTCGCGGCAGAGAGATTGATCAGGTTCGGGTCCAATGGGATAGGTATGATGAGACTGCAGCTACTTGGGAGGATGCTACTTTGTTACGAGGACAGTTTCCACACCTTTTCCAGTGACTTCCAGGAGGAAGTCGAGTCTAAGGGGAGGGGGATGTAGTGCCCACTTCCCTTCGACACCATTTTGTTTTGTTGTTTTCGAGACTGATTACTTCACTTATGGATTATTATGGCTTCTTGATTTAGCATGCTAGTAGATATCATAGACATTGGACTGTTAGTGATTTGATCTTTATATGATGCATATGGTTTACTGGTGGACATTTGATGACGATATTTGTATACTTTTGACAGGGTTATTTATCTTTAATTATGACATGTGATATGTTTAATCATATTGAGTAGAACTTGATAATTGGACTAATGTGATGATCATTTTGATATAAATGATATGTGGAATAGAAATGTGCTAGGAAGTGTTAGTGATATCATACTTGCATAGATGATAGTAAATCATGTGTTGTTTATTTTAGATTATATTGTATATTTGGCATGAATGTTTTAATGCGGCCAACAGGCCGAAGGAGGTATTTTCTGCTTTGCAGGTATATTATATTCACAACAATATTGGGGAGTGGAGACCAACCACATCGGAATTCGAGAAGAATCCAGCTAAGGTCACCATGGCAACAAGTAATTGTGTGTGTGTTAGAATTATCTGGTAAAGGGAAAATTGTGACCTAGGGATCATGTGTTGTTTTGTTTTAATTTTTCCCTTTTATTATGTTGGTATGTGTTGCTCTTAGTAAGTGAAATTTTACTTGTGTTATTATTCACATTCTTTGGATTGGAGTTTACCCCTTTGTTAGCCATGGGTTGTAGTGGGTTAATTAAGTTAATTTGAAATTGTCCTAAACTAATTAAAAGATGTGACCTAAGAGAGTTCATTTATTAGGATTTGATTTACTTGGGATTTTGTGTGGATTGATGTGTGTTTGAGTTTGAGTGTAGCACACTCTACCCCACATGGGAAACTCGAATTTGGCCTTGGAGGCCAAATTTCAAAGCTTGTGGGACAAGTCAAACTTGTCCCACACCTCTTAAAACCCCATGCCAACCCTACCTATGGGTTGGAAGGCCAAATTTAGGGTCTTTTAGGTGTTTTGGGGGGATAAAGGGTAAAAATATTTATTGCACTTTCTTTCAAAATTTAATTTTGTCCTTTGAGGGAGTGGGCTTAGATTGAGTGTGTAAGGTGCTTGCCTTTCTTTCAACCACTTATTAATGGTGCTTTGGGATTTGATGTTGACCAAATGATGTGGAGTGGAGGGAAAAGGAGGTGGCATCCTACTTGGAGCCACATCATCCCTCCCTCTCTTCTCTCTATTTATTGGAGCCTCTTGTTTGTTTTGGGGGTTGGAAGTTTCATTTTTAGTCTTGTGTATTTTGGAGAGGAGAGGAATTGGAAGGAGTTTGTGGATTTTTGGAGCTTGTTGATACTTGTGGGAATTTTGTGGGAGCTTGTGGATGCTTGCTTGATCTTTGGAGGGATTTGAGACTTCATACTTGGAGCAAGCTCTACCATGGAAAGGTAGGAGCTTCACCTTTGTTTGCATTATGTTTCCTTTTTGTTATGTGAATGTATATTTATGTTGTGTTGAATGTTGTTGTTTGAAATGCTTGTTGGGAATGGGTAGAATGCCTAAGTTGGGAGTGAGAGGAGACTATGGGGAGTTTAATTGAGGGAGGCATAAGAGATCATGTTCTTGAGGAGGGAGTTTGGGTTGGGTGCCCACCTTGTAAGAGAAATGCTTGCATTTTCTTCTTGTTTTACTTTGAGGGAGCCATAAGAGTTGAGGGAGGCATAAGAGTGAAAGGAGGGATAAGGGGTACTTGAGGGAGGCATAAGAGTTGTTAGGGGTATTTTGTTTTGCATTGGAGGTTTTTAGGTGGCACCCATTCCCATTGGGAGGCATAAGTGGCCTCCCCATATGTCTTACTCTTATGGCTTTCTTGATAAGCCTTGTGACTTGTTGTTGTGATTGTTTTCTCTCTTGTGTTGTTGATCTTGTTTTGAAGGATTATGGAATGAATGTGAAATTTTATGTTGAGTTATGTGGAAGCTAGTAGTTGCCATGAGTTGGATTTTCTCCCATTGTAATGTGGTTGGGGCTCGGGGGCCAATGGAGAGGATGGCTTCTCTTCTCCATTGGGTATCTTGGTTGGGAGGAGAGCGTTGCCTCTCCCCTTATTTGTTGTGAATCAAGCAAACTATGGAGGAGCCACCTTGTTGATATTTGGAGCATTGGAACCTTGTTGATGACAATGTGAAACCACCATGTATTTTACCCACCTTGAGTGGAGGAAAAATGTAATATTGCTTTGTATTTTAGCTTCCAATATTGTAAATTTGTTTCCACATGAAGTAGAAAATGTTGTAACAAGATTTTGAAGGAAAGTTGTATTGAAATGTTAGTAATTCTTACTCTAAAACTTATTTGAAATGTTGTTGAACTCTTTGTGGAATGTTGGAAAATTACAAAGAATATATGTACATTAAATTCCATATTGTTGCTTAAAAGAGATGTATTGAAAAGTGGAATGTTAGTGTATTTTCTCTTCTTGCATTGTTGATGGAAGGACTTAAGTTTTTAGATAGCTTTCAACATGCCAATGAAGTAATTTTAGTTCTAGCTTTATCATGTTCTTCCCCATTTAAGAAATTAATGAAAATCCATTTGCAAATTAATAAAGGAAATGAAATCAACCTATTTTAAATCCCATACAATGTTATTAAATGTGTAGAAGGAAATTGTAATGCAAGACTTTAAACTTATTAAATTTATTATCCAATACTCCTTAACGTTTAATAAGGATACTAATATTTTAAATAGTATTTCATATTAAAGTAATAATAAAGGTAATGGAGCTACTATTACTAAATCTCATTAAAACCAATATACTATTGATGCTTCTCTTATATTAACAAAGAATAATAATCTGAACCGTAGCCAAACAATTTTATTAATTTTTATGAAAGGGAACATACGCATGTGCAAGTGCATCTGTATGCGCCCCACCCATGGTCCTGGGAATGATACCCTTTTTTTTGCAAAGAGACTGTGATTTTGTATTTTTCTGGTTGAAACTGACCCACCTCCATGAAGGAGGCGTCATCTAATTGCACAGCAAACTGCGCTTCATGCATTCTGTTATGAAACAGATCCACCTCTACGAGGCTCCTTCCACGAGCCATACTGTATGTGTGACAGGATCTTAATAGAAGATCTACGCATTAGTTTTCCACCAGGACTTCTATCAACACTCTCACTGTCCCTCAATCGATTTTGATAAAATTATCACGAAGGAGAACCCCGAATTTGAGGATGTATTCGATATCGAATGCAGATGGCAACATAGTTGGATAGACTGCTTGTTAAACGCCTCACCGCTGCGTCTGTTTCCACCGCAACAGCGTGGTGTGGATCCCGCCAAGCATACACCTTGCAGCACCAAATGAAAGTGGAGGTAACTCGCCTCTCACTCGCGCCAAAGCTCCTTCTCTTCCACATTTTGTTTCCTACGCGGCCAGGGCCGAACAAATGGGACAATATGCCTCTCCTCTGGCCTATAACTTCATTTATAATCTACCGATCTCCTCACACGCCTGTGGACAAAAGAAAAGAAACCAATGACCCGCCCTGCTACATTGCTTTGAACTTGTTTATAATCCCCCATCCTTTTCACGCGGCCCTAAAGGCGTAACAAACAGGTAGACAGACCAAAGAGGAGGCTTAAGATTTACAAATCTAAATTATTAAATGAAAGAAGCGACCTGGAGCGGTTCGACACGCTAGGGGGAGGAAATTTTAATGTTTTTTGGCAAGGTGTTGGTTGAGCCAACCACCCCCAACCAGGATTTCCAACCTAAATGTTTTAATGTGTCTCCACGTAACATTAAAGCAGTTGTTGGGTCAGAGTGAACCGCATAATGAGAACAGTTCAAAGTTCAAATCTACTAAATCAAATAAGTGCGAGTTGTTTGATAGTGCTTGAGTTTTGTCATTTTGGGAATAATCATAGAAAAGTAATATCAAGAGTCAACACACCATTAACCAACGTCCATTTGCATGTAGCACCTAGCTAGCTCTTAACTATAACATTGCACGCACATTACATAACAATTTATGTGTACAAACCCCTAATATTGGATAAGTCAATGTGTACAAACACTTAATTTTGGTGGCGGAGTAGCTAATTTTTTTATGTGTTTCCACGTAGTGACTTGGGCCACGTGGAAAATCTTTTGTATGGCCGCTTACTTTTTAAACGTGTCCTTGGCGACGTGGATGAGGCATGATGTTGGTCTCACTATGGCTCCATTTTTCAACGGACTCGACATAAGTGAGATTAAGCCTGGCGATCATATTTGCTCATGGCGGAAAGTGTTACCTACGCACACCATGGTATGACTTTGTTTGTATCCCTTTATGTTCTTCAGAACTTAAACGTTTTTGTATGGGCACTATGATCCAAATATAGATATTTAATATGATACCTTTAAAATAAGAACCCAACCATCTAATTAACCTTGAACCTTGGAAAATATAATCATGGGCATTAAAAGTGTGGCAATGGCATATATTTGAATAGCTCGCTTGGAGTGGATGGCCAAGTATATAAATTTGATGGGCGATATATATATATATATATATATATATATAAACTAAACTCTCTCGAGCCATGTGAAAACAACTCAAAACATGGTTTCGTTTAAATTGCAAAGTGAATCATGATTAAGTTAATAAAATACCTTTTGGGTTATAAACATGTAAACCTGGTGGTATATATACATGTATACCTCAGTTTGAGATTTTAAATATACATATAGTATTTATGTAATCAAACTGAAGATTGAATATAATACCTCAAGTGTAAAATATAAAACTTTTGATGTCCGTCAAGGGCAGGTACAAATACCTTATCAAAAAAAAAAAAATTGTCGCATTTTCGGGTTGTATGTTTGTGACAGCAAGTTCTTCGTCGTGAGCGTCGTCTTTTTGCGGCGTTACAAATACCATGTAATTTGATTTTGTAATGAATATAAATGTACTTATAATAATCATGCACACCAAAATTGTTCCACTTGTATATATATTTTACTAAAACATAATCTACACATTGTCTTTATATCAGTTCTTAATTGCTTTTTATGTGCCACATTCACAACCATAATCAAAATTGATAGAAACGGACTTGTAAATATCAAATTTGTAATGATGTGAATTTTGTGCATGTATTTGGTTCACATTTACAACTAAGTAGAGATATCTTTGTTACAAAAACATTAATATCAATATGATCTAACAAAGGAATGAAGAACACCAATACATGAAAGTGAAGTGTTATGATTGGACTTGATAAAAATGTTTGGTTTTCTACAAAAATCCTTACATTTCAATGCTTCTAATCCATTTAGAAAATTTCAAGAATGTAGTTGCACGAATCTATGTATAGAAAACCATTTCCATGTAAGTGGATAACCACACCTACCAATATATATAAATGGCATCTCTTTACTCTACTCAAGCAATATATGTTCTCGGTAAAAGAATCTATTAATATTTTTGTTGGAGATATACAAAAAGCATACAAAATAATTTCTTAAAATGTTCGAGATGAATTTTCATTCCCATTACAATCCATTAATTATTATTTTAGGAACTTTGATTTGATATCTTGATTTCACTTGTTGTAGCTACAATTTTATCTCATTAGCGAATAGCATAAGAATATGCAACATAAAATATTTCGCGCACCTTTGTTGAGAAATACTTTCTAACTGTTGCAAACTCAATCCCTTACAAATGGATTTGCAATGGATCGTAATAATAACTTACATCACCTTAGGGGAGGTTAAATAGTTGTTATGTATTAGAAATTTTCAAGAAGGCTAGAAGGACTAAATACATAATGATTTAACTAGTAAATTTATCCACACAACAAACAATATTACATTGATTAAAGAGTGCTTGCAAAGGCTATGGGATCTGGCGTTATTTCCTGAAAAATACATTTTCTTGGAAGTTTCTTTTACAAGGATGCCCACATCTTCTTATGGTTATTGCATGATGTGTAGATATAGTTTTTTTAGTGTCCACGGTGAAGTTTCCTTTTATTATGTATTATGATCTAGGGATTGTTATTATTAGCTAAGTTAAATTCATTGTTTTCCATGACAACCATTTACAATTTTTTTCATGGTAATCATTTTGAGCATAGATCCAACTAAGTTGAGTGAAATTTCTAGAGAATGATTTATTTGAACCATAATGAAGTGCATTCGAGTTATCTAAGAGAATGCACATAATTGAACATCCTTACGTTGGCTAAAATTTGTTTGATAGCTATATAGCTTGACGGTTATAAATCAATCTTCTACTACTAGATGTAAATAATACTTTGTGATGAACATTATAAAATTGAACACAACAAAGTGAGGAATAGGTGACTTAAAACTAGTTATTTTCCGAAACAAAAATGAAATGTAATCTTGACTAATATACCATCCACTAGTATAATACCTTATATTATGATTTTGTTTCAATATTTCAAATAAATTGGATTTTATTTGAATCAAACGTTGTTATTTAGCATACTTTGTTTCTTATGAAAATTACATCCCATTGATCATAATTAAGATTGATGGATAACTTGTATAAAAGCATTTTTATTTTACTTTTCAATCCCCTTCATATTTTAATTAGAAAGTAATTTGGTGATTTATACTAAATATTTTGAAAGCCATTGGTGGGATTATAGAGGGTAGAAGACAAATATATAGTGTTACCTGTAAGGTATAAGTTTAGAAGGTAGGCACACAAAAATAACGTAGATGAATTTATCCCAAGAGACAAAGGAAAGTGTGTAAATCTAGGTGAATTATATGAAATAGATATTTTATTAATGTTCGTTAATACAACTAAATAAGCTCTTTTAGAAAAAACTATATTTTTAATACCTTGCAATCATTGTAGTCCATGCAACCACATGACATTTTTCTAACAATTTTCACATGCATGGACATTTTACATACATATTTTCTAGCGAAATTACAACTAAAATATGTGACAGACACCCCTTCTTCTATTTCAAAACTCCTTTTTGGTAAAGGTGAGAGTATGCTTAAGTTTTGAAAAATGTTGGTAGGTTGTGTTTGGTGAAACAAAAAATGTTTTGAGAAGATGCCCATAATGTAGGTTGGCTCTAATTAGTATATTTTGTAGACACAAAATCATGCACTTTAGGAATTATTTATTCCAGTCTCATACTACTATTTGGAAGGTTTTGAGTGAAGAAAGTACTAATTAACCCCCTGTCTTTTTCCCATCTTACTATGTGCTCTTTCTTTATTTCGACCTCTTAAACCCACATGCATAGTTATATTTCATGGTTTTGTGTCATTTTAGCTTTTGACTGGGATGCCCAAGCTAGTCTTGGGGGCGCTCGATCCTTTTTAACTTTCTTGCCACTTTTTGGGCACTTTCTAGTTGTTTTAGCTTCTTATCTTTTTGGTGGTTGGCCATCTCGAGGTTAATTAAGAAATTATATCAAGAGAAACCTATAAATATAAAGTTATGAGACCATAATGAGGGACCAAGCACTAGTCACTACTATCATCCACCTAGGGTTACATTCATCTAAGGCATTTGGAGATCATTTGCATTCACTTAGCTTCATCACAAAGGACAAGGTTGGTTCATCTGCATCACACAAGCATAGGAGGGGATTCTATTCTATTCCATCCACCATTTTACTACATTTTTACATCTAGTTATTGCTCGCTACTTCACAAAGTGCGACTAGAACAAGAGCACCTATGGCACATGATGCACACACACACACACACAAGAACTACATTTGGGTCTGAAATGTAGTGTAATGCTTAGTTAGTAAGCCCATTGTTGTGGCAACTGAGGTCAATCTGAACCATTCATTTGCATTCTTGTTTTAGGGTTTTGATACTTCTTATGGTCTCTTGTAGGTCTTTCTTTCATTTTAGATTATCAGTGACACCTGGCATAGTGCAACGAACCTGATGTGACATTCAATAAGGGTTTTGGACCAACCATCGAACCCGTGAAATTCAGTTTGGGACCTCCTGTAGAGATCACGACACCCATTCTATAGACTAGGGAGCCCACAGGTGCCCTAGTCCTTCTCGGGTGGTGCTCCATTCTCGCTAGATACCTCAGATTCTTTCTTTTTGGGATGCACAATGCTCCTATTTCCATATTATTCTATTTATTCTGCGGTACGAGTCTAACGAGATCTTCTAATAAGCTAAGTCACTTACTCACCCTTCTTGCACATTAGGTTTTTCTACTATTATTAGATTAGTTGTTTGGGTCATTTTCCATAGTCATTTAATGCATTTATTAACTATTTTTACATTCCATTATAAATTAGATTAACTACACATATTAATGTAGCCAAAATATGAACACACTCAATATATTGCAAATAATTTGAACTCAAAAGAAAATAGATGTCCTTATTCATTATTGAATCATGAATTACAATGTTTCCTAAATAGAAAAACAACTCCCAACTCAATTTTCAAAGCAATCTCTAACTAACTTTGACTAAATGTACTCTAGGTGGTGGAAATTACTATTTCTAGTAGTTTACTAGAACTTTTTATTCGTAGTAAGTTCGCATGCTTATTCTTACTGACACGTAAATGCCACACATCTTATACATGCCTAAATTAGAGGAATTTCAAACTTTGTTACTCAAAATGCATCTAAGAGACTAACATTAACTAATGTCCTAAAATAGAATAAAACAAATTGTAAACTAAATACTAGTTTTGACCCTCGAGATGATGGAATTTGGACCTGAAAATGGGTTGTAATGTGCTCAACTAGCTAGGCTGGTTAACTAATGTGTTCATCTCATCAAAAAGGCGGTTTAAAAAAATGGACCCAATAAAACACCCAAAGCACAAGTTACGACCTTTTCAAGTTCCTGCTAATTTTAGTGCATCATTCTCCCCTGCTTGAAAAAATGTAGCTCCTGCAAGTTGTCTTCTTCAATTTTTATCCATTTATCTGCATCCATCTTCTTAATCTCCCACTCTGTGACCCATGTATTTTCCTCTTGTTCCAATCCTTTCCAATGTACAAAATATTTTTTGTATTTCCCATGTCGTGTGTGCACTATTTTCTTGTCTAGAATCTGATCCACTTCTTCTTTCTTCTTCACCAGGAACCTGCTACCTCCAATCTACTACTTTGTTAATAATATCCCCTTACTGCACTAGCCCCATGAAAATCATATAAGTTTGAAACATTAAACACCTGGAGAAATATCAAAATTCTCTAACAATTCTACATAATTACCTTTATCATTTATCTTTTTCACGATTTTGTAGGGACCAATCTTCTTGTACTTCAACTTGTTATAGGTTCCTTTTGGAAACCTTTCCTTCCACAGGTATACCATAACCAACTCACCCACTATAAATACCTTTCTTCGTCTGTGTACATCTACTATTTCCTTATACTTCTCATTACTATTATTCAGTAACTTCTTCCACACTTTTTCCTGTAATTGTTGTATATGTTCGAAAAATGCTTATGCATCAGCACCAACTTTTCCATCAACTGGTAGTTGTACCAAATCTAACACCCCATTTGGATTACTCACATACATAATAGAAAATGGAGAATTTCCTATGGATCTATTTACAGAGTTGTTATAAGAAAACTCAGCTTGTGGTAATGCTAAGTCCCCTTGTTTTGGCTTTTCCCTAACTATGTACCTTAACATGTTTCCCAAACTCCTTTTTACCACCTCAGTTTTCCCATCGGTCTTGGGATGATAAGAACTACTCGAATCGTAGTTTAATACCCAACTTCTTCAATAAATCACTCCGAAGTGACTTATGAACCTTGTGTCCATATCTAAAGTAATGGTTTTGTAACACCATGCAAATGAACAACTTCTCTAAAAAAAAATCTGCTACCTGCCGCATCACTAGTTTTCTTGCAGGCAATAAAATGAGCCATCTTAGAGAACCTATCAACAACCACAAAAATTAAGTCATTTCCTCATTGTGTTTTTGTTATGTACCTTGGGATATGATATTATAATGTATATGGGTTGATGGACATGCCGACATGTGGCACACATCCATTTAGTTAATCACATAGGAATTAGTTATATTGGGTAATGACTCAGCCTACATTGGGATTAGGTTTTACACATCTATTAAAATTAATGTATGTCTATATAAGGGAGGGGAGTGTCATGTGATGAGGTATGAGTTGATTCTTCTACTTGGTAGATGTATATTGGAGGTGTCCCCCTCAAATTGGATTGCCATCTTGGGAGATTGTGGAGTTACTCCTTCCTTAAGGAGCATTGTATGGTGTTTCCCTACCTTAAGGGTTTATTATGAATATATTACATATTTTGGCACCTTGTCCCACCCATATATCTTGTGTTTTGTTATCTTCTAAAATTTATTGATTTATTATATGCAAATTTATTATCAAGTGGTATACGAGTTGACATGTGGCACACATCCCCCTAGTCACATAGGAATTAGTTATATTGGGTAATGAGTCACCTAGATTGGGATTAGGTGTTACCCATCTATTAAGAGTAATGTATGTATATATAAGGGAGTGAAGTATCATGTGATGAGGTATGAGTTGAGTCTTCTACTTGGTATAGGTATATTAGAAGTGTCCCCTCAAACTAGATTCCCATCTTGGGAGATTGTGGAGTTATTCCTTCCTTAAGAAGCATTGTATGGTGTTGCCCTACCTTAACGGTATTATTATTAATATATTACATATTTGGGCACATTTTCACACCCATATATCTTATTTTTTGTTATCTTCTACAATTTATTGATTTATTATATGCAAATTTCTTATTAAGTGGTATCAGAGCGTCAATTTGGCAAAAATTGGGTCCAAACCTTAATTTTAGAGATTCATCTATATTTTGAAATAAATTTAGAATTTTTCTTCAAATGTTTTACCACAGTTTCTAAAGGGTTTCTAAAATCTATAGTCCAAATTTCAGAATTTTTTGAGGTGTTTTGTGGAGATTATTGCATTTTTAGTGTTTCGCCTAAATTTGCTTCACATGATGAATTTTTTGGAATTAATTTTCTAAATTCTTAATAGCATTTAGAATCCCATTCATAAATCTATGCTTAAAATTTTAAAAAATTGGATCTAGTTTGAAGACGATATTGAGAGTTTTATATTTTTACATAAAATCATCTTACAGTTGCAGTAATTTTCCTTCTTTCTTTGATCTTTTTTGCATATTCGGAAATCTATCACAATTTTAGTTGGGGTTACTTCTTTGTGATTTCATATTTGAGGCCTAATTATAGAAAAATCATCAGATCAAATATTGGTCAAAGGAGTAAGTTTGTGAAACCCTAATTTTTGTGCATCATGGTTATACCAATTTTCTATGGCAATGGGAAATTGATGCAAAATTTTTTTTTACAATTTAAGAAAATATGTTTTGAAAAAAAATTAGTATGGGTTAGTTTTTATCTTCATCTTGGTTGGAAAGCATGACATTGATATTCTTATTTGGATATAGATCTGTTGGATTGGGATTGGAAGGAAATGGAAGATATTTTCCTAGGTAGATGGGAAACATAAAAGAAAAATAATTTTGTTAAATAAGAATAAGAAGAAGAAGAAGAAGAAGAACAAGTTGATGATGAAGCTGCTACACATGATAGTGCATCTCCAAGGAAGGAAGATCCATTATTTTAGTCAAGGGTGCATTTAAAGAAAAAAGGTAATTGTTTTCATAAACCCTAGCATCAAATATAACTTCATCAATATGGATGTAAATGATAATCTATATGTGCAAACAAATTATATTAAGGCAACTCAAGTGCATGGTAAGCATATTCAAGTTTTTGAAGATTTAAAGCTCTCTATGGATAAATATGTTTTACATTCATATTTTTATGCTTTAGATATGGATGATATGGATATTGTTCTTGGATATCCTTGGTTAGAGAAATTGGTGATGATTAATCTTAATATGCAAAATAAATTCATGAAATTATGGTACAAGAGAAAGAAAATTACATTGCAAGATATCACACTTAGCAAGGAAAAAAGTAATGTAAAATTGGATCATGAAGATGAATTTGAAGATGGTGAAGAAGGGAATAAGGATGAATCAGAAGGAGAGGATGAATAACATGATGAAAAATAAAAAAATAATTCATCTACTCAAGAGAAAAAAGAAATAGCAAACAAGGTGGAAGAGAAAAATAAAGAAAAGGTTGAGGATACCAAGGTTGCACCATATAGACACCCACATCATCATGAAAGGGAAAAATCATGGAGTTATGTTAGGCCACATAAGGGAAAAAATCTATATAAATATGTAGGGAATTAGAGGAGAAATAATCAGGGCTATACATAGAATCAATGGAGAAACATTTATATGACATGGAATCACAAGAATAATTATTATGGATATGCATGGATACCGAGGAGGACCAGATATGGAAAAGGATGGAATCAGATGAATCCAATAGAATATGGAAACAAGTTTAGAGCTACATCACCCACTAGGATCTCATATGGGTGGTTGGATGATCGAACATGGTGACAAGTGTGCAATAATTTAAAGAACACTCATTATATGGATTCTTCTTATGTTTCAGGGATGAAACATGTCAAGAGGGAGGAAATGCTATGTACCTTGGGATATGATATTATAATGTATATGGGTTGATGGAGATGCCAACATGTGGCACACATCCCCTTAGTTAGTCACATAGGAATTAGTTATATTGGGTAATGAGTCAGCCTACATTGGGATTAGGTGTTACCCATCTATTAAGAGTAATGTATGTCTATATAAGGGAGGTGAGTATCATGTGATGAGGTATGAGTTGAGTCTTCTACTTGGTAGAGGTATATTGGAGGTGTCCCCCTTGAAGTGGATTCCCATCTTGGGAGATTGTGGAGTTACTCCTTCCTTAAGGAGCATTATATGGTGTTTCCCTACCTTAAGGGTATTATTATGAATATATTGCATATTTGGGAATCTTGGCCCACCCATATATCTTGTGTTGTGTTATCTTCTGTAATTTATTGATTTATTATATGCAAATTTCTAATCATTTTTTATAATCCCAAAACAAAATCCATACTCAAATCTATCGACAACCCTTTAGGAACATGAAATGAAATATACAACCCTGAATTTTGTCCATGGATATTCGAGACTTGGAAAAGTAAACACCTCTCCACATATCTTACAACATCTCTTTTTCAACTTAGGCAAATAGTATTTCTCTTTTACCAAGGCTATCATCTTATCCTTACCAAAATGCCCACCAATCCTCCACAATGTATCCATTTCACTATATTCTCTTTTATAGACCCAACTAGAATACATAGTTGGTGTCCCTTGAATAAATATCCATCTGTAAAAGGTACTCATCTTGGACATCACTTGCATTATCCGAAAATGAACGACTTAACCTTTCAACAATATTATTGAACTCCAGATTATAATAATACAAAACCTTTATTTCTTCAAATCTAACAACCTCGGTTTTGATAGTTGTAAATAGAGTCACACGCCTACTCAATCCATACGCAACTTGATTCTATTTTCTTGATTTATGCTTTAGAGGAAAAGTATTACCCATAAAAATGATAACCACTTTGCATGCCTACTATTCAACTTCTTTTGTATATTCACATACTTCAAGGCTATGTGGTCTGTAAATAACACAAACTTTTTAGGCACTAAGTAATGCCTCTAATGCCTTAATGCTTATACAATTGCATAAAATTCCACATCATAAATAGAGTAGTTCCTTCTTATCTCATTAATTTTCTCACTAAAGAAAGCTACTAGCTTTCTTCCTTGACTTAGGACAACATTAATACCCACATGTAAGGCATCACAATCAACCTCAAACACTTTATAAGAAAAATGGTAGTGCTAAATTAGGTGCCTCAGTCACCTTATTCTTCAAGAATGAAAGCTATCCCCATTGCCTTTGTCCACAATAACTCCCTTCCTTTTGTGCAATCTTTTATAGGTGATACAATACTATTGAAATTTTCAATAAAATTTATGTAAAGTTTTGTTAATCCATGAAATATTCTTACGTTTGTTATAATTCGTGGAGTAGGCCATTCTGTAATTTCCTTTATCTTCTCAGATTCCATATGTACCTCATCTATTGAAATGATAAAACCCAAAAATATGAAACTCTCTTGCATAAACGTGCACTTCTTCATATTTGCATAGAGCTTCTCTTTCCTTAACACTTCAAATATCACCCTCAGATGCCTCAAATGCTCTTCTTTAGTTTTACTGAAAATCAAGATATCATCAAAATAAACCACAACAAACTTACCATTGTACTCCCGCAACACAATGTTCATCAACCTCATAAAAGTGTTAGGTGCATTAGATAACCCGAATGGCATCACCATCCACTCATATAATCCATTCCCTGTCTTGAATGTTATTTTCCACTCATCTCCTTCTTTGATCTAAATTTGATGGTAACCACTTCAAAGATCAATCTTGGTGAAATACCTAGATCCAACAAGCACATCCATCATATCATCAAGGTGAGGTATGGGAACCTATACTTGATTGTAATTTTATTGATTGCCTTACTATTCATGAAAATTATCTATTTTCTATCCTTCTTTTGAGTTAATAAAGTTGGGGTTCCACATAGACCCATGTTCTCCCTTACTAGCCCCTTTCTCACAAGCTCTATCACTTTTTGATTCAATTCGCATGCAATGTTGGGATCATCCTATAATATGATTTATTTTGGAGTGAAGACCCTAGGATAAATTAAATATGGTGTTGAATATCTCTTTTGGGTGTTAATCCATGTGGTATCTCATCAGGAATAACATCAAAAAATTCTTCTATTAATTCTTTTGCCTCTGCTGGTATTTGTGCTCTTGCAGGTTCATCCTTATTTGTGACCAACACATAAAAAAAAACCCAGTTTCCTTTCCTCCTTAACAAATTATTTTGCAAAAATCATATTTTCACCCTTCCCCTCTTCCTTAAGAGGTAAATTTTTTTGTGTCATCCTTCCGGAAAGCATAAGTATTCTTTCCCCCATCATGAATAACTTTCCTATGAAATTTTCATGGTCTTCCTATCAACATATGACATGCATCCATAGGAATAACATCACACTAAATCTCATCCTTATAAATTTTCCTAACAGTAAAACTTATTAAACATCTCTTATCAACAATAACTTCATTACCCTTCTTAAACCATGCAATATGGTAAGGGTAAGGATTCTTCTCACAATGCAGACCTAGTTTCTCAATAAACTCATTGGAAACCATGTTATCATAACTACCACCATCACTAATAACATTACATACCTTTCCTCCTGAAGTGCATCTTGTTCTGAAGATATTTGTATGTAGTTATGCATCCCCCTAGATATCCTTTCTTGGAGCAATCATCGTCCTTTCGATCATAAAATTTTCTCCCTCATCTGGTGGAATTTATAGGTCATTATCGTCTTCTTCTTGTTGAGATTTAACAATATTTACCCTTGGAGAGTATTTTTGTCTCTTTTCATGTGTATAATAATGTGGGCATTCAAAATCCCTATGCCCCTCTTCACCACATCTCTAAAAACAAATGGTCTTTGTGGAGCCTCCCATCCTCTACCACCAACATATCCTTTTCCCTAGGAAATCCTCTACCTCTTTGCTGATTTGGGGAATCTTGTCTTGTATCTTCTTACTTTTCCACTCCACAAGGTGGTTCTCCCTACCTTTACTGAAACCAGCTCATCCCCTGAAAGGAGGATGAAGCTCCCCTATTTATCTCGGGTGATCTTCTAAAAATTTGACAACATCTCTTTTCTTCGCCCTTTAAGGCTAGCTAATAGGCATCCTCCATGATCTTAATCATGTGCATGCTTATTTCATCTTGAATAGAAAATTTTAATCCATTTACATACCTTGCAGCCATTTTTTTCTCAGTTTGTTGACCACTCTTTTCTAGGTGATCCCACCATAACATAACATGAACTTTTAATTCGTGCATGAAAATTTTACCTTATTTTCTTTTAACATATCCTTCCGTGAAAAACATTTCCCATGTTAGTCAACCAGTCTATCGGCTCCTCCGGTTTTAGACTACCTCCATACTCGAAACATAAACTCTTATCTTTTCATTCTTTCCTTCTAATGCTCAAAGCATCCTTTATTCAAAAGATAAGGGTGGCACTTGCATTTCCTCCTCTTTAAAAACTTATTCTTCATCTGTGTCATCTCCACCTTGATTTCCTCTCTAGGTTGTCATTGCGTGGCAAAGCGCAACAACTTGCCTTTGAAAATCCTACATGTTTCTATTCATTTGGGCAATACCGCCTCCTCTTCCTCTTCCTATTTTTGTCATTTTTTTTCCAAGATTCAAACTTGCTCTGATACTAGATAATGTAGCCAAAATCTGAACACACTCAATATACTACAAATAATTTGAACTCAAAAGAAAATAGATCTCCTTATTTGTTATTGAATCATGAATTACAATGTTTCCTAAATAGGAAAACAACTCCCAACTCAATTTTCCAAGAAAAATCTAACTAACTTTGACTAAATCTACTCTAGGTGGCGAAATTACTATTTTTAGTAGTTTACTAGAACTTGTTATTCTTAGTAAGTTTGCATGCTTATTCATACGGGCACAAAAATTTCCACGCATCTTCTACATGCCTAAATTAGAGGAATTGCCAACTTTCCAACTCACAATGCATCTAAGAGACTAACATTAACTAATGCCCTAAAATAGAAAAAAAATGAATTACAAATTAAATCCTACTTTTTGGCCCTTAGATGGTGGAATTTGGTCCGAAAATGTGCCAAAACATGCTTCAACCGGCGAGGCTAGTTGACTAGTGTGTTCATCTTGTCAAAATAGGTGTTTAGAAAAAGGACCCAATCGGACACCCGGAGCACAAGTTATGACCTTCTTAGGTTCCTGCTAATTTTACTGCATCACATATTCCCCATTTTAGTCAACCATTTTGGTGAACCCTACATCTTTGACGCTTAGGGTCCTCATTTTCCCTCTATCGTGGGTCAAGTTTCTTTATCTGATTTACTCAAGAGATATCCTAATTGCCAGGCTATTTTGCAAAATTCCTTAAACACCAAGTATTTTGATGACAATACACCGCCACATGAACTAAGTCCTATGCTCGCTTATTTATTTACCAACCCTAGTGATCCTCCATCTAATCAACCCATATTAGAATCAATTCAAGATTTACATTCTTTGTTTCAAGACAATTTTATGGCAATGGAATCCACAATCACATCTCTCATATCTGAAATCCAATAGCTTAAAGATGCTTCTCAAGCTCATGTTTGTTCTCCCTCTACATTTCATCTTTAATCTATGTCCACTACATGTCATATAGTTGAACCTTAGGTCATGCCATTTCTCAAGCCTCTCATATTTGAGCATAATACTAAGCAACATGACATTCTTACTACACTCCTTAGTCATCAATTGATCACTTTACCACCTACTCATTACTATCCTCCTTATCACCTAACAAAGTATCATCCTCATCTATATTGCAATGATCATTGAATCAATGGACAGAGTGATGATTTTTATGCTTTACAATGTAGATTCAAACATCTTGAGTGTCAAGGGTTTATCTCATTCACTACCCAACGTCATGTTACATCATCCTCTCCAATTTCTACATCCACATGGGCTCCTAAGTCTATCCCCTATGTGCCTTCTTCAATTAGTCAAGAACCACCTAAGAAACCACCTACAGTATCACCAAGTCAACCTCTCAAAATTAGTTCACCACCTCCTCCTATCCCATCCTCTACAACATTACCAAATCAAAACAAGTCATCACTTCTTAAGTTTTTCTCTAAATCACATCCTCTTACTAAGTCGTCTATTGTATTACCAAGTCAAACTAAGAAACCTCCTCTTAAGGATGATCTCACTCCTCCTTCATCAAAGGTATCTACAACATCATCAAGCCATTCTTAACAACCACCTCCTAAAGTTAAGATTGTTATTCCAACATCTGTTATAGACGTTACATATGTTGATGATTGGGACTCAAATGAAGCTTACTATGATGTCTAACCATTTGATGGTCACACTCCTCTATCACGTCCTATCACTTTTTCCAAGGAAACTAATCATTACATTGATCCATTTAGTGTCTCTTAACTAGACTTCCATCATGTACATACTTGGGAGGTATAACACTTACACATCCCCCAATCATCATATTAGCATAGGTGAATCTCTTCTCTTTTCATTGTCATACATTCATATCCTTTCATCGTCATCATCACCACATGTTTCAACATCACAATTACCTAAGGACACACTCTTGTGCTTAAGTTCACACTCATTTGTTGAGGGCTTGCTACACATGAACCCCACACATTGCACTATAGGTATTACACATTGCATCTATTTATTCATCTTGCGTTATACATAATACATACTATATTTAATAGACATTTTTAATACCTTTTCCCATCTATACATCTCACATCATACATCTTGTATTTAGACTACATCGTTCGATTATTTGCACATTTTCATACCATACATACATATCATACTAGTATTCATCATACATATACAACACTTTCATGTTCTATGACTCCAACATTTTACAAACTAATCATGTGCATCTTACACTCGTTAGTCTACATCATAAATTACATCTTATACATCATAAATTACACGTTATAATAATCACATGGTCTTATATTATCATCCCACACATTGCATTTTATTTTACTCATTCACTCACTACACTATGACGAACTTTAGTTCCTCATTCCATACTCGATTGCTGAGGGTTTTCAAATAAAATAGACCTCACATTCATCACACATTTATCATTCGACCTTTCATCATATGACATTTTTAGGATAGTGACACGCACTATACGCTACATCGTCACTTACTCTATTCATCATGTAGTGGTATACACTTTAGGCTATGTCACCATTACGTACTATTCATCTTATAGTGGTATACGCTTTAGGATACATTTCCACTCTCTACTATTCATCTTATAGTGATACATACTTTAGGGCTAAATCATCACTCATACATTCATGTTTTCGTGATATAGGTTTAGGCTATAAGGTTTACGCACATCTCTTCTATATGTTGTATATCTTCATCACTACACATATATACTCATCACAACATACTAGACACAACACAAACTATTTTCCCATTTCCGATGATGCACTCTCATTTACGATTCATTCTTAACTGTTGAGGGGGAAAACAAAATGAGCCTCACTTTATACATTTCCTCTCACTTAGGGGGCATGCAGCTCCTATCGTTCCATTCCATCCATTCACAACATACTGCATATTATGGTTGTTTTTACTCTTGCTTACTTTTGCTTGTTCATAGTTGCTTTATTACACATGCTAGTTAGATTACTTGTATGTCATTTATCTATACCATCCACACATGTGCATTCACGTCTTTTTCTAGTTGTTATGAAGAAACAAATCTCTTGCATATAACATGAATGCTAACCTTCTACCCTACCTACACAAGTCGTTGGGGCGTCAACATTCATCTCTTCCAGGTGCTATTGTTTGATTTCATACTTAACACTTTACATTACTTGGTTATGCACAATTTTGACTTACTAGTTATCTTTCGAACATGATAACGGGTGCTTCATGTGCAACATTTGTCATGTAGGGATATTTACTTCCATATTTGTTTGTTACATTTTCGGTATTGTTTGTTCTTGTATGCGAGCCTTGCCCTATGTTTAGTGTGCACACTTGTTTGTTGTATGCGACCATGATGACCTTGTGTGTCTTGTGACATTGTGAGTGATGTCCCATGTTTGCAGCCCGCTTTGTACGACTTACTTGTATTCTTGTGTGTTTACATTACTACTTTTCTTGGTAGCATTTACACTGTTTAAGTAGATTACACATTGTCTTTTATATGCATGCTTGTTTGTACTAACACTTGTCTTTGTCTAGCCTTATTGTTTGTGCACACCTTGGTTTCTACCAAGTGCATTCACTTCCCATGCGGGAATATTTTTAGAGAACATGTGGTTGGTCCACTTTTGGGGCTGCATTCTCCTATCAATGACGTTGCATGCACCCCCAAAGAGGGGGGCATCATTTAGGTTTTGACATACTATAGAACACATTTACATCGGTTCATTTAAGTGCACTTTCTGCCCTTATCATTGTGGGTTACATATAGTGAGTGGGTTCGAGAAGAATCCATGAACCTCGTACACAACATATTTTATAGAATATGGTAGTCCTTAGATTTCTAGGAAGAAGTTGAAGGTGGAGGATACAAAAAATTCCTCCCTATGCTTCTTTAGCTTGAGTGGAATTGGATCACCCAAAAAACTAGGACATACAGAGATAGCTTCAAACACATTTAGGGAAGTAGTTACAACTTAGAGGATACAACAAAATTCCTCCATACAATTCTTTAGCCTATGGGTTGGATCCCCAAAAACTCCGACAACATAGGATATCCTTCTACACTCTCTTTCTCGACATGGATTAGGTGCACATGTTCCATTTAAATTTTCCATTTACGTATTTTACATTTACATACTTTTATTTGCATCCTTTACATTGCATTTTTATACATACATACACACATATCTCGACTACTTGAACATTTTCTCCTGTGTCCGGAGGCCGTATGAGAAACATGTAGTCAAATGGTGGAAAAAACAACAAAAATAACAACGTCAGCGGCGACACACACCATACTAACCATACAAGTACATTACACATATCAACACCTACACATGCGTGTTTTTTTCATAGGTTCACTCTCATCCCTTTTTTGTGCTTTTCATCTTTAGTTTCCACCATCCATCATATTTTTGTCATTGCACACTTTTTCTAGTCCTTCAGAATGTTTTCTACAACAATATTCATGGACATTTGAGTACGTATCTCTATCTACTTTATGATCTTCGAGTTTTTCGCTCACGAACATAAGCTCGGGGAATCTGTACACACAAAATCATGCACTTTAGGTATTATTTAGTCCCAATCTCATACTACTATTTAGAAGGTTTTTAAGTGAAGAAAGTACTAATCAACCCCCATCTTTTGGTCATCTTACTTTATTTTCTTTCATCATTCTCGACCTCTTGCACCCGCATGTCCAGTAAGATTTCTTCATTTTGCATCATTTTAGCTCACATTTGGAGTGCCTGAGGCTAGTATTGGGGTGCCCCAATCCTTTTGAATTTTCTCATCACTTTTTTGGCACTTTCTAGCCATTTTAGCTTCTTATATTTTGGTGGTCGGCCATCTCGAAGTTAATTACAAATTTATATCAAGAGAACCCTATAAATATAAAGTTATGAGACCATAATGAGGGATGAAGAACTATTCACTACTATCATCCACCGGTGTTCCATTCATCTAAGTTATTTGGAGATAATTTGAATTTACTTAGATCCATAACAAATGACAAGGTTGGTTCATCTGCATCACACAAGTATAGGAGAGGATTCTATTCTATTCCATCCACAATTCTACTACATTTTTACATCTAGTTTTTGCTTGTTACTTCACAAAGTGTGACTGCACAAGAGCACCTAGGGCACATGATGCACACACACCAAAACTACATTTGGGTTTGAAATGTAGTGCAATGCTTAGTTAGTAAACCCACTATTGTGGCAGTTGAGGTCAGTTTGACCCATTCATTTGCATTCTTCTTATTTAGGGGTTTGATACTTCTTCCGGTCTCTTACACACCTTTCTTTCATCTTGGATTATCAGCGATACTTGGTGTAGTGCATCGAACCTAATTCGACACACATCGAATGTTTTGCACCGCCTATTGAACCTGTGAAAATCGATTACGGGCGTCCCTGCATAGACCAGGGAACCCAAAAACACCATAGTCCCTCTCCAAGCACTCCAGTCTAGCTAGATAACTCAGATCCATCCTTTTTAGGAGCCTCTCTGCATAGTTGTTCGTCCTTCCCGATTATTTTGTTTATTCTACGACATAGTCTAACGAGCTCCTCTAATTAGCTAACTCACTTCCCCACCCTTCTTGCACATTAGGGTTTTCTAGTTTTATTAGATTATTTGCTTGGGTCATTTTGCATAGTCATTTAGTGCATTTATTGATTGTATTTACATGCCATTCTAGATTAGATTAACTACACATATTCCCCATTTTTAGTTAATCATATTCGATGATAAAATAAACAAAATAGCAAGAAAAAAATATTTATTATAGTAGGGATGACATGTGTTCACAAGGGATGAGTTAAGGGAGTCGGGTTTAATTGCTATTATTATGTGCGAAAGTCACTAATTAAACACATCCATAAAAACTCATTTGATTCATATCCTATAATCATGCAAGCCCTGTGGGTATATGTGTTTAAAAAATTTGTTGAATAGTTCAAATGCCTTTGCATGCTTCCAAATTTTGCATATATATATGCCAAGGCACTTGGAAAAGAACATTCCATCTACACTTGGGAGCAAATGGATGCATTCACAGACTTGCACATAAGGAAGCTCACTCATTTTCACAACAAAAATAGAAGAATAAGAGTTTGCATAATCCACCTACATATAAGTTAAATAAATTTCCACACCGATGCCCCCAAAATGTATAATAAATTACCAAACAAAACATTTATGTACTTTTTTGGTATGTCCATCATTGAAACTTGTATTTCCATGCATATATTCATATTGGGTATCTTGTAAAGCCAAAAATGTTGCTTAACATTAGCCGTAATGAAGCCCACAAAGATCTTAGACCCCTCCGCATTTGGGATCCATCCCCGTTGCCAATCCCAAACAAACAGTGCAAATCATATTATTAACAAATTCAATGGCATGAAAACCCATAGCAAAATCCATGACCAACATATACGGTAAGACATGATCGCCCTTTCCACCACATAATAAAGCACACTACCTACAGGTAACAGGGATAATTAAAAAAACTAACTCTCTTCCATGTTGTGTGTCTTGTGAGGGCATGCAATATATTTAAAATTAATGACAGTAAAGATGGTTAACAAAGAAGAAGACAAAAGATGGATCGAGTCTATTTGGACAATCGAAGGCCTGCAAGGTCCTGCCGGTCTCTGCACGGATGGGATTCTTTCTCTTAATGGCGGTCGTACAAGCTATGAGCGTTACAGAAGTAGGTCTGCAAATATTGATAGGTAATAATGGTCGCCATGACCACATGGATCCTTTTCAAGTCCATCAAACCACCGCAGAACTCAAAAATTAAGTGGACAAAAGTTTATAAAAGATATGGATGGCCAAGCTTCTTGGAATGGTCGTCACTGCATATAACCCAAATCTTAAGCATTCATCTCAGAGTGGAAACACATATCAACGTAATTATAAATAAAAAGGAATTGTTGAATGTTGATGTCTCTGGAAATAGTTTGATTACGGTTTACTGGAATTTCTCGTACATATCATTAAAATGCATTTTCACAACACACTCACCAATTGGCCTTTCGGTGAATTTATCAATTTGACATCATTTTAATTATTATTGCAATAAGTTTTTCTTACTTCGTATTGTTATTTCCTTCTTTCAAAAACTAATAGGATAGTATTTTATTTATAGAAAATTCTACTTGGAAGATAAGTTTGATGTGCAAAATAAACAACTCTAATCTAGTTGGCAAGAAACATAGATTTGTGGCATACTAGGAGTTTATCTTTATTTTAGTTTGTTTTATTTATAGTATCTTATCTTTGTGTATTTTAGAAACTTTTGTTTCAATATTATTTTCTAATATTCTATATTAAGATAATTAGTTTGTGGTTAAAAATTGAATTATGGCAAATAAGATTTATTATTTTCCTTTAGATGAAGTCACAATTTCATAGTAGTTTTTCAATATATTAGGTCTTGATTCATGTAAGAGTTGTAACTCTATTTCAAATTGTATTTTTTTAGAATGTTATTATTTAGTGTCACTTCCTTGAAATTGGTATCGGGTTGAAGATGTCAATGAAATATTATTAGTGGGTAGTTAGGAATATTATTAAAAGAGCTTAGTTTTTTTGCTAAAGCAAGTTTCTCAAGAAGAATGGTAGGTGTGAGAAAGAATAGTCTTACTCAACCCCATATTCCACTACTTAATGGAAAAAATAATGATTATTGCACAATCAAGATGAAGACTTTTTTAGTTTGCAATATTTATGGATGGTTTCCTTGAAATCACCGATCAAGAAAATTTAAATTATGTAACTTAAGATCAAAGGGATCTTCTTAAGGAAAATAGGAAGAAGGATAACAAAGCATTGTATTTTATCCAACAAGCAATGAATGAGTCAATTTTTTCAAGAGTTGCAAAAACAAAAAAATGAAAGAATGCATGATTTTTTTTTCAAAATTCATATAAAGGAACCAAAAAATTCAAATTAGTTTGATTACAAATGTTTTTAACATATTTTAAATATATACAAATGATAAAATATCAGTCCATAATGATTTTACTATGTGTGTACTCAACATAGTGAATAAGATAAAGACTCATAGAGATAGTTTGATGATCAAAACTTGTAGAAATATTTTATAGCATCCTTCCTAGAAGATATTATCCAATTGTGTTATCTATCAAAGAATCAAAATATTTATCTCAAATTTCAATTGATGAATTTATGGGGTCTTTTATATCTCATAAGAAAAGGTTGAATAGATAAACTAGTTCCCTTAAGGAAAATGCATTCAAATCTAGCTGTAACATAGGAACAAGAGGGGGAAGAACTAGTTATAGAAGTAAAAGAAATATTTTCTATAGAAAGGACTAGAAACTATAATGGAGGAGGTAGATTGGAAAACTTTCATGGAGAGAGAAAAATTAAGACTTCTTAACAAGAAAATGAGGCATAAGCAATAACCATACTCATAATCATGATTCCTACTTACAAGGTCAAAGGTATGAAAAATCTCAAATTCAATGTCATTACTATGGGATATTTAAACAATAAGTAAATGAATGTAGAAATACACAATTTTATATTAAAAGGAAAAACATAAACTTCTTAAGAGAAAATCAGAAAAAAAAATTAGTGATTCAATGTTCATTTCATGTAATGTGGCACAAGAAAGTTAAAAAAATGTGTGTGTTTTAGATAATAGGTGTAGTAATCACATGAGTGGAAGCAAGGACATGTTTGCATATATATATAAATCTTTGTACTCATAAGTGATGTTGGGGGATAATTATAAGGTAGTTGCAATGGGTAAAGGGAGCATAAATATTAAAATAAAGCAAGGAGAAAAAAACATTTCATAGTAAATTATGTTCCTAATCATAAACATAATCTAATGAGCATTGGGAAGCTAGTACATAAGGGATTTAAAGTTTATTTTTAGCATGATGCATGTGTGATTTTAGATATAATTTGAAGGATGATTGTAAATGTCCAAATGAAACAAAATAACATGTTTCCTATAAATTCGAAATTGAGTTAACTATAGTAGTTACAAGATGTCATAAAAGAGAAGTCTAGGGAAATTTTTAGTGTCAAATATTTGTTAATTCATAAATATTCTAGTTCTTAAAATTTTAAAATGGTGAATTTTTCGGAAGGGAGTAGGCGTGGGTTGCTGAAAATTTCTGGGTACATGTTAATTTTAGGGGTTATTCACCATCCATGTGAAAGAGAAATTCCTAATATTCACATTAATATTGTCACCAGAGCATAAAATATGCCATCAGCCAATAGCATATTTTATGGTACTAGTCGACAACATATATTTATGCTATCGGTTGATAGTGTAAATTATGCTACCGACCGACAACATAAAATATGCTATAGGCCGTAGCATATAAAAAAGCTACCGCCCGCTAGCAATAGAGAGCATGGGAATTATTCTTTGCTTACGCCATATTTTGGGAGGACAATTTTCTCATTGAGACGATCATTTTAACTACTATAATAAAAAAATTAAAAATTAAATAAAAATTTCTGATACAAAATTAGTGAAATTCTTTTTTTTAAATAATTTTTGTTTGCACCATATTTTTGGAGGATAGGTTTCTTTTCCAACTAGTTATTTTAACTGTTATTGTCAAAAATGATTTAAAAAAATTACATATATTTTTAGCCAACATCATATACTATCAGCTGACAACATAATATACATTATCGGTCAAGTAGTATAAAAGTGTCTACTAACCGACAACATATTAGCGTGAAATTCAATTTTCCCACATTCACCATTACTATGAAAATCAATTTTCCCAGATTTTCCTACAAATTTGTACAAAAATAGGAAGAAGGATATCAAAGCATTGTATTTCATCCAACGAGCAATGAATGATTCAATTTTTTTTTACAGTTGCAACAATAAAAAAATGAAAGAATGCATTAATTTTTTTCAAAATTCATATAAAGAAACCAAAAAATTCAAATTAGTTTGATTACAAATGTTTTTAATATATTTTAAATATATACAAATGATAAAATATCCGTCCATAAATGATTTCAAGACTCGTGTACTTAACATAATGAATAAGATAAAGACTCATGGAGATAGTTAGATGATAAAAAAATTGTAGAAATATTTTTTAACATCCTTCCTATAAGATATTATCCAATTGTGTTATATATCAAAGAATCAAAACATTTATAGAAATTTCAATTGATGAACTTATGGGGCTTTGTATATCTCATGAGAAAAGGTTGAATAGATAAACTAGTTCCCATATGGAAAATGCATTCAAATCTAGTAGTAACATAGGAACAAGAGGGAAGAAGAAGCTAGTTACAAAGGTAAAATGAGAAATTTCTATAGGAAGGACTAGAAACTATAATGGAGGAGGTAGATTGGAAAAATTTCATGAAGAGAGAAAAATTAAAACTTCTTAACAAGAAAAGGAGGCATAAGCAATATCCATTCCCATAATCATGATTCCTACATACAAGGTCAAATGTATGACAAATCTCAAATTTAACGTCATTACTATGGGATATTTAAACAATAAGTAAATGAATATAGAAAGACATAATTTTATATTAATAGGAAAACGTAAACTTCTAAAGAAAAAATAAGCCAAAAAAATAGTGATTCAATGTTCATTACATGTAATGTGGCACAAGAAAGTTAAAAAAGGTGTGTTTTTTAGATAGTAGGTTTAGTAATCACATGAGTGGGACCAAAGACATGTTTGCAGATAGATATAAATCTCTGCACTCAAAGTGATGTTTGGGGATGATTATAAGGTAGTTATTATGGGTAAAGGGAGCATAAATATTAAAATCAAGCAAGGAGATAAACAACATTTCATAGTTGCATTATGTTCCTAATCATAAACATAATCTAATGAAATTGGGAAGCTACTTAAGCATATAAAAAATCTACCTTCCGGTAGTAATAGAGTATGGGGTTTTTTGCTTGCAACATATTTTGGGGAGAAATATTTCTTATTAAGACAATCATTTTAAGTACTAACATAACAAAATTTATTAAAAAATAAAATTTCTCATACAAAATTACTAAAACTCATTTTTTTAAATTTTTTTTTTGTTTGCGTTATATTTTGGTAGGACAAGTTTCCTTTTGAGACAATCATTTTAATGCTATTGTCAAAAATGAATTTTTAAAAATTACATATATTTTGGGCTAACATCATATACTTATCACCGACAACATAATATATGTTGTCGGTCGATAACAAGATTGTAAATAGTCTTTTGAGTATTTATTTTGGCCTTAAACCTCGATAATAGTGTGAGATTTACAAAATTTGACCTTTTGTTAGTGATGTATGCGCAGAAAAGTAAACCATCAAATTGTGAATAGAAAGAATGTAAAAGTACATAACAAATTTAGTCCCAAACATCAATATTTATACATATCTCATCATTGATTACATTAGTCTCATATATGTATGCAATCCTTCTCATATATCTTAGTCCTTAGATATTTTTATCATATTTCTCTCATATGAAACTCATTCATATATTTCTTGTGATGCACACATACATTTCTCAAGCCACACTCATATATCAAAGATTAATTACAATAAATATGCTTCATACAAAATCTACAAAGAGTCATGCCTCTTTTAGCTTGCAGTTTGATTCTACATTGATTTGTCTTTGTTCCATGTCTTTGAGTTGGATTCTATGGCTTCCTTTAGTGCATCGTGGATTTTCCAATGTACCGTAGTTTTTTTAGGGTACCACAACTTCTCCAATGTATCACATATTTCCTCTTTCTTTGGCGGCTTTTTCTCTTACACGTGGATTTTTTAGTCTTTCACGGTTTCTTCTAAATTCCAGCGGATCATTTCTAATGTTTGCGGATTACATCAGAATTTGATGAAGAACCATTTCAACATCATCCCACAACTTAATACCATGTCTCTTCCTCGAGACAAATACTTGATGAAGAACCTTGTTTTTCAAAATTTGAACAAAAAATTTCTTCCCTTGTCCTTCCATCAAAATTGGGCATTACCTCGTAGAAACTTAGACGTCTGGTATAAAGAATATTTCCTTCGCTCGACTCACCGACTAGACTTACGGGACACCACCTTAAAAGAACATAGGCATTTTGATTCATAATCACAACAACCCTAATCTATTTTATAATTCGAAGGATTATTACAGTCAGTCTAATTACATAACATGGAGCATTTCCCAAAGTGTGGGACTTTTCAACCGGGAAAGCTCTCCGAAGAAGGCCGGATTCCTATCCTATCCTAGTGCTAACTACTCTAAAGTGTAGAGAGTTGCAGATCTAACCCTAATCTAATATTTCCAAGGAGACATGATAGAGAAAATGCATGAAATTAAAACCTACTCTAAGGGAAGGTGATGCACCAAGAAGGATGGTTAGATAACCTGCATAATAAATACAACACAACCAACGTCTTGTAATGAAAACAAAATAGTGCACAATAATTTGTATGTGATGAAAGACTAGAAAATATGCAATAAAACACAAAAGGGGTGTTTGAAATATCCACAAATCTGTTTATATTGCTTTAGAAATTGATACAATACACCACACTCAAGCTCAAAGGCACATATCTTGCATTACAATGTCTAGTAGGGAGGTTTGGAATCTCCACAAAATCTCTTACAGACAAGAAAGAAGAAGGGAGGGGCAGATACAAGTTTTCCAACCACTTTAAAATGAGCCCCTCCTTACAATATATAGGAAGAATGAGAGAAAAGAGGAGAGAAGGAATTTCAAAATCCTACTTCAACCACCCAAAAATACATTAAAATCACCTACAAAAATGATGGTTGCACTGTAAAACCCATGCCTCCAGGTACTCTACCTTGCTGGAGAAGAAAGGAAGCCCATACCTCTTTATGTGGTAGGTGAGAAATCTTGAAACACTCTAAAATGATGGACTGTACTTCTTCATTTTTAAATACTTAGTCTCACTAATATAAATAAAATTAGTTGTAGTTGTGTAAGAGGATGTTGAGAGCTTTCCAAAAGTCCAATTTCATGTAAATCCAAGCTTCCACTCAAAATTTATGGTCGTCTGAAGATGAGGGTGCCATACTGTAATAAATGCGAGTAGTTGGATCTATTTTTTGGGCTTTTCAGCATTTTTTGGGTCCGCGTATCCTAGATCTCCAAATCATTTTCCTTTTCTTTGGCCACATTTCACTAGGTTGTAGCTATTTTGGATTTTCAGGGCCTGCGCATACCTTTGTCCCAACTATCCCTCAGACTGTGTGAGATTAAATCTTTTGCTTTTGCCGCATTTCATTGGCTACGACTATTTTAGTTTTTTAGGCATTATAGGTACTTTTGTCCCAATTTTCCCTTGGACCGCATGGGAAAAAATATTCGCTTTTACCACATTTCTTTGGTCATGGCTATTTTGGTTTTTCGAGCCTATGCATACTTTCGTCCAAATTGTCCCGCGGACTTCTCGGAACATTTTTATCCACTTTTGCCACATTTTTTGTTGGTTTTTCTAAGTATTGCCTCTTTCTTCTATGTAATGCCCCCTTCTATCAACCCGTTATCTTTGTTCGCAGTTTGGTGCACATTTGCTAGCTTGCCTAATTATCAATTTCAATGGGAAATGGAATTTAGATAAAAAGATCACCTCCCAGGAACTTATACATATGGCATAAGGAAAGATTACCCCACTCGACACACCCGACTGGACTTATGGGATGCCATGGTTCCCCTTAACACTTGCTTCTTCTCTATGGTGGTGTTGAGGAGGATGTATTTTGTGATTTTTGGTGTGATGTTCTTCTCAAAATTTTACCACACTTCCAAGTGTGTATTGATCTACTTTCTCTATTCTTCTAGATGTGAGTTCTCCTAGATCAAGGAAAGGAAATTAGTGTTCCATTACAATCCAAAAACCATTCTAAATATTATTAGAATGAAATTGTATGAAGGTTTTAGGGCTACATTTTAAACAACTTCGAGTTAACAAACTTCTTGATACCCATACATTTATCTTCAACATTCTTTACTTCTCCTAAGGGTTGTTTTTATGAACAATTTGCTAATCTAATATAACATCTCGGTGGGTTCCAAGGAAGGCCCTACTAGTCTCTCCCAAGCAATTTTTGACTTCGCATTTACATTATGTCCAAGATCAAGAAGAACTTTGGTAATGGTAGTATCAAATATCTCAACATCCAAGTAGATGGTGGATTTACATCATGTGCATTATGTGCGTAAGATATTTTTCTTGTTCTTCCGATGTCTCGCTTCAATTCTTCAAACATGAAAGTTCTTAACATCCTTATTTCAATACTTACTAAATTGTTTCAATTTATCTAAAGACCATGTTTGATTGTTAGTCTAGCTATCTCCTTCAGAGTAGTGATCTCATCTTCCATTAAATAGTTCTATCTATTTCTTCTTGGTATTTTTCCTTCTTTACTACTACTCTACTTTTCTCCACTTCTTTCTCATGAAGGTCTAGCCTAATATCCTTAAAATATCATTCTTCACTACTAGAGGAACTTTCCTCATGAGTTAATATGATTATCTTATTCTTTGTAGTTATAGACTACTCTCTTGCTACACTTCTAGTCGTAACCACCGCTCTATATTCTAGTTCTTTAATGCCCTTTCCTATTTTAGTTTTTTTCCTCCTCGATAGCTTTCTTTAGCTTCTACCTTCTTATCCTCATTTTCTAGTATGCTCCTTGAGTTAGATTCTCTTTCCTTGTATTTTTCTATTGTCTCATGATCCCATGGTATCTTTTTGATATGTTGGACATTCTTCTATGCATCTCATGTTAATGCTTTATTTATGTGCATCCATTCCTCTAAAATTGGTTTTCTTTGGAATAGATAAAATAATCGTGTCCTCTTTCATGAAATAAACCAAAGGGTTAGGCTTTGTGTAATTTATAGCCAAGTGTCCATATTTTCTTCACTTGTAACAATTTAGGGGTATTCTATCTTGATAGCCACGTCTTTGGTTATCTCTACCTTAATACCCATGATATCTGGTTATCCTCTTCCTCATGGATAGTTATCATTAACCACCACTATAGCATCCTCTATAACCTCCTCTATAACCTCCTCTGTAGCATCCTTTGTAACCTCCATGGTTTCCTCCATCATTCTATCCTTAATAATTAGGATTTTAGTTATTCCCCTTATAGAAGCCTCTAAATTGAGATTTTCCACCTTTCGATTTGGATATTGAGGGGCAATAATGGATTGTTACAAAGGTGATGGTTTAAGTGTGGGTGGTGGTTGTTATTAAGGAGGAGGGTTCAATGTTGTGTTATGTCTCGCTGCCATAGCTCTATGGGTGTTATACTCCTTTAAGTCTTCTAGTGCCTCTACTAAGAGGTAGGTATTGTGGTAATGGTTATATGATCTAAAAACTATGTAGTACATTAACTAATTAGTGGGTGGAGCTACCTATAGCACAGAAAAGTATCCTCGAGTTTGTTGGTCACATAATCTATAAATTCCACACCATGTTCTTTTTGTTGGGTTTATGGTATTGAAAGAAGGTTTTGTGATGAATTATTTGTAATGGGTGCAACTCTCTTTGGATTTTTAAGTAATGATAGTAAGTTCTAAATTTCACTTGTACACAACACACTATATACCAAATTTTAGGCCCTGTGTTACTTCTTGGTGGTGAAATATTTTTAATATCTTCATTTCTCTAGATTTCTTGTTAAATTTTTAACTTGGCTAGTTCCAATTGTACTCTCTTAATTTTTTTAATGACATCTCTCCTTTTCTATGCCATTTTGGACCTCCAATATAATGGCCATCTCTATCACATTTGAGAGAGTGTTGAAAGGTTCTCCATCCAACGTTGCTATGATATAAGGTTAGCCCTAAAGTGAACCATTCAATATGTTGTTTTTTGTAAGAGGTTCTTCCAACTTCCTAGTTACATTTTTGAATCTATGGCTGAATTCCTTAACTGTTTCATTTTCTCCTGAACAAGGTCTCTCATTTTACTCACTCCTTTTGATGGTGCTTCAGGATAATGAAAGTTTGTTTTAAATTCTTTCTCAAGTGCATCCAAATATTTACTTCCCTGTGCATTCATTTTCATGTACCATCATAATGCATCATCTCTCAGAGTGCCTATAAAGTCATATAATTTCATGGTGTTTTTGTGATGTTTTGACTCTTCCAATATGAATCCAAAATTCTTCATCTTCATCACCTACTATTTTTATTTTCTCTCAAAATTCTTTAATTAATTATTTCACGCCGGATGATTTCTTCTTCGTATTTACCTTTTTCTTTATTAATAATGGATTTTCTTTCCTTCTTTCTTCCCATCTTGTTGTGCCGACCATTTATCTAACTCTTGGTCTTAATCCTCCTACTAATACTTGTAAATTACGTACTAGTATTTCCTACTTTGATAATTTTTGTTTATATGACTATTTAAAAGATTTTGTGGTGTAACAAAACTTATTGGTCTCCAAAAGGTATGGGAATTATAGCAAGAATTTGTGTTTCTACCTCCATTTCCAGGTTAACCACTTCACTGGCCTCCACTCAAAGTGGGTGTTACATTCTTCCTAGTTTCTGAGTTTTATTCAATTTTTATTTTCTCTCATTCAAATTTTTTGATCTTTCCTCCCTGCTAGTTTATGTTTCTCTATCTTCTTATTTAACCCCTTCTTATCTACTGATTATCCTTGATCTCTCTTCCATCCTCCTCCTTTTTAGTTATTATTGTTAAAATGCTAACTCTCCTTAATTCTCTTAATCATGTCTTTGCCAACTATGTTATTTTTCTAATTTTTATTTTCTTCATGTCGTTTCTATTTCGCTATCACAATCATCACCCCATTAATTCTGATTAGTTATGTCTCTTAGATCTCCCCCTTCACATACGCCATCATGTGGTACATATCCTCTAAAGTAAATTTTCCATGCTTCGAATAAGATTTTTTCTACCATCAAAAATTTAATTAAAAAGGAACTAATTTAAGAAATCATCCTCTTGCTGCACTTAAAACTTCACCTTTCTTTTAGCCAAAGCTAGTCCAACCATGTATGGCCCAAGTAATTATGTATGAATCTAGTGTAGTCTCATACCAATAATAAATTTCTCTAGTCCAAGGCTCGTCAAGATTTCTAAGAATATTTAACTTTTCTTGAGTCCACTCAAATGGTTTCCTTAAGTGTAATCTTGACCACTTTGTTCTCTTGGTGTGTGTTAATGTGCGGGGCCAAAATAAGTAATGGAAATGAGACCAAAATTCCTCCCCGTATTCTCAAACTACCTCAACTTAAAATCCTTTATACGATGCTTTGAGTCTTTTTGCTTCCCCCTTAACAAATATATCGATTTGATTTTCCCACCAATCTTCAATTCATACCAATGTTGGTTTCAATATCCTGGTGGTGATATTTTTCTTGACATCTAACTAACAAAAGGAACCTGGGCTTAGACACCAAATGTTTACCTTAAACCTCGACAATAGTGTGAGATTTAGGAAGTTTGATCTTTTATTAGTGATGTATGCTGGAAAAGTAAACTACTCAAAATTTTGAATAGAAAGAATGTAAAAGTACACATGATTTAGTCCCAAACATCAATATTTATTCATATCTCATCATTGATTACATTAGTCTCATTTACATATGCAAGTCTTCTCATATATCTTACTCCTTAGACATTTCTATCATATATCTCTCATATGGCACTCACTCATATATTTCTCGTGACACATACATACATTTCTCTTGGAACACTCATATATCAAAGATTAATTACAATAAATATACTTCATACAAAATCTCCCAAGAGTCACTCCTTTTGATCGTGTCTCTGTCATCTTATGTCTCATTCTTCCTTGATTTTTCTTTGTTCTGCAGCTTTGTGTCGCCTTCTACGGCTTCCTTTAGTGTATCATGACTTTTCCAATGTATCGTGGATTTTCTAGTGTACAATGGCTTCTTTGATGTATCACAACTTTCCTCTTTCTTTCATGTCTTTGTTTTATTACATGCAATTTTTTCTATTCTTTCGTGGTTTCTTCTAGACTTAAGAGGCTCCTTTGTAATGTCCATGAATTAGTTAAAATTTGATGAAGAAGCTCTGTCAACAATTTTACCTATAGTAGTCACCATTTATTGTAAAAACACAACCTGTTCTCTTTTCAACAAAGGAATGGATACCTAATTTAATCATAAAATTTTAAAACATGGTTTAAAAATTTCTTTGACATGTTTTAAAGTATTTGGTTTTCCATTTTGATCAAACTAAAGATTTAACATGGTTTATAACTTGTCTATATCTTTAAATTTTAAATATTTGATTTAAATTTAACTTAATAATTTATGCTTTCACTCATTTGACTTAATTTTTATTATGTTTTAGTTGTGAAAATGAATCAAAAACCACAATATAGAAACTTTTTGGAGTCAAAATAAGATTGAGACATGTAAATGATAGTTTCCTTCTCATTTTCCATTATTTTCAAACTCTCAAATTTAACTTCACCATTTATACTATTTCATAGGCTCAAAGTAAACATTCAAACCATATTATCATCATTCAAATAAGTTAAATAAATCCTTACAAAAGTTACTATGTCTTGAGTCCGAGATAATCATGTGGTACGAAGATATCTCTAGGATCCAGAAACCCCAATACCTTAATCAAGTATGTGTTCTCTCATAATCTTTAAGAATTCATAAATAAAATATCAAAGAAGGATTAAAAGTAAAACTTATCGAGATACTAGGATCCCAATACATAGTGATCAAATCATATTACTCATGAAGATGCAAATTATTGGTTCTTTTATAAAGTGGAAGAAAAAATAAAAAGGACAATCTTGACAAATCAAGAGTTTCAATACTTAGAGATTAGGTCACCTAAGAGCCATGCACTAATGGTAAGTAAAGAATAAATTTCTAATTAAAGAGAGGCTGAAATCAAGGGGGAAAAATACATGAGAAAGACTCACATGGACACATCCACATGCCCTTATTACCAAAGGCACCGATAAGATGAAGCAAAGTTACACATTTTGAAAGTTTCAAACTATTTAGGTCAAAAAAATCCTAGGTTGGAAAAAGATAGAGAACCCAATTAACTAAGCTCAAGGTAGGAGCAAAGTCTATGCATGATGAAATTGGTATGTTTTGTTCCACATGAACCAATGAAAGCAATCTATAGGGCCTATGGATTGATAAAGGAAAGGTGAAAGATACAAAGATTCTAAGAGACCTCATACCCCAAATTATTGAGAGGTGAAGATATGAATCTAAATTTCATTGAAGATAGGTCACCAAATACTTTATAAAAATCTAGATTCAAATAAAAAAGGTGCATGTGTAGTTGAATAATGTGTTAAAATAAATTGGCAAAAGGTACAAATCAATTAAAAATTTCGGTAGATGTTGGACAAAATTTCCTCTTTCCCGCTTTCGATTAGAAAACTAGTACTAAAGAAAATAAAGAAACTAAAAATATGCAAGGGTTTATGGATCTTCGAGAGGGAATAATGATGTGGATGGGTGAAAATGATGGATCCTTCTCTTCAATGAGCTAAGTGACTTGAAAATCAAGTGAACTCAATAGAAAAAAGATTCAATTACTAGATATGATGGGAGGGTTTCCTGACAAAGTCAATCCTTAAAAGTAAGAACTTCCTAGGATGGATGTCATTCCTTATGTTTGATAAAGATATAACAAAAAAATTAAAATATGGATCTGATATAAATGCCAAATATGAACTACAACAAAGTTTGAAATGTTGGATCTAAGATGATAAAAGTAGATCGATAGCTATAAAGTAAATCAAACTTGGATGGGTTAATGGAAACCCGAGATGGTAGAGGGCTAGTTGATGACGACAAGGGTAGGTGGATTGAAATAGTTATGTAAGATGTAGATCTGAAGGTTACGATAGTAGATATGGAGTTGAAGTAATACTTGAAATGAGAAATAGAAACCGGAAAAATGTTCAAAATGAAGGAAATAAAAAGGATGCAAGAAAATTAGAGATCTAAGGGTAAATACTAAAAAGATAGGCTTTCTCGATGTTGACTAGACTAGGTCAAGCGGTGATTGGGAGGTGAAAGAATGAATTTGGGATGACAAAGTGGTAGAATGACAGGATCTGAGGCTAAATGGATGTAGAAACAAATGGTATATGGATTAAGATCTAGATGATAAGGAAACTAATATAAAAGAGACGAAGTCGACGATGACTACTATTAGTTAGGGCTTGAACAAAATTAGATGGGTTGAAAATAGAGACTGCAGATGAAAAGAGGGGTTGAATATACAAAGGTGGATTTCCTAGTGATACCGGACATACGAAGAAATTGGAGATAAAAATGGATGACAGGTGTAACAAAGAAATGAAGAATGAAAAAGGGGGAAAGATAAATCCCAAAATATCCCAAGTTGATGTCTAAAATCTCCAATAAGACTCCGTAAGAGGCATGTAGCTACAAAAAGAACTCGAGAGATGAAGACATGATCATAAGAGAGCTAAAGATCTCAAAGTTTCTTCCTTGAATGAGGGGTGAAGGTGGATTTATAGGGTTGATAACGATCGGGATGGGACACCACCAATTGCAAGGATCCTTCCATTTGGATGGTGGGATGATGATGAGTTTAAGATAAGGATCCCATAGGAAACAAGATTATGGTTTAGATAGATTGGGAGTAGTTAGGGTTGCATAGGAAGATAAATGGGTATGTGGATGGTTAAAATGAGTAAATAAAGGCCATAGATGGGTAAAATCATTAAATGATGGCCTAGGGATAGTAAATTGGAATATTTAGGGATGAGAACTAGGATTAGATGGTAATTGATGATGATTTGGATTAATTAATGATAAAATAATGAAATGAGGATTAGAGTTAATTAAGAATAATTAACATAGATGGAATAATGAAATGATTAAAGGTGGGAAATAATAATTAATGGGATAAATTGAATTTAGGAGGGAATATGAAATTCAAATGGATATCCATGATGAAAGAGAGCGACGCGGGGTGGAAAGGGTAGCGATACCAAAATTTGGTGTCTACATTTTCCCCTTTTGTGGAATATTTAATGTTGGGAAAATCATGAGACAAAAACGATAAGAATAGGAAAGATAATCGATTAGGTGTTCCCCTCAAACTTTATGTCAACAAAAAAAAAGCAAGTAGATCACGAGTTTTAGAGAGATGGGTAAAGAAGGATACAAAGGATGAGAAAAGAAGATGTGGGGATAAGATATCCGAGATGTGGATAAACAAGAACTAAAAGGTAAATAAAAATAGGGTGGTGATTTAGTAATCACTTTGGTAGGAACAAAGTACGGTCTTTAAGGAGATGATGGCAATTTCCTACGGACCCATGAGTCGGAAAAAACCACCGTAAAATATAAGGAAACCAAGGGGATCCGCTTAAATGGATGTGTAATCCATGGTAAGAATGGGTCAAATGTAGAAATCAAGTATGTGTAAACAAATGCAAAAATGGTTGAGACAAGGGTAGTGACAAAAAGAAAAAGGGAGGGGAAGCGATTGTGATATCCTACCGATAGGAGGAATCGAAAAGATGCATCTCTCGTGACAAAAATGAGGTAAATAATAAATGGTGCCATAAAAGGAACATGAAGATGGCCACAAAGTCAAATAATATGTGTGAGTTAACGAAGCTCAATGAGATACAATAAGGATGTGAGATGAAGAACAATTAACAAAAAGTGGAAGAAAATACAACTTTGAAAGGAAGGATTGATTGATGAGAGAAAATAAGTAAACCGCTGAAAATGTTGGGTCAAAGTTGATGGCGATGGGATGCAATCAAAAGGTGACTGTGGATGAAATGGTAGCGACCCAAGGGGGTCGGTGGTGACCAAGGTCGGTGAGCTATATAAGCCCCTTGGTTGGCCAAATATGATCATTTGCACGTTACAAAGCGACAATTGAGAGATTTAATTTATAAAGAGAATGTGAGATTAAGAGCGATATGGATGTTGGAAGAACAACAAAGAAGCGCCAAAGGACCTACAAGACGGTAAGTGCCTAAAACCTAGCTTGTTTTTAAACATTTTTTCTATTTTTGTTTATTTTTTGCATTCTTTCAAAATTTTGACTGGACAAGGGGCAAAGTTGTTGGGCACTTGGGATGGTCACGATCAACCGGTTTAAAAGGGCATCAACTAGGTATGGGATGGTAGTTTTATCTTGAATTAATTTTTTGGATGAGATGTGAATGATGAAAGATCCGATGTTTACATGTTTGATTGGTTTTTCAGGCCTAAGAGAGATTATATTTGAGAGACAAAGTTCTTGCCTTGTATGACCATATTAGAGGTGATATTGCAGACCCTCGAGTGAGATCACTTGGCAGGAGTTGGATTGGGTGGATTTCGATGTTACCAGAGATTTTGCAAGATGTTGGTCTCATGATTGCACTAGTGGAGAGATGAGATGTGCGTACAGAACATTCCGGGGTTTAGGACAGTGAGATGACCTTCATTCTTAAGGATGTATATCACATCATGAGATTTCCTATTTAGGGAGAGAATATACATCTAATCACAATGAGAGAGGATTGGGTGCGTTGATATTTTTGTTTTGACCCAATGCCCCATAAATTACTTTTACATCTAGGGAATTTTCATATGAGATGATATATGAGAATGGGGATGCACGAGATCCTATTAATTTTTGTAGTAATGATGGAAAATCCTGCTAGTCAAGATACTAGATTTAGGGGGTGTTAGGTTTTCATGGAGATTGGTAAGGGTCATAACAAATATTGTAGATCATATGACAGTGTTTTATTTTAGCATAACACTATTGGTACATGTGTATCATGAGCTAAGAATGCATACATAGAGGAGGACTAGATTGGATATATGGTTTCTCCTACAATGTTGGGCATATGAGCACATAGCAGTTGATCAAGTCATCATGGATACCATGGGTGACGGGTGATGACATTGAATTGGAAGTTGAATTTTGAGGTGGCGAGATGATTAGGCTGATGGTGATAGGAGGGAGGGGGATGCAACCTGGTATGCAGAAAGACTTGTAGAGCTTGAGATAGAGCAGGTGAGATGGCGACCATACCGCAACTTTCTTACATCACTGGAGTTAATGTAGAGTTGACTAGTATGATAAAAAATAGATGGGTGCGGGGGTGGAGGCCTATTATGATAAATTCCATTTAGTTTGACAAGGTGATGTGAAAATTCAGTGTGGTATATATGCTGCCATGAGAGCCTATCAGTATATGGACAAGATGAGTAAGATACATATTTTTGATTCTTGACATGGCCGACCCATTGGAGGAGGAAGGGGAATCATGATATGTTGATGATGATGTAGAAATTGGTGCCATATTTCAAGATTGGATGACCACTACATGGGATTCTTTGATGGAATTTGAGGTAGCCAAGGGTGGAGATGATGAGGAGGAGGAGGTGCACATTGATGAGGAGTTAAATTTGAGGGGTGGAGGTGAAAATTGAGAGGAGGTTGCAGATATGGTGCAATTATGTGTAGAGAAAGATCTAGCTCACATAGAGAGAGGAACTTCTCTCTAGAAGTGAGAGGAAGCATGACATGAGGTGTTGGCCCTACACAACGAGACAAATGAGGCCATTCAAGAGAGGGATTGGTACAAGAGGAAATGAGAGGCCTATAGGGCATAATTTAGAGATTTTGTATTGATATTAGCAACAGAGTCGCTTAGTGGTGCTCCAACACCATTGTTATCCAATTTTACACTTCCTTCAAATTGGCTAACTCGACAAATCCTAACTTGGGAAATTTGATGGAGCCTTAATGAAGAAACTAAAGAAAAAAACCAAAAAAATTTAAAAAATAGTTAGAGGTCTTCATAGCTTTTTTCAGTGACAACATGAATGTAGTCGAGAGACAACATGATGTAGTCGGGTGGCAATACAAATACGGTTGGGAGATTGTTGTTGGGTGTGCTAAAGCGGATATAGTCAAATCATTTGTAGTTGGATGCATCGAGCAGTTTTAGATTGGTTGACTCGGGTGACAAAGTGGGTGTAGCAAAGATGAATCCAATCAGAGACATCTAATGTAGTAGGTGATTGTAGGATGTAATCTCCCATAACCGAGATGCAACCTCCTAGTACGATGTATTCGACTAAAAACAACATACATAATGCTACTAGGTGGCTAAAAGATGTAACCACCTAGTATGGAGCAGTTGAGCCAAGACATGATAATGGAGAATAAACGATGAAACATGTCAAAAATAGATGAACATGCAACCATCCAACAATAAGAACCTCAAACTATGATTTGGGCATTATAGAATATAGTACCGGGTAACTCAACAACCGACATTAATGAGTTATGGTGCCCATGTCTTCTTCATATATAAAAGTACCATTAGGAAGCAAATTTGTTAGGTCACCACGCCTCTTGTCAGAATTTAATGCATGTTATCGTGGGTGTAAGCCCATTCTCTATAGATTTGAAATTTTCTCATTTATAAGGAGCGTTCTTTGTTATAACGATACCATGCCAAAATGGTGGCCGATTGTCTCCGCATTTTAGACCTTGAATTTGGTCTCTCGTAATGTACTACGCACCTTCTACAATGATTTTAATAGAATTGTACATTTTTAATATTATAGAATCTATTTTTGCAGCACATCTGTCTACCCTAGCTCACTTTACTTTAATCCTTTCCTCTCTATTCAATTTTTTCATGCGTTGTGTGTATTTATTACTTGCGGGTTCCATGGTTTGTTGTGTTGTCACCTTTGCATGGGTGAGTGAGGGTGTATGGTTCTTGATCTATGGCACATTTTTTTGTTATCTCTACCTTTTTGTCTCCCTTTCCTTCCCATTATGGAGAGATATCACCCCCTTTTATGGTGCTATCTCTACCCCTTTTAGCTTATGATTTCATTTTCATGTGCCTTTCTAACCATCTCTCTCTCCCGGCCGCTTGGAAATGTTAGTTTAGGATTAGTTAGTTACATTTACTTCTTTAGGAGTAGTTTTAACATTAGGTTAGGTAGATGAATTTGGCCTTCTCCGAAGGTCCATCTCAAGTATCAAATCCCACAACTTGGGATATGGTCCCATCTAGCAAAAAGGTGGATTTGTAATACGTAATCTAAGGGAACTACTTTTTTGACATAACAAAGGATCATAGGGGAGTAGCTGGGTAGATGGCACCTCCGAGGATTGTTCCCCGAGCTTATACACAACATTAGCTACCGATGTGAGATATTATGAGAGGATTGTGACACATAAGCTATCACATACACCGAGATATGTAGAGTATCTAGCTTCATGATAAGTTGGATCGAGTGTCATAATACCATTCAAAAGTATGACGACTGTGGCACATCCACTACAAGATGTGTGCCATGAGGAAGGTGATGAGGCCTATGGATTGATTCTAGCACCTTCCCTAGGAGAGGAAAATTTGAGGATTTCTGATGTACATTTTATAGATTTAGATGATGTGTCTACTTTGATACATAACCCATAAAGGCTTACGACATATGATATAATGATGTATTGTGAACTCATATATATATATATGTGTGTGTGTGTGTGTACACACACACACACACACACACATATATATGTACATATAGATTAATATCTAACCATTTTACCAATGATTATGTGTTTAGTTTTAGTACGACATTGTTCACATCCATATCGCCCATACTTATACATATTTTTACATGCATTATAGTAACATATACATTTGTATCCACTATATGTTACTAAAAACTATCTATCCACATCATAATCAAACACAACCATATCCATATCATATTTTAATGGTTCACAAAATAAACCGATAAATTACAATCCATCACATCTATATCTAGTCCATATCTAACATGCACATCTAAATCATATCATAGATTGAAATAAGTTCACATCAAATATCAAATCCAGAAAATCATCATCTAACATCAATACCATCGAAATCATGAATCTTATAAAAACTCATAACACATCATGAACCAAAACAAAATCAGGTTGTGTGTGTGTGTGTGTGTAGATATATGATTTTGTTTTGGTTCATGATGTGTTATGAGTTTTCGATTCATGATTTCAATGGTGTTCATTGTTAGATGATGATTTTCTGGATTTGATATTTGATGTGGACTTATTTGTATGATATTATTTAGATGTGCATGTTAGATATGGACTAGATATAAATGTGATGGATTGTAATTTATCGGTTTATTTTGTGAAACGTTAAAATATGTTATGGATATGGTTGTGATTTGATTATGATGTGGATAGATAGTTTTAAGTAACATATAGTGCATATAAATGGTATAATGCACATAAAAATATGTATAAGTATGGGACGATATGGATGTGAACAATGTAAAGTATGGTATATTTAAAAGTAGAAAACACATAATCATTGGTAAAATGGTTAGATATTAATGATATGTGTGGTGTAAGAGAAAGGATGTGAATTCAACATAAGGCAACCAGAAAGAGAAATGACATGTGATCATAAAGCAAGGAGTGTACGAAGAAATGATGCTTCTAACTATATTAGAGATACAAAATAAAAGGATCCAATTAAGGCAATGCACTTGGAGAAAATATCAAGTGTTAACACATAACCAACAATAGTTAGTTATTCCAAGGGTAATGGGGATATATGGAAGGTGGACTTATAAACCTAATTTTGACATGAAAAAGGGGTGTAGATGTCAATCATAAATGGGAAGGTATATTCTCCATAGGTGGGTGTCCCTAGGTATATGCCCCAACTTTGGGTAAAGTGATGCAAATTGATCAATGTGGGAATTTTTCTAACGGTGAGAAAGTTGATCGATATGGGATGCTTTCTTAGGATGCTTGATTTTTAATTTTATGCTTTTGAGTATGAGATAGAAGGTTGACTAGTGCAGAATGCGTTACCACCATGATATGAGATGGTAGCCATCCTTCAAGGGACCGGTCTACTTTTTCTTTTTCCTTTTTTGACTTTGGAGTTTTTTATTTTTGAAAATGGTAGGATAATACATATGATAGTTGTCCTTCGAGGGATTAGTCTATGCTTTTGAATTTTTATTATTTTATGAAAATATTTCCTTGAGGGAGCAATCTATTTACTTTTGACATTTTTGATATGAGTATACATGGAATTTTGACTTTTAGGGATGAACTGGGATACTTAGGTAGACAACTTAGGAGGGGATAACGAATGTACAAGTGATGCCCATGGAGCCTTAGCGTGGTTCTAAGAGGTAAATATGAGGGTGATGGATGTAATGATAAAAAATTCCTCACCAAGAAGGAAGAACCTATCCATAAGGAATATTCTATGAGAAGAGATTTGGTGCCCTTATTAAAGGTCATTACTAGGAAAGTGATGAAAAACCACATAATTTCAAATCATTATGATGAATGATGGAAGAGGATAATGATGGATGGATGACCACTAGGATGAATAAGTACACGATGGTATATATGCTAATAGTAGAATGGTCGTAAGTGCAATGTTTTAAGAGGTTATGTTTCAGGTTTACCATCAAGAGACAATAGGTTCAAGATTCATGTGTATGATCCAATCTAGTTAGGAGTAAACTTTCCATGTTGACTTATTTATAGAGTAGTGATGTTCGATTTCTTTTAAGGAAATGGTCACCAATGTTTAAGTCACGTTATTTTAGAGACAAGAGTGAATGGGATAAGATGATATATTGCAAAATATTAGATGAGGTGAGATAGATAAGAGAACGGTAAAATGTTATGTGCTATGTATATGGCCACAAAAATGGGCTTAGGATGAGATATGGTACCCCAAGAGAGGCATAAAGATAGCCACTAAAAGTGGACTACTAATAATATGCAATAATACAGATTCAGATCGGGTAAGATGAGATAACAAACTAGATGAAGGATAAGTATATCTAGATGAGATTATGTGATATTTAGATGAGATGATGTAGGGATTAAGAGGAAGAGACCTATCTTCATAATAAAATGGTCCTAAAACGATTGTGCATTTTTAAAGAAGTGAGTGGAAAGAGATGCAGTTTCATCGATGTCCATGAGATTGTTAGATGGAGGAGGAGATGTGAAAGGACCGAGAGGTATGAGTGGATTTTCCCAGTTGAGATATGTTGCATCACATTAGGCAACTTAAATGCAAATATGGATGAGCTAATAGATGTGAAGGATATTTGTAGGATTATTAGAGGGAGAAGCGATGATGCCTCTAGGTTTTGGTTAGATAGCCGATTACAGGATCATAAGGAGGATCAATAATGTGGATGGCATCAATGAAGAGATAAGGAATACCTTTAGAAGTAATAAATCTTAGTGAATGGGTTAAGATGAATGATTTAGGTTAAGGAATCGATTTATATGTCTTAGGAGGTGAAGGTTCGATTGGAGGATTGGATTTGGATGTGGATGAGATGGAAGGAAGAGGGTGGTATTCATGGATGAGAGTTTAGAGGGCCTTGTAAAAAACATTTTCATGCCTAGGGGTGTGATGATAAGTACACACATTATTAAGATCAAACCAATGGGTTTTTTATCACATGGATCAAAAGGTTTATTAAGAGGAAGGGTGATTCTTGAGGTTTGGGATAAGCGTTGAAAGATTTCATTATAGGACCTAAAGGGGCTAGATGAAGTGGTTTGGGAACGGTAGATGAAGGTGATAAGGATGATCTACTTTGATGAGGCTTCATAAGAGCCTTTGGTTTAGATTTAGAGTTTGAAGGAGGAGTGGATATCTTTGATTTGGTTTTAATGATTTAGGTCTTAGATGAGTTTGAAAGGGGATAAAATTTAGAAGGATGGTTATATTTCTTGGTTTTTGGTTGGTTGATGATGGGTATCTTAGATGAAGGGCCTAGTCCTAAGATGGATTGTGATGCTCGTAATAGTTATGGTGTAACTTTTGTTTTCTTACGATTGGGAGGAGGGAGCTCCAAAATTTTTTCGATGGGTATGCCAAGGTTCTTAGATTTTAGTTGTGATAGTTTTCCTTTAGAAGGAATAATGAAAATTTTAACTGGGGTTAAGAAGGAGTAGAAAAGATGATGTGGATTGTATCGAAGATAAGGATATTATAGATGTAATGGGTTTTTTATCATGTTCTTGACGATATCAAAAGGGTTGTAGATTGTATAGGTTAGATTGATTGGTTTTATATATGGGGCATGGATATCATTTATGATTGACTTAAATTGGGGTTTCATTGGGTAGAATAGATATGTATGTAGATTTATATGTAGATGTAGATCTGCTAATGCTAGTAGATGGAATTGATGTGGAAATGGGTATATATGCAGGAATTTTAGATGTTGATGAAGAATTAGATATGATCGATTGGGATGTAGTGGTAGCGAGCATGACTAAAATGGTTGTAGATATAGGTGGTGTAGATGTAGTAGTAGGCTAATTTGATATAGATGTGGATGAAGGACTAAATGTGATAGGTTGAGTTGTGTTGGGTGTAGAGATAAGCATGGATATCAATGGGGTTGTTTTTATAGAAGTGTCTAAAGTAAAGGTAGATGTGATAGATGATGGGGTAGTGGATATAGGAAATAATTTAGGTTCTTGATTTATGGTGTTAATTGTATGAGCATTAGGTTCATAAGATGTGAGGGTGGAACTTGATTTGTTGATGGATGATTGGGGAATGGTTATTTAGAGACATCAAGGGATTTATTAGGTGATGTGTTAGGATTTTATGCTTGAGATCCCCTGATTTACAAGTTGTTGGACATGATATTTAAAGGAATGACAATTCTCAATTGCATGACCTTAGACTTGATGATATTTACAATAATGCCCCTTGTAATACCATATGGGTTTGGGTTGCGATTCATTAACATTTCGGATGGGGAAGTTGAATGGTGTAGAAGGCCATAAAATTGTCAAATATGGAACTAGATGATTCCCCCAAGGGGTATAGTTAAGAAGTGTTCTAGGAGAAATTTGTGGAGGCTCTATGTGATAAGTAAATGTACATGAAGATTGAAACATGATGGCATTGGTGTAAGTTTGTGACTTGTCACCATGTGTAAAATATCTAGCGAACTCAGTTTTGGGTTTGTTTCATCTTAGCTTAAGGTTTCCTTGCTCAAAGTTGACAATTTAAGTTTTTTATCCATAGTGAAAGCCTCTTCAAAGGTTTGAAAAGATTGAATGTTAAGAGTTGATGAAATGTTCTTTACACAAGACCATGAGAAAAGGTAAATTAAATCGACTCTTTGTGGAAGGGTGAATGATAATTCATTAATGATGTTATACCATCATGGAACAAAATCCACAATAGATTTTGTTGTCAAACTATCAAATGGCATAAAGGTCAGTGATGATAATCTTCTACACAATGTCGATCAAGGAATGTTCTAGGAAAAGTTACGCAAGTTGAGTGAAAGTGAAAAAGGATTGTTGTGGGATACTTTGGTACAAATATAGTGCAAGTCGCATGAGGTCTTGATCATGTGATATAAGGTAACATGCATGCCAAAAAACTCAAAGGTGTTTTTAGGGATCCTCCTTGCTTTTGACCTTGGAAAATTTTAGCAATTCCCAATGAGGAGGATATGGTTTAATGGGAATGGATGGATTGATGGGTTCTATTAGCATATGGATTTACACGCATGCAAATGACATGAAATAGTAAGGGAATGAAGTCCCTCCTCAATGAAGGTGGGGATGCCTTTATTGAAAACCAAAATAGTATTTACATCTGTACATTTAAAACTCTATGTGGGCGGTGTTTTGAAACATCAAATGGAAAAAAATTTAATGAGGGAGATGGAATGGAATGAAGGAAAGAAATGGAAAGGAATGAATGAATGAAAGGAACATGTAATGGTTAGGTAAAATCATAGCCTAATATCGCATAGAGGAGAACAATGAATAACTTACTCAAATGAAGTAGAGTTCGAATTAACTAAACAAGAATAAGTAAAAGGAACACACATGAGAAAGTAAACATCAAAACTTAATCACTTTGTGAACAAGAAAAAAATATTAATAGCATTGACAATAAGATCAAAGACAATATTTGCATGCAAAATTTAAACACTAACATCTAATGAACACAAGAACATCAAGTGCTACAAGAGATAATGAATGGGACACAAAGTTCATATTTCATTAACGGGTAAAAGCACAATAAAATGTCCCACTTTTTGGTATGGTTTGTACCTTAGTAAACATGAATTTTCAGTTTAATTGATTTTCTAAAGTTAATAGCCACAAAACCGTACATATTCATGAAATTCTACGAACTAGTGAAATGTTGTGTTTAGAGTGTAGAATACATGTATATTTTTTTTAAAAATATTTGGCAAAAATTCTAGTATTTTTCTTAATTTTATTCATATGTTGTTTCTTATGTTATTAAAGAGGAATGACTGTCCCTCGGTGGTTTTTTAAAATGAAAACTTATCTTTTCACTATGAAATTTTAGATATATGTTCAAGATTATAATTTTGACGTGCAGTCAAAATTTCATATTTTTTTGACTTATATTTTTTTTTTAATTAATTATTTAGTAACTATATTTTAAAATAAATGGCGTCCATATTTCAATGCCAATAACTTTTAATATTTATATCGAAATTATTTTTTTTTTTCACAGGCAAGAAGATAAATTCAACAAATACTAAGTATATTTTTTTCAATTTTTTTGATATATTGTACTATTTTTCAAATTTGGTTGATTGTGTACTATTGATTGCCCTAAAATACCGTATGTTAGTAAGAATTAAAAAATAAATAGTAAAACAGATTTTTGAAAAATGAAAATTGCATTTTTAGAAAGCCAATAAAAATATGAATTTTGTATCAAAATTTCGTAAGTTAACTATTTCGTTTACCCTGGTTACGTGGCATCCGAGTGGCAGATTTTAGGTCACAATTGTCCCCCACAAAGATTTGGGGCCAAAATGTGCCATTTGGGCACCATGTCACTGCCACTCAGCCGGGTTCGCGCGAACCGTGGTTCGTGGTTGAATGTGGGTTCGCGAACCCCGCCGTGAACCACTCTTCACCACCAAAGCGCCGCCAGAACGTCTCCTCCTAGCTTTAATGATTCGCAATTGCGTCTCCCCTTCTAAATTTAATATTTTACAAGTTACTTACTTAATATTGTTCGCTTTTTATGTTTTAAATTTAATTTTTTACATATTTTTTTGTTTTAAAGTAAGTGTGTTTTTTTTTAAATTGTTTTTAACCAAAAATATGTAATATTAAATTAGAAAAGTTGTTTTACATATTAAATATAAATTCTATTAAATTTAGAAAAGTTGTTTTAAAGTTATAGAAAACTAAAATTAAAAATAACATAATTTCTACTGAGATTTGTATATAAATGGAGTTGCATGCATGCATGCACATATAGTTTTGTATCAAGTTTACTCTTACACATTCAGATTTGTATCAAGTGTGCAGGTGAAATTTTTTGAAGTGGATGAATCATGGGAAATGCAAGGAATGATAAACGAAAATATACCGAGGAAGAGAATGCAGAGAAGAATGCTAGAAGATCTATTCGTAGGAGGGCACAAAGAGAGAGAGAGAGAAGACACAACAAGTGAAAGACAACGCTGCAAAAATTGGTACATATGTATAGAAACCCTTGATAGATCCTAATATTTTTTTTAGTTCTTAGGTTTAAATATGATAATTTATGTTTTTTAGATTGCGTAAAGGCAAGGGTTTTGATAGGATCCCATGTGTATGTTTATGGACACAGATCATGATGCGCAACATTATGCTGAAGTGATATCAAAAGTTATGGAATTACTTCCCAAAAAGAATGTGAAACACTTGGTGAAGATGGATTTACAAAAATTAAAAGAATTTTCCAACAAGAACCACTATCACGAAAGAAAACATCAAAAAGTGTAGAGATAATATATGGTGAATTTGTTAATTTGACTACAGTTGCTAGAGCACATTTGTTGGTTACATTCTTGAATCGTGTTGATATGAAGGAAACATTAGAATTGTTAGGTGTTGATTTTGGACAGAAAAATTCAAAACGTGTAGAAGAAGAATTTGTTGGGAATGTTTTTAAAGGAATAAGTTCTTTGGGTACAAAAACTAGGTCTGTTGATAAGAGTATTTCTCGTAGAGCAATATTAACTTCAGTTGTAAGTGAAGATACAACAAAGAATCGTCATGTTACCGCATTTGCCAAGGCATTGGGTTTATCTAGAAAGACGGTTAGCAGGTATGCAAAAAGGAGGAAGACATTGGATGACTCTACTATGGAAGGAAATTGGGCACTAATGTGTAGAAATCCACGTTCTGATAAAATAGAGGATAATATTGTGAAGATAGTTTCTGATTTTTGGACTGAAAGGACTCGTCCTTCTCCGAATGTGAGGGATGTTTTAAAACACAGGGTAACTCGCAATAACTATGACGAACATATAAAACATTGGCTTGAAATAACTCAACACGAAATGTACATAAAGTTTACAGAAGAAAATCCAGATGTTAAGATTGGACAACGAATGTTTGAAAATTTGAAGCCTTGGTATGTGCGAGCTGATAAAGTCCTTGACACATGTTGTTGTCGCTATCACGTTGAGTTTGATTATCACTATCAGGTACATAAAAAATTATAGATTCAATGTATATATATTTTGAGGCGTGCTTTCATTTATATCTATATATTTAAAATTTGTTTAAATATCGTTTTTTGAGACATGTGATTTAAAATTAATGTATTTCAAAATCTATGTTTTTTCAGGTGTATAGAAAGTTACGAGAAGAAATTGCCCCACCTACACGTGTCAGTGAATTCATAACTTCAATTATTTGCAACGTATCTGATGATCATGTTGATGATCATATGACTTGCATCAAAGGTGTCTGTGACAAGTGTGGGGACTTGAAATTATTGCCAAAAACAAATGAAGATTTGGACACAGTTAACCTGGTTGCTTGCAAGAGGTGATATATATAAATTTATGTTTTTAAATTAGGATGTTAGATTTTATTTTGATTTTTATTTTACTGCAAATGAATACATGACAATTTGTCCATGTTATGAATTGATTTTGTAGGTTCAAATACATAAAATATTCAACAAGGCTTGGAAAAGATGCAACAGGTTGGATTTGGTAGAAGAGGAAATGCCCATTACTACATTCATGCAAAGTTTCTGAAGTTTAATTAGTCCGTACATCAAACATTCTCACTATTCAAAGTGGCGGGCTACACAATTCAAGACTAATAGAGACACATTCCCTATTGGTTCCATATTTTCCGTGGTTGATTTTGCTAAGAATTACTCAATTTCTCATCAAAAAGAAATTCAAACACAGTATTATCATATTGAGTTACTATCATGGTTCAAGTATTTTATAGGCATGCACAATTGGATTTGGATGGGGTTGAAAGTACTTATGTGAAGCGAATGATCAAGAAGGAGTATCACTTCTATATAAGTGATGACAAAGAACATGACACCCACTTTGTGCAACATTGTTTTGGTTTGTTCTTTCAATATCTTCATCAGCGAGGAATACAGATAGATCACCATTTTGTTTGGTCAGATGGTTGCGCATCACAATTCAAATCCTCTCGCCCTTTCTTTGCACTCAGTCGTTATCATCGTCATCACAAAATTCCTCATTTATGGAGTTTTTTTGAGAGTGGTCATGGGAAGGGAGAACACGATGGTGCGGGTGCATGCATCAAACGTGCTCTAAAGAAACAAAGCTTTGATTATGAGGGAGATCGATTGATTGATGCCCACACAGTTGTTGAATGGTGTAAGAAACATTTTGCAGTTCAGGTTTCAACCTCACAGGCTTCAACCTCACAGGCTTCAACCTCACATGTTTCAACCCCGCACAGAGTATTTTGGGAGATAAAAGGTACATGCACATTTAAAACATAGATATGTAAATCTTTATGTGATTTATTAAGTGAACTACAAGTTACTAACTTTAAATTTTTTATTCTGATTTTTATTGTTTGTTTTAAACTTTATTGATCTTTTGAGCATGATTAAATGAAGGTATTGATCGGAGGACAAAGTATGGATGTGAAAGGATTCCCAATTCTAGGTCTTTGCACTCTCTGATGACTATGGATAGTAATAACTGGACAATCTGTACAAGAGATTATTCTTGTTTTTGTTATGAATGCATGAACAAATCATATTCAGAGTGCAATAGTCAAAAACATGGGTATGTAGGTGAGTGGAAGCAAGTTCCTTTAGTTGTGGATGACACATATGGATCAGATCATGATGATAGTTTTGAAGATGTGCCATTAATTTCAATTGATTATGACCACATATCTGGACTGGTTAAACAAGGTATGTTTTATTTGAAAGGATCAAGTATAATTTGATAATTAAATATATATATGTATATATAATTTATACTATACATCCGATCATTGAATGTTTCTTTGCATTTTGTTGTAGGAGATGTATTTGCAGTCATTCTTTGAAGAAGCCAATATTGAGAAAGTGGAGTACTACTTGTTGCGTTGCATGAGGAGAGAACAAAGCTAACATGTGAAATAACAAGTGAAGTGACAACATTTTCTTGGCTCGGTTGTAGTGCAGGGAACATACTTACAACAAGTGAAAGCCCTCCAAAGTGGGATTCACTTTGTTGATTACAAACCAGACAAAAAGGTGTATCATTACACCCATCACATAATTGCTACAGGGTTACAATTGCAGCAGGTGAAGACTACAAATAGTAAACGAAAAAAATGGAGACTAGATGTAGAAGACCATGAAAAACTTTTACAAGTCATTGAACAACGAGCAGAGCCACTTGGTATTATATAGAAGGACATGGAATAAATTACTAAACCTTGTTGGTAATAAACTATTAAGCTAGATAGCATTGTATTTTCTACTTGAAGGGACTATGGAGACCACTATACAATAAAGTTGTTTAATACTTGTGATTGTTACTTGTTGTGAGATGGTTTATGGTTTACAAGTATTGTGATATGGTTGTTACATGGAAGTATGTATGGTATAAACATGATTTATTCACTCATGATAGGCTGATTATGGATCAATGAAAACGCCGAACGGGTTCTTTTAAAGGAGTCAAATTCGAGAGAGAGAGAAACAAAAGTAGAGGAAGAAGGGTGGAGAAGAAGGCGTTAGAGGATGGAGAAGCGAGAGGGTGGAGAAGTAAAAAGGTGGCAAAAATAGAAGGGAAGGAAGTTGAAAGTTTACTGTCCAAGACCAACACAACAAATTTGTCAATGCACAATTGTTAGAGTTAGTATGTTGCGACTGCCTCAAGGATTCTATTATACAAACAGAATCTTAAAGCTGAATTCGAAAAAAAGTTGTCTGATTAGAAATAGAACAGAATTCTAAAGTGTATAAAGTCCATAATTTCTGAGTAATTGCTAAAGGAATATAAGAATATAGGCTTTATAGATTTTATACAGTTAATGTGAAACAACAAGTATTCATCAAAGCTATGGTCATTTAAATCGCATTTATCTTTAATACATAAATGAGTGGTGAATGGACTGCCATAAAGTGAGGATGAAGAGTATGTGAATAAGAATTAATCTATGAATATAGATGGAAGTCTCAATAACTCTAATAGAATAAATTAGAAAATATGATATCTGAAGCATATATACCTCAAATCTGAGTTGAACATCCTATTTGCCTCAACGATAATCTGGAATATCTACCTAGCTATGCAAAATGAAAAGTAGCCTCTAGCCAAGATTTAGAATATCATTAAAGTATCTGTCAGAGTTAATATAGCTCATACACTTCTTGTAAAAGAAGCCAACTAATGCCTGGATCGTGATGCTGCACGACTAGCTTCTTCGCGAGTCGATGGGAAAAGTTCCACATATCTACTGCCAATGGTCATTTTGTCTTTGCTCATGGCAGCCTTTGAGTCATCTGTGCTAGAAAATTCTACAAAGGCTTCACCTGTAGCTCTTCCATCAGAATTTGTTACTATATGGATATTTGATTCAGACAGATCATAATCACCAAAAAAATCAATGATATCTCTTTTTGTGGCTGAGAAAGGAAGGCCTCTAAGCTTCAAAGTTCCAGTGTGCTCCATATGGTCCTTGTCTGAAGATCCCTTAGAAAAACTGGAGGGAGGGGCAGCAGGAGCATCATCTGCCTTGGGCTCATTCACTTCATTTGCAATGGCATTATAGTAATCTTGCTTCTTGCATCGGAAAACTTCAACATAACGCCTACCCATGTTCTGCCTATCCCTCTGAAGCGCAAAGTCAACTTGCATGGGAGCACCCAAAACAACATATGCCTCGCCAGAGAACCGACCTTGCTTGTGCACTAGCAGCACATCCACAACATCCAATCCTGCAAAGAACTCAAACACGTCGCTCTCACTGCAATTGAAAGGAAGGCCACGCAGACGAACCACAGGGAAAGCTCGTGGCTGACCAAGATATGCCATTCCTGTGCCGTAAGTATAGGGTCCAAATGCACCAGGTCCCCCAGCAAAGTATGGATCGGGATCTATCATCCGTTGTCTCTTTGTGCTGACCTCGTACCCGTCAGATATACCCCCGCCTCCCAACATAGCCCTTCAGACATATACATCCCAAACATACAAAAACCCCCCACACTCAACCCGTCAATAACCAAACCCAAACCCACCCTACCAATTGCTGCCCTATTCACCATATCTATTTCTTTAACAGTAATAAGTTTCCAACAGAAAATTCTTTCAGAAATAAAACTAATCAAACTGAAGATACATTTGAAAATAAACCTTCACAAGTAAGATAACTCTGAAGTAGAAGACTCAACAATAATCCAGTCAACATGCTATTCATTATTTCAATCAAGTAGTAATGACTGTAATGACTGATTTCAATCAAGGCAAGACATCACCGTACATCCCTGTGGCCTTCAGCAAAGCGAGTTCCAGTGTTCATCATCAAGAAAATCATTCTTTTTGTCCAGTTGGGTACAACCAGCACAGGGAAGATTGATGAGAATAATTCTCATAATTATCTCCTCTGTTGTAATTGTCTACATCACTGAAGCCTTGCTAACTGCATTTAAGTTGGACTAATGGAGGTGGATTTTGAATCGCCAGTTTAGAGGTAGTTTGTATTTGCTTAATGATTGACCGGATCCATAGTCTAGTAGTGTAGCTCACTCTTTTTCAACTGCTTAATGATTGACAGGACCTAATTACACATACATGCATATCAAAAACAAAATGACCATAAAACACTACATTTTATCTAAATACTGACGACCAAATGCCATATGAAGCATCACAAATAGAATCGGAGACCATACCATCACATGCGAGACCTGGTATAATATTAAGGTATATTCTATTCCTAGTGGTATTTGGAAAAATATATACATCTAACAAAGGGAAACACACTCATTTGTTGTCTCTTTTTCTGCTCTTTCTAATTAGTCTCTTTCACTGTGTGATATATTGTAATGTCAATCTCTATCTCATCCATTTTATTGGTGTAATGTGTTTGCTATTTATTTTGCTTATATAAGTAAATAGCAGATTTCATCATGGTTTAATGCATTCTTACAAGACTTTGGGCTCCGGAAGCAAAAGAATGTGATTTAGACTTGGACTAGTTAAATACCTAACCCAAGACTTGGGAAATTAAATGTCCACAAAATGTGTGAAATATAAAAAATGCCAGGAATTTTGTTTTCCCTGATACATTTTCCTCTACACCAAATCTAACTAACATATGGTCATCCAAAATTAAGTAGTAAATAATCATGATAACATGCATCTATCCTAGTGTGTTCTTTATTGCTAAATATGGAATGTACAATGAGCATTATAACAGCAAAAACAAATAGCAGAATATAATAGCAAAGAATAGATAAACATGAATGCAATTAACAAATATGAACTGCACTGGATCGATGATGTTTCATTACTGAAAGCAAGTGAACATAATGGGAGTCTAACGAGATCACCTTTGATGATAACTTTTAATAACCAAAACAATACTTGATTAAATTGTGTCTTGAGACAGCTTAAACATAATCAGTTGGGGATAACTAATCTACCCTAGTACCCACTAAGCTGCATACAAGTGAAACTTAAAATATTTATGACCTGTACATATGTGCAGTCTGTAGACAAAGTCTGCATTTTATAGATGATGATCTCCAGGAGCCACGGCTTGAAATACAAATCCCAAAATCGCACAGGACTCAAGAATGCTCTTGGTAAAGGAATATTCTCTGCCCCATGCAACCACTTTACTATATTATACCAGGTCTCGCATGTGATGGTATGGTCTTTGGTTTGAGAAAAGAATTAAAATATTTCATGACTTGTACAGATTTGGGAAGTGGATGGAATGGACAGACCTTAAAGCTTTCTATAAGCTTCCTCAGTCTCAGTTCAGAATGTATACAATGCTCAGAAATGCTTTCACAGCTACATCTACTGGACTAATTATGGAGGATAAGAATGACTTTTGGGATACTGTGAGGTGGCTCAAAGTACCCCCTCTCCAAAAGGCTACTACAAACCAGATGCAGTGAGAACAGTTAAAAATTACGCAAACTATGTAACCAGTAAATAAGAATGGAGCTGCTGAACGTACTATCTTGAATTGCAAATTGCAACAAAATGATATATTTCCATAATAAATTGTTGAACACTGAGCAATATATTCAGCTGTCACATAAGGGGGTGTCTTATATTCACATCCATAATTGTAAATACACGTGTCTAAGACATATATCAAAATATAATAATAATGTCTAGAAGTATGTCTAAAATGTTTGAAATCTATAAAATATCACTGAAGTCTCCTCCGTGCACTAGGGCGAGTGCCAGACCCCTCACTACGCTCTGCTGCACCCTGCATGTTAAAAAGAAGGAATATACATGTCATAAACTATATATAGCATGTACCATATATTAAAATATATAAGGTAAATCTACAACAATTTCTTAAATAATTCAATACATTATATAACCGATATGTACAATTGATTACCTCGATTCGTCCTGCTTGCGGATGTTGGGAGTATCTACGCTACCCATAGATCTCTGTCCCGTAGATCCCTGTGAAACAAAATAAATAAAATGTAAGAAGTTGATAAATAAGTTTTTTGAATAAAGTTCATTAATTTCTAACATTTCAATTTAGATTAAATATTAATTATATTAAAACACATGTATTTATACCTCTGCGGAACGCGTCTCCAAATGTATGGGATTGTCATCCACGACCTCAACACCAGCAAATATCTCGGCAACTAAGCCAAGTTGACTCAGACCCGGAACATCAAGATCCATGTTGTGCTCAGTCAAGAGCTGTGTGTATGTGACACGGGTAGATGGTGTGGGCTGTGAAGCTCCACACACTGGAGCAGAAGCCTAAACACAAAAGTACATGTTTAATTTTAATATTAATAAATTGTAAAGTAATGATCAATTAAAATAAATTTTAATTATATTAATTTTCACACACCGGAGAAGTAAATGTCTTTGAACATCGGGTGTGACAATCCATTCTACAGAAGTCTATCGTAGAAAATGTGGCGCGATAGTACCACGACTAGAAGATACACTCCCACTCTGCTCTATAAAATCTAAAACCCCCGATAGTGGAATGCTGCAATGCCGAGCAATCACCTCATACGCACGCAACAAGTCAGCAGCCATGATGCGTCCTAGCCGACGTGCCTGAGCGGGATCTGTAACTAGCTCAAAGTCATCTGGGGAAATCAAAGATGCACGAGCGTATACCTCGCTGCGTGCATCACTAGTGCTACTAGCACCTCCACTGCTAGCATCACGTCTCTGAAGGTACTGACCCACACGGTCAGAAGAGATCAATTGGGTCTCGCGAGCAATGCCAGCAAGACCCTCGATAGCACCCTCATGTGCAGTCATAACGACAGGTGCTGCGACATCCTGAAAGCCTGATAAGAATGGTTGTGGCCTTGGTACAAGCTGCCGCGCATCAACAACTGCAGGAGCTCCCTCCTTTCTATATGCCTGCCTGTGGCTAATACGGCCACGCCCCTGCCCCAAATAACTAGGGATGTCTAAATAGTTCACCTTTAGGTTTAAGTGAACCTCAGCATGTAGCATCATTATGAAGTATAACGGTAATTGGTCATTATTTGGAAATTGGCCTTGAGAGGCCACAAATCTAGGATAAATCAAAGGGGCACATAAAGGACATGAACATTTGTTTACATAATAGGCCCTTATTTTCCGTTTGTCTGCATAAAAACTCCAACAAGACCTCTTAACGACTTCCTTATCGGAAAGTCGTGATGTAATCTCATTATAACCTACATCTCCTGAGACACTTGATTTTAGTGAATCCATAAATTTTGTTATTGATTCGGAATCAAATGGATTATATGTTTTCAAACTTGTCTCTATTCTACGAAGATCAACCAGTATTCTTTCACAATGGGCTTTATACTGCCCAACTGTAGTTGGATTTTCAAGAATAGATTGCAATTTTGCAATCTCTAAATCGGTCCTCTCAAACAAATTAGGAGTTCCGAAGAAGCCATGATTTGTAAAAAAATGAAAGTAAAATTATAATCAATAGTACTTTTTATTAAAAAAAATTCCTAAGATATTCTCCTATATTAATGAAAACAGAAATATGAACTTTTCAAGCTTCAATAAATTACATAAATTACAAATCATTTGATAACAAAATATACCAAATGATGTTGCAGAGTTCAGAAATGAAAAGTTTTGAATACATTTACATGATCTTAAAGTCAAAGCAATGTCTAATACAAAACAGGCACATCAAAATCACTGAACCATCTCTAAGAAGAGTACTCTTGCCACTACAGGAAAATCCCAATTTAGCCATTCTATGATCAATTTTCTATTTTCTATTTCCTGGCCACCTATAAGTCATTAGTGGATGTTTTAGCTATCCATATAAACTCATGGATTCTGAACCTGTATGAGCACTTTTAGCAAGCCAAACCATATGCAAAACATTTATAAGTTATAACATAGCAACCATGATATGCATTATTCTGGCAGTGCACTCTGCAATCTCGGCTCCAATCAACAATTATGCCACTGTTGGGATCTTAGTATGGCATAGGCATTTGTGAGCTACACAAAATACTCATTTTTCTAGAAACTAAAAAGATCCTTCATGTTACAATTTGCAGCACATAAAAGAAGCCCTTCAAAAAAAATACATTGAACACATGGGGCAACCAAGAGGACCTTGGAAAAATGTACAGTAATGACCATATGAATTCTTCCTTAGTTGTGGATCAAAGCTAATAGAAATAAAGCTAGATAAAATTAGCTTGAAACTACAGTATAATCGTCCATTGTAAAAAACAAGTTTCTCTGAACCTGGTAAAAGAATACTTTTTATTGTCTGATTGGACGTACATAATGGAAGGGTATAAATATCGCATATTGCCCTCAGAGTTTCTCAAAGAGACCATTTACAAGTAACAAGGATGTAGCAGAATTTTATGATGAGCATTCCTTGTGGATTTCTGATTGGACGATTGTCCTCTCTGACTAAGGTCAACATCTTTTCACACCAGTTAGGAGTCAATATAGATCACCATATTCCGCAAGGCAAAAGGATATGCCGTCTTTTCTCTCTCATAGAGGTGTTAGATGGAAGAATTCTTTATCTTTAGCATTTCTATCTATTATGATATTTGAGTGAGATTTTACTAGCTATATTTTTTCGTAATTCATGTTAGAGATAATTGGCCCTACCTTATGAAGGTTGTTACATTCAGACATCGAGATGTCAAAAGGACTTCTAGGGCCATCAAATTTATTGCTTCTTGTTTCAGCCTGTCTCATCCATAGTTGTCCGATGTCAAGTGCCCATTAGCTTCATTAGTCACTATCACGGGTGGTTCTAGATCTGTGAGGCTTCTCCATCTCCCTCACCTAGCAAGTGGTGATCATGGTGCCTCAGATATCCTTTTCTTATTCTTGCTGTAGAGCTGACGAATTTTCACTACTCACAGTCTGAACTACGGGGGCAGGTGCACAGTGCCAATTTTCTTTCTACATCTTGAGGATTGCCAATTGTGCGTGTTAGGAGAAGCCTTGAGAAGGCAGCCTTGAATCCTCCTAGGATTTTTTAGTCACTCTCATAGCCTGTCACAAGGGCATCGTCTATCTCTATATCAGCCCTTTAGTGGTCCCTTTTGTACCCTTGGTACCAATGCATACTAGAACCTTGTTCTCCTTTGGCTTGCTTGCTATTGATCTATTGGCAACTCTCCCAGACTTGTTCATATATTGTTGCATAACAGTGGAAAGGATCATCCTCGCCAAGAGCATTTTGAGTCAAAACTTTGCAATATGACTATAAAGGATTTGCTATGATCAGTGACCATCAAAGGAAAGTTCATCTTCATTTGCTTTTAAGTCAAAACAAGTGTTGTAGAGAGAACGATAGAGCCTTGACTTCAAATTGAGTGCCCAACATGCCTTTGTTGAAATTTGTCAACATTACACGAGCTGGTTACATCTTAATCGAGGCATGACTTTTCCTCCAACAAATCCATGTATGATTACAAACATTCACAGATTACTCCATAAAATCAACAGAGATGCAACACTGTGAACAGAACCTCCAAACTCAAAAGGATAAGTATTGATTGAAATGAAGGTCTAATACAAAACAGGCACATCAAAATCACTGAACCATCTCTAAGAAGAGTACTCTTGCCACTACAGGAAAATCCCAATTTAGCCATTCTATGATCAATTTTCTATTTTCTATTTCCTGGCCACCTATATATAATTAGTGGATGTTTTAGCTATCCATATAAACTCATGGATTCTGAACCTGTATGAGCACTTTTAGCAAGCCAAACCATATGCAAAACATTTATAAGTTATAACATAGCAACCATGATATGCATTATTCTGGCAGTGCACTCTGCAATCTCGGCTCCAATCAACAATTATGCCACTGTTGGGATCTTAGTATGGCATAGGCAGCTGTGAGCTACACAATATACTCATTTTTCTAGAAACTAAAAAGATCCTTCATGTTACAATTTGCAGCACATAAAAGAAGCCCTTCAAAAAAATACATTGAACAACAGGGGCAACCAAGAGGACCTTGGAAAAATGTACAGGTAACAGCCATATGAATTCTTCCTTAGTTGTGGATCAAAGCTAATAGAAATAAAGCTAGATAAAATTAGCTTGAAACTACAGTATAATCGTCCATTGCAAAAACAAGTTTCTCTGAACCTGGTAAAAGAATACTTCTTATTGTCTGATTGGATGTACATAATGGAAGGGTATAAATATTGCCTATTGCCCTCAAGTTTCTCAAAGAGACCATTTACAAGTAACAAGGATGTAGTATACAAAACGGCCAACCAGGTATTTTCAGAGTTGACCTGCACATTCAATTAATTTCTAGGAGAAAAAAATGCTGAGCAATATGAATCGTTTCATTCTGCACCGTAATAAACCTTCATCTCGTGATTCAGGGAAATTTTATGAAGCTTTGAATAGCGTGACCTTGCCACCATGATTACACTTAACTCTCGTCAATAATCGTTAAGTTTGTTGTAGTGTAATCAGAACTGTTTTTAGCTTTTCAGCTCAACTACTTTATATTCAAGCTTAACCCAACATTTTTGAAAAGAATGGTTTTACCACAATGCTCACGGTTCTTCCTTATTATATAACACTTGTAGTAAGAATGTTTTGGCTTTGCCATAATAAGCACAATCATACCTTCCAAACGATGAGAAAATACCATTACCAATAAAGACCTAATGCCGCCATGATGATGACCTAGGTTCATGCCCATAACATGTCGATAGACACCCTTAAGACTGATTCTTGGCCAAAGAGCCCCTCGGTATTTTGGCAGTGCATTCTGCAATTTCGGCTCCAATCAACAATTATGCCATGGGTAGCTGTGAGCTACACAATATACTCATTTTTCCAGAAACTAAAAAGATCCAAAAATGTTACAATTTGCAACACATAAAAGAAACCCTTCAAAAAAATACATTGAACAACTGGGGCAACTAAGAGGACCTTTGAAAAATGTACAGGTAACAACCATATGAATTCTTCCTTAGTCGTGGATCAAAGCTAATAAAGCTAGATAAAATTAGCTTGAAACTACAGTACAATCGTCCATTGCAAAAACAAGTTTCTCTGAACCTGGTAAAAGAATACTTCTTATTGTCTGATTGGATGTACATAATGGAAGGGTATAAATATTGCCTATTGCCCTCAAGTTTCTCAAAGAGACCATTTACAAGTAACAAGGATGTAGCATACAAAACGGCCAACCAGGTATTTTCAGAGTAGACCTTCACATTCAATTCATTTCTACGAGAAAAAATGGGGTTTTACCAAAAAAAAATTTGCCAGGGATTTGCAAAAAATGGTATTTTCATGGCTACATACCTGGGCTCGCCGTTGCTCGCCTTCGTCGCTGGTGGGCTCTCAGCTGGTGTGGTGGGCAGTTTGGTCGGCTGCACAGGCTTCGCGCGAAGGAGACGGGGCGGAGAAAAATGATTTTCTCCGCAGCGCCTCCAATATGTGAACAGGGGGTTCGTGCGAACCAAGTTCGCCCGAACACCTTTCGCGCGAACATAATGTTCGCGCGAACACCTTAAATTTCACCACGCGGCAAAAAATGGCTTACGTGTCTCTTCGCGCGAAACGGGTTCGCGCGAAAGGTGTGTTCGCGCGAACCCTACTTGGAAACCGCGCACCTCTTATTTTCCATCGCATTTTTGGGACAACAAGTGAGACACAACACCATGCATTGACCCTAACTCTAAAATTTCTTCACAAAAGAACACAAAGTTTCTTTCTTGAAACGAAGATTTCACACAAAAGTATTTTCTTCTCCTCTCTAAAAGTCACCCTTACAAATTATCCTATAACTTCCTTTTATAACCCAAAATTTGGTTACAAAGTAGGTAGGGTTTATATGAGCTTTAAATAGGGCATCTTAAGTGACTTTGACTTTATCAACCAACTTTAAAAAGTAAATTGAAAATAGAAACCACTTAAGTTATAAATTTTTTTCCAAAATTGAGTTTAACAATGACATCACTTTCTAAAAATTTAAAGTCATTTTAGGAAAAGTTCATAAATAAAAGAAATGGGTGCAGGTAGACCCCACTTAAATGACTTGGCACACACAAACATCCTAGTCAGCAATACACCACCTAGATCAAGAAACCTAAGCAAGTGCCTTATCCATTAGGTGAAGAGTCTACCTATCTTGGTCATACGGAAAGAACTCATTGACCGTGCTGTGCAATCCCCTAAATGACAAGAGAGCCAAGCTTGAAACTTGAGAAATTCATCCACCTCTTATTTTGAGAAACATCCTGGTGTGAGAAATTTTGTCTTTATTTGCATTCACATTCATAATTACACACAATTCTCCACATGCTCCGAATACCTTTCCATGGTGAATTCTTCATTTGTCACGAGACCGTAGTTGTTACGCCACCTTGACTTGTCAGAATCCAGCTCTTAATATTTCTCCATTGAGAAGATCTTCCAAGAGTTGAGATTGCAATTCACTTCCTGGGGTTATGTATTTTGTCTTTGTCACCATCCCAAAGTTTTTTCATTCTGATTCGCTCATGATCATCCAATTTGAGAACGCTCCAACTTTAAGACTAGCCGATGAATTACCGTGCCCGCTTCTAATCGAGAGCTAACAGGACATGCTTCAATGATGTGTCCTTGCTAGATGATCCAAAAAACCACACTTGTTTGAAGATGACATGATTGTGAATACATGACAAGCTTGATTTCTGGCTATTACTTCTAAACTTCAAAACTGAACAAATCGCCTCGAAATTGCGCCTGGGAAAAATAACAAATATTGATCTCAGAATTTCTCATTGGATGAGGGATTCTATTAAGGTACCAAAATTCATATTTCATAGGGTTTTTTCCCAAATCAAATTATTCAATCAAATATTAAAGGTCAAAGATGACTTCTCTGAAAATATCAAGAAAATGCAGGTGTGAAACTGTGAAAACTCCGTTTTATTTTAGCCTGGGAAAAATACCAAACGTCACTCTGGGAATCTACAACTTAACAAGGGGGCACATGAAGTTGGGGAGAATTCAAAGAACCAATCATTTTCTCTTGACGATCATCCAAGTTCAAAATATCGACTCTCAAAGTGAGTCCCCTTCGACAGTGAAAACTCCATGCGCAAAGTGAAATCAAAAAAATGTTCTTTTATTTGGCTCCGTGAAAATATCAAATGAGGTGTTGTGCATTTGTAACTTGGAAAAGGAGTACATGAAGGTGGGAAGAATTCAAAGAAATAAACTGTTCTTCTCGAAAATCACTTAGGTTTGAAATACATATTCTCAAAGTAGGCCTTCACAATTTTGAAATCGTGTACGCAACAAAATTCAAACAATCGTGTTTTATTTGGGTTTGTGAAAAATATCAAATGAGGTGTTGTGCATTTGAAAATGAGTATAGAAGCACCTTAACATGATTAAAATGGCATGAAATGATTTTTTCTCATGAAAATCATCCTGCTTCGAGGTATCAAGCTCCAAAAATGACTACTTGGATAGATACAACCCAAAGCAGCCTTCGTTCCACATCTATTTTTTTCTTCATTAATTTATTTTTTTGTAATGGTATATATATTGTTTTCTATTTTTCAAATGGTTCACATGATTTCTCTTCACGCACAGTCCTCCTCTTCTTGCAATTGCGTGGCTTTGACTACCTGGTAAATGTGTTGAACTCATTGTTTTTTCTTTGTGAGTGCATTCGAAATGAGTTTGGATTGCATTCCTTTGCATGGATAGTTATGAATTCATTTTAATTCCTTTTCCTGGAAACGTGGATTGGCTTTGAACCTGCAAATGTATGGAAATTTATTACCTCTCGTTTGAAACGTGTTCTGGCCAATGCGTGGTATTTTCCTTTCATTTTTCTTAACAATTGTGATTATCTTTGCTTTGCATGGATGTTTTCTCTGACAACTATGTGGGTTGTGATCATTCTTTACTCGTTTATTTTCTTCTCACACGTGGGTATTGGCCTTGGGAAGTCTTCCTTTGAATACGTGGGCAGCTGCAATGCGTGGCATTTATTGTTTGTTTTTTTAATTTTATTTTCATAGTTGCGATCTTTGAATGCATGGAATTATTCCTTTCACACGTGGCCTACCTCCTTTTGCGTAAGTCTCCTTCTCCCTACATGGATTTTGTGAATGCATGGAAATAATTTTTTTATAATGTTTGATATGTTTTCCTGTAGTAAATGCATAGATTGAATTTGGTAGACCAATCTTTATTTCCAATGCGTGGGTAGTGTGGTGAGACAAACTTTCCCTTCCATTTGACTACGCATGACCCATCTTCTCTTTTTGCAAATGTGTGGGTAAATGGCTGTGTGAGAGTTGTTTTGTTCTTCCATCACGTGGACTATGCTTGGAAAGATTTTACTTCTCTTTGGCCTACGTGGGAAAAATTTCTCTTTGGCATTTTTTGCTTGGAAATGCATGGTCCTCCTTTCAAATGCATGAGCCTGGTTTTGGACTGCAAGTGCATGAGGACATGATTTCATTAGATAATTGCGTTCTCTTTTCATCTCTCTCTACATGCTTATTTAGGCTCGAATGAATGCGTGAATCCTTTGAAAAATTATTTCCTAGAAAATGTTTCTACATAGGGAAAAAAGTAAGAAGTTGAAATAATAATAAGAATTTGGAAATAAAGATCCCCGACTTCATTACAGGAATTTTTCAATGTATTTTAACGGAAGAAAGTTACGAGGATTTGAGAAGATTTCTCGTAACCATTTGAATAACCAATTTCCTCTTTCTCCGAGTAGTTGGCATTAATTGCCAGGGGAAAATGGAAAAAGATAACCATTTTCCCGTGACAATGGAAAAGTTGGTTGGTAATTCCCATCCAATTCCCCACATGGGAAAATGGGAGATATCTTGCCATGTTTGTCATCTAGTTGGGTTGGATATCAGTAGGAGAATTTCCAACAAGTGGGGAAAATGGAAATTTTTCCAGAAAAGGGAAAATTTGAAGTGGAGAGCCAATTTGGAATCTCTGGCAATTAGAGGCGGAATTTTAATTACCCATGGTAATGAGAAGCGAGAAAAATTCTTCCAAATTTGTCAATCAATTTTAATGAAGATTAAATTAATATTTATTTAATTAAAAACCCCAAAATTTAATAAAATTAATTTTATTAAATAAAAGGGTAAGAAATTAATTAAATATTAATTAATTAATTTTAAACACAGTTTGCAACATGGTGAGATAAGTTCTTACCGAAATGGACGAAATGAAGGAAAAAAATGTTTGGGAGAATAAAACAATCGCGATAAAGGTGATAAATCATGAGAAATGACACTTCAATTTTTTTAAAAAAAAATTATGTTGTAATTTTTGTGAAATCAAAATTAGTGACAACAACTGGTTGGAATTGGGGAAAAGGACTTCAGGGGATGTAGTAACGGACCTAGACCCAAAAATTTAATGATCACGATTCCAACAAGAAGATGCAAAAAAATGGAATGAAAAAGGAGAGGAAACCAAAAAACAGGGAAAGGAAACAAACAAAAATCCTAATTACATACGTACATATGTCGAACAATCCATTTTTAATTTTGATAATGCTTGATATATTGACAATTTGTAAGGCATGGGAAAATGAGTTCCATCAAGATATGCCAAGTAATATGTCTTATCTCCACATAAATGACTAATTTTGAAAGGCCTTAGCCACAATGAATCAAACTTCCTATGCTTTGCTTTGGGCTCATGCACATTGTCCCATAGAAGAACTAATTCATTGATTTAAAATTGTCTCTCCTTATTTTTCCTATCAAATAATTTATTTACTTTGGATTGGTGTTCTTGATCTTTTTTCCACTTGACTTCTTTGTTCTCAAGTTTACTTAGGATCACGATCCTTTTATCCAACGCATTGGCGAAGAATTCATCATCAACTACTTGAGCCAATCATAATGCCGTAACTCCAATGTAATGGGAATTTGAGTATCATTTCTATACAAGAGTTGGAATATAGACATTATAATTAATCTTTTGGGAGTTATGTGGTCATCCCATAATGTATCATATATTTTTTTTTGCCAAGTTCTTTTATTTTCTTTGACTAACTTAAACACGATAGTAATGATTTTTTTGTTACTAGATTTTTCTTGATTGTTTCCCTAATGATAGTAATTTGATGAATGACATAAAGATATCCCATACCCATAACAAAAACCTATCATCTCTGCAGATGAAAAATTAGTGGCATTGTCTGTAATGATCTTTTTTGTAATTCCGTAACCCAATATATTTTCTTTGATGAAGTCACAGATTACCGTATTAGATGTATTTTTCACATAAATAACTTCTACCCACTTCGAAAAGTAGTCAGTTGTCATGAGCATGTGCGTATGATCAGTACTGGAATTTGGGTAAAACCCCGATGAAATCTAACCCCCATTGTTGAAATGGTTCTTCAATGAAAATTAGCTTTAAAGGAAATGTTGCCAATTTAGGTCTTCTAACAAATTTAAGAAAAGCTTCGTATTTGGCTACCCATTTTGGGCATTAGAAAACATAGTGGGATAGTAATAGTGTGCTTGCAAAATTTTATGAGTTGTCCTGGTCTAGATAGCCCGACCACCACAAGCATGATTGTGAAAATCTTTAAGAAACATGGGTTGTTGTTCCTTATCTACACATATAAGGAACATGCCATCAATACCTTTCTTGAATAAGGTGTTGTCCCAAATAACGTACTTATCAACTCTTAATTTGATATCTCTTTTTTCCTTAGCTATCATATTCTCAGGACATTCGACATATGTGAGAAATTAAGCTATATTAGAATACCATTCATTTGTGGTACTAATGAAAACTACTAGTGGTAAACTTTCTTCAACTAGTTCTTCCTTAGAGTCATCTCGTGGCTCATTCTCTACGATGAGTTGGCAAAGTCCTCTTCCTCAAACTAACTTGGTAGGCTTGATATCCAAGTCATATTCCTAGATCCTAGAGACCTAATTACCTCTTTTAGATCTTGGTTCATGTTGTGTTAACATTGATTTAACTGCAGTGTCCAAAACTAAGACTTTGGTGTGATAATTCAATACATAATTCCTAAAATATTTCAAGCCTCTAACCACCATGTACGCATGACTCTCAAGGGGAGTGTAACTCAGTTCATGTTTCTTGAATCTAGAACTCATGAATGCAATAGGATGTTTAAATCCTTCTTGATTATGCTTTGAGTCATGATGGCAGAGATCGTATGGGAAACATAACAATAGATTATGAAATCCTTTTTAAAATTAGGACACACTAATGTAGGAACTTTTGAAATAACATCCTCAATTTGTTTAAATTTTCTCTAGCTTCCTTCAACCATTTGAAGGATTATTTACCTTTCATCATATCATAAATTTCTTTGGTTAGCTCAGCAAAATTTGAGATGGACCTCTTAAAAATTCACCTTCCCAAAGAATGAGGGAACTCTAGGCTTACTTGTGGGTAAGGAAATATTCTTGATAGCTTGAACGTGTTCAGATCGATCTTGGTTCCTTCTTTAGAAATAATATGACCTAGGAGTTTCACTTCGTAACTCGAACACATACTTTTTGCATTCATGGAGATTTTATGAAGTCTGCATCTTTCCAATATTTTCTCCAAATATCTTAGGTGATCTTCTCGCTTCTTTGAGAAAACCATCAAGTCATCTAGGTATAGCACAATGATCTTGTCTTTATAATCTGCAAATGCTATGTCCATGTCCCTTTGAATTTTTTCACCGGAATTGACCAAACCAAAATGCATTCTTCTATACGTGAATTTACCCCAGGGGGTGGTGAATGTGGTTTTATGTTTGTCTTCTCTAGCCACTTCAATTTGATTATAACCAGAGAAACCATCTAGCATGGAGATAATTTCTTATCCATGTAATGCCTACATAGAATATGTTCCATGACCACAGATGATAGTTATACTTCAACGATGTTTGATTAAGATTGTGAAAATCCACACAAATTCTAATTTATTCATTTTTCTTGCGAATCGAGATAATATTAGCTATCCAGGTTGAATTTCAAATAGAAAAAACTATTCATGCATCTAACATCTTTTGAACCTCATGGAATATTGTCCCTACCATCTTGGGATTATAATGTCCTTGATTCTTCCTAAATGGAGTTGCCCTAGGTTTCAAGGGTATGGCATGCTCCATTTCAATAGGTCGATAGACTTCAAGTCTTCATATGAGTAAGCCAAGACGTCAAAATATTTGTTAAGGAGGCTTAAAAATTTATTGCATTCCTCAGGTGAGCAACACTTACCAAGGTTTACTATGTGATGTTTGTCTTTGGTACTAATGTCAACTTTCTCATAATAAACATAATTATCATGTCCTTCCTGCTCTTTCTCTTTGATAAACCTGTCATGTTTATCAAAAATTTCTTCAAGTGAAACCAATCCTTTTGAATTTTATTTCCTTTGAGTTGAATGATGTCATCACCAAGATCCTCATTCTCAACTCCTTATCTAATGGGTGAGGTTTTCAATTTGTGAAATGTAGAATCACTTCCTTCAAAGTACAACTATTCAAAATTATCCCTCTTTTCCAATAAGGTAATAATTTTTTGATCATCATTGAAGACTTACCAATTTTGTGCATTGTCAAGAAAACTTGGCCTAAAAACCATTTCAATAGTGTATTTCTCTTTATCAAACTCTAAATGAGGGATCATCAATGAAAATGAGATTGTTAGGGAATCATATTTGTTATTATTTTTATGAGGTATGGATTCTATGGAAAGCGCATCGAGGGTTTCTATCGTGTCCCACACCTTATTTCGTGGTGTCTCAAATGATGATTCTTTAAGCGAAACTGATTTTTACTTATTTATAGATCAAGTCTGCATCTCCAAAGACCTTCAAATTTTTGATCCCTTTCTCTTTAGAAACTTGAAGCCAAGGATTAATACCTCATATTCTACATTGTTGTTAGTATTTGAAAATTGGAGTTTTTAAGAAAAAGGAAACACTTTACCATTTGGAGATTAAAGAACCACTCCTACGCTAGAACCGGTTGAGCAAAAACTTCCATCAAAATCAATATTCCATATCTCATTGGGATCTTGGCAACTAACCTCAGGTGCATGAACCTCTATAGTCATCATATAATTTCCTATACTTGAGTTTTGAAACAGAACCTGTGCACGGGGATCATTGGTTTTCATTACCGTAAACTTTTCCAAAGTCTCTAACATTAGCTTTTTCATTTGTCCACTGATAGGGATCATAGCATGAGACCACTCCATTTGAATCTCACAACCTAGATCTCTGTAAATTTTCTTGCTTAACAACATACCATATAAAGCAAGAATGTCGGAATAACTAGAATGGTTACCTTGAATCGCTTTTGAGGAATCGAGGAACTTTTATTATCTTCATGGAGTAACAAGATCCGTATGTTCTCATACAAGTCAACCCAAGAGCATGTGATACTTTTGTACACATCAAATTATCTTAGGCTCCAAAATCTATAATACAATTTCTTAATTGTCATCCGTTGATTAGAAAGGACACAAAGAAAGTTTCAAACTTTTGATTTGAAGGTGTAGTGGCCACCAAAATATTTTGAGTCTTCCCATCTTTAGGAGTTTTCAAAATTACTTCAGAGGAATGAATAATAGAGTCACCTTTGATAAACTGGACCAATTTCTCGAGTTTTTCCTTATTGAATTCAAGTACTCTTCTTGTGACAAGGAAATTTTGCTTTATTGATATGATCATTGATATCAAATTTGGGAAAAATTACAGTACTTGATGTCTCAAATACTAGTTCTTTTAAACGTGATAATGGCTCACTTTTGACCATTTCTTTGGGCTTGGTTGATATTGACGTGGAAAAAGAAATTTTTTTCATGTAGTCATTATTTTACCCTTAATACATCTTTCTAACCCCAAGAACACCGACCTATCATCCATCTTGCGCTAGGTACTCACCCGAGGCACACATGGGTGTCGAGCCCCTCCTTTATGTGAGCTTTACAAGAGAGTTCTTCCATAAATGGAGGATTATTTGCAAAAACAAAAGTGCATTCATCTACTTTAAAAAGAAATAATATATAACTAACAGATATACAAATTAATGCATCAAAAAAGCTAATAAACATTGTAAGAAGTATAAGAAACCATATCTAAGTCATGATAAGACAAATAACATGAGGGTTTACACCCATAAGCAAGTTGTACAAAATAGATCCATGTATATTGATTTAACAGAGTTCTGGTAGCCATATTACATTCAAAAGGGTCATCTTAGACCATATTCATCAAATGACAGAGACTCAACTCCTACAAACCTATTTGATCAAAGATCCTAACTATAATTTTCCCCATTATATCCCTTGTTACAGATCCCAGTACCCATACATATGCTTAATGGTATCCCTTACAACCCTCTAGTACTAAGCTCCTTAAACCCTAGCACCATGAACTCTAAACCCTTAGCATTTCCTAATTTTTTTGAATGATCTCCTCATTATTTTTCGAATATCTTCCTCCAAGGCCCTTATACTTTCATTTCTACAAAATATTATTTCCTCCACCTCGACCAATGATTTGTTGAGCACAATGAAAAATTTCTCATCGACAATTGTTAGTAATTTAAAGAAGGGTTTACTCCCTTGGCATTTGGTATCTTCATCAATGCATCTCAATTTACCTCGAACTCATGTTCATCAACGTGGGACTCAAAATCCCAAGATAACATTTTCCTTGTGCATGGGTATGCACCTTCTTCATCAAAATAAGACAAAACCTGGAGTTGGTTTATGGTAGGTGGGCATGGAACTTTGGAAGTACATGTCTAGAACCTTGTTCGGATCATTAATGTAATTCATTTGTTATTCCTCCGCCACTACTATGCCCTTTCCACTGTGCATGTTGCCTTAGGGAAGCTTAATGCTAAACCGAGGTCTCCACCCATGCTCCCATACTCCTTTCCTACACTTGTTCTCCTCCTGCGGTTTCCTTTAGAAATTCTTCAAGATTGAGCTTCGCTTGACTTTGTTCTCTAACAATGCATTGTTGGATAATTACTACCACTTCCCTCTCTAAGGCCCTTATATTATTATCCACCTACTCCTTAGTTGGGGTCGAGATAATTATTGGTAATTTAAAGAAGGGAGGTCTTATCTTCGATCTTTCATTTCTACTTCCTCACTCCCCCTTTGTCATGAATGTCTTCCTCATTCTCATCCTTCTCTTCATTTCCTTCTTCATCGACTTATGTATATCGTACACGGGATGATTCTAAGCCTCATCATACTTTTCATCATCTTCATATCCCTTGTCGGGGCCTCCATCATTTCGTATCTTCTAAGTCTTACCCTTTTTCAACCCTTTTCTTCTTCCTTCTCTTGGTGACCCCAATTCAGGGGTCTTCTCTTTTATTATTTCTCGGTGATTGCTTCCCTTACCTATGAATCTTCCTTCATGGAAAATCTTCCTTCTTCGTGGTGACTCTTTTCTCATGAGAGACCTCTTCCAAAGATGTAAGTAATTTTTCCCACACCCGACTCTTGTTTTTCTATTGGTTGTATTTTCTGTACGCTTGGCACCTTTTTCTCAGGATCCTCTCATTTGTCTATTTTTCTTAGCACATCCTTTTTCTACATTGTGGGTTCCTTAGGGATGGAGACATCATCCATAATATAAGCGCCCTTTTCCTACTTAGGCCTTATGTGTAAATGCATCACCTCCGTTGTCCTCCCCGCAATAGGCAATGTTAAAGGTTTCAACATGTATACATCATGGGAGAAATACCTCTCCACGTAGGCACACTTCTTGGGGTATATTTCTTCCTACATAGCTCATAGTAGTCTTGATCTACTACACTTAGATACAATCTTAGTTTCTTCTCCTATTTGAATCGATTCACCCTTGCCTAGAAGTATTTTTCTATGAAGGAGAAAGTCAATTTACACCAAGGACTCTTGGTGCCATCTACAAAAGTAAATCTGCCAATGTAAAAATGTTGGTATACGGTGAACTCAGCCTCTCCTTGTACTAATGAAGGTAACTTCTTGGGTATTTTCCAATCAGCCCCAAATGCGTCGCACATCCGTTTATACCACTTTTCTGGCGTGCCTTCAACCATCATGATGTCACAAGTATACTATTCAAACCTCTTGGTAGGGGAGGGTTTCTCATCTAGGTACTCCCAAACAAACTTCTCCACCCATCGAAACTCCAATATCCGAAAAGAAAATGGTGAGGAAATTATAAAACATGATCTTCTCTCTTTCGTGCTTGTTGTTTATGATATCCCATGCAATAAAATATGAGAGGTTATAGATGGTCTCCTTTGAGATCTTGTGACACACATTCAACCAGACTTGTTGATCTATGTCCATCTCTCTTTCCCAGTCATCTTTGTGACCAAGTATGTGGCCATCCTCATCACTAGGTCAGTAATTATAGATATGTCGAATTATCGTGAACCCTTCTTATAGTCATAAGCATCAATAGTCTTCTTAATGGCATCCTTGTCTTCCAAATAATCTTCCAATGATTCTCCTTTGCAGATAAGGCCACTGAAATTAGAAATCAGCTGGGGGGTTATGCACATCCTTTAACCTGCGAAATAGAAGTGGTCTTCATATACGCGTGTTATCAACCATTGGTATAGTCACCTAGGCTTGCCAAAATAGGGCAACTCATAGAGTTGCAACAACCTAGCCTTCTCCATTTTCACCTTTACCTCATCATCATAGATGGGAATTCCATCTAGTGTCCTCTTCTATGTAGGGAAAACTAGTTCTAGTGTCCTTTCATTCTCTATGGTGATCATTGAATGGTTGTAATCAATGATGACCATCTTCTTGACATGAGACACCCATTCTTTACCAAGTAATATGTCGTCTGTGTACTGCATTTCCACGTACCATTCTTTATTGAAAATGGTAGAAAGAACTTATTTTCTCTTTCCCTTTCCCTTATTTGGTGAAACATTTATTACTTTCCTTGTGTCATTACTTCATTGGGTCCTTAAAACTTCTTCCTCTTTCCTTATCCTAGTTGTTATCAACTTCAGGACTCCACTCCTTTGCAACAATTCCTTCAAACCATGTGCCCTAGCTATGCAACCCTAACCATGAACACCCTTTTTCAACAAGACAATGTAACACCAAAGTGGGATTCTTCCCTACAACATTCTCTACTTACACCCATGTAATCCTTTCCACTTTGGTTCTTGATAAAACTAGCTATGCACACAAATCTTCAGAAATATTCTCAAACCTTCTTTGCAAGGATTCCCTAATCCCCAAGATATCTATGATAACTTAAAATGCAAGGTAAAAAGTAATGCACCCCTGATCTTTTATTTATAACTTTTCTCTTTTCCACAATAAATGTCATGTCCTACCAACGTACTTTCACACTAAAGGCATATTTTCCAATTCCAATCTTCAACGCTTTTCATCCACGCTCAATCATATGCAAATTTTTTTGGGAACCTTCCGGTATGTAAAAACCCCATCTTACTGACCACAGATCCTTACGCCCGAAGGAATTCTTCCTATGTGTCCTAATCCTGGTTCTTGACATCACCTACCTAATGTTTTTCCTAGGATTTTCATCCTGTATGTGGTTTCTATAAATATTTTTGACACCATCCTTCCCTTATGTTCACCTCTTCTATTCACAATATCCACATCCATGTATTTTTATTTTTCAACCCAAGCCATCAACAACCTTATCTTCTAGCACTTTTCACATCACTCCACCCCACACAAAAATGGATGTGTGGTCCTCTATGTAAAGAAGACTTTTGAAAATAAAGTGGCTACAAGTGCAAAAATGATAACAAAACAAAGAAACAAGAAAGAGAAACACAAAGAAAGGAAAGCGCACCACAAAAATCCTAGGCTAATTGACAATACTACCTTTTTACAAATACAAAGAAAAATTATTTATGGTAGGGCTTCAACCTACTCCCATTGAAATGGCCCAAAACCATGTTCCATCCGTAGAACTTATAAATGGAAAGCGCTTGAATCAAGTATATAGGATATAATATATGGGCCCAACCAATGAACTTTGAATTTCCAGGATGGTGCAAAAACTTGGAATCATACAAGAGAACCATCTTCCCAACCTCAAAATTTTTGTTCTTGATGTGTCTATCATGTCATGCCTTCTGCTTGGATTTTTTTGTTTTCTAACTCTAGTGAGCAATAGCCCACCTCTCATCCAACTGCATCAACTTATCAATCCTCTCCTCAAGCACTTGTTCATCATCTAACCCTCCTATGTGCGCTATACATAGTGATGGTAACATGAATTCAATAGGTAACATAGCTTCCACGCCAAACACCAATTGAAAAGGTGTGGCCTTGTTCAGTCTCTTATAAGTATTCTAATATGACCATAACACAACAGAAACTTTTTCATCCCAATCCTTTCTTCCCACATCACAAATCTTGGTTAACATGTGATTCAAAATTTTGTTAAACACCTTAGTAGTCCCATTATCTTGTGGGTGATAAGGGGTAGTCTTGTGATGGGCCACCATGAATTCTGCCAATAATATTCTAACTATCTCATTTAAGAAATGGGTACCCCTATCACTTGTTAAGCTCAGCGGGCATCCATATTTGTCTATTATATTCTCCCACAAGAATGTAGCTATTGTTACCACTTGTGAAATACCTTGTAGGCATCACTTCTTCCCACATTGTAAGGTAATCTGTGCATGTAATGATATAGCATGAACCTTTCCTTCACATCATTGGAGAAATAGGACCTACGAAGTCAATTGCCCATTTCTCGAATGAATCTGCATTGACAATTGGTCTTAATGGCATTTCATCTCTTTTCCCTAGTTTACCAAGGCATTGGAAGTGGTCACAAGCCTTACAATACTTGATAAAATATTTGTAAATTGTTTCCCACCAAAATCCTGCTATAAGGATCTTGCGCGTGGTTGCATTTCTGCATATAGTGTCCTCTTGTAATTCCACCATGTGCTTCCTCCATGATTGCAACATGCTCATGCTCTAACACGCACCAACACAAAACCTTATCATGGCCTAGCTTGTATACGTCTCCACTAATTAACACGTAGGGTGCGACATGTATGGATAGTTGATTCTTTCCAAAATTCTTCATTCCTTTCATGCCACACTCATTTTGAGAAACATAGTAATATATTCTATGTCATAAGGCATGTGCTATAATCCAAACAATTGTGCATCTTGCATTTTATCCTTAATGCTCTATGCGTACTAACTTGATTCTATCCTTGATAAATGGTCAATCCCCAAATTAATCTTACTCATTTTTGCAACAACCATAAAATCAAACTCATGAAATAGTATAACCCACCTACATATGTGCCCTTTTAGAATAGGCTTGTTTACTAAGTACTTCAATGCTACGTGGCCCATGTAGAATATAAAGGGTATTGCTAATAGATATTTCTGAATTTGTGCAATGCATAGATCATCGACAATGCCTCGTGCTCGGTAGTTGTATAGTTTTTTTCTTCTGGATTAGCCTCCTCTTAGCAAAGCACATGGGGTGGTCAAAAATTCCCTCTCTAGGTTGTGCTAAGATTGATCCAATCATCATCCCTGAAGCGAAAAAACATGTACATGGAATGGCTTATCCCAAGAGGGAAAGACTAATATAGGCACGATGATAAGCCTATTCTTTAATTTGTCAAATTCCATCTGTTGTGCCTCTCCTTAATGAAATGTAATTTTGTTCTTCAATAACTTTTCCAATGGCGTGGTAATCTTGGCATACCACTTAATGAATTCCGGTGATACCCCATATGCCCAAGGAATCCATTCACCGCGCTTTGGATGGTAGGCTTCCCTAATCCATAATCATGGAAACTTTGGAAGGATCCACCAATACGCCTTTTTATATATGATATGTCCCAACAAGATGATAAATGGAGTAGTAAAAATACTTTTCTTAATGTTGAGGGATATACTCAACTACAGAACCTCTTAAACACTAGTCTCGATTATCACAATGGTCCCTAACTAATCCATATATCTTGCCTAGTCATCTAGGTATACTGTAGAAATTTATGGATGAAGTCCTGAAATGCCTAATGCATAATGCAAGAAAACACAAGAGGCACATTCTTCATCCCAAAACGTATAATCCGTGTTGGAAAAAATTCCCCATTCAGTGGTGAAAGTTATATTTTCTTGGACTTTACAATTCGAACTCGATGATATCATGTGAATCCATTTGTGAAAGAATAAATCTTGCACCTATCTACTCCTTCCAAGATCTCCTTGGTGAAGTCGGTTTGAAAAGGGTCAATGACACGTACCACATTCAAATCCCTATAATCTATGTAAATCCGTATCCTTCCATCCTTCTTAATATTGATGACCATTAAACTTATCCATTTTTATTATTTAGCAGCCTCAATGATTCCTAACGCGATCATCTTGTCAATCTCCTCCTTGACTTTGATGTGTAGATTCAGTTCATTTGATAAGGTCTCTTTCAAATTAGGCATGCACCTTCCTTTAACTTGATCTTCATTTCTCCCAAGGAGTGGTAAAATCCTTTAAGCTCATGGTACATGCGTGAAAACAAATCCTAAAATTCATGCAACAGATCGATGATCTTCAAAACCTCCTTTTCTATCCAGTAATCTCCAATAGTAGCCTCCTTAGGTTCCACCTCTAAACCAATGTTAACCTTCTTTGTTTTTAGGGGTTCATGGTAGGCATGCACTTTCTCATCAACACTATCCATAACATTGTGAGTGCCCACAATATGATTAACATCCAAGTTTTCCACCTCTTCACCATCATTACATAGACCAATTTTCCTTTCTCTTTTTCCATGCATGCGCACTCAAGATGTACCTCCTCTAATTATTCCTCATCAAAGCGTGCTTCCAAGCCGAGTTCACGTAATAACTCTAGTAATTTATCCTCTATCATGGCACTATCTTTCATAGTTAAGTGTTTATCAATATGTGGCACCTCATTCACCAATGGTTTAGTACTTAAAGTACTCAAAATCTTAAAGGATATTAGCCATTAAATCCTTCCAGTTTCCTATCTAACGCCGCAACTATGAGTGAATGTACCATGCGCATGTGTAACCTTATAAAGTGGAGTAAAGTTTATGCACCCATAAATATGGAGGTAATTCTTTTTCTCCTTCCATCCGGGCCTTCTCACATGGATGGACTTGAAATGAGGTAGGTTCCTTCTCATGATAATATAGTATAATAGTGGGTACATTACTTCGGGAAACCTAACAGAGAATGTGATCCTCACCTCATGCCACTCTATAAGGTTATTGTGAAAGTGTGATGCCCCCAAGTGTGTGAGGGTAGTAATGATAAATCTATCGGTGATGGAAGAGAAAGTATGCCATGGTGGTGAATATTTCAATGTGTCGGGAGTATCAGTATGGTGTTCGGAAGAGTAGATTTTCCAAAGAAAGTTGTCGCATTTGATAGAATATGGATATTAGTTTTTGTGATGGAAAGTCTATGAAATAGTGTAAACATCAAGAGGAGATGTGGCAAGAATAAAAGGAGTAATCTTAGGAGATATTTGATGCCGAGTTTGGTGGATTGTGTCTTCTAAAACATTGGAGCTTGGTTTTATTGTAGTATAAAAGCTAATTGTGCCAAAGTAAGGAGAAGGCAACCCTATGTGAAAACAAGTTGTCTAAAAAGGTTATATGGTTATTAAAGAATATGGAATCCAAGATTGAATTCTGGTTGGCACACTAGATGACAGATCATGGTGGTCATCTCTACTCTACCACATTCTTCTACATATTTTCTTCTATTTTCTTCATCATTTCTTCCAAGGCATTGTGTTCAAAGATACCTATGTAATCATTGTTTTGTGTTAAAATAACACTAGAGAGGGCCTTGAATAAGAACCTCTATTTGATTATAAAAATGCACTTTCAATATATACCAATTTTATCATTATTTTTCATGTATTCTATGTAAATGGTTAAGAGGATTTAGGCACCCTTTTGTATTTTCTTTTTTTTTTATATTAATAATGTTTTTGTGGACCCATATGTGAGCACATGATTCAACCAAAATTGTTTTTTGTTTATAATATTTATCATCAGGTTTCTATAGTGCCATTTAAGATATGTATCTATTGATTGCACTTTAAGAAAGAAATTAATTAGTTTTTATTTTTGAATTTTTTTATTCATTAAATTTGTATTGTCTCTAGAGACAAAAAAGTTAAAATTTGTAATGTCTCGAAGAGACCAAAAAAAAAAAAATGTGCAATGTCTCTCGAGAGATAAAAATTATAATCCATAATGTCTCTCAAGAGACACAAATGATATTGTATCTCAAGAGACAAAATATTTATTAATCTATAGTGTCTCTAGAGAGATAATAATCAGAGACATCTACTTTTAGAAAATATTTGAGATGGTAAAAATCTTTTTACCGTCTCAAATTGACACAACTTGGTAAATTATCATTTCTAATATTATATTAGATCACCCCTCTTTGTAGTATTAGGGTGAGCTGACTATGCAAGATAAGAGAGATGGCCATAATGGGGCTATGAGGACAGGGGTAAGTGAGGCTAGTGGCTCACAAAGTGAGTGAGGTAAGCTGTTTCGAGTCACACATGTAAATTGGCAAAGTGTTTAGGGAGTGATAAGTGAGACGAGATGGTGTAGTTACTCGGTAGGGATATGGAAACCATGGGATTTTTGTAGAAAACATAGTGAGTTGCAGTTATGAATCAAGTTGAGGGCACACTCGTTAGTGAGAGGATTTAATGTTTGTGAATCAGTTGTGAGTGTGACTCGATAAGGGAATGTGATGAACACTTTAGGAAAGATAGCTAGCATAAGTGATGAGAAGGTGGAATGAGATGTTTGGATGATCTCAAGGTAGAGCTTGGTGGGGAGGAGTGGTGCAGTTAGTAGAATGAGTTAGGAATGATTTGGTAGAGTGATTAATTTGAGGTAGGTAGGAAGAAGAAGGTGTAGCTCAGATCAGATTGGTAAGGTTAATGAACTAGGTAGGGATCGGGTCACATAGTTAGTGAGGTGAGGCTCAACTCCGTCATGCATGTAGGTTAGTGGGGAGGGTTAGGTAGTGTTGGGTGAGGAGAGTCCCGAGGGATAACTAGGGGTGAGTCTATTGGTTGAGTTTTTAGGGTGACTAAGCCATATGAGGGGTATCTTGGATTGAGAAAGTCGATGTGTCTTTCCAAGGTGGACGATGGGAGGAATGGTTGATCAAAGTATGGATGAGGTGAGTCACTCGAGCAGATCAAGTCGAGTCGAGGGAGGTTAGGGGGAAGATAGGTGAGCTCAACATTAGGATGGCATGGTAAAGGAGTGTGGTTGGTGGGTTGAGTTTGGTCACTATAGCGAAAAATATGTGGAGAGGTAAAAATGAGAAATTGGAGCTCAAATAATCATTGGGATGATTCACCAAGTGATTTGGGAAGGGGTTGATGTCAATAAAGGAGGCACACAAATATTTGAGTGTAGGAGGGGATGTGTCTCGGGAGTCTTTACAATGAAATCATTTGTTGAGTTGGAAAGAGAGTGGGGTGGAGAGTTATAGGGTGTAAGCTAGGTATGTTGGATGATTTTCTAATGCTACTCGATAGATGTGTGGGTTAGTTATGTAGGTCGGGAAATTGGTGAGAGTGGAATAATGATTGGTTAGAGAGAATCATCGGGAAAGGTGGGGTCATGGATGGATGGATTCAAGTGATATGGGACATGAGAAAAAATGAGTTATAGGGAGAAGGAAGTGGTGGAGGGGTGAGAGTAGAGGAATGTTGGAAACACATGTATGGGAGAATGCCAACATGAAGAGTAGTAAAATAAGGAGAGTTGGTGAGATAGGTGAGTATATTCTTGTACAAGTCGGTTGTGTGTGCATGATGTAAATGACATGAAATAGAAAAGTAATTGTAATGAAAATAATATGAAAAAGTGGTGAGAATATAAATGAAATGAAATAGAAAATAAGAACTATGGTGTATAGAAGATAGTGGATGGAAAATGATGCTCCATCCAAAATTCAAAGTGCACCATAAGCATAAATATGACATGGAGGAGAAAAATGGAATACAAGAGGTATTTAGTGTATGAATGATGTGTGAAACTGGATTATTGATGAACCTTTGATGAACTTGAAGGAAATATTAATGAGACAATAAGTGATAAAAAATAAGACCTTGAATGAGGTCTCAAAAGTAGTAGAAAGGTGACATACTAGAAATGTGCCTCAATGTGGTCTTGTGTGTGCTAGTGAATTTTAATTATTTCTTGAAGTAAAGACCAAGAAGATAAAATTTGAAATTACAAGCCAATGTGTAGGTGTGTTTAAAACAAGATATTTGTGATTAATGAAATAGAGGGTAATTGTAAGCCATGGATTGTTTTGCTACCATCTAGGTGTTTATAGCCCCATTGAAGATAAATTTGATTCTAGTCACACTATTTATCTATTTCTATCTAGACATTTATAGCCCCTATAGAGCTATTGGAAAGACCCCTTAGAGAGAGTGTTTGATATTTTCTTGTTTCTATTTGATTTTTAATTTTTACTTTTGATTGTTTTGATTTATTTTTCACATGATATGAATATGTATTGGTTTTCCAAGGGTTTGTAACCACTAGTGGATTAAGGGAGTGAGTGGAAGTGATCGTAGAGATAACATTAGCAAGGGTAAAAATAATGATACTCTAAGGTCTTCAAGAATTTTTTTAAGTGTGTAAGTGTGCATTGATCTCTAGGAGGATAGTGTTTCTTAATTGACCTAATAATGAGAGATCAATTTCAAGAAACTTTAGTAGAGACTATTGGTGATTAAACAAAATAAAACTATTTAAATCTTCTTTATTAAATTCCTAGATAGGCTACAATAATATATATAATAGTAATATAGAAATGAATTACATATCTAACATAAGCAATAAAAAAATTAAGTGAAACCTTAATCAGTAAAGAGGAGCTAAAACACTTAGTTGATTTGCAAATAATCCTAGCAATGTGTTAAGGTGGAAGACTGGAAAAATAGAAGTGCAGGATATCATAATCAAGATCGAAAAATTCATGAGTGTAGGAGAAGGGAAACAGGCGCTTAGAATGGTACTTTGGTGTGTATACACTAGGATCCCTATCTCGAGAGTCATCGTATGCAAAGAAGCTCTAGAAATGGATTCTACGAGGTCACAAACTTGTCTTAAACCCTCATTTTTATCGCAATAATGTCGACTAAGATATCTAATGTTTGATAACCTACAATAAAGATTACCACCGTAAAACCCTCAAAATAACATCAAATCCTATAAAATAAAGATGCAAAATGAGGGGTTAGACTGTCCTCAGCTGTCAAACAAGTGATCTTACTTCGATCGTTGCACCGCATCTTAGACCCAATGTAGTTCTATGTTGGTGTGGAAGGAGATTATTCCCTAGGTGCCTCTTGTGCATGTCACACTTGATAGCGAGCAAGTAGCTAGATGTAAAATATGTAAATAGATATGTGCATGGAAAAATGAACTTCCACTCCTATGAATTGTATGTAGAATAACTAAATCTTGTCCCTTGATTGAAGTTATATGGATGGAATTATGCTCTTTAAATGTTTGTGAATGGAACCTTAGGTGGTGATAATAGATTTTTAGAGCTTGGTCCTTTATTATGGTCACATAAGCTGTATATTTATATGATTCCCTTTCTTTAGTTTCAGTAACTAACCCCAAAAAATTTGGATACCAAAAAGATAAGATTTCCAAATAGCTAGAAAGGACCTAAAAGAGATGAACAATGTACAAAAATATCATGAACACCCAAAGTGGATGGGGATTATGTTGTTGGCGTCCTGTCGACACTAAAATTTTCCTCCGTAATTTCTATTTCATTAATGTATGTATTAGGAATATGATGTTGTTAAGTATAATTAGTAGTAGCATCGATAGAAGATAATGGCGTCATCGATGCAGTGCCGCCAATAATGTGGAGTACGGTAAATACCAAAGTACAATAGGAATGTTGTAAAAGTAAATATTTGTCGTAAGAGGTCCAAGAATGTTAAAATGTCAAAGTTTGGGTAATTAGAGAAGTAGGGTCTACATGATTAGGAATTAGAAATATTATATTGGTAATAAAGACAAGGAGTGAGGTCATAAATATTTTGTGTATTTTATTTGTAAAAAGTCTAAAAATGTGGAACCCATGTAAAATGATAAGGTTTATCTTATCTTAAAAGATAAGATTACATGTACATGAGATAAGAGTTAAGGTATGGAATATGATTCGTCAGAGTGGATTTCTTATCCTATCTTAGAGATAAGATGGATAAGCCTGGAAGTTCTATAAATAGAGAGGCCACCCCCCTCATTTAGCATAGAAGGAAGTAGTGAGAAATATTGTAGGAAGTGTGCAAAGGAAGCCATCAGTTTAAAGGTGTGTTGAAGAAGCCATTAAGAGGTGTAATTGTAAAGTTTCTCCCATAGTCTTGGTGAAAGGCAAGTGAAGTCAATAACACTTGAAGTACCTCATGGGTGAGATTGTAACAATTTCATGTTAATATTATAATTTACTTTGATATTTTAGATTTTTCATCATTCCGTCTTATCATAGTCGATGGTATTCTTGTGTTATGTTGTTGTTTTGTTTCAGATTACATCCACCAAACTAAAGGATGTGCATTAGTAAATAATCATAGCACGAGGAGTTCCCGGTGAAGAATTATCATAGTGCCGGATTGGTGATGACATTTTGGTTCCGTTCTTAGGACCATTCCTCGTTGGTGGATTTTTCGGAGAGATATTCCCACTTAGACAAAAATCAATTGGAGGGTAACCTTGTTTTTACCTGTGCATAGTAAGTTACGATGGTAAAGTCATTTTTGCCATGAATAGTAGTTACCATGGTAAAGTCATTTTTGCTAGGAATAGTATTTACCGCATGAGAAAGTCACTTTTACCGTGAATAGTATTTACCGCATAAAGAACTTCACTTTTTATCGTGAATAGTGTTTACCACAAGAAAGTCATTTTTACCACAATAAGTCAAGTTTTACCATAGTTTACCGTGGTCATTTCTATTTTACTATAGAAAGGTGTAAAGTCACTTTCTAGTATCTTGATTCCAATTATTTGTGCACATAAGTCTTGTTGATTGTACTTGTGGGTTGGTATTTCATGGTGGTTACTTTTGAAAATGGGAAAGATTCTGCTTTTTCAGCTCAATCTAATGAAGATGCTTCTTCTTTCATTCAAGAGTTTAAGCGATCTTGTATTTGTAATGGCCTTATAAGAAGGGAACAATGGACTGAATTTTTTCCTACCTTTTTGGATGGTTCAGCACTTAGGTGGTTTGAAACACTAGGTGATAATGTGAAAAATTCATGGGATTTATTAACTGAAAGTTTTCTTGAAGAATTTGGTGAACAACAGAAATATGCAGATCTCATGATCGAGATCACAAAGCTATCCTAAGGAGAGAAGGAGAAGATAAGGGATTATCATGCTCGTGTTCTAGAGCTAAGGAGGAAGCTCGATGTCCAGATCCGGAAGGAAGGATTAGCGGATGGGTTGATGAATGGTGTGGATAATCTCCTTTGTAAGCACTTCATTCTTGGGATGAAGCCAGAGATTAGACAACGAGTGAAGTATGACCGCCCAGCTACCATTGAACAAGAAAAGGAGATTGTAAGAAGGCAAGAAGAAAGCATGGAAGAGGAGCCCAAAGAAATTGTTGCTAAACTAGAGCCTACACCAGCACCTTTGGTCCAAAATCCACAACCACTCTCGGTGAGCACAAATATTTCTCCTAGTACATCTACTGAGTATGAAGATTTGCTCAAAAAGATGGGTCGAGCTTAACTATTAATCTTCTTCAAGGAAAGGAATTTAGTTCTCGGGGAGGAGATAGAGGTCCAAAAAGAAATATTTGAAGTTGTATGTTATGGTTGTTATAAAAGGGTCATTAAAAGTATAATTGTCCAGATAGAGCTTCTACATCCGGTAAAGGAGATAATGATAAAGGAAAAGCACTTGTGAATTCTTTTGATGTAGTAGATAAGAGCAGAAATAATGAAGTAGATGTGTTTGTAACAAAAAGAAAGAAAGAAAAAGATAACCAAGATGGAAATGATCCTAAGAAGATGAAAGAAGAAACTAGTAAGAAACATAGGAGAAGAAAGTTGGGTGTGCAGGATTTTCTGATTTCATAGGGGCAAGGACCATACTCCATCTTGGAAGATCTGTCCAAAAGGCCTGCAAATATTACATATGGTCAACTCTTGGCTATGTCTTCTGAGAAGAGGCGGGAGTTGCGAAGTGGACTCAATGCTCAACGAAGGAAGGAGGTTGAGGTCCCTATTTTGGAGGCAGAGGCAGATCCCTATGCTCCACAAGCTGAGGTATTATGTAATGGTATTTCAATTCATGATGTCTTAGTTGATGGAGGTGCTGCAGTTAATGTAATGACCGAGTCTGTAATGAATATGTTGGGTTTAAAAATTGATCGCCCTTCAACACTTATGTTAAGGTCATTAAATAAGGGAAAAACTAAACCAGAAGGTGTAGTTTCAAATGTGGCAATATCTGTTATGGGTGTTGTATGTGTGGTAGACTTTCAGGTGATGAAAAATGGTACTGTTGCATACCCAATGTTACTGGGAAGACCATGGCTAAGGAGAGTTCATGCAAGAAACTACTGGAATGAAGGTTTCATGACACTTGGACGTGGTAGAGAGAGGGTGAAGATAAACGTGATCCCTTGACATCATAAAGCAGAACCTGTGGATTCAAGTGATGAAACTAATGATTGGACATCCTCTGATTACTCTAGTACCAGTGAAGTGGACACTGAAGATGAAGAAAGTGAGGTGGATGTTTCAGTCATGGATATCCTTCCAGTCACACCAACTCATGACCCCATAAAATTATTTGAAGAAGAAGTTGATGATCGTCTCCAACAAATAAAGATTGGTGATGCTGTGATGGAGAGTGAGAAGGAATCCTACCTCCAGCTCTTTCGAAGGTACATACACCTATTCACTTTTGATTACAAGGAACTCTATCAAGTAAGTTGGGTAGAACATTGTATTGAGCTGGTAGATGGTGCTAAGCCCATAAAGCAAATGCCATATAGAATGAATCCTAATTTTTCCAAGACTGTAAAAGAAGAAATAGATAAGTTACTTGATGCAGGATTCATATTTGTTGTGGAGAATTCAGAATGGGTTTCTCCCATTGTGATCTCAATAAAAAAGAATGGGAAGCTACGCATTTGTGTTGATTACAGGAAGCTCAATAAGGCAACAAAGAAGGATCATTACCCTCTTCCATTTTCAGATCAGATCTTGGACGAAGTAAGGCAGTGGCAGAGTGCTATAGTTTTGTTGATGGATATAGTGGCTACAACCAAGTTCGTATAGCAAGAGAAAGATCAGCTGAAGACCACGTTCACCACTCCTTGGGGAACGTTTGCTTATAGAGTTATGCCTTTTGGGTTGTGTAATGCTCCAGAGAACGTTCCAGCGTTTGATGAATAGGGTGTTCGAACCCTACATTGGGACCTTCATCAGAGTATTTCTGGATGATTTTTGCATCTATGGGAGCAAGTTGGACCACCTGCACCAAATGGAGATAGCATTTCAAAGGTTAGATGAAGCACAAGCCTCACTAAACCCTACAAAGTGTGTCTTTGGATGTTCTAAAGGCATTTTGTTAGGGCATGTTGTATCCAGAGATGGTATTGGTACTGATCCTGATAAAGTTTCAAAAATCAAAGATTTACCATTTCCTATTAATAGAAGTAAGTTGAGATCATTTTTAGGCCATGTGGGGTACTATAGAAGGTTCATCAATAATTTCTCAAAGATTGCATAGCCACTAACCCAATTCTTGAAGAAGGATGTTACTTATGAACCAGGAAATAAGGCACATGAAGCTTTTGGACAACTGAAGGAAGCCTTGGTGTCTTCACCTGTTTTAAAGAATCCAGATTGGAGCAAGCCATTCATTGTGTACACTGATGCCTCAGATGCAGCACTAGGAAGTACTTTGAGCCAAAAGGATGAAAATGGGAATGAACATCCAATTTACTTTGGGAGCAGACAAATGAGCGATCTTGAGGTAAATTATATGAAAAAAGAGGCTCGCTATCATTTTTGTTGTAAAGAAGTTTAGAAATTACTTGCTAGGGCAAAAATTTCTAGTCAGAACAGATCATCGAGCTCTAAAATATATTGTAAATAAGCCTAACCCATCAGGGAGGATAGCAAGATGGATAATTTTGCTACAAGAATTTGAATTTGATATTATAGATAGGCCAGGAAAGAAGCATGTCAATGCAGATGCACTCTCTCGAGCCTATGATGGTTTAGGATCATCTTGTGATGATGATGATTTCCTCGATGCAAAGATTGTTATCCTTGACACAATTTCTAGTGAATACATAGATATTTGGAATTATCTGAATGAATTCAAGTTTCCTGATGGTGCCAATGGAAAGACTAAGAGAAAGATTACTCAAGCCAGTCGTCCATATTCTATTCTACATGGAGTATTATTTCGAATAGGACCCGATGGACAAGACAAGAGGGAAGTTGGGACGTAATCAAGGGAAGGAACTGCAAGTAGAAGAATTCCACAATGGTACATGTGGAGGGCACTTCTGGACAACTTACAAAGCAAGAAGGATCTTAGATGCGGAGTTATCACCGACCCACTCTTTTTAAAGATTGTTATAATTATTGTAAGACATGTGATATTTGTCAAACACATGGTAACCGTAAGACTTCATCAGCTCCATTATGTCCTATTCTTCCACTTGGTCCCTTTGAAAAGTGGGGAATAGAAATTGTAGGTCCACTTCCAACTACATCACACCAAAATAAGTATATTGTAGTTGCCACAGATTATTTAACCAAGTGGGTTGAAGCTAGGCCATTGAAAACAACTTCCATGGATGAAGTGGCAAGGTTCATATATGAACGCATTGTCACCAGATTTGGTTGCCCATTAGAAATTGTAACAGATCAAGGAAGCCACTTCATTAATGAGGTGGTAGAAGCCCTAGTCAATAATTTTTCTATTAAGCACAGGAAGGCAACAACATACAAGCCAAGCACAAATGGACAGGTGGAACAAATTTTTTTGTGTTGTGTCAAATTCTAGCAAAAGATGCAGCCTTCATGCAGTACATAAATGGGATAAAAGGATTCATGTAGCATTTTGGGTAGCATAAAAGTCAGCAATAGGATACTCCCCATTTCAGTTGGCCTATGGCATTGATCCATTCTTCCTATTGAGTTTGATATTGCCACTGTGGAGAGTTATGAAAAATGAAAGGATGTATGAAAGTGATTCAAGAAAAGAAAGGTTGGTACATCTTCATTTGCTGGAGGAAATGAGAGAAATAGCAAAGGATACAAGCCATAAGAATAAAATGAAGCAGAAGGAATACTTTGATCAAAAGATCCATTGGTCTCCATTTCATGTGAATGACTTGGTTCTAGTATATGATTCTAGATACAAAAAAAGAAGAGAGAAAATTTCTTCCAAAATGGATGGGGCCCTACAAAATAGCAGCTGTGCATGAAAATGGTATGTACCGACTGGAGGAATTGGATGGCACTCCCATTATGAAATGGGTCAACCACGACAAGTTGAATATTTTCCAAGCACCAGAATAGTCTACTCCGAGGACGGAGTAGAAGCTAGGAAGGGGGAAGATGTCGACACTAAAATTTTCCTCTGTAATTTCTATTTCATTAATGTATGTATTAGGAATAGGATGTTGTTAAGTATAATTAGTAGTAGCGTCTGATAGAAGATAACGGCACCGTCAGTACGGTGCTGCCAATAATGTGGAGTACGGTAACAGTCAAAGTACAATAGGAATGTTGTAAAAAGTAAATATTTGTCGTAAGTGGTCCGGTAATGTTAAAATGTCAAAGTTTGGGTAATTAGAGAAGTAGGGTCTACATGATTAGGAATTAGAAATATTATATTGGTAATAAGGACAAGGAGTGAGGTCATAAATATTTTGTGTATTTTATTTGTAAAAATTCTAAAAATGTGGAACCCATGTAAAATGATAAGGTTTATCTTATCTTAAAAGATAAGCTTACATGTATAGATAAGAGTTAAGGTATGGAATATGATTCGTCGTCGAGTGGATTTCTTATCCTATCTTAGAAATAAGATGGATAAGCCTGGATGTTCTATAAATAGAGAGGCCACCCCCCTCATTTAGCATAGAAGGAAGTAGTGAGAAATATTGTAGGAAGTGTGCAAAGGAAGCCATCAGTTTAAAGGTGTGTTGAAGAAGCCATTAAGAGGTGTAATTGTAAAGTTTCTCCCATAGTCTTGGTGAAAGGAAAGTGAATTCAATAACACTTGAAGTACCTCATGGGTGAGATTGTAACAATTTCATGTTAATATTATAATTTACTTTGATATTTCAGATTTTTCATCATTCCGTCTTATCATAGTTGATGGTATTCTTGTGTTATGTTGTTGTTTTGTTTCCAGATTACATCCACCAAACTAAAGGCTGTGCATTAGTAAATAATCATAGCACGAGGAGTTCCCGGTGAAGAATTATCATAGTGCGAGATTGGTGATGACAGTCCTCACCGAGTGTTGGTGTCCGTGACCGAGAGAAAATGAAGGTTCAAACGTCAGACCGGGAAAGAATGTGTGTAAGAACAAAAAGTGGCAAAAAAATAAAACAAATATGGAAAAAGACATGGGTTAATTAGTAATCTTCTAACTTAGGAATCATATGAATAGTAGTATGTGATCGGGACTAGATAGATACCTAAAGTGCATGGTTTATCATCTACATTTTCCCCACTTTATGTTGGTGAGAGAAGTCTCAATAACACAAATTAGATAGATATGTGTACCTTATAACCATCTAGATTGATGTAGAAGAGCATGCTTTGAGACAAGAAAACACATGGAGTGATAAAATTAAAGCATAAAATATAGAGAAAAGGAAGTAAAAAGTGATGATGATGACCCTAGGAGAAAGCATATGTGTGCATGTGATGTTGTACCTATTGTTGATGGTGTTATGAAGTGTGATTGTTGTGTGTTGATGTTGACCGCCACTTCTCATAAGGACGTAATTGCAAAAGAGAAGAATGAACAAGTAGTCAAATATGTGTATAGAATTTTTTTGATCCAAACATATGAAATGCATGTAAAAGTGTGAAAATATTGGAATTTATAAAAAGGAACATGTGTACCTAATGCATGATGAGTGAAAGATATAGAAAGGATCCTGAAGATGTTGGTGAAGAATGAGCTTTTAGGCTAAATGTGAGTTTTTGGGTGATCTTATGCCATAATAGAAGTAGTGTAGGGAGAAAGGTCTAGTGTTATTCTCCAACCTTTGAACGATTCCCAAAGTAAAAACACAATTGCAAATGGTGTGTACAAATCTGATTCAATGCATATGTCGAAAGTGCTAAAGGACTATCTACCCCGTAGAAAGCCTCTCGTGACAATGTTGAAGTGAAAAATGTTGTGTATTTTCCTCCTCATCTAAGGTGCCCTGGAAGGGATAGAAGCACTTATATGCTTAATTATGATTCTAGGCACTAGTTTTTGTGTTGAAGTAAGGACCCAATACTTATTCTCGAGCCCTATCAAAGACTATAGACTTTCTTGTCTCTATAGTGAACTATGTTTAACTATGTCTGTTGATTGTCGAATGGGGTGACTGATTCACCCAATAGATTCCCCCTCGCTTTGGCAGACATACGATGTCACTATGAGGATGCAATTCAATAGAGAACCCCATGTTGAATTAATATTGGTATGTATTATGGATTTTTCTTTATCGCAACCAAGGCACATGTAAATAATGGCTAGGAGACAAGTGATAGTGCAAACAAGCGTGTATATAGAAAACAATGTAAGATAACAAGCAAGAAGAGAATGTAGAACTCAAAAGTGATTTCCAAACATTAGACATCACTCACGATGTCGCGATACAATCGAGTCCATAGTGGCCAAAAGCATTTATTTTGGACACGAGGTAAAGCATAGTGAAATCCCGTAAATAATGAAAAAGAATGAAAATAAGAGTAGGAAAACATCAAATAGCCATGGTGGAAAATAGGTGGAAATAGGTTCCTCAAAGATAAATTTTGCACATGAAGCACTCACTACCATGTTAGAGAGATAGAGAGTATGTCGAAGCATGTATAATCTGATATAAGAGTGTGCTAGTATGAAATGAAACAATAACATCTATTATATGTATGAAATTGGATTCCCACAGAGCTGCTATGGGAATTGTATGAGGTACTACGCTAAAAATCCATGTTGTGTGTATCGATCCGTGATGGGTATGTGATCATAACTATAAATAAAGTGAATACACATGTGTATATAGAAAGATAACGACATACAATATATCTAACTAGCATGTGTAATAAAGTGTACATGAAAGTGAGTAAATGCGACCAAGATATGTAATATGTTGTGGATGAGATGGAATGGAATGCGGTGTGAGTGTGATAGAGCAATGTGCCCCTAGGTATGGATGTAAGCATGAGTGAAATGAAGTTCATTTACACAAGACCCCGTATCACTCGAGAATGAATGATAGAATAAGAGTGTGTCATTGGGAAATGGTTTGAATGATGTGTTGTATGCAAGAAAGAGTTGAATGATAGAGCACAAAGCATAAACTATAGAATGATGTGGTGTGTAAGATTAAATACGACATTAGAATAATTGATCATGAAGCTAGAATGATTGATGATGTACCATAAAGCATATATCATAGAATATGTGAATAAGATGGTAGAAAATATCACTTGTGAAGCACAGAGCTTGAATTGTAGAGTAGTGATGCATAATGTGACAAATAAAGAGAGCTGAATTGATTGATGTAGGAGGTGTAGAAAATGATGATATAAATATTGATTATGAAGTGAAGAGAATAGGTTGTATAATAGCATATCATTGTGTGCTAGAAAGATTTCATAAGCTGTTAGAAGGATTGGTCATGAATGTGAAGTGTATGATGTAGGATGTTGTGATTGAGGTGAGGTTCAATTCAGATTTAGACCCTCAATATTCGAGTATGAACCATGGAACTAGAGTGCATCATCAGGTAGTGATAGGTGTGCTAGAAATATTTGATCAAGAAGTGGAGAATGTAGAATAAAGTGGTATGATGCGCAAGTATGATGTGATAGAATTTTGTGCGACACTAGAAAGTTTTACTTCAAGTGTGAGGATGTGTACTATGCAAAGCACAAAATGTGTAGTAGTAGATGAAAGAAATTTGTAGAAAGCACAAAAATGTGAATGATGTATAGAATATGTGAAAATAATATGTCATGCATGCGCAAGGTGTGAAATATGTAGAGTGTTAGGTTCATGTATGTAGTATTCCCTCAATATTCATGGTGTGAACCTTAACACAAGAGTGTGTCATAGGGTAATGAAGATACAAGTAGTGTATCAATTTTCACAAGATGAACATCTAGAAATGCAAAGTATGGGGTATAGAATGTGACAATGGAAATGATAGATACCCAATGATTTAAGGAGGGGGATAAGTATGATTCCCCCAAGTGCTTGAGGATGTGAAAGCTATCCGATAAAAGTTAAGTGTGAGGGTCCTCCACCGATGCAAGAGGAAATGAATATGTGTGAAAATTCTCTAAAGGTAGCAAGGAATGAGATGGATGATGTAACGAAAGTCGAGGAGGTGAATAATTACATGAAGGAGACCGCGAAGGTGATGTGCATCCAAAAGTAGGAGACCGAGGTGGTGTAGACCTGAATCAAGGATACCTAGGAGGTGATGACTACTTAAGTGAAGAATTCCTATGAGGTGATTTACACCCAGATGAAGGAAATTTGTAAGTAGTGTACCTATAGTGATGAGATGGGCTAGTAGACCTATGAGGATGAGTGTGTCACACATGAGTATGAGAGCTAGGAGTGGATTATGCATATTTTAGAGGTCTAGGGACCTAGATTCTCTAGTAAGTGCAAGGGACACCACAATAGGAGGCTTAGGAAAATGTGTGCATAGAGGAACACCTCGAATAGTGACAACTTGGTTGTTATGTATGAACTTGAGACACAAGTGAGGCATGGAAATAATTTCTTGAGCAGCCATGACCCATGGAAAGCCTAAGAGCATGTCACAATTTTTACACTAGGTGTAATAAGGAAAGGCACAAGAATGGTGACTGGAAGCATGACATAACCATAACATCAAGGCACTCAATACAATATTTATGAGTGGATATTTAATAGGAACATGTAGTGTAATAGAGAATGTGTTTCGATGGAATGAGGGATCGATCATAGTATTATTGATAGTAATGGATCCAATAGAAGTAGTGATGTGCAAATAATCAGTGGAGAATGTAGCATGGTGATCATAATCATAAAATGCAATGATAGGTGGAGATGAATCAATGTGAGAAACTAGAAAATTAAGAGGTCTTGATGAAGGAGGAGGGACATCATGATATGCATTATTTTTAGAAGATTCGACAACTTTATTTTTATGATTTGAAAAAGGATTGTTGAAGATTTTAAGTTTTTTTATTTGCATTGACTAGTGGAGAAGCTGATTTCTCGGGAGCTCAATTTGATTTTTTTCGATAAGATATTGAATAATGTTTCAAATTTTCAAAAATGATCAGTAGAATGACAAACATATTGGTGATAGTCACATATGGAATTTTTGTTATAGTTACGACCCTTAGAGAAAGATCGATCCATAGTGAATGGATGAGGAAGCACAATAGAATATGTGAAGCACATGTCAATTTTGTGAATGTACACTTAGGTGGTTGACATTAAATCTTGTCAAGAGTAGACACAACGCCGACAACCACTTTTTCTTCATTGACCTTATTTGATGGCTTGAAAATATATTTTCTTAGAAACTTGCTAGAAGATGAAGTAGCCTGATCTTGATACTTGATTTTTTACATAGTAAGAAGCTTTCTTTCACGTTGTTTAAGAGCATGGAAAATATGATCAAACGAAGGATAAGTGTCAAATATGAGACACTCCGATAATGGTGATAAGATACTTTGACTAAATAAATCTTGTAATTCTAAGTCAGAAACACAAAGAGTCATCCTATCTATGTTGTTCTTATAATGCAAGACATAATCCATTAGGTGCTCATTAGATTGTTTCTTTACTTATGCTAGTTACGCATATGAGATATTTGAACCAATGTTGATTAAGAAGTGAGCAAGGAAAGCATCAGTTAAATCTATGCAAGATACATTACCAAATGAAAAAGTAGATCATAGAACCAATGTATAGAATAATCTTAGAGATTGCAAGGAAAAATATTTGATAATTGAGTGTGATCATCCACATAATCTATGCATGCTACATGAAAATAATGAAGGTGATCTTGAGGATTTCCATGACCATTGAAATTTGGGAGCTTATGAATAAAAAAATTCATAAGGAGTGCATATGTGGAAATAGAGGGTGTGAAAGGAGTATGAAGAAGTAGTGTGGAATCAAGAGATGGGGAGGCATGAGAAGTAGCTTGTTGGAGCTGACAAATTTGAACTTGAAGATCTTGATAAAGAGAAGCTAGATCTTGAGTGCCAGAAGAGGAAACTTGTCATGTATGCAAAGTGATAGGTGGAGTGAAATGATTTGTAGGGGTAGGAATAAAATCCAACATAGCAGAAGTAGGTGGAATGGTAGAAGGAGGAGGTTGAGTAGCAATAGGAATGGAAGTAGCAACGGTAGTAGTCCAAGCAAGCTCAACAAAAGTATTCACTTCCTCACAAACAACGTATAAAATCACATTTCGATCCTACGATACTCGAACTATATGTTTTTGAAGATCAAGAAGATGAGATTCATCAAAGTTACCGTGATAATTTTCCATGATAACCCACAAGCTTAGGATTTAAAGGATGGGTTCACCAAACAATTTAACAAAAATAAAACTATTTAATTCTTCTTTGTTAAATTCCTAGATAGGCTATAGTAGTAGATATAGCAATAATATAGCAATGAAGTATATATCTCGACCTAAATAATAAGCAAAGTAAAAACCTAAGTGCAATGAAGCATGAAAAAAATTAGATTATTTTACAATAATCTTGAGAGTGTGCAAAGGTGGAATATTGGTAAAACAAAAGTGCAAGATGCCACAACCGAGCCCAAAAAAATGCAGCAAAGGCGGGGAGAAGAAGAAACCAGGATGCCTAGACTAGTAGTGTGACGCCTAGGAGCTAGGATAACTCCCTTGGTGTTAGGGTCTATGCGAAAGCTAAAAATGAATTTTAAAGGATCACAAACTTGTCTCGAAACACTCTCTATCTATCATTATAATTTCAAATTATGATTTCGATGTCGTTGATAACCCGCGATAAAGAATACCACCCACAAAATCCTCATAAGGACATCAAATCCTAAAAGAGAAAGATTCAAAATGAGGGATCAAACTATCCTTAGCCATTAAACAAGTGATCTTATGATCGAGCATTACACTACATCTGAAAACCAATATAGTTTTATGTGTGTGTGTGAAGATATTGTGCCCTAGGTGGCTATTGTGCATGTCACACTTAATAGCGAGAAATTAGCTACATATAAAAGATGTAAATAGATGTGTGGATGGAAAAATGAAGTTCCCCTCTATGAAGTGTATGCAGAATAACTAGCCCTTTTCCCTTGAGTGAAGTTATATGGAAGTAATTATGCTCTTTATATGCTTTTGAAAGTAACATTAGGTGGTGATAATATATGCTTAGAGCTTGATCTTTTATTATGGTCACATAACTTTCTATTTATATGATTCTCTTGATCAATCTTGTAATTAACCCCAAAAATTATGACTACAAAAATATAAGATTCTCAAACATATAGAAAGGACATAAAAGAGGTGAGAAAAGTATAAAGAGGTTAGGGGTGCCAAGAGGGGATGGGGCACTTGGCATTGGTGTCCCCGGCTTGGCACCGGTGTCTAGACTCAGAAAGATAAAAAGTAGCAACAAAAATCAAGAAAAGATGGCCAAAAATATGGGTCAATTGGTACTATTTTTACTTAGGGTCAAAGCATGGTATTGTTTCCCACTTGTTGTCCCAAAAAGTGAGTGGTAAATGTGGTGGGGTGGGAAATTAAGGGTGTTTGTGCGAACACCCTCTTCATGTGAACCACCATTTGTGTGAAGTGTCACGTAGCATACGCTTTTTCCATGTACAACACAAAAAAAGGTTCACATGAAAGGAGGGAACCACCCGCAAACCCCCTTCACACAAACCACCTTCCCGCGATCACCCTTGTTTATATATTGGAGGCAGCACAAAGGATTTCACTTTTCCTTCGCCCGCCTCCTTCGCGCGAAGCACATAACCAAAAGAGACAACAACATTTAGGATCTCACAGAGCCCACACCAACCTCAAGCAAGTTCTAGAACTCAAAGAGCCCACATCAAGCCCGAGCATCCTCAACCTGTTAGGTATGTTTAATTTTTTCATTTTGTTAAAAATTGGGCCAAAAAAAAAAACCCTAGTTGAAACCCCAGTAAATCTCTTGTATCATGACCAGGCTTCACAAATTTCATTGTGGGCATCACGAGTATGTTGTGGTCTTCTTTTAATGCACTTATTAACATGGAAATTACTATTTTTAGGAACCTAGCAGAGAAGTTCTACCTATTATAGTTGAACAGAGTGTTCATTTTGCATTGAAAGAAATGCAATTAAGCAACCAACTGCTGACTATTACCTGGAACAAAAAATCTTGATTCAAGTTAATATATATACCCACACCATTCCTAATCTAATAAGAATATTATTCTTGTCATTTATCTGTAATTATATGTACAATTAAGTTTATCTTGGTCTAAACTACACATGATGCTCTCTGTCCAATGTAGAAAAAATTATATCAACACGAGCTTGTTTGATGTCATTTGATTTAACTATTTTTCTTGTGGAACATTATACAATTAGAGCAGGCAACAACATAAGAGTGTACTACTACTTTTATTGGAAGTGGATTGATTTAGCTTTGACGAAAACATTCCTCTTGGAACAAAATTCCCAAAAACAATTTTTCCCCTTCCAAAAGAAATTCAAGTAGGGGTTTGAGTGGAATAAATTAATAGTTGAATAGAGTGTTCATTTTCCATTGAAATAAATGCAATTAAGCAACCAACTGCCGAATGTTACTTAGAGAGAACAATCCCCACTATCAAATTTATGTGTTGACCTATAACTCTGTTATTTTGTTTTCAAGCCTTGTTTTTTGACCTATAACTCTGTTTCTACTCCCTCATTCATCTTGTGATAACAACGATACTCCTTTAATTCAAAATCTCATGATCATGCACTCAGGACACTTGTAAATATGCAATCACATAGTCCAAAGTCGATAATTAGAGAAATAATTCACAAAACAAAGTATCAAAATTCTTCTCATATTAGTTTGTGGAAAGTTCAATTTTAATTTTTTAGCTCTTATATTGAAAAATTGAGATCTCATTTCTTGAATCATTAGCAAATATGCTCTATTTTTACAATTGATTTTTGAATGGCATTTATATATTGGTTGGTTGATAGAGAGTTTTTCCATATTTTTTGAGAATGAGGGTAATATTATAGTTTCTCCTTCTAAAGCAACATGGCATTCCTCCAATAATAAATTTCAATGATGGTAAGATGTGTGATTATGCATCTCTACACATATTTTATATTTGTAACAAAGGACCCCACCTTCATCTAGGTAGCATTTGAAGAGAGGTTTTGGCCAACATGGAAAATTATCAATCATGGTAGGAGGATCAAGATCCTAATAGATATAAGAGAAAAATGTTGAGAAACACTAAGAAACAAATGTTCAATATCTTAAACCACTATTGTGTCTCTTTATGAGATATAGAAGGACAAAATTCATAAGTAGAGGGATTCCAACATGAAAACACTACTCACTTGGAGTTCATTTGCAATGAGCATCTTACAAAGTGTGCATAAATATTGTGGAACATTTACACACCACCACACATTTTTTTAGATCTGATCCTCCTGATTCTATTGATATCTCGCCCTATGAAATACTTTCCTTAATAACCTTGCATCACTCACAATTCACATAATATTGCATCAAATCAACATTTGCAAATTTGGCAATGTCCTGCATTGTCTCACAACATTTACAACTTCTTGCAATTTTGTACAATGTAACTACCACACCTCTCAACTTGAGTTCAATTTTATATTACCTTAAGAGTGTGTTAAGTCTCATGCTTGAATTTGCACCTAGTGACATCTCACACCATGCATAGAGCTTTCCTTAACAAAATTGTATCACTCATAGCTCCTCAGTCTTGCACCAAATCAACATTTTCATCTTTTTCAATGTCGTGTAAGTTACCTCACAACATTTTTCATCTTCTCATAACATGTTGTGAAAGGAAACTAACACACCTCTTCACTTGAGTTTACTTTTTGCATGCCTTTTGTAGTGTGCCAAGTCTTATCACCTAATTGTGTATGTTCATAATTTTACATAGAAATTTTGCACACAAATGTCTTTTGGTCCTTCTCATGCTTACTCACAAAACCATACATACTTTGTGCCATGCATAGAGCCTCAAATCCCCACAACATTGATTGACATATTTTGGTGCATGCCCAAATCTTGTCACCTCACAACCTTGCCATTTCATCTCCATTGATGCCATTCCTAGGGAGAAAAATCAACTAGAAGATTCAATGGTTTCCTCTTGTTCACATTTTGGCTTGATGTAGAATTGCTAGAAATCAAGTTTATCGTATCCATAAGGTTGGAGCCTTTGATAAAAATAACACTAAGCATAGTGATCCTAACCTATGTAGAAAATAAGGATGAACCTATTATCATGGAATTTATCAAGAATGATATATTAATTCTAGAGTTCTTTCAAGAATATGAATTTGGTTTAGATTTCACAAAACAAATGCACTTGTTTATTTTAATTCTTTTAGGATACTTTTACATAAATAGAGAATACATTTTATAAGTGTTTGTACTTCTAGTCATGTTGAAAAACTTCATCTTATCTCCTAACATGATCTTTCATTGATTTTTGATGCATGGTAATAAATTTGTTCCCTTAGCAATGACTTTAGCAGTGACTTATAAAATGTATTTTTTGTGATGTATCTCTTTCATGTACTTTGTCTTGAACTATGCCATTTGAGGTTGATTTACTATGTGATCTATTTATAATGGAATAAATTAGATTTTACATTATTCCATTTTTGAATGGTAATTCTATGTTAGTGAGTTTTTATTACAAATGACAATAAGATATGCAATTTCTTATTTTCTATTATTTGCATTCAAGCTTGAAAATAATATTTCTATTTTCATTAAAATAGGAGAATATCTTAGGATAAACTTATATTTTTTCATTAAAGTATTGTAAATTGAATTTTACTTTCTCATTTTTAAATGGGATGGCTTCTTCCACTCCTAATTTTTTTGAGAAGGGAGGTGATTTAGAGATTAGCAAAATTATAATCGAGCCCCTTCTTACGAGGATCCCAGAAATATTGGTTGAGAGAACTATAGAGGCCATTTGAAAAATATTGGTTTATCATTAAAATAGAATAAATTTGGGTTTTAAAAAGCATATAATGACCCATTTGATTATGAGTCAAGAAAATTTTTTTTATGGATAATCATTAAAATTTGGAATGTCTTAGGAGATGTAGGATATAATTAGATTCATTTACAACTTTTGAATAAGCAAGTCGTTAGTCAGGTCTATGTAGAGATTTTTAGAGCTTTCTAAAAATCAAAAGTACTTTATACATATTAGTTAGTCAAATCTTCATGGTCCCCTATGTGCACATTTGATTTATCCTAGATGGTTGTCTACCTCTCGAGGCCAATTTTTGAATAATGACCAATTTCACGATTTTGGGATGTATTGATGCTACATGTTTGAGGTCATCTAAACCTAAAGGTGAACCTTCAAAATTTAGAAACCCTAGTTTATTTCAAATTTTAGGTTGTGGCCATGACACTATTGTGTGGAGGCAAGAGTTATTGAGAAGGAGAAGCTCTTGCAAATGCATTGTTGAATGCATGACATTTGATTTTAGGACATGACCATTCTTAATGGGGGTTTTAGTGTTTGGCGCAGACTTCATGTTATGAGGGCATCGTGGTGAGGGTGATTCGATGGTTTGTTAGGCATTACTTCACTCATCTGGTAATTTCTATTCATGTGGGTCGAAACCTTAAGTATTAATTTTAGACTTAGTAGAGGTACTTAGCAATAGTGATGCATCATTCGGTGGCGTACTGAATTTTCTTGCACATTTGATTTCATGAGATGAATTTAAGGGGGTTTATGCCATTTCGTGAACATGTTCGCTAAGATGCATCATCATGGATGATGTCCTCTTCAACTGCTCACTTGGTATATGAGGTGATTCCCACGTGACATGAATCATCCACTATCGGGATTTTAGATTTTATAGAGTAGAGCAGCCATATATGTTTCTAGTTAGGTGCCAAATGGATACTGAAATTATTGATAAAAGTTCTTTAAAATTGTAAACCCGATGTTGACAAATTTATGTTCCAGGTAAAAAAATTAAACCTTAATTTAATTTAAATTTATTTTAATTTGGAACATCATTATTTTACAGATTATTTATTAATATTAAAATCATCGTTTCTTGTTGTTTAATTTTCGCTTTATATTGGTTTCATCATGCCCACACCATTTTCCCTTTGAGCATACACACAGACTCTTAGGAACAAAGTGCATACATGGATCTTGATGTTCCAAGAGCTTGAGTCAACTTGGCTCACTTAAGATTTTACATCGAGGATAAATTGGTGTTGAGGTACATTATGAATTCCATATATTTGGAGAATCACAAGGTATATATATATATATATACATGTGTTTTAGAATTAATATTTAATCTAAATTGAAATGTTTAAAATTAATGAAATTTATTCAAAAAAATTATTTGTCAACTTTTGACATTTAAGTTTATATTTTATTTATACAAGGATAACTCGAGACAAAGATCTACAATATATAGAATATAACATTTCACCAAAGGAGGATATGAAATCGTAGAGGTGATAAACTCAAGTAAACATATCTATTATATGATGCATTTAATTAATCAAGAAATTGTTGTAAATTTTTTTGCTGATAAATTTTAATATATGGTAATATTATATATAGTTTCTTACATGTGTACTTATTCAAAATTTTTAAAAGATATGCGAAAAGAAATTTAAAACGAGGAAAATTGCGGATAAGAGTTAAGCGAAAATTTTTAGGAAGAAATGACCTAATACTATCCTCTTCCTCATGAAGGATACTTAGTGATATTTTAGAGATTTAGACATACATATATACTCATAGGTCATTCTAGAAATGATTTTTATATTTCGATATATGTTAAAAAAATGACACATGTGTGTGTGTATATATATATATATAATATGTACATAAATACTATGAGTACACACACAGGTTTATACGTGTACATACAACATATAATATATATATATTGATATACATATATATGTATATATATGTATATACATATATATGTATATGAATATATATACATATATATACATATATATGTATGTATACTATATATATACATATATATGTATATCTTGTATGTATATGAGGAATATATGTACATACATAAGTATATATAATATATGCCGACAATATATATATACGATAAATATATATGTATATGGTGATAAATGATATATACATATACATATATATATATATATGTATAATATACATATATATGTATATATATGTATATGTATATATTACATATATATTAATATATATGTATTTATATATATATATGATATATATATGTATAACTTACTGTATGTTATACATATATATGATATATATATACACACATATACATATATACATTAACATCACATACATAACATTTGGATTTGATGTGTGTGTGTGTGTGTGTGTGTGTGTGTGTGTGTGTGTGTGTATCATATATGTGTATAGTCACTATCAAAACACACATGTATACATATAATATACAAATATATATATTGATGTTATTCATGTAATATATGTATAACTTAATGTATGTGTGTGTGTGATACATCCATCCATGTGTGAAGATATCATGTGTGTTTTAAAAATGGTGATGTCATGTTTTACATGTGTGTATCTAAAAACACAATCAATAAAGACATGTTGTGTAGACCAAACAAAGTTTTTGAACTCATTTGTTATATATATGTAGTTCAAGTATCCAAATCCTTCATGATAAAGTTTTCTCAATGAGTCAACATGAGAAATTAGTATGTCCTTAAGAATACTCAAATCCATAAAACACATATAAGTGTGAGCTATGATCAACACCACCATAGGAAATCACCACCTCTATATTATGTAAATCTCTGATCAAAACATTATGATAAGAAAACTCCACATTCTTCCATTTATAGAATAAAAACATTGATATATATGGAAAGAATATTATTGGAGATACTAGGGAACAAAATTACATCATTAATGAACCCATCCTTAATATCATAACAAGAAATTTGTCAAATATGTATGCCAAATGACAAATAAAATAGATAAAATATTCCATTCCTGGAAGACATCAATATATAATATTCTAGGTCCTTCTATATAATACCAAGTGGCTTAGCTCATTGTTCAATGACCTGTAAAAGTTTTTCATGGTCTTCTACATCTAGTCTCCATTTTTTGCATTGACCACTTTTAGTCTTCACCTGATGCAATTGTAACCCTATAGTAAATTATGTGATGGGTGTAATGATACACCTTTTTTTCTAGTTTATAATCAACAAAGTGAATCCCACTTTGGAGGGATTTCACTTGTTGTAAATATGTTCCTTGCACTACAACCGAGCCAATATAAAATGTTGTCTCCTCACTTGTTATTTCACATGTTAGATTTGTTCTCTCTTTCTATGCAATGCAACAAGTAGTACTCCACTTTCTCAATATTGTCTTCTTCAACAATGACTACAAATACATCACCTACAAAAAATGCAAAGAAATATTCAATGATCTGTATACTATAAATTATACATATAAATTCAATGATCAAATTATACAATCCTTTTAAATAAAACATACCTTGTTTAACTAGTCCAGATATGTGGTCATAATCAGGTGAAATCAATGGCACATCTTCAAAACTATCATCATGATCTGATCTATATGTGTCATCCACAACTAAAGGAACTTGCTTCCACTCACCTACATACCCATGTTTTTTACTATTGCACTCTGAATATGATTTTTTCATGCATTCATAACAAAAACAAGAATAATCTCTTGTATAAATTGTCCAGTTATTACTATCCATAGTCATCAGAGTGTAAAGACCTAGAATTAGGAATCATTTCACATCCATACTTTTTCCTTCGATCAATACCTTTAATTAATCATGTACAAAATCAATAAAGTTTAAAACAAACATCAAAATTAAGAATTAAAAATTTTTTTAAAGTTTGTAACTTGTAGTCAATAAATCACATCAAGATACATATATGTTTTAAATGTGCATACTTGTTATCTCCCAAAACAATCTATGTGGGGTTGAATCTGTGAGGTTGAAGCATGTGAGGTTGAAGTGTGTGAGGTTGAAGCCTAAACTATAAAATGTTTCTTACACCATTCAACAATGGTGTGGGCATCAATCAATCGATATCCCTCATAATCAAAGATTTTTTTCTTTAGAGCATGTTTGATGCATGCACCCACACCATCATGTTCTCCCTTCCCATGACCACTCTAAAAAAACTCCATAAATGAGGTATTTTGTGATGATGATGATAGTGAATGAGTGCAAAGAAAGGGTGAGAGGATTTGAATTGTGATGCACAACCATCCGACCAAACAAAATGTTGATCTATTTGTACTCCTCGTTGATGAAGATATTGAAAGAAAAACCAAAACAATGTTGCACAAAGTGGGTGTCATGTTCCTTGTCATCACTTATATAGAAGTGATACTCCTTCTTGATCACTCGCTTCACATCTGTACTTTCAACCCCATCCAAATCCAATTGTGCATGCCTATAAAATACTTGAACCATGATGGTAACTTGGTTAGTATGATAATATTGTGTTGAATCTCTTTTGATGAGAAAATGAGTAATTCTCAGCAAAATCAACCATGGAACAATATGGAACCAATAGGGAATGTGTCTCTATTAGTCTTGAATTGTGTAGCCTACCACTTTACATAGTGAGAATGTTTGATGTATGAACTAATTAAACTTTGAAACTTTGCATGAATGTAGCAATGGGGATTTCCTCTTCTACCAAATCCAACTTGGTTGCATCCTTTCCAAGTGTGTTGAATATTTTATGTATTTGAACCTACAAAATCAATACATAATGGAAAATTTCATATTCATTTGTAGTAAACATAAAAATCAAAATAAAATATGTACATCCAAATTTAAATATATATATATATATATATATATATATATATAATCACCTCTTGCAAGCCACCATTTGAATTGTGTCCAAATCTTCATTTGTTTCTGGCAATAATTTCAAGTCCCCACACTTGTCACATACACCTTTGATGCAAGTCATACGATCGTTGACATGATCATCAGATATTGTGCAAAGAATAGAAGCTATGAATTCACTGACATGTGTAGGGGGAATTTTCAGAACCATTTGATGCTTCTCGTAACTTTCTATACACCTAAAAAAACATAGATTTTGAAATACATTAATTTTAAATCACATCTCAAAAAACAAAATTTAATCAAATTTCTAATATATAGATATAAATGAAAGCACACCTCAATATATATGTAATATAATTTTTTTGTACCTGATAGTGATAATCAAACTCAACGTGATAGTGACAACAACATGTGTCAAGGACTTTATCAGCTCACACATACCAAGGCTTCAAATTCTCAAACATTCATTTTCAATCTTAACATCTGGATGTTCTTCTATAAACTTGATGTACATCTCATGTTGAGTTATTTTGAGCCAATGTTTTATATGTTCATCATAGTTATTGTGAGCTATCTATGTTTTAAAACATCCCTCACATTTGGAGAAGGACGAGTCCTCTCAGTCAAAAATCAGAAACTATCTTCACAATATTATCCTCTATTTTATCAGAACGTGGATTTCTACACATTAGTGCCCAATTTCTTCCATAGTAGAATCATCCAATGTCTTCCTCCTCTTTGCATACCTACGACCATATTTCTAGATAACACCCAATACCTTGGCAACAATGGTAACATGATGATTCTTTGTCATATCTTCACTTACAACTGAAGTTAAAATTTCTCTATGAGAAATACTCTTATCAAAAAACCTAGTTTTTGTACCCAAAGAACTTATTCCTTTAGAAACATTCCCAACAAATTCTTCTTCCATATGTTTTGACTTTTCCCATCCAAAATCTACACCCAAAAATTCTAATGTTTCCTCATATCAACATGATTCAAGAATGTAACCAACAAATGTGCTCTAACAACTATAGTCAAATTAACAAATTCACCATATATTATCTCTACACTTTTTGTTGTTTTCTTTCGTGATAGTGGTTCTTGTTGGGAAAATTATTTTAATTTTTGGAAATCCATCTTCACCAAGTGTTTCACATTTTTCTTGGGAAGTAATTCCATAACTTTTGTTATCACTTCAACATATTGTTGTGCATCATGATCTGTTTCCATAAACAAAATTTGCAAAAAAATTAACATACACATGTGATTACACCATTCATGAATGATTTATATATATATAAGAGCTTATTTAGGAACATGAATATATTAAAATATTTTAAGTTGATAAATAACTTACTATCTAGAAGATAAACTACTATTCTAATTCATCAATTCCTCCTGGATATGAGTACAAAAATGATTTTTATACTCTTTGTTTACCTTTAAGCTTGATAGGATTTACTAAACAAAAAGAAGTTCTAGATTAATTACATGCCTTTAAACATAATTTTGAAGGGAAATATGTATACACTTTGAGGAATATGAATAAATTTCCATTTACTACATACACAACTGAAGTAGGAGGAGGATTATTCTTGAGAGTTCTAAACAAGATTGTTTTAATAGAGCTCAAGTTTCCCTTATCGATCTAGTTTTCTTGGACCCATCGACGTAGTATTGATGTTTATAGGCATAACAATTGTCTTTAATGAGATATTGTTTGTTTGTTTGTAAGGATTATTTCACACCTTAATTTTTAATTTGTTTGCAATCACACACTTTTGGATCCTTTCTATCTTCCTACATTTTAAATCCATAATGCAACTAGCTCATAATTCACACCCATACAATACCACTAGAGTTACAAGTAACCCAAATAGGAACTTGGTGGTCTTTCAATCCCATAAATTTACATTCTTACATCTATTTGTAACTCATAAAAATATTTACATCCACATTGTATTATTTTCATTTTACATGCATCCCAATTAAGTTTAATTTGTGAAAGTCTAGACCAAGATAATTGTATTTAGATACCACTTCATGAGGTCCTTCTTGAAATCTACTAAACAACAATATACTTTTTCATTTGTATTCCAGGCCTTTTCAACTAAGTGTTTGAGTGTGACATAATGATCTATTATTGATTACTTTGGTCTAAAACCTACTTTCCCCTTTTCCCACTTTCCTTTTTATTAAGCCTAATTGCTAATATTGTGTTCTATCATGCTCCCAAAAATATTTTTGAAGAGGTGATTGATCATGATAGTTTGGTAGTTTGAAGGATTATTAACATCTTCACTCTAAAACAAAGGCAAGGTTAGGCTAGTTATCTACTCTTTTAGGTAAGGGCCATGAGTAAGGGTTCAAAGCAAGGTATAATGGTTACCAGAACTAATAGCCCGGGCATTATGGAGGAATCTCTCACTAGGGAATCAACCACTACAAATGGGGATTAGAGACCAATAGGTCCTACCTTCTAAAAACATGGTTGAGCTAGTAACAAATTTAACATTAGGGAATCACAAAACACCAGTTGGTCCCCATATATGCATGCCCAAAACCTATCAATAAAGGGAACATTAGAGCATATGGGGTCAATGGAGAGAAACATTTATATATCCTCAAAGTATAGGGATCCATCAAAATACCAACATGTCATAGCATTCAAACATAACATCATCAAAAGTGATTGCAATACCGATTTACATCAATGCCAAGAAATGTTATGGGATTATAAGGCACTGGAAAGATTGGGTGTGAAATGGATATCAAGAAACAAAAATAAATATGAAAAAAATAATAGGGTTATAATCACATAAAAAATTCAGTTGGTAAGAAATTACAATGAGCGGTTTTATGTATTCTTGACCAAAATGTTTAATCAAAATCATGAGCAAGTCAAGGGAAAGAAGTACACTAGAATCAAGTCAAACAACAACAACAAAGAACAGAGATACAACATTGCATTTAAGGAAAAAATAATCATAAAAAATGCAAAAAACACATAACATGGAAGGCATAGACCACCAAGTAGAGATTAAGGATGTTGAAGAAGCTTACAACCCCACAATGAATCCACTCATTTTGTCATCGAAGATCTGTGTGCAAGAACTAATGAGCTTGAAAGAAAGAATAGAACACATGGAAGTAAGGGGGAAACTAGAAGATGTTAAAATGGAGGAGATGATAATTGTCACACAAAGGCTAAAAGAAGAAAATAACATGCTTAAAGAACATGTGAAAACTATAAAATATCATGAATGTTGGATAGTATGAATGGTACACCCTAAATCAAGCCATCCACTCTTAAAAAATCCAAGGTAGGGGATGAAAAGGAAAGTACAATTCAAATAAAATAAGTGTGAGAAACACTTCATAACATAGAAGAGAGAGAAAATGAGCTACAAAGTAAGTTAGAAGAGGCTAAGACATGCACACAAGTGATAAAAGAACCATTAGGAAAGCATCAAGAGTTGATAGAGAGGCGAGTCAAGAGTCAAATGATAAGAGAGAGAATGACATGATAATTATAAAATATAATTATCAAAGGGCTAAAATATTAGGGAGAAGGCTACAATGGAAAGGGAAAATCAAGCAAGCAAGTAGAATTAGTAAGATGAGAGATGGGGGAAGGGATATGCATATTCATGTCACAATCATAAACTATGTGGATAAAAAGAGTGCTAAGAAATAAAGGTATGTTGAGAGGATCATGTTTGTATCTAGACAAAGACAACCTTTTGGCAGCTAAAAGAGAGAAATGATGAGTGGGAAAAGGTGAGGCTAGAAAGGAGAAAAGGATAGAAGCATACCTAAATAATGGGAAAACATATATTACAACTAGATAAACAATAAGTAAATAAGGAATATGACCCGCTTGGGAGCATCTTATGATGGTGAGCTAGAATTTAGAGGCTACCCTTGACAAAGAGGAATTGGGTTAAGGCCCATATCCAGAGATAGATAATTATTTTGAATGGAACACATAAGCACGATGGGTGAAAAATGCCAAATTTTGAAGGATATGAGAAGGTAAAATCTAGAATAAAGAAACAAAATGTCAAGGGGTTAACTATAGAGATATAGATGGGAGGAATACAAAGGTTCTTGTTTTTTTGGGAATGACCCAATTATGAGGATTAAGTTAGAAAGGTGTTGGTGGGTACTGAAACAGAGCCTCTCTAAGAGGTGAGAGAGGATGTTGAAGAATGGAAGTTGATGTTAAATAGAAACCCTAGATTTAACTAAGAGACCAATTCAACCATGTGTGCTAGAGAGTAACAAGAAATACAAAAACAAAGTAGATGGCTAGATCAAGATCTAAATTATACTATTGAGTGGTTGCAATATTTTTTACCATGTTTTATATTTAGGGAGATTAGCTGATGTTTTGTTGATATTTCAACAATTAGTGTTTTGTTGAATGATGTTTCTGTGTGGAGCCTTTTTCGGTATGGTTGGTTCTTAGGTTGTTTTTGTTAGAGTCTTTTATTTTCACATATTTTTCTATTGTTTTAGGTTATGGGATCCTATCAAAACCCTTACCTTTACCCAATCTAAAAATATATTAAATCAGATTTACCCTAGAAAGAAAAATAAAATTACGATCTATCAAGGGTTTTAAGTATGTATGTACCAATTTTTGCAGCCTTGTCTTTCTCTATTTTTGCTTCTCTCTCTCTCTGTTTGTGCCTTCCTACTGAACTGATCTTCTAGCACTCTTCTCTACTTTCTATTCCTCACTATATTTTTGTTTTTGATTCTTCTGATTTCCCATGATTCCTTCACTTCAATAATTTTCACCTGCACACACAAATTGAGCTAGATCTGAATTTCTAAGAGTAAATTCAATAGAAAACTATACACATGCAACTCTTATTATATAGAAATCTCAATAGAAATTAGGTTAAATTAGGTTATTTTTAATTTCACTTTTTTATAACTTTAAAACAATTTTTCTAATTTTAATACAATTTAAATTTAATATACAATATTATTTAAAAATTTTTAAAAAATATATTTTTAAATAAAATAACTATATGTTTTAAAGTTAATTAAATTATATATAAATTAATAAAATAAACACTAACTTTATTATAAAAAAAATAATAACATAATTATATATTTTTATAACTTTGAAAAATTTTTCTAATTTTAAAAAACTATAATTAAATTTAAAACTCTAGTTTTAAAAATAAAATTTGTAAAACTAAATTTAAAACATAAAAATTGAACAATATTGTTTAAAAACTAGTTAGGTTATTTTTAATTTTTAAAAAAAAATTAATACAATTTTAATTTAAATAATTTTTAAAAAGGAAAACTCTAGTTTTGGCTAAATTTGTAAAAACTAAATTTAAAACATAAAAATTGAACAATATTATTTTAAAACTATAGTTTTAAAAAACATATTGCAAAACAACTAAATTAGAAAGAAATCATATGGGCAGCGTTGTGGTGGCAAGTTGGAGGGGGTTTGCGTGAAGGGGGTTCGAAGAATCCCCCTATGTGGCACCTATGTGGCACATTTTGGTGCCAAATCCATTTGGAGGATGATTGTAAGCCAAAATATGCCACTTAGGTGCCACGTAATTAGGGTTAACGAATTAGTAAAATTACAAAATTTTAACACAAAATTTAGATTTTTATTAACTTTCTAAAATATAATTTTCATTTTTAAAAATTTGTTTTACTATTTATTTTTTTTTTTGCTAACATATGGTATTTTAGGACAATCAATAGTACACAATCAACCCAATTTGAAAAATAGAAAAATATATCAAAAAATTTTTTTTGAAAAAAATAAACTTACTATTTGTTGAAGTCTTCTTTGTAGCTATGAAAAAAAAATCAATTTCGATATAAATCTTAAAAGTTATTGGCATAGACATATGTACGCCATTTATTTGAAAATATCTTCACTAAATAATTAATAAAAAATATATATGAAAATTTGATAGACCTCGATATTTGAATCTTGAACATATATCTAAAATTTCATGGTGAAAAATAAGTTTTCATTTAAAAACACCATTGGGGGTCAGTTGTTCCTCTTTTATAACATAAGAAACAACATATGAATAAAATTAAGAAAAAGACCATATTTTTACTAAAAAAAATTAAAAATATACATGTATTCTACACTCTAAACACAACATTTCGTTAGTTTGTGGAATTTCATGAATGTGTATGGTTTTGTGGCTATTACCTTTAGAAAATCAATGAAACTGAAAATTCATGTTTATAAAGGTACTAGCTACATTGAAGTGTGTGTGTGTGTGTGTGTGTGTGTGTGTGTGTGTGTGTGTGTTTGTAAATGATGATGGAACAAATGTATGGAGAATCAAATCATGTTTTTAATCCAAGCTGCATGAAAATAAATAGACTATAAGGAACATGATGATTCTGGTAGTGAAGACAAATTAAATTATACTAATCCTTGTAGGGACTAGGTGAGTGAGAGACATGATGTATAAAAACAAGTAATAAATGAGATAAAAAAATAGGATCGAGGGGATGTTGTTGATTACAAGTGAAGATAAAGTGTCAAATAGAAGGCATAGAAGGGTGGTATAAAAGGGACATGATAGTGGGGATGAAATGCACAAGATAGGTTTTGAGTTTGGTGGATCTACGATAATTTCAGGTGGAGGACATTAGAGTAAATTAATGGTAGAAGATAAAGTGTTATGAATAATGGTGCTAGTCATGATATCATTTGAATGAGGTGTGGATAACATAGTGATGTCTAGAGGAAGTGTGAGAGTGAATGGTGTGGTCATGTGATGAATTGGTGTAATGAGAGTATGATGACATGGAATGGGAAGAGGCATGTAAGAGGGAATACCAAACAAATGAGAATGTGGTAGAAAATGAAAATGAAATGTAAGAGGACGTGGATAAGGTTTATGCAGAACATGTGTAATAACAAAGGCTCCCTGTTAGTGTGATTGATGATGTGAATGCAAAGGGAGGAGTGGATAATAGAAAAATGTTCCTAAACAAGTGGTGATAGAAGTGAGAAGGTGTGTAGGGAAGAATGTTCCGAAGAGGTGCACCAATGGGTTGAGACTCTCAGTGTGATTGCATAACATGGAGCATCTCTCAAAGTGTGGGACTTTGAAATCGAGAGAGCTCTCCGGATGAAGGTCGGTTCCTATTCCTCTGTTCAGGTGCACACATAAAATTTGCAGAGGATCTATTCTAAAATCTATTCTAACTTACCAAGGAGACAGGGTTAAGAAGATGCAAGAAATTAAACCTAAACTAACAGAGGTGATGCACCAAAGGAATGTTGAACACCAGCTTTGCTATCAAACATATACCATTAAAATGTAATACAACCACCATGCACAGATAACCAATATTGCAATGAAAGATCAGATAAAAGAAATGAACATAAGAGAGGGTTGAAATCATCCACAAATGTTAGAGTAGGTATTTACCTTAGCTCATGTTCACCTAGGTACTTTATTTACCTTTATTGTATTTATCCTCACTCACTTATGTGTGTGGATATTTATTTTATCTTATTTAGATATTAAGAGATATTATCTAGTTGTTAGGTATAGTTCTTTCCTTGATCTATGGTATTGACTAGATCCTTAATGTCTAGTTCTCTCCTAAATCTATGGTCTTGACTAGTTATTTGATGACTAGTTATTTCCTTTATTTATGGCTTGATCTACGACCTTGATTGGTTCTTAGATTGTTATTCCTTGCCTATTTAAGCAAGGCCCATTCTCAATGTATTGCATTGAGTTCCATAATAATATATGATATTGTTTCTCATTTGTTTGAAAAGGTTTTATGTAAAGCTATTCTAATGAATTACTTTCATCTTATTGATCATGGTGTTTGATTAACATCTGTGTTCTTGGCTTGGTACGATCTGGTTATTGTTCCTTTCAACATAAATGTATTATTGCTTCACAAATTGATACAGAACATTACAATGGACAAGAGGCAAAAACTTGCATTACTTTCTTAATAGAAGGTTCGAACTCCATGAATTTGTCTATAGACTAGAGAACAAGGGGGTGCAAAACTGAAATGTCCAACCCTTCACAATGAGCCAAGCTCTTACCTTTATAGATGAAGAGAAGAGAGGAGAAGAAAAGAGGTGGGAAATCTGATTTGGAAGCTTAACTATCAGCCATCACTGCCCCTGCAAATCCACCTACAATCTGTCAAGTCTTCATCTCTATGTCTATTTAGCGTGTCAAAGAAGGAAGAACGACGGATCAAATCAAATATGATCTAGTTGTTGAAGCAATTGGATCGTACATTAATGGCATGAAATATGTTTCCCTATTTTTCACCCACCTAACCTTGTTAAAATTAAATTTTTAGGTTTCCACAACATGGACGAGGTCAAGACCTTTCTAATGGTACCAAATTTGTTGAATTTCGAGCACTAGATCAAAAGATATGCCCATTTGAATACTTGAATCGAATCCATAAAAAAATGGCGAAAAACCAGTTTTGCAAAATGGATCCGTGGGCCCGAAATTCACTTTGCACATTTTGCAAAAAAATTACAAAAGTGCAAAAATTCCACGCAGCCTCGTAATTTAGTTTTTCCCAAAATCCCTCGCAAGCCCACAACCTTCACTTTTTCCATTTGGCGAACAAACCTCCTCGGGCTCGCATGGGCCCACACTTACAAACTGTGCTTTTATGAAAGTTGCAAAAATGCAAAAACCTCTTGTGGCCCCACAATTCACTTTTGCCCAAAAGTCATCTCTCTGGATTTTTCGGCGCGCATTTTCCAATTTGGTGAAAAGTCTTCTCCCCAGCCCGCCACCCCACTTTTGGAAAAAATTCCTTCCAAGGCCAGCCTTCCCGCTTTGACCTAAAACATGGCCACATGTCCCTTTTGTTTGGTGTGGTCATATGTCTTATCCTGGACATGTGGAGGCTTAATGCACACTTGGGACCTGCCCCTAGATTTTACCTTTGAAGTTTCACATATGAGACATGTGGAGGCTTCCACTGACCCTTCTATACTCAATCAATTTAAATGGTTAGCTCTGTCCCCTTTTTAAGTTTTGAACAAGTGGAGGGCTTGCGCCGTTTGGGGGACCGCCTCTGAAGTTGATCTTTGAAGTTGTCTTTGAGTCGAAATGAGACATATTCCACTAGCTTTGCCCTATTTCTTTGTGTTTTGGATAAGTCTCTTTGTTTTGCAAGGGGGGCCATATGTCTAACTTGGGACACGTGGAAGCTCTGCACACATTTGGGAACCTGCTCTAGATTTTAACCTTGAAGTTGCGCCAAGTTGACGCATGGCTCCTTCCGCCGGTCCCGAAATTTTCAATGGCGGTGTGACTTTTTTTTTGATCCGAAAATAACTAGATTATTACTACACGATCTCGAACCCTTGTAGGCTTTAATAATTTGCCGATCATCTACTCCTTTTAAGTAATTAATTTAAAATAAAATGCAAGACATTTAAGACAATTGCACAAAGATTGATTACGGAGTTCGGCAATTGCCTACGTCTCGGGTTTGTGGTCGAACCGCTCCACTAGTCAAAACTTGAAGTTACAATAGTACTTTCACAAGAAAACCTAATGGAATTTTACTTGCCTAGAAGAATAACCAGACCTTCAGACGACAAGGGTGAAAAATAGCACCTGACTTCCACCTTCCTGACGTACAATCTCCTTTGGCTTTGATCGGCCTTCCGATGCTATCAATGTGAAGCTAGCACTCCGATTCGACAATCCGAGTTTCGCAAGTAATTGGTGTGGCTCAATGGGCCTATTGGGTAGTTTATAATTTAATCCTAATCACAAATATTTCATCTACTATTGCCTAAAATAATAGGCCAATAGACAATATCTGTTGACACACCTCACAAAAAGCTTAACAAATAATAAGCTCGGGATGTGTGTCCCCACAACAAGCTTAACAAATAATAAGCTTGAGTTGTGTGTGTCATTGTGTTACAATACAAATGGGTTCCCTATTTATACAATTTTAGGGCCCAAAAAATATGCAATTACAAATCATCCTTATGCTATTTTTAACCTAACCCGTAGCAAGATACATGGGATTAAATCTTAGCATAACAATTGGGATAATATTTAGGTTGCATTTTTAATGGGATTAAAACCCAAATTTGGCGTGGCATTGGTTAAGTGGGTATAAAGTCCCACATATGGTGGAAGGAGATAAAGTCTTAGGCTTATTAAGCCTTTCTCCGTGCAAGGATAGTGGTCAATGGACCACGTGAGCTTAACCGCCCTCCCTTTCAATGCTTCACCTCCTTCTCCACGTGGAAGCTTCCACGTATGGCATTTGCCTCCCACAACACCACTTCACCACCTCCTCCATGTGCGTGGAAGTTTGGAAATAGCATGTGGTGGTTTATATTAATGTATAAACATATATATATATATATATATATATATATATATATATATATAGTGGTTTGGCATATATGCGTGCCATTTGGAAAGTGGACTTACCAAGATAATATAATTTCGACCCATATAATGTGGTATAGAAATAATTAACTCGGTCCATAGCATGTAATCCACTTGTCATCTCCCGATAGGCAAATCGAGTGAATTCGACGAGTGGTGGCAAGCCACGTGTCACAGTGCGATTCGGTCCAATATTGACCAGTTGACCAGAGTTGACTTTCTCGATGTCTGAACTTTGACCGAACATATCTAGAGCTCCCGATGTCCGTTTGTCACGTTCTTATAGTCATTGGAAAGCTCTCGAGATGATATTCTGCACTGACACCATTTAGGGATGTTTAGGGAACTTTTGAAAATGATCCCCTGATCACTTTTTGGGGCTTTGGACATGTGGAGGGCTAGCACTTGTTTGGGGACTACCTTTTGGGCTTGACCTTTGGTGATGCGCCAATGAGTCACATTGAAGCTTCCGACATATCTTGCATACTTAGCTAATTCAGGGCCTCAAGTGAACACTTCCTCATTAGGTTCTGTGACACATGGAAGCTCCGCGCTCATTTGGGAACCACCCTTGGCTTCGACCCTTAAAGGTGCGCCATTGAGATAAGTGGAGGCTTAGACCGGTCCTTTTATACTTAACCAATTTGGGCCCACTCTGAATCATATGTGAAGTCTGAAAACTTTGAGCCTTTCCCTATTTTCCTCCTAAAAGCTCTGGCCTCCTTTGACGTTGTTTGATCCTTCTCGACCCCTTACGCATTATAGATCCCGCCTACCCCCTTGACAGCTTGGATTTGAATGTGAGCTCGTGACCGAACTAACTCTTTGATTTTCTCTTGTGCAGGTCGTGTTTGATCAATTTTTTTGGGGAAAAAATTGAGATAACAATTTGGTGACTCACGGGGACATCTACCTTCTATATTAAGAGACCAAAGAGTCACAGGAAGTATTTTTGGGCATGGAGTCTACTTATTAATTTCAAAACTAGTCTAGAACTGCTTTCATTGTATGCTCATATCTTTGCAAGAAAATCTTGGATTCAAGATTTGTGAGAGTAGAGAGTTGTTTGAAACTTGGAAACTTCTCCCTCATTTGATTTTCTACAAACCTGATCTATTGGAGTGCAATGAAAACATCCAAACCTACTCCAATAGGGATACTCTGTAGATTTAATTTCTTGTGGCCACAAGTCTTTTCCATGAGTGAGATGAATTGTATACAAGCATACACAAAAGAAATAGAGCATGTGCACCAGCACTTAGGAAATTGAAACCTAAACTATACAAATAAAATGTGCATATGCACTTGGAGAAATTGAATCAAACTATGAAAACTTGAAGGAATTCTTGATAAAGTAAAACACTATGAAAACTAAAAGCTTGTTGAAAGGAAACACACTTGTGTAAAAAGGAAACACACTTGTTGGAAAATAAACACACTTGCTTTTGAAAGTAAACACTTAGATTAAAATGCTTGAAAACAATTGCAAGAAATATAAAGATTTATCTAAACACTTGCAGGAACAAGTATACAACAGAATTTAATTGAAATAACTAAAGAAATACAAAATTAACAGATCTAAGCTATTTTCTAAAGAAATATAAATACCAAATAAATGAATATCCTGGTCCTTGGGGGAGTGGGCCCTTGCTCCTCCTTGAATCAGGATTTTAACAACTTAGAATTCTCTCAAATCAGAATGGCTATTTTATTGATGAAAACATTCAGTATTACAAAACGTATTGGATCTGGATACTTAATCTATTTCTTTTCTTGTTCTATATCTCTAATTAATTTCTTTCTATCTAATGCAGGTATTCTTTATATACATTTTTTAATCACAGTTGTCTCAATGATTTTGATGAAATGAATCATGCCCAGAATAGATGCTAAGTCGGATGGTGGTTGATCATATAGCTGTAGGATAACTCTTCCTGGATCTGCGTTCAGAAATCTTCTCGTCCTTCATGATTATAGATGTAAAATTTCGGATGTGGTTTAAAATAGATAACTCCCATCGGTTTTGGAAATTTGGAGAAGTTCTGGAACCATAGGAAATTGTTAAGAACCAAAACCTATGAGATTTCTGAAGCTATCCCTAGGAGTTCTAGAACTAAGTCTGAAAATTCCAGAACTAAATTCTAGAGTTCCAAAACTAAGTCCAAAAGTTTTAAGAACTAAATGATGACTATGTGATGGAGTTTGGAACTGGCTTGGAAGTTCTGGAACTAAGTTGTGTAGGAAGAGATGCTATCAAAAACATATTGAACACCACCTACTTCATTTCCTCGACTGATTAGACCTACTTTATTACAAAACTAAATTTAAACACACACTATGTTAGGAATTTTAGAGTTTTTAACATTAGGATCACAATCAATCAAAAGATAGATAGTTACATCCTAACTCATATCAGATCAACTAAAAGTCACACAATGTAATCAAACTTAATCAAAAGGAGAGTATGATGAGATCATATATTATACATTAATCAGACATATACTAGCCTCATCATTTCCCCAAACTTACTTGTTTGTAAGTCCCTTTACAAACTCATTCTTCAAAAGTGGGATCATATGTTCTGCATTCCATTTGATTGCTTAGATCAAATGGCTGAAACTAAATTTTCCAATGCTTAAGCTCAGATGTACTATACCTAGCTCCTTTTTTATTTTCCTCTCCCACTTTTCAAATTTAGCAGGGTCTTGAGGTTCTCTGTTCTACCAAGGAGACATGGGGGTGAGAAGTAGAGGTGGCCTTGTTCACATTCCCATCCATATTTGGTTGTAGGTTTCATTGACTTGGGGAATTATTGTGCATAATGATTTGGCCCTCTCTAAACTCCATATCAGATTTGTAGGGGAAATTACTTCCCTTCTTTTCAAAGCAACAATAAGGAGTTCCCACCTTTTTAGCATCCTTCATAAATATCTTCAAATTTTTCCTCCTCATAGGAGGTGAAGGCATCAATACTCTTTTGTAGAATAGCAAGGTAATGTGTCTTGAATCTCTTATCAAAGGCATGAGTTCTAAAATGTGTGAGGAAGGTAGAAGGTTTACCATAATGAGCTCTCATGCAGAGGCTTGTTGAGTTGGATTTCAATAAAAATTCAGATTATCTTTCCTTCCATGTAATTTGGTTTTGCAAAAGAGAGATAAATGCATTGAGCTGGCTCTCCCCTACATATAAGTTAATCATAAATCCTGTATTTTTCTGTAGCATATAATTGCAAAGATAAAATTCACACAGGATATTTTTCTGTTCAAGGCTAGATAGAGAGTAAGCTGCCATGAATTTAGATTCATCTTGTAGTTCATGTGGAAGCCCACATGCAATTCTTGACAACTGCCAGTGAATGAACTACTCTTCCAAAAACACACTATATGTAGGAGAAGGTCTCTTACAGGCAAGAAATTTCTCACTCATAATACAGACCATATGAATTTTGGCAAGACATTTATATTTATTTCCTTCCTCCTTATAAAATTTTTCTTCCCATTCCTTTCTTGCCTTCATCTCTTCCTCCATCTTGGTCTTTAATTCCTCATTTGATGTTTTGGCTTCTCTGAGCTCTCTGCAAATATCATCCCATTGTTGTTTCAGTGGAAAATAGGTCAACTCAGTTTATGCAGAGGTTGTGGACACAACACTCTGTTTTCTAGAAGTCTAGAACTCTTCCTCTTTTTCTATCAGTTGCTTCTTGGTTGTTGATAATTCCTCAGTTCTAGCTGTAAGCTGAGTTGTTAGCTCATCAATGAGCATTTCCCTTTGTTCCAATTTAAGTTTGAGGAAGTCCAATTCCTCATCTTTTTCTCTGATAATAAGCTCTGCTCTAGACAAGAACAAAGCATGTTTAACTTGTTGTCTTTCCTCTTCCTCTGAAATTATTTGAGGAGTTTGGCATTCTTCCTCTATTAAAGGAAATTTTCCTTTTCTTATCCTAGATGCCAACTCTTCTTCTTCATGTGGCACTGCTGAAGGTTCAGCCAACTCCTAAAAATCTTGATCATCAAATATCTCTTCTCCTCTATCCATTTCAACATGAATTGGCTTAGGTGGAGTCATGGCCATGCTACCCAAAATGTCAACAACTTCCTCTTCCATCCTTTCTACTCACTCCTTACTTCTGGAGTTCCCCTTGACCTCTTATGATTTTTTTATCTAGGGAAGTTCAACATGCCCAGTAGTGAATTTCCTTCTCTAGAATTCTTCTTCTATTGTTTTTCTAGTTCTTGTGTGGGTGAGCTATCACCGTCAGAGATAGATATTGGTTCTTTTGAAGCTGTTGTGGAAGAAGGAATTTCCTTCACAGGTACAGAAGGCTCTACTATTTTTATCTTTCTCACGACCTTCTTTTCCTTGGTATGTTTTCTCTTTCCATTTCCCTCTGTCCTTCTATAGGGGCATCAATTTATAGATTAGCTAAAGGAGAGAATGGGGCTGGAATTGTCTTCTGATAATATTAGGGTTTTTCTTGAACTTGCCAAGAAACTTGTCCCAAATTTCTTCTCCATTCTTTTTTGATAGGAAATGGTGTTGGCATATCAAGTGAATTAGACCATGATGCCTAATTGTTCCAACACCCTAGGAATATCTCTGAGCCATGGTCTGAATGGAATCAAAAAGAAACCCTAGGAGGTTTATTATGTATTCAAGCTTGGTGGCTCCATACTTCAGATATATGAGCATTTTTAAGACTTCTTTTCCCACAGACCCAAATTGACCATCACAAGTTAAATATTTTACTATCCAAAATGCTACCCTATCAAAGGGTTTGGGAAAACTGGCCCTTCTGACCCCTTTTATGATTTTCTTTGTATTATAGATATATTGGGGTTCAGCTTCTTCTTCTTGCAGCAAGACTTCTACTAGTTCTTTCAAAGTCCCCTTACAGGTTATGGGACATGAATAATGGGTACTCCAGACACATTACTTACAATATTTAAAGAAAAGGAATAAAGACATTTCTTACTTTTGTTCTAGACTGTTCTAGATTTATGACAAATTCTCTTACCAATTCGTCATTATGCCTTGAAAATTTCTTCAGGAATTCAAGCCATCCTGCATGCTCAAAGATGGATGCTACTTCTTCTGTGAGCAGCTGGGAATCATCCTCTGGTTTAGATTTCTTCTTAATCCCCATATCGGCTTGAGTTTTGTCTTCCTTGATTTTGTGTGAATTGATTGTAGGCCTTCTCCTTAGCTACAGAACTAATGGCTTGGCTCGGAACCTCTATTTTAGTTATGGAACATATGAATTCTAAATTGTTCTTTTACGCAGAATACAAACTCAATTCACTAATCCTTCCTCAAGATATTTCTATAATCTTTATCTCACTTGATGTTTGCAATAATGATTACTAATGATAACCATGCCACCACTTATTCCATCCAAATCAATATCATGATTACACACTTGTAATCATAATGTATAAATAGATGACTCATCATACCTACTTTTAAATTAAGTCACATCACACATGCAAACATTTAATCAACCCTAAATAAGTTAAAAGACATAATTACCATCCTTGATGATGTAAGCCTTTTGCTATGATGACTCGTCATTCCTACAAGTGGAACAAAACATGATTAGATAAGACAATTGGAATTCAAAAGAATTCCTTTATTTGAACTAGCCAAAAAGAGGTCAACCGCCATTTGCTAGTTTTTAATTGACCTTGAGAGATATTTATATATTTATATATTTTTATATATATATATATATATATATATATTTGGGGAAGAAGATGCCATTTGCTGGTTTTCATCTTCTTCCCTTTATTTTGGATCTATCATCTGATTATTTGATCATTTTGGAAGAATTGAGTTCTTCCATATGATCAAATTCTTTGTCTACTTCAATCTTCCTCAAAAATTCATTCTTAGTGGGAGGATTCCTATAGAGTTTTAGCCTATGTCCATTGACCAAGAGTGTTCTCTCTTGCTGACATCAATGGGAAGTAAGCTGAATAGAACCATTGTCAAAAATATGATCAATCTAATAAGGTCCCAACCATCTAGTTCTCAAATTTCCCTTGAACTTTTGGTACTTGAGAGTTAAAAGTAATGCCTAGTCTCCTACTTTTAATTTCCTTTTCTTGATATGTATGTCATGCCATTACTTCCTTTTCTCATGAATCATCTCTATTTGTTGAAGTGCTTCTAACCTTAATTCATCCAACTCATTGAGTTAAAGGATTCTTTCTTTTTGAGCTACATTTAATTCAATTCCCACCTTCATTGTTGTCCTCAATATCTAAAGTTCAAATTCTATAGGCTACAAGGGATTTTTCCCATAGACTAATTCATATGGTGAAAACCCTGTTTTAGTTTTTCAAGTTGTATTATACACCCAGATAACTTCAGGTAGTCTCTTTACCCAATCTTTTCTCCAAGCTTCAATTGTTTTGGTAAGGATGTTCTCCACTTCTCTATTTGTTACTTCTACTTGTCCATTTGACTATGGATGGTAAGGAGATGACTTCCTATGATTGATTTGGTAATACCTTGTGAAATATTGGATCATATTAGACATGAATTGTGGTCCCTGATCTGAAACTATGCTCCTTGGTGCTCCAAACTTGATCATAATTCTGTTCTAAAGGAAATTAGCAACTGCTTCCTCAGTGGCATTTTTCATTACCTACACTTCTGCCCATTTTTTCACATAGTCAGTACATATAAGAATATATTCCTTCCCTTGTGAAGGAGGATTAAAGGGACCAAAAAAATCCAATCCCCATCTCTCAAATGGTTCAACCACAACTTGAGGCTGAAGAGGCATTTCATTGGTGAAAGTTGGTTGTCCCATCCTTTAACAAGGATCACACCTCTTGATATATCTTTTCACATCCTTGTATAGAGATGGCCAATAATAACCAGTACCAAGTATCTTATGAGCTACTCTTTTTACTAAATAGTGACCTCCACTTGGTTCATCATGACATGCTCTGAGGATGTCAAAGATTTCATCCTCTCTACACACCTATGTAAGAAAAATCAAGACCACACTTAAATAGAATTCCATTTAACCATTTTAATTGTACAATGGTTTATAATTAACTTCTTTATTTTTTCTTAGTGAAAGAAGGAGGTTGTTTCACCTTTTCTAAGATTTTTCATTTGCAAACCATTGTATTCTTGCTAAAGAAGCATGAAAGGTAACATTCATCTAGGAAATTTATCCTTGCTCAAATGTCGATTGATGTGGTTATTCTTTTTGATGTGCATGCATGACTTCGAATTTCCAAAGTCTGATAATGAGAGCTTCTTTTGGCTAGGAGGAACTACCATGTAATGAAAGTAAGACCACTTTTCAAAGAATTAAACAATATGGGTAGTGAATTACCTAGCGTGAGCTAGATGCAGGAAGTATGGTACTTTTAGATTTATCAATCCACTATTTTAAAAAATTAATGCTGAAAACAAGGAAAATCCTATTGTGGGAGTAATATTATTTTAAAATAATTCATGTACATCTCACTTAAACACACAATAACAAAATAGATCTAATCTAAGGCATTTAAGCTAGAAATAGAATCCATAGGTCAAATGGTTGGTTATGGGTTCTACATGTCGATAAAGGTCTTGGGTAGGTCAGGAAAATAAAGTGAGTGAGTGAGGTAAAATTTGGTGGATATTTTCTAGAAATCTTTTTAAAGCATCTATGTACCCAACAAAATTACCAATAATGGGAAAAATGACCTTTTGAGACTAGCGAAACTATGAGGGATTTTATGTAAATTTCCACAACGGTTGAAATTTATCACCGGTGCTTGAATTTTGTGATATTTGGAAACGTTATCTGACGGGGTTTTAGTATCCTTTGTGATTGTACAAAGGGTTTGGTTGATCACTGACAAGGTATTGGGTGATCTGGAATATGTATTTTACAATGAAGGTTTTGATGGGTCTCTTGAGGTACTAAACATTGGAGATCCAATAAGGAGCAAGATGAACAATAGATGATAAAACAATGACGAAATGAAATAACCATGGAAAGTATGATATCTCCTACTTTGTTTTATTGGATTTCATTGTCATGCTTGAAGGCTTGTGTGGTGGATGGAGTCATCTCGATGGTGGGTTTGAAAACCTTAATTCATCACTAACTCATTGAGGAAAGATTTTGTATGGGCTGCATTCACACTCAATTCCCTACCTTGGATATTTCGGAAGGTGGTTGGGATGGTTCAAAATGTGTGCTATAGAAGAAGATGATTTTTCCCTCAATCTCCTTCCTTGGATGAAAATTCTTGTTGGAATTTTTCTAAAGATGTGTTATAAGCCCAAAAATGTCATTCTTACTTCATCAAATTTCTTTCTTCGTTTTCAACCTTTTTTTCCAAGATGTTCTCCAAATCCAACATTGAGAATAAAGTTGTTTTCCATTTGAAAGGGGTGGATGGTAAGGAGATGACTTCTATGATTGAGCCCAAATACCTTTTAAAACATTGGATCATATTAGACAGATTTTGTGGTTTCCCCGATTGAAACTATGTCCTTGGTGCTCCCTTATCATAATTTCCTCAAAGAAATCTTGTGTCGTTATCCCGTGGATGGCAACTAGGAGCTTCTTGTGAGCATGCGGGAATGTGGTTAAAGGGAGTGTATATTGATTTTTGTGAAGGAGGATTTGGGACCAAAAAAAATCCAATCCCCATAGTTATGGTAACTTGCTAAGACTTAGGTTTTAAGAGGCATTTCATTGGTGAAAGTTGGTTGTCCCATCCGAGTGACAAGGATCACACCTCTTGATATATATTTTCACATTTGAGATAATATATTAAAATAATACATATAGTGAGGATTAATGAATAGTTAATTAAATTAAATTAATGTAAATTAATCCTCTCTAGTGTGTGAAGGGGGCCACACTTAGGTAGATTCCATTAAAAGGGGGCATTATATATGTGCAAGGAAAAATTAAGTTTATTTGTTTTTAGTGTCTAAAGAGAGGAACTTCCCTGTTGCAAGATAATTTGCCATATCAGCAAACCATGGTGTACTTGCTAAGATTGCAAATAGTTGTTCATCTGGAAAGTTATCCTTGACTGGATCTTGTTCCCCTGTGGTGGTTAGTCTTGATAGAAAATCAGCTACCACATTAGATTTACCTGGATTGTCCACAATGGTAATATCAAATTCTTGCAAAAGTAATAACCATCTAATGACTCTTCCTCCAACCACTGGTTTGTTCATTAAATACTTAATTGTTGAATGATCTATGTATACAAATATCTTATACCCTGTAATATAATGTTTGAATTTATTGATTGCATAAATTACAACAAGAAATTCCTTTTCAGTGGTGGTGTAATTACTTTTCAGTGGGAGTAATATTCTTGCTAAGATAGTAAATGGCATACATCTTTCCTTCTTCATCTTTTTGTCCCAATATTGCACCAATGGAATAATTTGAGGCATCTGTTTGGATATGAAATGGATTTTCCCAATTAGGACCTCTCAATATTGGGGCACTGATTAATTTTTTTAATTTCTTCAAAAGCATGTTGGACACTTTTCATCCCAAAGAAATTCACAGTCCTTGGTTAGCAAATTAAACATGGGGCAAATTTTACTAAAATATTTTATAAAGCATCTATAGTACCCAGCATGTCCTAGAAATGATTTGATATCTGTGGGAGTCTGAGGGATAGGTAAATATGAAATGATCCTAATTTTTTTTGATCCACTTGAATTCCTTTTTGTGAAATATGGTGTCCTAATACAATTCCCTCATCCACCATCATCAAACATTTTTCATCACTAAGAGATAGGTTGTGTTTTCACATCTTGTTAACACTCTATCCATATTTCTCAAAGCATCTTCAAATGTATCTCCATGTACAGTGAAGTCATCCATATATACTTCAACACAATCATTTGTTAGATCAAGAAAATATTACAAGTACAACTCTCTGGAAAGTTGCAGGAGCATTGCATAAACCAAATGGTAACACTCTATAGGCAAAGGTTCCCCATGGACATGTAAATGTAGTTTTTTCTGATCCTCAACAGCAACTCTGATCTGATTGTACCCACTAAATCCATCTAAGAAAGAAAAGTATTGTTTACCTGAAAGGTTATCTAGGACTTGATCTATGAATGGTAAGGGAAAATAATATCTCATTGTGGCTTTGTTTAGTTCCCTATAGTCAACACATATTCTCCATTTTTCATTATTTTTGGGAAAATTACAAGAGGAGATACCCACTGGTTATCTGAGATAGGGTAGATGAAACCTACTTGTAATAGTTTTTCAATTTCTTGTTTGACTATATCCCTTAAAGTTGGGTTAATCCTTCTTTGAGGTTGCCTAATTGGTTTAGTGTTTTTAGTATAGATGTGATGAGTGTAGATACTTGGATGAATCCCCTTCATATATTTGTAATCCCAAGAAAAATCTTTAGTATGATTTTTTAGAACATCAAACAATTTAGCTTCTTCATCCTCTTTCAACCAGCTATTGATGTTTAAAGTTTTACTTGGTTGAATTTCAACATGCTTGGTTCCAATATGTGATGAACTGATTTGTGGAAAGGGTTTCATTAAATTATTTAATGGAAATGCATGTGGTAACAACATATGGTATGTAGAAACATCTCCAAAAGTTCCTTGAGATAGAATATTGGAAAAGGATAGTAATGAGAATTATGATACTTATCTCTTTGCAAGCCAAATTCCTCATCACTGCTACTTTCCAGAAATTCTTCACCACTTCTGATGTACTTGAAACTAAAGCTACTGATTCATCCTCTCCCCATGAGAAATCTCATTTCTCCGGAGTGAAATCATTTTCAATCAAAGAGAAAATTGTTGTTGTCGTGGTTCTAGAACTAAATGTAGTGGTTTTAGAACTATAGCCATAGGTTTCGAACTAAGTTCACGGGTTCGGAACTAAGTTCATGGGTTCCAGAACTAATTTCATGGGTTCCAGAACTATTTATGATTACACTGAAGACAATAGGTTCTCATCTAATGGTGGATTAATCATCTCTTCTACTTCTCTTACATGATCCTGCAATGTGATCATAGCCAAAGAAGACAAATTTTGCTTATTATTTTAGGAGAATCAACCACATATTGTTCATGACTTTCAGTAAAAGGTTATGTGGTAGGATATAAGGAAATTTGTTTAGAGTTCTTACCATTCGATATTGTCATATCACCTGACTTGTAATCTATCAAAGTAACAATTGTAGCTAACCATGGTCTGCCCAAAATAATGGGATAACCTAATGTTTTACCTTTTGGCTGCAATATAACAAAGTCAATTGGATATTCCCATGACTCTACCATAACCGCCACATCTTCAATAATTCCTTTTGGTTTTGCTACAGACTGATTTGCCATCTACAATATGGTATTAGTAGGTTGTATACCCATTAATGGTAATGTTTTCAGAGTATCCACTGTCATTACATTGATAACAACTCCCAAATCTATCAAAACATTATGTACATCCTTATTTCCTATAGAGACAGAAATAATAGGACTTCCAGGATCTCCGTATTTGGGAAGTAATAGTTTTTCTGCTAATAAATCAGCAAGTTTCCCATCTACTTTGATAGTCTTGGGATACTGTTTCTTTCTTCCAGGATTTTTCATGCATAACATTTTGATCAATTTGTTCAATTCTAGAATATATTTAATTACTTGTAACAGTGGTATTTCAATATTCAATTTCCTTAATTCCTGAACTAATTCAAACTCCTTGATTTCTATATCTTCTTTGAATCTCAGGAAATGGATTCTCAGTACTATTGCTATCTGGCTCCTTTTCTTTTCTTTCTATATCCTCTTTTGGAACAACAATACTAGGGTTCTCATTTTCTTCTGTCATTTCAGTGATTATAAGGGGTGCATTATTAATGATTTTCATAGATCTAGTTTAAATATCCTTACAATCCATAGCATGTAAATCAACTGATTTTTTAGGTTTTGTTCCATAAACAGGAGTTGTTTGTTTGTTTTTGGGGTTTGTTACTGGTTGTGCTAGCATTTTTTTGGACTATATTCTCAGTTTGTGAATTTTGTGCAAGGGATCCCATGATGGCCTATTGATTCTGATTTGGATATGTTCTTCCTTGGGAATAATTAGGGTTCCATCTAGGTTATGACCAAGCATAAGGATTTCCTTGACCAGCCCATGGTTGTTGATGTCCCGTGAGCATACTAGGCTTGATTTTCCCAATCTTGAGGGTTCCAAGTTGGTTGAGGTACCCAAGGTGGTTGTCCTCAATTTTTTGGTATTTCCTGAGTATCCCATGGCATTGTCCATGGATTAGGAGCTGATCTTGGCATAAACTGCCCTTGGTTAGGTTATCTCTAAACAAAATTCAATTCTTCAGTTGTAGATGAGGCACTAGTTTTTTAAGCTGATTTTTAATGACATGAAGTAAAGAACAAACATAATTATCATATTCTTTAGATTCATAGATAAGACACATTTTTGTTTTATCCAAAGGACAATCTCTTAATGCATGCTTCTTCCTGCATCTAGGACAATACATATCTAATGGTTCAGTTTTGGAATTTGATTTAGCTTGTAATCCATCCATAGTAGAGGTTAATTGCAGTAAAATATTTGTTTTAAAGTTTGCTAACTCATCCATTAGTTTTTTCATATCTGGATTCAGACTTTTTACTGATTTTCCTTTTCTAGGTCCACCTCTTCTTCTGGAATAGCTTCTACAAATCTCTTTAATTCCATTCATTCTTATCTGATCAATGTCTCCCCCTCCTATCAAGTTAAGGGATTCTCTAGATTCATCATCCAAACCTTTGAGAAAAATGGTTTTACTTAATTCCTCTGTAAGCACAAATCCACATCTTTTGCTAACAAAGAGGAATATATCTAAATAGTCTTCTATGTTTTCATCCTCTTCCTACTTGATTTTGAAGAATTCTTCCTTCCTATTTCTTCCTCTCTGCAATAATCCTAGTATTTATCTAGGAAGGAAGTCTCCATTTGTGCCCAAGTGCTAATAGAGTTAGATGTTAATCCCATGAACCACCTCATTGCTGCATCCTTCAAAGTGGATGGAAACAACTTGAGTTTTTGATTATCTATTTTATAATCATAGGTCTGACATAGTACCTTGAATTCAAACAGAAATTGGTCAAGATCTTCAGATGACATCCCTCTAAAATGTGGGTAAATGTGTAGGTGAGATATTTTTCATTGATGTGTCATCATCTCCCAATTGGATTGGATAGGTAAAGGTCCTATCACGTACTCCCTCAGCTTCTCATGCCATTTCAAAATATTTTCTGAAGTTTCCTCCCAATCAATGTGGTAAGTTGTATGCTTTAGGGAAGGTGAAAAATTAGGAGTAGGAGGTTAACTACTCAATTGAGAATCAAAACTTACCCTCAATGGATCTTGGGTAATAAGCCTTCTCCTAAAATTTCTACTCCCTTCAGGTGACTAATCTAAGAATTCCAAAAATGGCAATTTTGTTTCTTGTCTGACAGGGGATGGTGGTGCCTCCAATTCTTGATCAATTTCCTTACTTTGACTAGAGGATGTTATGAATTATTGTGAAGATTTTTTTGGAAGGAATCTACCCTGTGAGTCTCTTGGTCTACTCATATATTTTGTGATATAGTAGGGAAGATTCTTCAACTACTAGATGTATGTTTTGTTGCTCTTGCTAACACTTAATTAGAAAATTCCAACTAGTGTTCCCCGGAAATGGTGCCAAAAATGATGGGTGTCGTTATTCCCTTCATTTAATCAACTTCTTGTTGATGTCATATCAAACCAGGGGTGTGTCTAAAGCTATATGCAACAAGAGTACTTTAACTAATCTAGTAGTTGACTGTAACTATTTTATATTTTTAGGGGGATCTCTTTAATGTCTTAAGGAATTCTTGGTAAAACCTTATTCAAATCAAACTATGAAAACTTGTTGAAGTAAAAACACAATGAAAGCTTGCTGAAAGGAAACACACCATGCAGAAAAGAAACACACTTGCTGTTGGAAAATAAACACACTTGCTTTTGAAAGTAAACACTTAGATTAAAATGCTTGAAAACAATTGCAAGAAATATAAAGATTTATCTAAACACCTATAGGAACAAGTATACAACAAAATTTAACTGAAAGAACTAAAGTAATACAAAATTAATAGATCTAAGCTATTTGTTGAAGAAATATAAATACCAAATAAATGAATATCCTGGTCCTTGGGGGAGTGGGCCCTTACTCCTCCTTGAATCAAGATTTTAACAACTCAGAATTATCTCAAATTAGAATGGCTATTTTATTGATGAAAACATTTAGTATTACAAAATGTACTAGATCTGGATACTTAATCTATTTCTTTTCTCTATTCTATATCTCTAATTATTCATTTCTATCTAATACATGTATGCTTTATATACATTTTACAATCACAATTGTCTCAATGATTCTGATGAAATCAAATCATGCCTAGAAGAGATGCTGAGTCGGATGGTGGTTGATTAGATAGTTGTAGGATAAATCTTCCTGGATCTGCATTCAGAAATCTTCTCGTCCTTCATGATTGTAGATGCAAATTTTTTAGATGTGGTTTAAAATAGATAACTCCCATCGAGTTTCAGAACATTGGAGAAGTTCCAGAACCATAGGAAATTGTTAATAACCAAAACTTGTGAGAGTTTCAGAGCTGTCCCCAGGAGTTCCGAAACTATGTCTAAAAATTTCAGAACTAAACTCTAGAGTTTCGGAACTAAGTCGAAAGTTCGGAACTAAATGATGACTGTGTGATGGAGTTCGGAACTAGCTTGGAAGTTCTAGAACTAAGTTGTGTAGGAACAGACACTATCAAAAACATACTGAATGCCACCTACTTCATTTCCTTGACTGATTAGACTGCTTTATTACAAAACTAAATTTAAACACACACTATGTTAGGAATTTTAGAGTTTTTAACATTAGGATCACAATCAATCAAAAGACAGATAGTTACATCCTAACTCATATCAGATCAACTAAAAGTCACACAATGTAATCAAACTTAATCAAAAGGAGAGTATGATGAGATGTGAGTATCCACTTATGGCCCTAACTTGAATTTGTGTTAATCACTCTAATGAAGTCTAATCCTAATTACATGAATGGCTGATCCAATGAAATTTGACGAAAGGGAAGGGCTTCTAACTTCTCCTTCCCCGTGAAGATCGCTGCGCACTTCTTGCATCTCTTGATCCATGAGTAGCAATCACTAAACACCATAGGCCAATAATAACCAACTTTCATGATTTTGAGAGCTATTACTCGAGGATCAAAGTGGCCTCCTACTTCTCCATCATGGAACTCATGCAACACCCTCTCAATTTGGCCTATCCTAATACACCTCAATAGAACACTATTGATATCCTTCTTGAACAAGACACCACCAATAAGCACATATGGGATGGCTTGTAATATAAAGTACCTTATTTTTGTTCTACTCATTTCTAGAGGGCACAAACCTGTTTGGAGAAAATGCACCAAGGATTGAGTCCAACATGGAATAGGTGCATCATTAGCTGGCTGCTCTTGATCATTTTGTAGTAGTAGGACAACCTCTTCTTCATCTGTTGACTCAATTTGTTGCTTGGAAGTGAGATGCTCACATAGACCCTTGCCACAAACCAGCTTGGTCACTTTGATTTCAATATCATACTCCATTACATGAGTGATCCAACCTACTCTCTTCTCATTCAAGTCCTTGTTTAGGAGAAAATCCTTGACACCAACATGAGACACTAGTAGTTGAATCTTGTTTTTCGAGACCAAGTGTCTGAACTTCTTCAAACTCCTAATGACAACAAGGACATGCTTTTCAATGAAAGAATACTTTACTTTGTAATCCTCCAAGCTCTGACTGAAGAAGGCTATGGGTTGTTCTAAACCTTCCTTGTTAGGTTGAACCAAGATAGCTAAGATTGTGTTTGACCCTCCAAAAGCATACATCATGAATTCCTTTGAAAATTATGGGTTAATAAGAGTTGGGGCCTATGATAGTGAGCTGATGGCCTCAAAACTCTCTTTTCCTTCTACTGTCCATTTAAATGCAAGACTCTTCTTTAACATCATTGTTAAAGGCTTCACAAGAGTGGAAAAATCAGGCACAAATCTGTAAACAAAGTTTATTCTTCCCAATAATCTTTGGAGAGACTTCTTGTGTTGTGGCAATGGAAGTGTTTAGATGGCTTCAAATCTTTCAAGATCAATTGTTAACCCTTCTCTTGAGACAATGTGGCCCAAAAATTTTCCCTCATGTGCCAAAAATACACACTTCTTTGGATTCAATGACACTTTGAACCTTCTACACCTCTCGAAATGATTGTCTCGAGGTGAAGAGATGGTCTACTGTGTTCTTTGAGAAGACAATGATATCATCTAGATATACCAACACCATATTTTTGATCAAGCCTTTGAATGCCATATCCATAGCTCGCTGAAATGTTTCTCTAGCATTGGACAACCCAAATGGCATCTTCTTGTAAGCACATGTGTCCCATTTTGTGGTGAAGGCCATCTTGTACCAATCTTCCTCTTTCATCATTATCTAATTATAGCCTAAGTATCGATCTATCAATAAAACCTCTCAAAGCCAGCCTACAACATGTATGATTTTCTCCATCGATGGAAGTGGGTAGTGATCTTTGAGTGATGCTCGTTTAGATCACAGAATCTTCTACACATAATCTGATTTCTCCATTTATGTTCCTCACAGGCACCAAGTTTGCAACCCAACTTGAATGCTTGATAGGGAAGATGATGTTGGCCTCAATTAGATTTTTCAACTCTTTTCTCATGAGAGGCTCAATGTGAGGGTTTACTGGCCTTTGTTTCTTTCTGAAAGGCTTAGATCCCGGATCCAACTCGATAGTGTGTTGTGCCAACCTTGGGTTGAAACCTCTTAAATCCTTGTAAGTCTAAGAAAAGACATTTAGGAATTATTGAAAAAGTTGAACAAACTCATATTTTTCTTTTTGGGTACTTACCTTGCCAATTCATAATGTTTTACCTTCATCTATGGAAATAGGCTCTGAATCTTCACCCTTTACCTAAATAATTTCTTTCTCCTTCTGGAATTGATCATTTGGGTGAAGATCGACTCCAAGGTTACAAGACCTTTGGTAATTTGTTATTTCTCAACTACACCACTTGGTTGCCATACCGTTGTTCCAATTTTTTTGGTTTCTAGAGGAGAACTCGTCATCTTCTTGTAGAAAATTGACAATTTTCTGATCATTCTTAAAGACCTACCAACTTGTGTTATTATCTAGGAAATCGCATCAAAACACCTTGATATGGGGCTAAGACTTATCACTTTTTATAATTTCTATAACATCAAATGCCTCCTAATTGCGCTACCTATCTTATGCATCATTCTTTTTCCTGGGTATGGACACAATGTTGAAAGCTTCAAAGTCCTCAATGAGGTCCCATACCCAGTTTTTATAGCTCCTGAGTAGGTCATTCCTTATAAAGATGTTGTCCTCTGACTTGGTTCACAATCATCTCACTATCACCAAATATTTACTAGATTCTTAATCCCTCTCTTTCTTGCCCAATGCAGTCCATGGATCAAGGCTTCATACTGCTGTGTTGTTCGAGCAAGAAAATTAGAAATGGAAGGCTGAGTAATATTTCATACCTTGAGGTGAAACAAGCATAGCTCCTCCTTTGGCTCCTTGTCTACTTCTTGAGCCATCAAATAATAACTTGTCATACCTCATTATCATCCTTGTGATTTGGCTTAGTGATGTTAGGAAGAGGATGATTTTCCTCATGCAAATAGTAAACTCCTAGCTCAGATTCCTCCATTTCCTTGTAAGGGTGAAAAGCATGCCTCTTGCTTGCCCATTCAGCAAGATTCAATTCAGAATGTATCCGATTTTGTATTGTAATGAAATTACTTGATTAATTATGATTATCACTAGCAATAGAACACCAAATAACACAATATTGTAGATAAATTCTCTCAATATGAAATTATAATAGCTTGGCCACTTCGAGGGGGCAACCTCCAGAACATATAATAAGACTCAAATACTCAACATAATGATCATCCACTACCTATAACCCCTATTTATACTATTCCTATGCTATGGCCATCAGCAAGGCCGACCAACCAATGATAATAAATCATATATAAAAGAGATACATCATGATATTAAGTTATGATAGCAACAAGTCAGCTATATCCATCCCATGTAAGATATATAATTAAGGGCATAACATGCCCCTCCCCTTCAAAGAAACATTGTCCCCAATGTTGGGAAGCCCTAGATGCTGCTGCATGAATGCTTCATCTTCCCATGATGCATCCTCAATATTCATATTCTTCCACTGATCGTGCATCGGGTAATGAATCTGGTCCTCAGTCTTTTGGTGCATGTCTGAAGAATTCCTTTAGGTTCCAATATGATCCTTCCTTCCTCGTCTAGTTCTAGAAGCACTGATTGGGTGGAAATGTGCTGCCCAATAACTTTCTTTAAGCAAGAAACATGGAATACTAGATGTATTCTACTTCCTGGAGGGAGCTCTAGCTTATATGCCACACTACCAATTTTCTGCAAAACTCGGTAAGGACCATAGTATTTAGGAGCAAGATTATTATCCTTTTGTTGTTGTTTCAAGGATAATTGCTTATATGGTTGTAACCTTACAAAAACAAAGTCTCCCTCTTCAAAGTGTCACTCACTCCTATGTTGATCAACCTATTTCTTCATACGGTTTTTTGCCCGTGCAAAATTTTCTCTAAGACTAGAGAGTACCTCATGTTGATGCCAAATGTGATCTTTGATCGCTCTCACCTTTGGTTTGACCTTTAAGCTAGATATAAGTGATGGAGGATGGTACCCATAAAGTTCCAGAAATGGAGACATTTTGGAGGAGGTATGAAATGAAGTATTGTACCACCATTCTTCCAGTGGCAACCATTACACCCAACGTTCTTGTTTATCTGAAGTAAAACATCAAAGATATCCCTCTAAACATTTATTTACCACCTTAGTTTGCCCATCTGATTGGAGATGATAAGAGGAACTCTAGGCTAGTTGGGTACCTAAACAAGAGAATGGATCACTCAAAATTTACTTGTAAATATTGGATCACGATCACTTACTATAATTTTTGGTGTGCCATGGAGCTTTTGAACTGTATCCATAAAAGATATGGTAATGGTACTAGTTGTGAAAGGATGAGCCATGGCACAAAAATGAGCATATTTGGTAAGTCTATCTACCATGACCATGATGACACTTTTCCCTTCTAATTTAGGTAATCCTGTGATGAAATCCATTGATACCTCTTCCCATTTCTCACTAGGAATAGACCGAGGTCGAGAAGACCAGTGTCTTAATGGTCTCGCCCTTATTTTTTTGGCAAGCTAAACATTCTCGCCGCAAATTTTGAACATCTCCTTTCAACCCCTCCCAAAAGAAATCCTTCTTAACTATATGATATGTTTTCAGACCCCAACATGGCCACCTATTGGAGAAGAATGTAGCTCTGAAAGAACATGGTGTTTAAGTGTAGAGTTCTTACATAGATATAACCAATCTTTGTACCACAATGTATCCCCCTTCCATATAAATTGATTTGATATGGACGGATCTGCCTAGAGATTCGGATGAGAGTATGTGTGGTTGCATCTTTCTTCCATTCTTCTCATGCTTGATCTACCCAATCTGCATGTAGTATAGAGATGTCACATAATAATGCTTTGGCGGACTCATCCCTCCTAGATAGACCATCAACGACCAAATTTTCCTTTCCTTTCTTGTAGACAATCTCAAAGTCATATCCCAACATCTTAGTGACCCATTTTTGTTGTTCTTCTTAAGATAGACATTGTTCTAAGAAATATTTCAAACTATCATGATTAGTTTTTACCTTAAAATGTCTACCCATCAAGTATGGTCTCCATTGTTTGACTGCATGTAGTATTGCCATCATTTCCTTTTCATATATGGGTTTAAACAAATTCTTTCCTTTTAGTTGTCAGCTCTCAAAAGCAATGGGGTGTTCTTCTTGATCACGCATCGCTCCAATTCCATTTCTTGAAGCATCACACTCAACTACAAAAGTTTTGGAGAAATATGGGGTTGCCAATACTGGAGTGGTGCACATAGCTACCTTTAATTTTTCAAATGCCCTAGATGCTTCCTCATTCCACTGAAAGGAGTCCTTATTCAATAATTTTGTGAGTGGTGCTGCTATACTGCCATAGTTTTTGACAAATCTATGATAATACCCTATGAGACCTAAGAAACCTCGTAATTGTTTGAAGGTTCTTGGGGTTTCCCATTCCACCATGGCCTGGATCTTGTGAGGGTCCACCTTAACACCTTCATGAGAAACAATATGGCCAAAGTATTCCACTTCATGTACCCCAAAAGAACACTTTGAAGGCTTGGCATAAAGTTGATGTTTCTCTAAGACTTCTAAGACAATATTGACATGATGTAATTGCTTTCCCCATGATTTGTTGTAGATGAGTATATCATCGAAAATAACTAAGAGAAAATTTCTTAGAATGGTCTAAATATTGAATTCATCAAGATTTGGAATGTGGAGGTGTTGGTCTGAAAATGCCGCCGCATGCATCTATGGATAGATGAGCCAACGAGTGTGCGTGGCATAGCCCCTCTTTGAGTCAAGAAAGCTTAAACCGGTTTATTGCTATTCTACCAGCAGGAATCTTGTGCAAATCTCACAGTATTCTGCCTTCGGGGGTTGGGATCTCATCCCAGTAGGTTTATTTCCGGCTGTGAAGAGAAAGGAATTTAAAGAGGAAATGAAGAAAAGTTAGATCCGAAGGGAGAAAAGAAATGAATTCCAAAGCAGAAAGGTCAGAAGATTTATGTTTTTGGGTTGGTAGTAAACAGAGCCAAACCTACTTGCATAAACAAACAAAGCAATACTGATGAATAAATGACAATAAAACAGAAGTAGATTCAACAGAATAAATACACAGATCTGACATAAGAAAGATCTAATGCAGGTAACACATGTATTCAGCACAAAGTCCAAATATTTGTATTAATAATTCTTCTGTTACAAAAAGCTCAAAGTCTTTTCTCCTTGCTTCTATTTTTCATCTAAAAGATATTCACTCATCCATAATACAACAAGTATTGGGGTATTTATAGAAGAAGAAGAGAAAAGAAGGCAAAAAGGAGCCAACAACTATTTACAAAATATCTAAAAGTCATGTTGACTTTTGACAACTTGATGGATGACATCATCCCATGATGCAACATGGATGATGTCACCATTTGTATCAACATACTCCAGATATTTCCAAAAAGAAAGACGAAGAAGAGAAAGAGAAGAAGAAGAAGAAGAAGAAACAACTATTCGTCATCGTCATCCTGCGGCCGAAAGGGGGTAGACTGCTTTTGTTGCTGCTCAGGTGATGAGATATGGAATTGAGAGCGGTATTCCATAAACTTGTTGATCATTGGTCCTAGTTGATCCTGGGAAGGATCCTTGTGCCGCTCACTGATCGCCTCACAAGTCTCCCGCTCATCTATGAGTTTCTCCGGGAGTTTGGAAAAGTCCTTTTCCGCCTCAATGAGGAACCCGATGAAGTCCCTACAGGCCAGTAGGTTGTTGATAGACTCTGCGTCAAATGTGACCTCTGGCCCCGTCCCTTGAGAAACGATCTCCTTGAAGATCTGGGTGGTTTCATCAGCTTTCCTTAAAGTGAAGGAAGGAGTAAGTAACCCTGGCGACATATTAAGAACAATCCGTTCCATTTGGTGCATCGCGTCCAGGGCTTCTTCCTTGACTTTGTCAATATTTTCTAGAACAAATTCTAGCTGATCCACCCGGTAGTCCAGAGTGGACATGATTTTGTTGAGGGCCCTTGGATGGCCGAAGATGCCGAACTTGACCAGATCTTCGACTGAACAGTCAAACATTTGTTGGAAGGTCTCATGCTGCAGTCTAGCATGTTCCAGCTCTTCTGATATGGGCCCTGCTAACGCTTGGAGCTCTTTATTCACCTTATTGATGTTCAGATATAATTCGGAGAACTCGGCGATCACTTTTTCACTGTCTTTGAGGATTTGGCTCCTCCAAGCGGAAACGGCCATACCCTGCTCACCAATCTTTGCATACTAATTAATTTTCTCCTGGCTGAGAAGCTCAGAAGTCTCGATGGCAGTTGTGGGAGGCACACTACCCATCTTCTGTAAGGCTTGGAGCAGATATTTGTTTTGCTCCTTCAGTTGCCTTTTCTCTTCCTTTGTCTCTTTAAGCTTCTTGCAGAGGGCGTCAACTGTAGAAAAAGCCTCCTCCTGAAGGCTTTTGGAAGACATCCCCATTGTGGCTTGGGTCACTGTATAATCTATCGGGGACAGATCCTTTTTCTCCTTTAAAGGATCGGGGTACGCGATCTCCATAACCCTCTCTCCGCAGCGCTTTGAGAGAAGCGTGTGACTGGCTTCTGCTTCTTTGCCCCTTTAGATGGGATTACGGAAAAGTCCATTGGAGTGATGGGAACTTTCCTCTTTTGCTGACTTAGCTGCTGAGAGATCCAGGCTGGACCTATGGTAGAAGGGCTAGAAATGGAAAAGGGGGCAGCTACAGTAGTGGAGGGGAAAAACATGGAGACACATGGGGGTGGCATGGAGAGAATAGCCGAAGAAGTGCCCACAGGAGGAAGGGAAACTGCAGCTGCGGAAGACATAGGAAGGGAAGGGAGCTCAGAGATGAGGGAAGAAATGGAGGAGGAAAGATCCGCAAGGGAAGAGAAGATAGACGAAGAAGCGGGGGGAGGAGTAGAAGAAGGGGGAGAGGACACGACCAAAGGAATGGCCGCCTGAGTCGCTTGAGGAGGGGAAGGAAGAGAAGAAGAAGGGATAGAAGGGACCTCGGTTGTTGTAGCAATGCCGACATCCTGAGTGGATGGGCCTATGGGAATATCCTCTTCTACTTCTTTCTCTGGCGTAACCAGAGTTATAACCTATTCAGGTGCCGCGGAAGGAGGACTCTCAGGGGCTTCTTCCTGAATGGTGCTGGATTCACCTTCTACGCCTTTGCCCTTGCCTTTGGGCTGCTGTTTGGATCGTGGAGGTGCGTTACCCAATGGGGAGGTTGTGAAATCAACCCCAAGGTAGATTAGTCCGTTCATCCGGCACCAATGCTCTGTCCTACGCAGAGTCTCCTTGACCCTCTCCTCAATCGTCTGAGGGGCCTTGTTTCTGTCAATGGCCGGAAAAGGCCAATTGTCCCCATCCGTGTTAGTATATACTTGATCGACTTCGTCCTCAGTGGTTTGGAAGCCTTTGGGTACAATTGCTATCCCATATTGGATGATCTCTGCCAAGGCTAAGCGAGAGTGATCTTTTCTCCTGAGCTCGACCTCATGGATGATGTCGATGTAAATGTCCTCGATTTGAGGAATGTGGATTGGATCGAGTTTCGCCTTGGTAGACAATTTCTTGGGTCGAAGGTAGGCCTGGCCAGAAATCATGTTTCAAGTTAAGCAGTTCCAGCTCTGCGAACATGTCCTTTGCCTTGTGGTGGGTAGTGCATGTATATCGGCCCACTGTGAGGGGGAAAGGAGTCCCACCCTTCTTTCTTTTCAGGCATTTCTCATGATAGGTGATCAGCTGCCTTGACAGCTCCAGCAGAATCAGTTTGGGTCCAGCATACCTCGGTAGCCTGGTTGGCTCTCCCAAAAAGTTGGCAGCCCTTAGATAGGTGAACGTGGGAAACTGGGTGAACAGGGCCCCCCATTTCTCAGTGGCTGCTACTATGCTTTTGGTCATGCGACCATAAGTCATATTTGGCCTCAACAGGCAGATGATGTGATAGAAAAACACATCGTTAATTTTTGTGAATTGGGAGATACTATTCTCCAGCCTCAATTCTGGGTAGTACTCATATATCTTGACCTGAGGCCAAACCCCACTTCGCGTCAGACCTGGATAGTCTCTCTCTGATGCTGCAGCGTAGACCACGTAGGAGTTCATGTGGAATGTCCCGTTGTGCTGAATTGTTGAAGCTGCTCAGAGATTGTGCTGCTTATAATTTCGGCCCATTCAAAGCGCTGATCAGGCATATTCTTGTTCATGGTCTCTAAGTACCGCAACATCCATTTATGGAAATAATGGGCGTCAGAAATCCCAAAGACCCTGCTCAGGAATGTGATGGTGTCGCTGAGCTCCTCTGAGAAGTCACTGCGGTGGATGATTTGAGGCCATTGGGTTACTACCTTTTTGTTTTTCAAGTAAACCTCATTCATCGATTACATGCATACGCTGATCGCATTGTCATCCAGGTGCCTTAATGCGGTCTGCTTGGCCGATGACCACAAAGTGCCGGTGGTGAGGGATGCCGAGTATTATCTCAAAGTGGCGGGCAGTGAGGTTGATGACGACCTCGCCCTTGCTGTTTACGACACACCTTGTGTCTTTGTTGTAACACTGGGCAACCACCATCATGAATTCATTATTGACGGTGCTTCACCGGGATTCCACCGGTGAAGTGCGGAGGCATCGCTATCGATTTGTCCATCCATGGACTCATTGTGACTTTCGAGTTCCGCCGGAATTCCTCCATATCAATATTCCCATTCCGAAGTCTCGACGTCCGAGGCTACACTTACTGCCCGGGACTCGGGCATTTGGCCTTGCCTTTGGATTTGGTAGGTCTCTTGCTGGATGTTGACATATGTTCTTCCGAGTTTATTTGTTGATCTGCATGAAGAAGAAGCGAGACCCAACGCAAAAAGGTTGTATCAGTCATTTGATTTTCCATTGAAGTGTTAACAGAAGAAAGAGTTAGTTATTTTGAGGCTCAGGGCGCAGGGCGCATGAAGGCTGCAGCTTACAGGGCTAAATAGGTAAGGCGCACAAGAAAAAGGTGTTGCAAGGGTTAAACTGGCGCCAAAGGCGCATAGCGCATAGATACTGCAGGGCGCATTTTGCAAAGGGCGCATGAAAACATCGTGTTGCATAGAGACAGGATGCGCCAAGAGGCGCATGGATTTTGTATGTTGCATGAACATTTGGTGCGCCAAAGGCAGCTTGGCGCGGCGCACAAAGGGTCTACACAAGATGATGCAGCTGTAATGGGGAATGCGCTTGCGCTTTCAAAGCTTTGTACTTAGCGCGGATAAAGCTGATGTGGCACAGATGCTGGGTGCGCCAAGGAGGCGCATGGAAAGCGCTTGCAGCAGGTGAGGGAAGTGCGCCATAAGGGCGCAACTTTTCAAGATGTAACAGGGGTGATAGGTGCGCCAAAGGCGCAACTGTTTTTCATGTTGCAAGGTGTGCAAATGCGCCAAGGGTGAAAACGGTTTCTTTAAAGCCGTACTCCTTCACTGAGGGATTTTGCATGCGTTTGAGTTTCCCTATGCAAGGCCATTAGGGTCATGAAGAAGCTTTTTGCACAAAGGGTTTTCATCCTTTTACCTCGGGATAGGGTTTTCCTCTACCAGCAGATTTGGAAAGAGGGGGAAGCAGAAACGCGAGGAAGGATGGAAGAGAAAGCAACAAACTAACAACCCAAACCAAACTACCAAGCAGCAAAGAACCAAAACACAAAAACACGAAAGAGACAAGGACCCCTTACCAGGATAAATAGCTGAAGAAACGTACAAACGGGTCCACAAAACGATCGATAATGACAAGGCAAGCGCACTGACAGGCCAGAGAAAATAATCACGTGATTTGCATTGGTGAAAATGACAGCGCAGACGCGCCTATATATAGGCGAAGAAGTAATAAATGCGCCACCAACTTTTCAAGTGGCGCATAGAAAACGCTGTCGACATGAGAAAGCATGCGCCTTTGGCGCATCAAAGCGTATGACAACACAAAGATATGTGCACTTTTAGCGCACCGGAAATGGTGTTGACATAAGAATATGTGCGCCTTTGGCGCACCAAAAAGAGGCGCAACAAATGTATTGTCGACAGGAAGGCGCATGCGCCTTGGCGCACGCAGGGAAGCCTCAACATAGAGAGGCGCATCAAAAAGACTGCTGACACAAGAAAGCATGCGCCAAAGGCTTTAAAGGGGGTGCATCAAAAGTTGATGTTACACAGTAATTCTATGCGCCCAACCAAAAAGACCAAAAAGACTAAGTTCGGAAAACCAGATTTCCCGGGAAGGGATTTTGCAACATTCCGAATGCGAGGGATCCCTGACGAGGGATTGGAACAAAATTTTCGGTATGGTTATCAGTAAAATTGCCCTTGTCAATTTTACGGGATAACAAGAGGGAGCATTGGTAAGGACAAATGGCATCACTAGGAATTAAAAAATGGCCTTGATGAGTTCTAAAAGTTGTCTTACGAATGTCTTCTTGCTTGACTCTAATTTGGTGATACCTAGAACACGATCTAGTTTTGTAAAATAAATGGCACCACACAACTCATCTAATAAATCATCAATGATGGGAATAGGAAACTTATCTTTGATAGTGAACTTGTTAAGCTCTTTATAACTGGACACATGCACCATCTTCCATCCTCGCGATGCACCATCACCACGGGAGCAGAATAGACACTTTGAATGTGACGAATAATACCCATTTCCAACATTTCTCCACCATCTTCTTGATCTCACTCTTGTGCACATATGGATATCCATAAGGCCCGGTGTTGGGGGTTGGCTTCTGGAATTAATGAATAGCATGATCATGCTCTCTTTCAGTGGTAATCGTCTTGGTTCCTTCAAGACAACAACATGTTGATTAATAACCTTTTGAAGATCAGAAGCGATACCTCCATTTGTGGTTAGACTTCTATAGAGAATAGTCATGCTATAAAACCTTCATACCCCTTTTAAGAATCTTCTACATTTGGTGAGAACTCACCACTAGAGGATCTTTAGCTTGTAGACCTCGAAGTTCAAACTTTTACCCTCAGAATGAAACTACATGAACAATTCTTGGAAATTGTTCTCTATGGTGCCCAAGGTAGTGAGCCACTAAACACCTAAGACAATATCAAATCCACCCATGGGAATAGAAAACATCATAGATTCCAATGTGTAATAACCCATCATGATTTTGAATTTACGGCATTTACGAACATTGATCGTGCCACCATCTCGCAATCATTACTTGAAATTTAGGTGTCGGGTAGATGAAACAATTTAGTCTTGTTGCCAACTTATGATTGATGAAATTATTTGTGCTCCTTGAATAAATCAAGATTGTTACCTTCTGCTTCTTAAGATAACCCACAAATTGAAGGGTTTGTGGAGTACTAATACTTGATAGAGCTTGGCATGAAATAGTGGGGTGAGGATCTCCAAATTCTTCCTTTAATTTTTCCACTTCCCTCTGTTGATGTTGCCTCATATTCTTCCTTATCATATATCCTTCAATGTAAAACAATTTTTCTTAGAACATTTATGATTTGTTCCATATTTGCTATCACAGTTAAAGCATAACCCTTTGGCTCTTTTTTCTTCAATTTGTTGAGGTGTCAACTCGAATTGGCCAAGGGTAAGAAGGAGACAAGGTGTTACAATCTTTTATGCTAGAAAAGGTTTGCCTTCTACTGGAAAGAAATTTTTCCTCTACTCGACGTGCCATGATAATAGAATCAACAACCTTGAGTGGGTTAAACATGCATACCTCATGCTCAATGTGGTCCTTAAGACCCCCAAGAAATAGGTCATTCAAATACTCTTCTGTAATATCCTCCACACACAAGGACAAAGTTTGGAATTGATGGACATACTCCTTAACTGAACCAGTTTGGCATAACTTTGCTAATTGGCTAAAGTAATTCTCAGAAACACTAGAACTATAGTGTAATTGAAGCTCTTCAGTGAACACTGTCCAGGTGAAATTTAGGCCATTCTTCTGCCTTTGAGCACATAACCAATGATACCAAACAAATTGATCAGGTTCTAGGTATAAGGATGCCATAGTTACCTTTTGTCCTCCTGGGATCTGATGGAGATCAAAGAAATTTTCCATTTGGGTAATCCAATTGAGTGGATCCTTTCCATCAAATTTACACATTTCAACTTTTGGAATCATGCCCCTCCATTGGTGAGAAGATCCACTTGAATGATTAAAGGATCCTCCCTAATTTGAGTGATTTGGATCTGTGTGACCATTTCTAGTAGAACCCATATGACTAGCATTAGAAGTTGTATTAGAAATAGCATTCAACAACTCCTACTGCATTACATGAAAATCCTTCTGAATCTCACTCCTAAGGCTACCTTTCAGTTGATGAAGCTCAACATTAAGGTCATCCTTACTCACCATATTGTTTACCCTTTCTTGAAGTTGGATGACCACCTCAGATACTCCTGAACCAGTAGAATCTGAAGCCATATCTTCCTTATTTGGGGTCATTCTTGGAGTTTCTTGTCCTTTTCCTTGGCCTTGGGTAGATCTCGCCATCCATGACTAAGGATGTGGGCCTAGGGGTGTACTTAATAGGAAAAATTTTAGGGTTTAGGGTTTCGTAATTTTTGGTGAATATAGGAATTTATAAAACCAAAACCCTAGCTATTTTTTGGAGGGGTTTCCAAAAATATAAGAAATTTGAAAACATTCCAAAAATTACGCCATACTTAGGAGCCAAATTATGAATAAATATAGAACCATAATAACTTTTGCAAAAAAATCAAAACTTATTGAAATTTGGAGAGAAGCTTACTTGACTTATTTAGCCTCACCACAAAAAAATTGTAAAAATTCGATACCAATCTTGAGATATAGCCGAACCTTGTAATTAGGGTTACGATACCACTTGTAATGAAATCACTTGATTATTTATGATTATCACCAGTAATATAACACCAAATAACACAATATTGTATATAAATTCTCTCAATATGAAAGTATAATAGCCTAGCCACTTCGAGGGGGCAACCTCCGTAACATATAATAAGACTCAAATACTCAACATAATGATCATCCACTACCTATAACCCCTATTTATACTATTCCTATGCTATGGCCATTACAAGCAAGGCCAACCAACCAATGATAATAGATCACATATAAAAGAGATACATCATGATATTAATTTATGATAGCAACAAGTTGGCTAATCCATCCCATGTACGATATATAATTAAGGGTGTAACAAGGTATCAACTTCATGGGTGCTTGGATAATCTTCTTGATCAAGGGCTGAACAATTTTCATTGATTGGACTCGGTGTATGAGGCTCAATATGGAATTTTGCAATAGGCTCAGATCTGATTGTAGCCTTAGCTCCATACCTTGTTCTAAATAACATGTGTGACCAATCAGCAGACAAATAACCTCCAATCTTAGCAGTGAAGTCTCTTGACAAACACAATGCAAAGTGTGGTGGCAAGTCTATGAATTATACATTTTACAAGATGGTCACATTGGGGCATGCATGTGAGGCTCAAATCCTTTATGACTCCAACCATTGTTACTGTTTTCCCATCCAATTGCACTACGCCCTTGGAGATGACTTCGTATTGAAGACCCAACTGATCGGCTATTTGTTTTGGCATTACAGAGCTACTTGCTCCCGAATCAATCATGCAATTATGTACTAATTTTTCCCCAATGATCAATGAAACATAGAAGGGAGGAGGCTTCAAATTCTTACCTTGTTTTCCTCCATGATTTCCTTCAGGTGAGCTACATTGGTAAGCACTTTCTCTTGTTGATTGGGTGACTGATTTGATGTTGACCAATTTTCCATAGTAGCTTGCAATAGGTCTCTTTGTCCTAGGATAGCTAATGAATCCCACATTGAGATGTTTACATTTTTCCTCTTCATCTGCTCAATGATGTTGAATGGAGATGAACTATCCCTCTATTTCCCTTTTCCTTGCATATTCTTCTCTTGCACATGGGTTGTTACAATTGGCACTTGAGCTGGTCTAGGGGGTGGCTTGGGCTGACCTTACACATTGGGAGCTACACTTTGATTGCCAATACCTTGTGGAGTAATAGAGGGTTGTGGATTACCTAAATTTGATGATTTTCTCTCCAATATTCCTTTTCTTGGACAATGTATTGGCAGCTACACTTTGAGAAGGGGCTTTGTTAAATCCATAGAAGTCTTTATTTGCTTATTAACCCGCATAGTTTCATTTGAAGGTGTCTCTTGCTAAGATTCTTGCTGATAATTTTTCTCTTGACTAAGTTCTTGGGACACACCAACGGTCTATACCATCAAGGCCTGGTTTAGTGCACCATTGAAATACATCAATTGACAAGTGAGGTGAACTACGGGGTAACACCCATCGTACTCCTGTGCCATGTTATTTTGTGTTGGAACTAACACTTTTGATGTTGAAGATGCATTTGGATTATATGGTTAGAATGGCCTGACAGCTTGAGGTTGTCCTTGGTTCAAATTTTGATTTGTGGCATGACTTCGTGTTTTATTTTATTGGTATGGAGGCCTAGCTTGATATTGAGTTTGAGGCTTATATGGCCTAAAACTCTAAGCTTGTTGTCTCTCGATAGTCACTATCTTATTTCCTAGGTTTTACGCGTGTTTCAAGACTTCTTGGAGCTCATTTGAGGAGCTATAAGATGAGGTGGAAGCTTCATCTAAACTATGATTCCTTGGAGTAGGTATGGGAGTTAATGTGGGTGCTTCTTGGAGCTCCTAGTTCTAGATATAAAGGCATAGGTGGCCTAGGTGCAAGTTTACTAGCCTGAATTAAACAATTTTCAGCTCTAATGGAAAGGTTACACTTCCCATGGATTGAATCATTATGGAAATATAAGAATTTAAAGCTCTAAGAAAGTATAGAAAAGTACCTTTGTCTTTTTGCCTTATGGCCACCGTAATCCTATTCCATATTCACTAGAATCTGAAGTTGAATTTGGTCAACTCGCTCATTAAGAGCCCTCTTGATTATTGTCAGTTGTTCCAACAAGGATAGATTATCTCCCTTCTCTCCAAATTTATTGTGAAGAGCTCTACATATATGGTCCCAATTCTGAATAGAGCCTACCGCTAGACTTCGAACCATTGCAAAGCTTTACCCTTGAATGAGGAGGTTAACAATTTGACTACAGTGTCCATCTCAATGATTTCATGAATTACACAGACATTTGTAATGTATTGAATGTGGTCACTAGGAGTAGTCTGGTTCTCTCTAGTGAAATATGGAATGCTCTTTAATGTTGTAATCAGAATCGATGGATTTTGTGCATTGAAAGTAAGTAGGCTACTTTGCCAGTGAAGTTGACATAGGGATTGGATTGTGCATGTGCCATTATGATTGGCCTAAGAACCCTTGTTGATTAAATGAATGGCCTACCAGGGGAGGTGTTGACAAGGTTCTATTTGGTGGAGATGGATACCTTTGATCTCTTCTTCCCCTTCTCCCTCTGTCTAGGACAAGTGCAGATAGACAAACAATCCTTCTTCTCTAGTTCTCGATCTAGTTTTAATTCTTCTCATGAATCTGCCAAGCCTAGGATACTAAAACTAGTATAATCTACCTCTTTTGGATTCACCGGATGTGTAATCTCAAATCTCCTTACCATCTAAAAACTTACAACAAGTGCACATTAATCTTACCATGCAGTAAAAAAATGGAGACTTCTTGTCCCACCGGCGTACTAAAACTATTGGTGCAAAATCACAGCACTTACCCCGAATGTCTCCAACTCGATGGGATGATACTCTCGGTTTGATTGCATAACATGGAGCATCTCTCAAAGTGTGGGACATTGAAATCAAGAGAGCTCTCCGGATGATGGCCAGTTCCTATTCCTCTGTTTAGGTGCACACATCAAATTTGCAGAGGATCTATTTTAAAATCTATTCTAACTTTCCAAGGAGATAGTTTTAAGAAGATGCAAGAAATTAAACCTAAACTAACAGAGGTGATGCACCAAAGGAATGTTGAACACCAGATTTGCTATCAAACATAGACCATTAAAATGTAATACAACCACCATGCACAGATAACCAATATTACAATGAAAGATCAGATAAAAACAATGAACACAAGAGAGGGTTGAAATCATCCACAAACATGTATTATTGCTTCACAAATTGATACAGAACATTACAATGGAAAAGAGGAAAAAACTTGCATTACAGTATTAATAAAAGTTTTGAAATCCATGAATTTTCTAGAGACCAGAGAAGAAGGGAGGGTGCAAAACCAAAATGTCCAACCCTTTACAATGAGCCAAGCTCTTACCTTTATAGATGAAGCGAAGAGAGGAGAAGAAAAGAGGTGGGAAATATAATTTGGAAGCTTAGCTACCAGCCATCAATGCCCCTGTAAATATGCCTACAATTTTTCAAGTATTCCTTTCTATGTTTATTTGACATGTTGAAGAAGGAAGAACGACGGATCAAATCAAATCTAATCTAGTTGTTGAAAGCAATCAGATCGTATATTAATGGAATTAAATACATTTGCATATTTTTCACCCACATAACCTTGTCAAAATTAAAGTTTTAGGCTTCCATGGCATAGATGAGGTTGAGACCTTTCAATGGTACCAAATTTGTTGAATTTTGAGCACTAGATCGAAAGATATGCCCATTTGAATACTTGAATTGAATCCGTACAAAAATGGTGAAAAACCAATTTTGCAAAACAGATCTGTGGGCTTGAAATTCACTTTGTGCCTTTTGTACAAAAATTACAAAAGTGCAAAAAATTCCCCAGCCCCGCAATTCACTTTTTCCCAAAATCCATGCAAGCCTATAACCTTCTCTTTTTCCATTTGGCGAACAAAACTACTCGAGGCTCGCGGGCCCGCACTTACAAATTATGCTTTTATGAAATTTGCAAAAATGCAAAAAAAACTCTGTGGGAAATTCACTTTTGCCTAAAAGTTATCTCTAGGTCCGTCGGCCCGCATTTTCCACTTTGGTGAAAAGTCTTCCCTAGGCCTATTGGCCCGCTTTTGTCAAAAATTCCTTCTAAGGCCCACCTTCCCACTTTGACCTGAAACATGACCACATGTCCCTTTTGTTTGGCAGGTCATATGCCCGCCATGGACACGTGGAGGCTTAACACAAACTTGGGACTGTCCCCTGATTTTACCTTGTAGTTGCAGACAGCATTTGAGACATGTGGAGGCTTCCACTAACCCTTCTATACTTAGTCAATTTAAACAGATGGATTTGTCACCTTTTTACTTTTGGACACATGGAGGGCCTACGCCGATTTGGGGCATCACCTCCGAGTTGATCTTTAAAGTTGCGCTAATTCAACATGTGGCACCTTCCACTGGATCTACCATATTTCTTTGTGTTTTCACTAAGTCCCTTTTGTTTAGCGGGGCCATATGTCTGACCCAAGATACATCGAAGCTTTGCACATTTGGGAACCCACTGCAGATTTTTACCTTGAAGTTACGCCGAGTTGACACGTGGCTCCTTCCATTGGTCTTGGACTTTTCAATGGCTAGTGTGACTTTTGGGGCTCTGGACATGTGGAGGGCCAACGCTTGTTTAAGGACTACCTTTTGTGATTTACATTTGGAGATGCGCCTGATGAGGCACATGGAAGCTTTTGTCATCTCTTCCATACTTAACCTATTCGGGGCCTTCAATGAACACCTCGTCAAGGTTTTGGACACGTTGAAGCTGCACTCATTTGGGGAATGGCCCTTAGATTTGACCCTTGAAGGTGTGCCGTTGAGACACGTGGAGGCTTCCACCGGTCCTTTTATACTTAACTAATTTGGGCCCACTATGAATCATATGTGAAGTATGAAAACTTTGAAACTTTCCCCATTTTCCTTCCGAGAGCCTCCGCCTCCTTTGATGTTGTTTGATCCTTCGCCACCCTACTCCTCTATTGTAGAGCCACCGCCCCTTGACTAGTGGATTTGAATGTGAGCTCATGTGATTGAATTGACCCTTCGATCTTCTCTTTTGCAGGGTCGTGTTTGATCAATTTTTTCGAGGGAAAAATTTAGATAACAGTAGCATGTGTAGGTGACTTGTGAGAAGGAGATGAAATACTTGTGTAGATATTAATGATAGGGATCAAAATCAAGTGGCTCATAAACAACCATAATAGATTGTATATGATGTAATAGAAGTGTTGTGAGAAAGAATGGTAATTAAATGTTTTATGATGAAGGGATTGAGAGTCACATGGAAGAGGGATTTGGAATAGATGATGTAATGAGTGAACACTTGTGTACCATAGGTGCGGTGATAGATTGTGTGATAAGTGGAGTATATGTGAGCAAAGGGAATGATGAGTGGGAAACCATGGTGGGTTAGATAGACTCACATGATGATAGAAATGATGTGGTGTGGATAATTTGAGAAAGTAACATGATTATATACCCAAAATCACGAACTTGGGTACATTTCTAGGTCATAAACACATACTAGCATTCATATAATTTCAAAGCAAGAAAACTAGTAATTGATGACTATATTTGGCCTCTTATATTTGTTTTTTTTTCTATTTGGTCTACATATCCAGCAACCCTATTATTATTTTAAATATATATCTTTTATGGCTCGAGATACCAAGAACTAACCAACACAATAGTGCTCATGTGTCCCTATCCCCTCTTGGTTCCCTTGAATTTTTTTCAACTCACTCTCTTCTTTTTGGTTTCTTTTATCTTTTAGGTATATTTTTCTCTTATGAGTTAGCCTTCCAATTGTCAATTATGAAATTCAAACAAGGGAGTCATATAAATACATAGTTATGTATTCAAAATAAAGGATCAAGCTCTAAGCATTATTATCACCTAAGATTGCATCCAAAAGGCACCTAAAACTCTTCAAATCATCCATTGGGCATTAAATTAAGGGACAAGTTCTTTGATTGTTTTGCATACATTACATAGGAAGGAAAGTTCATTTATCCATCCACACATTATGTTTACATTTTCTACATATAGCTATAAAGTGCACTTGCAAAGGGAATCCTAGGGCATAATTATTACACTTAGAATAAATACATCGAGTATAATAATTAGTGTGGCGATTGATTGTAAATTCACTCTATTGGGTGACTAATGGGGTCATCTTACTCCCCATTTTCCATCTTTCTGCTTTTGGTTTTGATCGGTTTGTGGGATTTTATAGGTGATATCTATTGTGTAGGTTAAGGTGAACCCTCGGTGATCATTGTGTGAATATTAGGTGGCCAACATGAAGTAATTGCAATAACCTTGTGACACTTCAAAAATCAGATCATGAGCTCCCATGCAAGCCACCGGCACCAAGAAGAGGTGTCATGCATCCATGCACCCTTTTCCTATCCCAGTGCCCATGTCCGGCTTCATCCTTTCCTTTCATAATTTACTATGTGCAGCAACAAAATCTACATAGTTTGTCTATCACTTTACCGAATTCAAATTAGTCTCAAGCCGAGTGTAAATCAACTAAGTCTTCTTTTTCCATATCTTGTTTAGGGTTTGAAATATTAAATATTAGATTACTTGTATCAAATCGTATTTTATCATTTCTTATCATATGTGACTATGCAATATTAGATTTAATTAATTCAAATGAAATTATATCATCCGGTGAGCCCATCGCTTGAACTCAACCTAGCTTCTAGGAATATTATCCTCTTCATAACATGGCTATAATTTATCCATCCTTTACCGATGAAGACTTGTGTGATCTCAATTCTCATCTTGATGAACATCCATAAGACCTAGATATGATTTTATTATTTTCGTGATGAGGCCACCAATATAGCTGAGCTTAATCCTCCAAGTGATTAATCAAATATTGAATTAAATAGATTCATAAAATTAATTATGTAACATTCCTAAATATATGTAATGAAGTACAAAAATTGACCCAAGTAAATTAAGCTAAAAGGTATGAAACCCTAGATGAAAATTAAGGGATAGAAAACTTAGCTAATTCATATATAATCATAGGATTTGCCAAAGTGATGAAATGATAAACGAAGAAGGAAAAAAGTGTCACACCAAACCTCAAAAAATTGTGTGACCGTAAGATCTTCTAGGAATGGGGCACTTGGACTGGGTCAATGGTGCCTCTGCACTACGAACCTATTTTGGGAACCTATGACTACTCGGAACCTTAGAAAAGAAAATTTAAAGGGTTGTTAGTATTTTTTTCCTTCACTTCCTATCTCTAGTATGTCACATCAAGTCCATAGATGTCAACTATAACATGCAGTGAAGACATGACCTACAAAATCCTAAAAGCTCATCAAATCCCAAATAATACAAATGAGGGGTCAAAATATCCTCTTCTATCAAACAAGTGAACTTAATACTAAGTGCTACATTACATCTCAGACCTAATGTAGTTCTATGTGTGTGTGTGTGTCAAAATTGTGCCCTATGTGGATGTTGTGTGTATCACACTTGATAGAAAGCAATAGATAAGTGAAGAAAATGTAAATGGATGTGTCCATGAAATATTGAAATTCCCCTCTTGTGAAGTGTATGAAAAAAATATAGTACCTTTCCCTTGTGTGGATGCTAGATGGATGCTTGAATGCTCTTGATAATGCCTTTGGATGCAACATTAGGTGGTGTTGGCTAATTCTTGATATTAGTCCTTTATTATGACCATATAGCTTTTATATATATATATATATGAATCCCTTTCTTGAATTTCATAACTAACCTTGAAAAGGCCAAAAACCAAGAAAATAAGATGCCCAAATGGCTAGAAAGGACCCAAAATATGTGAGAATAACACAAAGAAGTTTGAAGCGCCCGCGGAGGACGAGGGCACATGACGTTGTTGTCCATGCTTTGGGTGTTGTTGTCCCAGTGAGAAATGTTGAAGTATGAAAAGAAAGAATGGGCTATAAGGAGTGTAAGAACAAAAAATAAATAGAAAGCAAAAAAATATAGCCAAAAATAGTCATTAGTACTTTTCTTGCTTAGGAATCATATAAATAGTAGTATGTGATCGTGTCTAGATAGATACACAAAGCGCATTATTTAGTGTCTACATTTGAACCCACTTTATGTATTGAAATAATTATTGATAACATAAAGTAGATAAGATATGTGTACGTGATACCCATGTAGATCGATGGTGAAAAGCCTATTGAGAAATAAGAAAAAGCGTGGAGTGATAAAAAGTGAAGCATGAAAGCTAGAGAAGAGCAAGTGAAAAATAAGTAATGATGATGATGATCACCCTAGGGTGAGAGCGTATGTGTAGATTTCATGATTGTACATGTTTTTGATGTCACTTGATTTTTTTATTGACGTGTGATGATGTATCATGATGTCACTACCGCTTCCCATAAGGATGGACTGTGAAAAGAGAAGAACGAACAAGTAGTCAAATATACATATATATGATCAAAATGTGTAATTTTTTTATGAAAGTATACAAGTAAATGAAAAATTAACATGTGCACCTTATCCATGATGAGTAAGAGGGTGTAGAAAGGATCCTAAAGATGTATAAAAATGGGTTTTTGGCAATCTCACCCTAGTTGCGTTGGGTGTGAGTTTTTGCGTGATCTCGATGCCAAGAAGGGGAGATGTATAGGAGAAAATACTGGTATCATCCTCCAACCTTTAACTACTTCATGAAGTGTGAACACCATTGCGAGATGTTGTATAAAAATATGATCCATTTCAAACAAATTTGACCTAATTGAAAGTAGAAAAGGTGTAGTGCTTGCATGCGAGAGGGCTAAAAGACCGCCTATCCTATAAAATCCACCGTGTATATTGCCAAAAATGTGTTGAAATGAAATATTATGTCGAACTTCCCCTGGTCAAAAACTTATAAGAAGGGTCGGGGTATTGTTGATTTGTTGTGTTGATGACCAAAGTCATGATCCACATTGTTTCGATACTAGAGTCTCGTGATGAATTTGTTCAAGCGTATTGTAGTATGAATGTAAACTATTGTATGTGGTGACTTGTTCAACCAATAGAAGCCCCCTTGTTTGGGGTGCAAATTTTTTTTTGAGCAATATGTGGCCTAAAGGAGGACGAGCATTGTTTTGAAACGATGCCATGCAGGGGGGAGTGTGTTTGGTAGAAACCAAATCACATGCAAACAATGTAGTTTGCAAAAAGATAAACATGCATGTAGAAGACAATGTGTAAGTTAATATGTAAATAGACAAATAATGGAAACAAAGTAGACTATGAAAAATGGGTTTCAAACATGGGACATCACTCATGATGTCACAAGACATTCAATGCCGATATAGCCAAAAGTAGACAGTGTACACACAAGAAAAAGGGAAAATCCTGCAAACAATGCAAAACAATGATAAGAAATGGAAGAAAATAACAAGAAATGTAACAAACATCCATAGAAGCAAATAGACATGCATAGCAAATGTTGCACATGAAGAACCCATTAGCATGTTAGAAAGATAAAAAGTTTTTCAAAGCGTGTATAATCTGATATAGTAATGTGTTATAAAATGAAATAATAACACATGTAGTGTATGAAAATGGATTCCCTCGGAGCCGTTGTGGGACTCCGGTATGAGGTACTTCACCAAGTATCCATGCTACATGTAACAATCTATGTAAATATTGTGATCACAACTAGAAGGAAAGTGAACACGTATGTGTATATAGAAAGATAATGACATACAAAATATATTACTAGCAAGTGTAATGGAGTTTATATCTAATGAGTATATGAAATTAAGACTAAATACAAAAAGATATGAAATATGTTATGGATGATAATGGAATGGAATTCAAAGTGAATGATAGGAGCATCATGACCCCACGAGATAATGTGGATGAGTATACATGTGATGATGTTCATTTAAAAATTCCCCTTAAACAATCAAGAATTAAACGTAGAACAAGAGTGTGTCATCAGTAAATGGTTTTAATTGTGTGCTAGAAATATCCGAACGTGAAATCATAGAGCATAGAGAGTGTGTAAGTGAGTGAGTGAGTGAGCGGCGAGTGTGGTGAGTTTCATTTTAGATTGAAACCTGCAATAGTCAAGTATGAACCGTTTAACTAGAGTGTGTCATAAGGTAATGAGCACAACATGAAAAAGTAAATTCGGAAACATATGTCGTGAATTCACCGAGTGTGAAATGTGTAGTGTGTATGATGTTTAACAGAGGATGCGAGAAATATATGTGATGAATGATTTATTTGTGAAGTGTGCACAATGTGAGGTTCATGTGTATAGGATGCCCTCAATAGTCAAGTTTGAACCATAGCATGAGAGTGCGTCATCGTGTAATGATGGTACATGTGTGTATCAAGATGTGTACATTGTGTGCGAGAGGATAGATGTAAAGTGTAGTGTGTCTAAGACATCTAAGAATGATAGAAGGGGAGGGTAAGAATGATACCCCAAGTTTTTGTTTATGAAAAAGATCATGTAATATCATCTTGGAGGTCATCATTTTTATGATCAAGGCCAAATGGAGAAACATCAAAGACTTGATAAGAATTAGTATCTCGGTTGATCACATAAGGAGCCATTACGAGAGAAGGTTGTACATGCCCATTGTGCATTATTCAACATTGAAAGGAGGTATTGGAAAATAATGTGCATACCAAGGTGTAATATTTTTGAATAGAAAAGGAAGGAATCGTGGCAAATGAAAACACGGATTAAAGGAATGGGAAATGAGATGGAAATATGGTCAAGATCTAAGGTTTCCTCAATATAGTTAAGCCAAGATTTCCCAAACGCTAGTAGAGAAATAAAAGAAGTGTGTGCAAGAAGGACTGAAATATGGAATAAATAAATACCATAGGAAGTAGTAATATGAGCATATCCATTACAAATATGAAGAGAATGAGGCAGAGGGATGGGATCATCCAATGAGAATTTGAACCGAGCCAAGCCATTATGTGTGAATATAATATCGAGTAAGTAGGATCAAATGGAATATTTTCCCAATAAGAATCATTCATGAAGATCATTCATGTAAAAGGATAACATTCTAATGGTGGGTGCACATGAGAAATTGAAGTAGATGAAATGACATCGATGTATGGATAGGCCCCTGATAAAGTACCATAGCATTTATAGAAGTAAGAGGGGGAAATGATGTGGATGGGACAATGTCTAACATGCAAATAAAACCTTCAAGTGGTGGTAAGTGAGCTAGAGAATCCATGGGTTGTGGGTCATTAGTAATAACTGATGTTGGAGTAAGGAGTGTAGTGGTTGGATCGTGGTTGTAATATTTGAATGGTTCACAATCACCTAAGACTATATATTCTACACCCTCATGTAAGAATTTAATGCATCAATGCAATGTACAAGGTACTTCTTACATGGCATGAAGCAATGGCCTACCAAGTAAGAAATTATATTGAACTGGGAAGTCAATGATAAAGAAAATAGAAGGAATGAGTTTTGGTCCAACAGTGATAGGTAAAGTGATATGGCCTATGCATGGATGAATGGAACCATCATATGCATGAAGAGAAATGGATGAAAGACTAACATTAGCATATGAAAGTCTGATAACATCAATGAATGATGAAATGCACATATTAAGCTCAGATCCATTATCGATAATAGTTTGTTTAACACCCACATTGTTTATGCGAATGATGATGTATAAAGGTGGATCATTGTCAAAAAGAACAAGATCAACATGAGGATTAGATGGAAAATTAATGTGTTGAGAAAATGAATCTACAAATGTGTTATAGACTACATCTGGATGAATATCATAAGGAACACAAGTAGTAGCCAAGAGAGTAATGATTTTAGCTCTTAATTCAAGGTTGATGAGTAAGAAATCATGAATAGAAATATCCATGATGAGAGGACTTAAAAAAATGCATGAAACAATGAAATAAAGACCTAAAAGGTGTTCAAATAGGCTAGGTTTGCTTAAATGATTAAGAAAATATTGAATTAAATAGATGCCTAATACTAATTATGTAACAACGCTAAATATATGCAATGAAGTACAAAAATTGACCTAAGAAAATTAAGCTAAAAGGTATAGAACCCTAGTTGCAAATAAAGGGATAAAATACTTAGTTGCTTTGCAAATAATCCTAGGTTGTGATGAAGTGATGAACTAATAAACAAAAGGAGTGAAGTTTTGCACCAAAACTTAGAAAATTGTGTGACCACAAGATCCTCCTGAAGTAGGTTAACTAGAGTGGGTTAGGGGCTCTTACAGTACTACAAAGCTATTATGGGCACCTATGACTACTTAGAACCTCATAAAACCAACTTTGGAGGGTCATGAGGTATTTTTTGTCCTTCATTGCTTGTCACTAGTATGTCATTTCAAGTCTACAGATGTTTCTTGTCACTTCCAATGAAAAATGACTGCCAAACCCCAAAAGTGCATCAAATCCCAAAAAGAAAATAATACAAATGAGCGGTTGAAATTTACTTGTCCATCAAACAAGTGAACTTATGATGGAGTGTTGCACTACATATCAGACCCAATGTAGTTATGTGTGTGTGTCTCTTAAAACAATTCCCTAGATGGCTCTTGTGTGTTTCAAACTTAATAATGAGTAATAGCTAGATGTAGAAATTCTAAATAGATGTGTGCATAAAAGAACAAATTTCCTCTCCTATGAAGTGTATGAAGAAAAATACAGTCCCTTTCCCTTTTGTGGATGCTATATGGACACTTAGATGCTCCTGATAATTCCTTTGGATTGAACCTTAGGTGGTGATACCTAATGCTTAGTGTTTGGTAATTTGTTATGGTTACATAACTTTATATTTATATGATTCCCTTGCTTGAATTTTTCAATCAACCTTGAAAATGATGAATACAAAGAAAATAAGATGCCCAAATGGCTAGAAAGGACCAAAAATATATGATAAAAATACAAAGAGGTAGGGAATTCCTAGAGGGACGGGGGCACCTAACACTTGCATCCTAGATGGGTGGTAGTGTCCAAAGTTAGAAATGTCAAGTATGAAAAGAAAACTGGGATAGGACTATAAGATCAATAGAAGCAATAGAAAGGAAGCAAATATTTCCAAAGATAGTGATTAATTAATACTTTTCTCGCTTACGAATCATATGAATAGTCTTATGTGATCTGGAGTAGATAGATATCCAAAGTGTGTGATTTGGTGTCTACAAAGTGACCTCTAATATTTCTTCTATCATTCCACCTACTTATAGTGTTCCCATATCTTTTCTACTCCTACCAACCATTTCACTAGACCTCTTATTTCTCACACTTCAAAAATATATTCTTCTGGTACACAAGACCTAGCTTCTCTATATCGGGATCTACAAGTGCAAACTCGTCAACTTCAGCAGAGCTACTTCACACTCCCTCTCCATATCTTGACTACTCCTTACTTTTGCATACTCGTTATGCACTCGCCATTTATGCACATCCACTTCCTCTCAATTTTTCACTCCCAAACTACCCACTTTTAATGTAAATGGTGTGTAAAGAGAATCTCCGAGCCTTTCATGTGGCATGTTTAGATTACACCCGATGATCATACTTTACTATCTAATCTATTTCAAGGAGTCTTCAAGATTACACCATGCCTTGGTTTTATGATCTACCTGTTTGTTCAAAGTAACTTATTTTACACATTTATCCAATGCTTTTCTTTCTTATTTTTCAATCAATAGTGGCACTAAGATCTCTTATACAACCGACACAAATTAAAAAAATATCTAATGAACATCTAGAAAATTATGTATTACATTATAAGAACAATCTAGCTAAAATGACTAATGTGCTTGCTGATTCAGAACTACAAGATCTATTTGTTAAAATTATATTACCACCACTACAAGAGAGTGTTATCTTTGAGACATCTCCTTCATTTAATCAATTATGCCATAAACTTAAAATTCACGAATTGAAACTTCTTTTCTATGGGAAAACTCAAGTATAATGATTGTCCATCATCTTATTCGATTTAACAATTTTTTTATTAAACCCCAATTTAGAGTAACCGAAAGTAAACAATGATATAGAAATGCTAGATGCAATATGAAACAATAAATAAGAAAGTAAAAATGAAACCCCAAGCATAGAGAGAGAGGACTCAACGGCTAATTTACGCTTGATCTAGAAGCGGTACAAACTGGGAGAAGTATTGAACAAGAGGTGATATGTGTTGTCAATACTCAAAATAAATTATGAAGGTCGAAATAGGATGGACATGGGTGCCTATAATGGGTCAAGGCTAGCTAGGCACTAGAGTCTCACTATGGGGCACCCGTGACACCGAAAATATCCAGAACCTTATTTTTATTGGTCGCAAAAGTGTCACAAATAATTTTTTTGATCACCTATATATCACACATTGGTTGTCAAAAATACATGTAACCTCCAAACTTGATGTTCATTTGTAAAACCCACAAAACCGCATCAAATATAAAAATAAAGATGCAATATGGTGAGTTTTACCGACCCCAATGGACAGAGTGAACTTACATTTGAGTGCTACACTACATCTTTGAATACATGTACTTCTTGTGAGTGTGTGTATAATTTTTCCCTATTATTCCCTTGTCTAAGATGCACTAGATAGTGGGATAGATTTTCTAAAATATGAAAATGTGTGTATGGAATATAATAAACATCACCTTCCTATGCATTGTATGTAGAAAAATTTATCCCTTGTCCCTTATATGGATGTTAGGTAGATGCCTTTGAGTCCCTTGGATACCTTTGGATGTAAGCGTAGGAGATAGTAAGTATGCTTAGTGCTTTTTCCTTTATCTTGAACACATAATTATATATTTATATGATTCCTTTGATTGAATTTCGTAATAAAAACTTGAAGGCCAACCCATAAGTAAAAAAGATGACAAAAGATACAAGAGACTCAAAAGGAGTGAGTAAGGTGAGAAAGGGTCGGGCGCCAGAGGGGACATAAGCATCTGGGTGATAATTTTCTAGATGGGTTCTAGTGTCTAAAGCCATAAAATATAAATAAGTAAAATACCGACTTGGCTATAGAGTTTAAAATACCAAATCCAAGACAAGAAACAAAGAAAAAGGACAAATATAGTCATAAATTAATATTTTTCTTGCTTAGGAATCATATGAATGCTAAAGCATGTGTTTAGGACCTAAAAAAATGTACCCAAGTGCATGATCTGTGTCTACATTTTCCCCACTTTATGTTGTTGAGTGAAAACTAGATAACATAAAGTAGATAAGATATTTTTACCTAATAACCATGTAGAGCGTGAAATGTAATTCATGCCAAGTAGACGAGTGAAGCGTGGAATGATGCAATTCTGAAGCATTGAAACTAGGAAGAGAAAGTGACTATAGGGCTGAATTCTATGCATTGTACCATGTTGTTTTGCTGATGAAAAAATTCTTGTTGTTGTATATTATTGTGAGACCTACAAAAGAAGAGCGAAAGAGTATTCAAAGTCATGTATATGATAAATCGATAAAAGTGTGCATAAGTATGTAAAAGGAAACCATGCACCTAATATGTAAGAGTGTAAAAGGATGCAAAGATTTCATAAAAATGCTCTAAAGAGAAAGTTTTTGGGTGATCTCTAGCCAAGATGAATTTTTTTGTGAGATGCCAAGTGTGAGTTTTTGGGTGATCTCACACGAGTACAATTTTTTTCAGCCATCTCAAGCCAAGAATGAATTTTTTTTTAGGTGATCTCATGCCAAAGAACAAGTGTTGAGGACAGAGTTATATTCTTACTCTTTGTCCATGAATCTTCCCAAAAAAAACCACTATAGATGGTGTGTCCTTGATTTGTTCTTGTTGTCCCTGAATTAGTTACAATTTTTTTCTTAGCAGTCCCAATTCAAATGGAGATAGAATGAATTATGTTTTTGGAGGAATGTTCTGTAATGTGAAAATTTCTCTATGAACTAATGAGAAATGCGTTGATATGAGAAAATAGGTGTATCATCCCTCAGACATAGGCACCTGTGGGTGGTTAAGAGCGCCAGTGTTAGTGTCTAAATCTAGGTGTTATTATCTACACTAAACCGAGGACCCCAGGTTGGATTTTGGGTCATTTCTATAATTATATCTGTGTTGATAATATATTGTTAATATATTAACTATATTTATGAGCTAGTGTATGGGGTGATTTTTTCACCCAATGTATGTCCCCTCTTTTGGGTTGTATGCAACATTGGTATGAGTGTGCGACCCAAACGAGAGGCCCTGATGCTGATATCAATTTTATCCCTATAGGGAGAGGGGATGTGCATGGTAGAAACCAAGGCACATGTAAAAAAAGTTTCTACATACATGTGTTAGTAGAAAAGTAGAAAGCATGTAATGGAAGACAATGTAATCAAGAAAGTAAACAAGATATACCGTGAAAAACAAGTTTCATACATGGGACATTTCTCACAATGTCGCAAGACAATCAGATGGTTCAAAGAATATAATTGTGTCCCACATTTTTGTAGTTTTTGTAATTTCAACCAAATATGTCTGATAACCATACCTTTACCAAACACATATAAAATGACCAAACATGTATTTTTAAGAGCTTAAATATATTATGGTGCAGGGAATCCGTGATTTACCTGATTTTTTTTAAGTTTCATAATTATTTTTAAATATTTATTTACTAGTCATATTTTAAAATATTTTTGGCCACAAAGTGGGACACACTTATATGATTTTACCAAAGGTTGAAGAGGACTAAGTCATAAAATTATTGATCAAACAATACATAGGGCATAGGCTACAAACAAGAGCATACAATGGAAAATCAGTGTCAAGTAAAGTGTAATAGAAAAACATGGTGGAAGATATTCCTATAAGGAAGATTTTGTGCATGAAGCACCAATTATCATGTTAGAAAGATAAAAATTATGTCAAAACACGTATAGATCAAAAGAAAGGAATGTGTTAGAAAGAATAATTAGTAAACAATGGAACAATAACACTTGTGATGTGTAAGATTAGTAAATGTAGATGCCCCAGGAACCTTAGTGGGATTGGTAAAAGGTAAAATTACAAGCATCATTGTTGCATGTGAAAACCTATAAGTGATCTATATTCACTCCTTAACACCAAGTGAATGCACATATGTATATAGAAAATATATTGACATACTAAGTATTTGTCTAGCATGGAAAACAATGTGTACCTATAAACATAAGAATGCAATAATAAGTGCAACAAATATATTTTGTATGTTGTGTATGAGTGAGATTGAATGGTATGCAATGTAAATTTGAGAGGAGCAACATGCCCCCTAATAGATGTGGATGATTTTGATATGAGGTTCATTTATAAAATACCCCTCAATAATCAAGAATGGACCATAGAACAAGATTACATCATCAGAAATGGTTTGAAAGTGAGATGCTATAAATATGTATCATGAAGTATAGAGCGTGAAGTGTGAATGATGTGAGGTTCATGTCAGATTTAGACCCTCAACAGTTGAGTATGAACCATCTAGCTAGAGTGCATAATAGTGTAATGACAATATAAGATGTGTATCACATTGTGTAATATTTATTAGAAATAGGAAGCATGAAGAACATAGTGTACAAGTAGAAATGATAGAAACCTAATGATGCTAGGAGGGGAAAGTAATTATGATTCCCCAAATGTGATGATGATTGAGAGATATTTGATAATGAAAGAAACACATTTCTATGGTGGTAGGGATTTAAATGTATCATAAGAAATCATATTGTCATCACAATGGTATGTAGGAGCAAGAGGTTGGATTTTGGGTTAAAAGGAGGAAATCAAAAGAGGATATCTAGATTTTTTGGTCTTTCTTAATGAGTGGTTTCTTATTAGGAATTTTAATTCCGTTGAATACTTGAGAGAAGGGGGTGTTGGAATGATTTCTAGAGGAAGTTTCTTATTTGGATCTTGACTTACTATATATGGAACATTAATAACGATCACGTTTTATAATATTTCTTAGAAATAGGAAGCATGAAGTACATAACATAGGAGTAGAAATTATAGACACTGATGATACTAGGAGGTGGGAAGTAAGCATTATTCCCCCAAGTGTGACGATAATTGAGAGCTATGTGATAATGAAAGAAATAAATTGTGGTGGTGACATTGATTGAAATTTATTATAAGAAATCATATTTTCATCAAAATGGTAGATAGAAGCAAGAGTCAAACCAGGGTTAGATTTTGGGTTAAAAGGAGGAAGTCGAAAGAGGATGTCTAGGAATTTTGTTCTTGCTTATTGAGTGGTTTCCTATTGGGAATTGGGAACGCTGAAGAAGACTTAAGAGAAGGAGGTGTTAGATTAATTTGTAGAGGAATTTTCTTATTCGGATCTTGAATTACTATAGAATGAACATTATTAATGATCACATGATGCTCATTACACATAGATGAATAAGATATAAGAACCCAGTGGGATGTATTAAGTGGAGATGAACATGTATGAGAATCTTGTGTAAAATTAATGATACTATGATGCTTAAGGTGGCTAATTTTTCATTTTATAGCATAACAATCATTATCATTATGTCCATTGATTCGATGAGAATTAAAATAATGATAACCTTGGTATTTCACAATATAATAAGGAGGATAGTAATGAGTAGATCAAAAATTGATCAATTAATGAGTGAGGAACAATATTATTTTTCTTAACATTGTGATCAAACATAAGAGGTGCATGGAGTTGTAATACTTGAGGTTTACTGATATGAGCACATGTAGAAGACATAGAATTAGGATGAGGAGAATGAGATGTAGAAGGAGAACTAGCATGAACTTGAGAAACATCCTTGAGATGTTGAATTTCATATTTAAGAGATGTAATATTTTTCCATATCTTAAATTTTGTCTTGAAATAAAGAATGTAAAGCTTAAATGGATTCTAGGATAGGTTGAGTGGATAGAGGATTACGAACAATAGAGTCATCAAATAGACTATCAAAAGTACACTAACCTGAGTGGGACAAATATTGTGAGGAGATACACAAAGTGTCTAGGGATTTTTGGAGAACAAATTCGAAATTGGGATGCATTTGAAGTAAATCATGAAGACAAATTTGAGGAATTTCACTAGCCACGAGAGAATAAAATTAAGGATCCAGGATTATTCACTTCGGGTTCACCAAATGATTTAAAAAATAGTTTTGTTAAACCCTAGTTGCAGAGTAACAGTAATGTAAACTATGATAAAAAATGTTAGATACAATATAACACAAGCAATAAGTAAGTAAAGTATGAAACCTCATGCACAAGAGAGAGAGAGAGAATAATTTTTTCACACTATGGTCACCGAAAATACCTCTAACCTAAAAAATAGATGTTCACCTACAAAACCCATAAAACCAAATAAAATCCAAAAAATAAAGATGCAATATGACAATTCGGATTGACCCTAGTAGTCACCTAAAAGAGTGAACTTATAATCAAGCACTACGCTACATCTTAGACTCCATGTAGTTATCATGAGTGTGTGTGTACAAATTATGTCCTAGGATTCCCTTATGCAAGATGCACTAGATATCAAGATAGATTTTCTAGAATAAGCAAATGCATGTATGGAATAGAATTAAATTCCCCTTCCTATGCAATGTATACAAAAATGTGGTCCCTTGTCCTTGTATGTATGTTATATGGATGCCTTTGAGTTATTTATATGTATTTCCAATATTAGGTGAGAGTAAGTATGATTAGTGCTTGGTCCTTTATTTTGAACACATAAATATGCATTTATATGATTCCCTTGTTTGAGTTTCATAATCGACAACTTAAAGTACGACCCATAAGTGAAAATATTCCCAAAAGATAAAAGATACCGAAAAAGTGTGAGTAAGGTGAGAAAGGGTCAAGGAATCGAGATGGGACAAGAGCACCGGGTGCTCTTTGTCCCGGTTTGGCACTCGGGTCCGAAGCCATAAAATATAAACAATTCAAATACCGCTTAGGATACATTGTGTACAAGAAAAAATCGAAGACAAGAAGAAAATAAAAAGGTCAAAGATAATAATCAATTACTAGTTTCCTTACTTAGGAATCTTATGAATGCTAAAGATGTGTTTAGGACATAAAAATGTACCGAAAGTGCATGATTTTGTGTCTAAACTAATAGGTTTTAATATAAATCAATATTCAAGCCATCTCCTAATCCTATGAAGAAAAGGAAACTGTGAATCTTGATCTCCTCCTGAAAAGATTCAATGGAAACCTCCAAAGTGTAATTTCAATAAATTACCATATGCACCTTGATTTCTATTGCTTTAACTCCTCAAAATTAGTCTAATCACTCTTCCACCACCACTCAATCTTGATCCATCTCGCCCTCATGGCCAAAATTATGAACAAAACATTAAATGTGACTATCATCAATGCATTAGTCATTCACGGGATCTTCGTTTCAACCTTAGGAAGTTCATTGAATATATCATTAGTAATAACTAAATTGATCTCCATGCAACATCTACTTCTATGTTGGTCAATGAAACAAAAATCCAAAAGATCTTAAAAGATCCTTTACCTAAGCACGAGACACAAGATTTTGACTTTTGTTAATCATAAATAATGTATTCTACCCCCTCCTTCATCGTGGTCCCTTGATTTTATTTTCATTTCCACCTATACATCACCATCTGCTATTACATTTTCTGATCATGATTATCATCCAACATTTTCTTTTGATTTATTACACATTAGTGCTTTATCAATTCATATCATGTCAATAATACCATGATATATCTAGAGTATCTTATTAGTGTGTGCTTTATAACACTTCTTATGGCTATCAAATGTATAATTTCTACTATTTCATATCTGGTTCCTAATTATTTTGGTTATATTAGGCTTCCCATTGAATTTTAAACTCTTACCATGCTTGTGCCATTCGCTATGGCATATTCAATCAAAGGTTGTTACATGTTCTTAGGCCTCCATTGGCTATGTTCTTCTCAAGCTATTCCATCCATGAATTAGATATGTATCAAGTTTATACACAATAAACAATTCATCATTATTTCAGGTGTTCTACCATGCACACTAGTACCAATACCTCCTTTTGATGACATTCTTACACCAGCTACATTATCTAGGCCTCTAGGGCCTCTCAAATCTAAGGCACATTCAACACCTAATTCTCCTATTCACACACGTCCTACTTCACAACGTTGTTATCCTCATAGATCCACTAGTCCATCTTATTAGTATAAGTCCCCTACTAGGGCAACCACTTCATATAGGTATGCATCCCCTCCTTCACCTCATAAGTATTCTTCACATAGGTGCTCATCACCTCCTTCGTCTCATAGGTCTACTTCACATAAGTTCTCATCACCTCCTTTACCTCATATGTATTCTTCACATAGGTGCTCATCACCTCCTCCACCTCATAGGTCTACTTCACATAGGTGTTCACCACCTCTTTCACCACATAGGATTCCTTCACATATACATATTCATTTTCACACACCGAAAATCTTAGAGCATTATCACATGCTTTTATCTCCTCGGACATCGGGTGAAGGATCCTTTCCCTCCACCCTCATTAGATATCATACTCCTCATAACACACTTGGGGGCATTACATTTACACCCCCTTCAATCATTAACAATTCTTTCTAATATCTATGCATACACATTACGCTCTGTGCTTCACATCTAGTATTTCTCATCTCTCTTATATAAATTAATATACAAACTTGTATCCTTACTACCCTATGACACACTCTAGTTCCACGGTTCATACTTGAATGTCAAGGTCTAATTCTGAAATGAAGATCGCCACATTATATTTTCACGTTCTATGCTTCATGATCTATCTTTCTAGCTCACATTTTAAAACCATTACCCTATTGCACACTCTAGTTCCACGGTTCATACTTCAATTTTGAGGGTCTAAATCTAAAAATAACCTCATTAAATTAAATTTTCAATTGTTATGCTTCATGATCTATCTTTATAAAGACACATTTTTCAAACCATTTCCGATGTTTCACTCTTGTTCTATGGTTCATTATTTATTGTTGAGGGGTATTTCTATAAATGAACCTCATCTCATATTCATACACACCTATTGTGGGGTACGCTACTCCTATCCCATTCACGTTGCATACCATTCCATCAAAATGATACATTGCATATTTCATAACTTAGTTGCACTTACTCTTATTGGATTATTCTACTTATATATACGCTTTGTTTCCCATGATAGACAGATAATTAATATGTCAAAATATTTTCTATATACACACGTGCATCCCCTTGGTCTTTTGGAGTGAATGCAGAATAGTTACATGTCTTTACATACGTAATGACGCTGGCACTTTACCTCTTATTGGTGCTGGTACCCAAATTTGTTCTCCTTTTCATCTCTAAGTAGCATCACGAGATATGGCATGAAGCTTAAAGAAAAATAGATCATGATGTATGTCGTTTTGTAGCCGTGGATGTGATCTAACTAGAACTTAGATTTGTGGAGAGATGGATAGAACTCAAATAGGACTTGATATTGTCCTAACTATTTTAGGTTGTGCCTTTCAACCAAGGTAAGAGGACCTGTTTTGTAACCCTCAAATGGTGAAGGAGATAAAGATATCCCTCAATTTGTGTAAATAGTATGAATGAGCCTTGGGAAAATATGATCAACACTCCAATTCTAACTTTCACAAGTTTTCACTTCCAGATTAGGAGATAATTTTCAATGCAAGGCAAGGGTTATCAAGACATTTTGAAATCTTGATCTGTTCTACATACTTTAGCAAGTGGATTTTGATCTTTTTGGGTATACAGGTCAAAACAGGGGTAGTATGGGGTAGGATTAGTTGTTTAGAATGATTTTTGGTGGGATATTGACAAGACAAACTTGACTATGCCAGATCTTTGACAACCTCTACAACATTTGAACAATTATCAGATAAAATGCTTCAAAACAGTCAGGATATTCTTTCAACTAGAAGAGATACACAAATGGAGGCCGAGGAGTGAATTCTTCACACAATCTTTGAGACCTCAACACAAAATCTTGAGTTAAAGGACCCAATTAAACATCAAAATCTCTTATCAAATCATGCCTAAGGTACCCCTAAAGGCTTACAAGCAATATCTGTCAACAAAATGAAGGTGAAGTGATTTTAAACTACTTATTTTCAATGCTAGATGAAATCTCTTGAAAAATGAAATTGCAAATGCCACTAAACAATCAATAAGGATGAGATCTGTGTGATTCCTAAAAATTTCAATGCAAGATTGCAACAAGAACAAGGAAAACTGTTTGCAAACATTTAAACATGATAACATACATCATATTGTCCAAAATAACATAGATCAATTCAAAATCTTGTTAGATTCATCGCCAGGAGAGTTTCAAGAATAATCTCAGAGTTGTGTGATGGCTATACACTTATAACCAACTCAACATGAATGAAGATCTCAAATAGAAGACATTTACTGTGTGTTTTGGAGGGTTTATCAAAAGATGAGCTTCTCTCAAAATTTGCTCGTGATTTTCAATTTCTTGACCCTTTGCATGTCAAAAAAGATGCATTATATATCATTTGTTACATTTTATCCTTATTTCCAAAGAAAATAATATCCCATGGCATTTAGTTTGTTACAAAATTCCATCATGATTTTCTCAAAGTAACATTCAACCAATTTTGCAAGGAGGAGATGTCAGCATGAAAAAAGAAAATTATTACAAATTTTCATCATTTCTTGTCATGGGAGCATGTATTCTTCTTTTGGCACCCACAACATCTTCCTCTTCCATCATTTCATCCTTTTCCCCTTCAAATTTCCATTCTGTAACTTTGCTCTACAATTTGGATTTGATATTTCACGTTTTACACGAACTAGAGCAAAAGCATTTTGAAATGTGCCTTGGATCTACAAATTGACCCTCCAAAATGATCAATTTGAATCATGCATGCCAAAACGACATGTATCCACAAAAAATTTGGTGAAAATCGATGCAAAAAACACATTTCCACACTTCCAGAGTGAAAATGGCAAAAAATGTCAAGATGTACAATTGCTGTTGATTTTCCTTTCTCCCTTTAATCTGAGCCCTCCAAGTGTCAAAATGTGATTGGAAATGGGTTTGGGATCATTTTTGACATTTTAACACTTTTGGAAAAAAGTAAAAATTTGACAATTTTCTCCGCCCCTCCGAGCTTGACACGTGTCCTAAGGTGGGCCCCATTGGAATCGCGGTTTGATTTTGCACATTTCCACATTTTTTGGGAAAAAGGAAAATTTTCACTTTTCCTCCATGGACCCACACCTCCACCTTTGTCCTTGACATGTGTCTATCACTTATTCGTCATGGGCTTGTGTTCCTCCTTTCATATTTTAATCTTATTTCAACAAAGGAAATTTTGTAACTTTTCCTCTGCACTCCCACAACTTTTCCTCTCCTTGACATGTGTCACCTTATAAATTATTGAGGATCTGCAGGCTCATTTCAAGTTTTAACTCCTTTTTTGCTAAAGGAAATTTTCCCACTTTTCTTCTCACAACCTCGCCAATCCGCTCTTTCTCTCGACCTTCATACTTGAACTCGCCACATGTTTGCTTTTGATTTGTTGGTGGGATTGCACCCAATTTGAAAATGTTTCCTTCTACTCCAAAAGGAAAAATGTTTGAAGCCTCCAATGGCCTGCCAGTTCTCCTTTGATCTAGACATTGCCACATATTAGCAAAGGAAGGGACAAGACTTTGATGGGTAAAAGACGCCCGTGCACGACCGTAAAAATCTCAAAAATTTCCAAAGATGCCTCGAATTCAATTTTTCTTTGCAGATGAAGAATTTTTGGAACAAAGGATAGATGAAACATGTTTTCAAACATTTTACAACCATGGAAAAGGATTTTTGAATGCAAACTTGGGATTTTTGTTAGAAAGGGGCAAGCTAAATGAGTTTGTAAACAATTCAAGGCATAAAAATGGAGACAAAAATTTATATCATCTATCTCAAAAGGAAAAATGTTTGGGCATGCAGAGGAAAGGGAAAAACATTACAAAACGATGGAGGGTCAAAGTGGGGGCACCAACATCGGCTCTGGTTGGGAATGGGCATTCCCAAAGTGAGTGCCAAAAGAATCCATTGGGTAAAGTAGTTATGAGCTAAAGCCACCAAAACCAGCCGTGAGAAACCGACAAAAATGGCTGCCACACACCAAGGCAAACCATGAACCAAGAAAACACAAAAAAGCAGAGAAAATCCAAACACTATACACTTGTACAAGTTGGTGCATACCTAAAATTTGGGGATTAATTCAAGAAATGATTTAGATGCTCGCCATTAATAGGAATTTCAAGAAATTCCCCATCTAAGTCCTTGAGAAAAAGGTATTTTCACAAATTTTGATATTAATGGAGTACGGGCCCATCCATAATGCATCAAATTTACCATGTTTTCCCTTATCTTCATTTCGTTGTCTCATAACAAAACCAGATCTCCAATATCAAGGCCCTAGGAGTGACCTTCTTTTCAAACAACCTCTTCTTTCTTCATCCAAATTCATCCAACTCAACAATCTGATTAATCCTTGCTTCATATGGGTGACCTCCCGATCCTCAAATTGTTAAACAAACTGAAATGAAGATAATTGTAGATGTAAGGAAACAGAGCTTGAGTTCCATACACCAACTCAAATGGGCTCTTACCAATAACTCTTTTGGCGGTGATTTGATCAGCCCAAACTACAAATTTTAGTTGTTCACCCCATTTTTCGTTGTTTAACTCAAAGTTTCTCCTAATGATCTTCAACAAGTTCTTATTGCTAGACTCATCTTGTCCATTTCCTTGAGGCTTATAGTTTGAAGCATAAGTCGATTGGTTCCATACTCCTTGTGCATTGCCATCAAGGGTTTAACTATGAAGCACATGGCATTATCAGCAACAATTTTTTGGCACACCAAATCTGGATATGATATGATTCAACAAGAAGTCCATAACAACTTGGTGTGTTGCTTTCTTGATAGGGATTGCCTCTACCCACTTGGTGAAGTAATCTGTGGCTACAAGAATCCACTTATGTCCAGCACTAGAAGGGTCTAAAATCTCACCAATGAATTCTATTCCCATTATTTGAAAGGAGCTTCAATTGACACTGTACATTACAAAGGAAGGGAGCCCAAGCTTTCATTCTTCTAGAGAAATGTTGGCAGCTTTCACATTTTATAACCAGAAGGTTGCATCTTTGAAAAGAGTAGGCCACTACTAACCAGCTCTCAAAACTTTGTGTTGTAACCCTTCTAGCAAAGTGTCCTCCACAAAATCCACCATGAAAATTAGAAACTATCTTGGGAGCTTCATCTTCTGGTTATACATTTCAAGAGGATACCTTGTGGTTCTTCCAAGCCACCCAAAGTCGGTGATGATGTACTTTTGATAATCTAGCTTGAGGCATATTTTCGATTTTTATTTAAATGAACATGGAAGTATAGGTGTCTCAGGGTAAAATATTACATCCTTTTACCACTCAGAACATATCAAATTCTCAAGAACATCTGCCCTTTCTTCCTCTACTTCATTCACTTCAATTTTCTGCAGGTTGCTCTCAGCCATGAGCTTAACAATACCCAAACCTCTTACCAAATTTGTGGTTTGGATGTCCATGTCATATTCCTACAATTTTTTCACCCATATACATATTTTTCTTGACATCTCCATCGTGATAAGATGTCTTTTACCATGGTGTGGGGAACATAAGCAACAACTTTTGAACTTAAGATATAAGGCCTAAAAATCTTTCTTGCTTTCACTAAGGAAAATGCTTGTTTTTCCGTGATTGTGTACTTTAACTCGTAAGAAGCTTGTAAAGCCTTGCTAAATAAGGCAATAGGCCTCTCAAACACATCATCATCCTTTTGCAGAAAAACAAATGCAATGGTATTCTCGAAGCAAAGGAGAAAATTTGGAAAGACTTCTTGTAATTTGGAGCTACTAAAACATGTGCATGTTTAAGTGCTTCTTTGATTCCTTCAAAATCCTAAATAGCAGCCTCCTCTCACTTGGTAGCTTGGTATTTCTTTACCATGCATGTAATAGGAAGGGTCAATTCAAAAAAAAATGGACACAAACCTTCGAATGAAATTGATCTTCCCAAAGAAGGATTCGATGCCCTTCTTTGTTCTTAGATTTGGAACGTTGCCGATTGCTTCTACCCTCTCATGGTCAATCATGACACCAGCCTTTGAAACAATATGACCAAGAAGCTTGGCCTTTTACACCCCAAAGTGAGACTTCTTTGGATTGAGAGAAATGCCATATTATCTACATCCGATCAACATCCTTTCCAAGTTTTGCAAGTGATGGTTTCTTCTCCTTGAAAACACGGTCACATCATCCTAATAAACTGAAATGAAGTCATTTATGTAAGTAGAAAAAGAAACATCCATTGGTCTTTGGAAAGTAGCTCTAGCATTCATGAAACCAAGAGGCATTCTTATATAAACATAAGTTCCCCAAGGAGTGGTAAAGGCGTTTTAAATCTTTTTGATTCCTTAACAACAACTTGATTGTAGCTAGAGAAATCATCCAAGGTGGATAATAATTAAGATCCGGTCACTAATCGTAGCATGTTTTCCATGTTTGGCGAAGGATAATTTTCCTTCAATGAATCTCTATTCAAATTTCTCAAGTCTACACAAAGTATGACATCTCCATTTTCTTTCATCGACCGCACAAGGTTTGTAACCCAAGATGAATAACTCGTGGGCTGCATGATTCCTCCCTTCTTCAATTTCTTCAACTCATCTTGCATTTTCATGGAGAGGAGTGGATTAATTGTCCTCTACATTTTTCTGAAGGGCTTGGCCTTTGTTTTCAAGAGGAATCTCATGCTGAAACAAGTCCTCTCTATATGCTTTCATCTCTGAATAATACCAAGCAAGATAGTCCTGATATTTCTTCAATAGTTAAACATAGGACTATTTTTCCTCTTTGTTTAGATTGTTTCCAAACCAAACCTTTCTTGGTTTATCATTAGTGCTGAAGTTATGCTCTTCCACATTCCTTGAGGAAGACATGTTTCTATTGATGATGTAATCAACATTGTTAAAATTTCACTCAAGTTCAACAAGACCTATAGGAATGGTGTTAGTTTTCAATTGGATAATATCCTTTCCAAACAAATTCTCTCTTCCCTCAGTCACACACACCATTGGTTCCTAGTTAATATTCTAATCTGCAAACTCAACTTGATTTTGTAAGAACCTTTGCACTTGAGAATCATCATTAAATACTTTCCAATGCTTGATGTTGTCGGGGACCACTTTGGCCTAGTTAACATTTCAACATTGTACTCACAATAAGGTGAAAAAGTGTAATTTCCAAATCTTGACCCCAAAACTTCCAAATTGTTAGCAACAACATTAAAACTTCTATCACAATGCACAATTTTGAAGGAATCAAACATCTCAATTAGATCCCAAACTGCATGTTTGTATCTTGTTTCATCCATTGATTTTTGTAGCATATAGTTTTCTTATTTGTTTGACAACTAAATCTGAATCTCCTTTTGCAATGATATCCTTGACACCATACTTATGAACTTCTCGGACCCAAACAACAAGGATTCATACTCAACAATGTTGTTAGTACATTCAAAATTAAGCTTGAAGGAAAAAACCAACTCTTCCAAGCGAAGAGAAATCAGAATTATACCAGCGCCATTTCCAAATTTGGAGCATGGTCCAAGGAGAACCTACCTATTTAAGACACTTAGATTGATCCATCTTGTTCTCCTTACAATAAAAAACCCAATAAAATTGTCAACATCAACATCAACAAATAATAATTCATAAGAAGCATTGTTTGGATCCTCAATTAGATGCAACATCTTCTTTTCTCTATAGAGTTTGACAAGGCTGCCCTCAATGGAAATGGTGGAAAAACACTTGTCCATTTGGACACTCCCTCCAAAACTTGAAACCCACTTTCTTGACAATAACATACCCCATTTGGTAGGGAAATCAACAATTACAACATCTAATTTTAAATTCCTCCTAGGATAAGATGCAAGTTGCACCACCAAACCTTTCACACAACCAACTACCAAGCACTTCTCTTGATTCCATGGCAGTACACTTTCCATAGGTTGTTGTCACTTTGATATCCAACTCATTCATGACTTCTAGAGGCATGAAATTACATGATGCATTGGAATCAAACATACAATTGTGAAGTAGTGTATCCTTTATTATCAAAGTTGTAAAGAATGGATCAACATTCAATTGGGAATCAACCAAGGATGTTCCCAAGTATACCTTAGGTGTTTCTCCAAGATCCTCTACTACTGGTGGTGTTTCAAGGTCTGTAATGATTTGAGGAGGAGTTTCAACAACGTTTACATTTCTGCTTGAGGCACTCTTCTCCTCTTTCAATCCCAATTATTCAAATGCTCTCTTCTTGTGCTCAGGAATCCTAAGCAACTCAATGATTGGAAAACTCAATTTTATTTTGCTCAATACTTAGGCTATGTCATATGGAACACTCTTTAGTAAGGCAACATTGGAATGGAGACAAACAAATTCATTAGATGGCATGAAATTCTTGGTAGCTTGGGCATGAGGAGGTATGTAAATTTTTCTTGGGACAACAGAGCTTTTGGCAGGTGTTTCTCTTCTAGGATCTTCTTTGGGAATGCTTGTAAGCAAGGGTGTATTAGGTTTGGCCTGAGGCCTAGCTCCCTTAACAAATTTTCTCCTAGTGTTATAGTCTTTCTCTTGAGCTACAACAACATTCATCAACAATTGTCTATCTTCCTCCAAAGGTATACCTCCATCATAATTTTTAATCATCAAAGCTCTTAAGTATTCATTCAAAGTCATTGTTAGGAATTTCAAAATCTTGCACTACATCAACTTCAAGAGTATGAGGGGGAAGAAAGACTTGTACCTATTTGATGCAATCCCAAAAGGTTGCAGCTATCCTTGCACTTATGACCTTAGTTAATGTTGCTCCTTCTTGTGAGCTTGAAGAACAACCCACAATGTAAATATCATCATCAGTACCATCATTATTATTAGCTTCACCATCTTGCTGGTCCACTTCACATGGAGGATGGGGCAAAAAACACCTATCACACCAATCAATATCAACAACTTCCTCAACAGCAACAACCCTAGTAGTTAGGGGATCAAGTAACACTCTTCCTTCACATGCTTGAGGATGTATATTTGTAGACCCCATGGGTCCTTTCCCTCTATCATCTGCTCTTTGATCACCTCTAGTATGATTGGAAAATTTGTCATGGTTTTGTGCTTTTTACGACCTTGTGAAGTCTGCCCAATTCCCTTCTCAGCTCTTGCCAACTTGTAGGAAATCTCTTTGACATCCCCTGCCAAAGTCTTCACCACTTCCTCCAAGTCTACACTCTTTCTTGCTTGAGTTTTTCAGGGTTTATCAACTTTACACCATATATCTTGAGAGGTTTTCCAATGGACTTAATGTTATTTTCAATCTGCAGTGCCATGGTAAAGACCTATCTCAAATTGGTAGGGTTCTTGTCTCTTAGGTAATATGCTACCTTCTTATCAAATGCATCTGCATATTTGATCAAGCATGACTGATCACATGGCCTCATATTAACTGGTAGCCTTCTCAAAGTTTTTTAAACCTTGTGTTAAAGTCATGAACTAATTCATTGGGGTTCTTCTTGATATTTTCAAATTTAGACAAGAGAAATCTAGGATCAGTCTTATCACCATATTGTAACCTAAATGCATTGTTCATATCAGTCCAAGAGTCTATAGAATTATTAGGAAGAGCCTTGTACCAATCCATTGCATCCTCTTCTAATGTATGAATGAACAATTTAATATACACATCTTCATGCTCAATCTCAAAATCCTCCATCATGTTAACAAAAAAATTTTAGGTGCTTGATCACGGTTATAACATTGTTACCTTTGAAATTTGACAATCTATTTTGACATCTTGAGGGACAACATAGGATAACCATCCATTCCTCTAAATTCTATAGGACCAAAGGTGTTAACAACAAATGGAGGTCTGAGGCTGAGCCATATTTTTTTGAGGTGATCTTGGGGGTGACACAAACTGATGAGGAGTGCGAGGTCTTTGGGGCTCAAGAATGTGGTTCACAAGATTGGTATTCTCTAGGTGTTGATTTTCTTGGAAAGTTTTATTAAAATTGAAACACACGCGTGCAGATTGAAGAAGGAACTCACCAGGTACAATATAAGGACCTTCACTAGTTGAGGTAAACAAGTTTGTGAGAATATTTCTTGAATCAGAATCACTGGAAGAAGAGTGATAATCCTCTACCAAAGGTTGATCTCTCTCACCAATGGATATACCTTTTCCTGATGTCTGACCCTCAACAACCTTCCAAACCTTTCTCTCTTCTAAAAATGTCTTTCCCAATTCTTGAAATAACTTTCTACTTGGGTCCCTCCTGAAGAGAGATCTTCTTCCTTCCAGTTTTGCAGAGATTAGCAACACAAAAATAAATGACAGAAAGCTAAGACACTGGTATTCATCAAGATCAAATCAAGCATGGAGTCGCCACTAAGGACTTTCACCCTAGTTGTGTAAATACACTAAAATACTCTGTCAAATACCTATCAACACTGAAAATCTTACAAAACATTGTAGATTAGACCTTCCTTTTCTTGAATCTATCAACCACAAATGCAAATGAAGTGAAACTACCACTTTGAATCCGATAAAAATAAAGGTAGAAATTATATCTTCATTTAATCCTTACAAATATGATTATAAAATGATGCTTCAACAATGTACTTGCATGAAACATTTATAAGAAACACTAACAGGGTTTGACATGTATCTAAATATCTCAAATATGTATGAACATGGATCAAATTGAACCAAGAATCTTCCCGGAAGTGGTGCCATAGGTGCTTGGTAGCCAAATTTGTTCTCTTTTAAGTCTGAGTAGAATCAAAGATATGGCATAAAGATTAATGATAGATAGATCATGATGTATGTCATTTTGTAGCCGGGATGTGATCTAACCGGCCCTCAGATTTGTGGAGAGATGGATAACAATCAAATAGGACTTGATCTTGTCCTAACTGTTTTAGGTTATGCCTTTCAGCCAAGGTAAGAGGACCTATTTTGTAAGCCTCAAATGGTAAAGGAGATGAAGATATCCCTCAATTTGTGCAAATATTATGAAGGAGCATTGGGAAAATATGATCAACATTCCAAATCTAACTTTCACAAGTTGTCACTTCAGATTATGGCAAAAAAATTCAATGCAAGGCAAGGGTTACTAAAGACATTTTGAAATTTTGATCTATTCTACATACTTTACTTAAGTGGATTTTGATCTTACGTGGGTATACGGAGTCAAAAGGGGTACTATGGGGTAGTATTAGTTGTTTAGAATGATTTTTGGTGGGATATTGACAAGACAAACTTGACTATGCTAGATCTTTGACAACCTCTACAACATTTGAACAATTATCGAGATAAAATTCTTCAAAATAGTCAACATGTTCTTTCAACTAGAAGAGATACACAAATGGAGGCCTAGGTTTGCACTCTTCACACAATATTTGATACCTCAACAGAAAAGATTGAGTTAAAGGACCCAATTGAACATCAAAATCTCGATCAAATCACCTAAGGTACCCCAAAGGCTTATAAGTAATCTTTGTCAACAAAATGAAGGTGTAGTGATTTTAAAATTCTTATTTTCAATACCAAATGAAAGCTCTTATGAAAAATTAAATTACGAATGCCACTAAACAATCAATAAGGATGAGATCTGTGTGATTCCTAAAACTTTCAATGCAAGATTGCAACAAAAACAAGGAAAATTGTTTGCAGACATTTAAACATGATAATAGACATCATATTTGCCCAAAATAACATAGATCAATTCAAAATCTTGTTAGATTCATTAGAAGGAGGAGAGTTTTAGGAACAATCTCAAAGCTGTGTCATGGCTATACACTTGTAACCAACTCAACAAGAATGAAAATCTAACACATAAGGTATTTACAATGTTTTTGAAGGTTTATCAAAAGATGAGCTTCTCTCAAAATTTGCTCATGATTTTCAATTTCCGACCCTTTACATGTCAAAAAACATGTATTATATATCATTTGTTACATTTGATCCTTCTTTCCCAAGAAAAGAATATCCCATGGCATCTTAGTTTGTTACAAAATTCCATCATGATTTTTGAAAGTGACATTTAACCAATTTTTCGAGGAGGAGATGCCGGGCATGCTCAAAAAAAGAAAATTATTACAATTTTTCATCATTTATTGTCATGGGAGCATGTATTCTATTTTGGCACCCACAACATCTTCCTCTTCCATCATTTCATCCTTTTCCCCTTCAAATTTCCATTCTACAACTTTGCTCTGCAATTTGGATTTGATATTTCATGTTTTACATGAACTAGAGCAAAATCATTTTGAAATGTGCCTTGGATCTACAAATTGACCCTCCAAGATGATTGATTTGAATCATGCAAGCCAAAATGACATGAATCCACAAAAAATTTGGTGAAAATCGATGCAAAAAACACATTTCCACACTTCCCTTGGAGCCAAAATGGCGGTAAAAATGTCAAAATGTACAGTTATTGTCGATTTTCCTTTCTCCCTTTAATCTGAGCCCTCCACATGTCAAAATGTGATTGGAAATGGGTTTGGGATCATTTTTTGACTTTTCAACACTTTTGGAAAAATGTAAAAATTTGACAATTTTATCCACCCTTCCGAGCTTGACACATGTCCCAAGGTGGGCCCCACTGGAATCGCTTGAGCTTTGATTTTGGACATTTCCACCTTTTTTTGGGAAAAAGGTAAAATTTTCACTTTTCCTCCATAGACCCACACCTTCACTTCTATCCTTGACATGTGTCTATCGTTGATTCACCACGGACTTGTGTTCCTCTCATATTTTAATCTTATTTTCACCAAAGGAAATTTTGTAACATTTCCTCCGAACTCCCGCACCTTTACCTCTCCCTGCCACGTGTCACCTTCTAAATTGCTGAGGATCTGTGGGCTCATTTCACATTTTAACTCCTTTTTTCGCCAAAGGAAATTTTCCCACTTTTCTTCCGCTCGGCCCGCCTCTCCACTCTTTCTTCGACCTTCATACTTTGAAATTGCCACGTGTCTGCTTTTGATTTGTTGGCGGGATTGCACCCCAATTTGAAAATGTTTCCTTCTACTCCAAAAGGAAAAAGGTTTCAGAAGCCTCCGATGGCCCACCTGGTTCTCCTTTGATCTAGAAACATTGCCATGTATTAGCAGAGGGAGGGACAAAATTTTAATGGGTAAAAGACATTTGTATGTTGTCAAAAACTCAAAAATTTCTAGAGATGCCCAAATTCAATTTTTCTTTGGATGAAGAATTTTTGGAACAAAGGATAGATGAAACATGTTTTCAAACATTTTACGACCATGGAAAAGGATTTTCAAATGCATACAAGTAAAAATTGATTAATTTTGAGCCTCCATGGTCGGGAAAAATGGTAGAGCCCACAAACTTGAAACATTTAGGGAAAAAACAAGCAAACTTAGGATTTATCTTAGAAAGGGGCAAGGCAAATGAGTTTGTGAACAATTCAAGGCATAAAAATGGAGACACAACATTATATCATCCATCTCAAAAAGGGAAAAACATTGCAAAATGATGGAGGGTCAAAGTGGGCACCAATAAGTCTCACCGAGGCTTATAAGGTAATCTACTTTCTCACACATTACATGTGTTATCATTTCAACATATACTATACTTATTTTTATGAGCACACTACTTTACATTGATACACACATGCTTTGACATACCTTTTATCTTTATAACATCCTAAAGTGTGCTTCATGTGCAAAATTTTACTATAGGACTATTTCCATCATAGTTATCGATACATGTTTCTTGTCATTGCTTTCTACTTATATGATATTTTCTATGTCTTGTTTGATCATTGTTTCTAAAATTTTTCTACTTCATCCTTGATTATCTTGTGACATTGTGTGTGATGTCCCATGTTTAAAACCCACTTTTCGTGGTCTATCTTATATGCACATTTAATTATTACATTTTTTTCTATGACATGCTTGCTTACTTTTTCCACTAACACATATAACTAGCCAAGTTTTTTTCTTATGTGTATTTGTTTCTACCATAAACATACCCTCCCTCCTATAGGGATATAATTCATATCAATTCCAGATCCTCTCTTTTAACCACATACCCCTAACGATGCCATATGCACCGTAAATGAGGGGTGCATACATTGGGTGAACAAATCACCCATATAACAACTCAAAGCTACATCACGAACAATACATCACAATCAATAGTAGTGACAACATCTCTTTGGCTCGATTGGTATGTGTGTGATGATTTTTAGGTAATTATATCACAACAATCAAAAGAGGGGATTGGAGACCAACCACAATCTTGTTGATAATAGATAGATGGATACAACAAAGGTCACCATGGAAACTTGTGTAATGTTGTTGATTTTTTTTTTTTATTTTTGTTAGGGGGTCCCCATGGGGGGATGACCTCCAATTGTGACCATGGGCTATGTGTGTAATTATTTCCTTTTTATTTTATTTATTGTAGAGTATGTGATTTATTTTGTGATGTAATTTATTTAATCATTGTTGATTAATGTGCCTTTATTAAGTAATTTAATCATGTTATTAAGTTATTTGGGGATGTGAAAAAAGGGTCATTTATTAGAGTAGTTGGTCTTTTGGACTTTGTGATTTTGATTGAGTGTAAGTGACTTTGAGTGTTGTACACTCTACCTTACCTTGGAATTTCAGATTTGGGCTTAAGGGCCATTTTTGGAGGCTTGTGGGACAAGCTAAGCTTGTCCCACACCTCTTAATTTCTTATACCAACCCTACCTATGGATTGGGGGTCAAAAATAGACCCCATTATGTGTTTTTGTAAGACAAAAAGTGACATTTATTGCACTTTTCTTACATGGGTTTTAAATTTTGTCCTTAGGGGTGTGGGTTTGGATTGTGTGTGTAAGAGGTTTGTCATTCCTCTCAACCACCAATTTATTGTGCATTGGGGTTGAGGTTTGACTTGTGATGTGGAGTTGAGGATAAGTGATGTGGCATCCTACATGGAGCCACCTCACCCTCCTCTTCCTTTTTTATATATGCAAGTTTATTTGTTTGTTTGGGGTTACTTCATTTCATTGTGCTCTTGTATTTTTGGAGTTGGAGAGTTTTGGAGTGCTTGTTGAATTTTTGGAGCTTGTTGGAGTTGGATTGAGCTTGAAGGAGCTTGGTGTGTGATTCTTTGATCAAGTTCTACCATGGAAAGGTAGGAACTACACCCTTTTTACTTTTTTTTTTTTATATGTGTATATTTGTATGTAAGTGAATGGTTTGTATGCTTGTTGGGATCTTGGGTAGAATGCCTAAGTATGGTGTAGGAGAAGGCTATGGGGATTTTATATGTAGGGAGGCATAAGATTTTATTTCATGTTTTGGGAGGGATTTGGGTTGGGTGCCCCACCTTGGATAAGAAAATGCTTGCATTTCTTACTTGGTTCTTTTGAGGGAGACATAAGAGATTGTAGGGAGGCATAAGAGAATGTGGGAGGCATAAGAGGATCTTGAGGGAGCATAAGAGTTTGTGTAGGGGTTTTGAGATGTATTTTGGAGGGTTTTAAGGTGGGAACCTAATCCCATTGGGAGGCATAAGTGATCTCCCCATAGATCCTTGCTCCATTGGCTTTGCATTTTCAAGCCTTGTGTATTTTGATAGTTTCATTCTTGTGATTGTATTTTGTGTTGAATGTGTTTTGAAATGGTTGTGAAATTTTGTATTGTGATGTGGAAGCATTGTGATAGTTTCCATGAGTTGGATCCATCCTTTATTGCATTTTGGTTGGGGCTCGGGGCCAATGAGGAGGATAGCTTCTTCTCCTCATTGGATTATTGGTTGGGTGGAGAGTGTTGCCTCTCCCCATTTTTGTTGTTGTGATTAAAGTGAAGAAATGGTGGAGCTCTTGTTGAAGATTTGGGACTTGGAGCATTTTTGAAGTCAAAATAAATCCTTCATTGTAGAAATTTTCTTGTAATTCCCACTTAAGGTGGAAGACTAGTAGTATTGTATTTAAAAGAAAAATTGTATTGTATATTTTTTATTAAGTTTTTAAATGTATTTGGAAAAGAAAAATGTTTTTCTTTAAAAGAAATGAGCTATGCCAAAAAAAAAAATAAAGTTCATTATTATTTTTGAAGTTTTATTATTGTGTTGAATGAAGGAAGAACATAGAAGTTGTAAATCATTAATAATGTATTCTTAGTAAATCTTAAATGTATAAGTTAGTTTGTTTTCCTTGAAGTAAATGGTTGTGAGTTGAAATGGAAAGATTATAAATTATAATAAGTTATTTTTTGAAATAATTGCATTTTGTTGTGGAAAGGAAAACAATAATACTAGAAATAGATTAAGTTTCATTTTAGTTTCCTTTGAACTTGAAAGAAATTTTATTGGAAGAAAATTAAAAAATGATCTTAGTTAGTTGTTTTCTTATTACTATTACCTTAAAAATAGAAAAATTTAAATTTAGTAATTTAAGCATGGAATGAATAAATGGTTAAACCTTCAACTAGAGACTTTAGGAACATAAATTCAAGCTAAGGATAAACTTTAAAACACTCTAGTAAATTTTTTTTTTGGAAAATTATGGAAATGATGGTTCTATTTTTGAAAGAATAGGACCACCACCGCCATATATATGAGTGGTGGTCGGTTGTCTAAACCACACTAAGGGAAGGTGGTGGTTTTAAATTTATCATGAACCAAGTAAAAGGCATTTCAGTGAATCATCACCCAGGTAGGGGTGGTCCAGGACTACTAACTGCCTACTTTGTAAAGTGGGTTTCATCATATGGGTGGAAAAATAAAAATGCATTGATGTAATTTTAAACTTGTTTTATTAAAAATTTAATTAGCTCTAAATATGAAGAGGAAATCACCAGCAAACCTATAAGGGCATAAATTCATTGTTTTAAACATGTAAATCTTTAAATGGGCATTTAAATGTATGGAATCTCTTGGATTAAATGGAAAAGGGTTTTACCCAAGTAGAAAAAAAAAAATGGAAATAACTAAATAAACTCCAGATTTAGATGAAACCCTCTACAATATTCATAATGGAAGAATACATGCAATAAATAACAAAATAAATAAAATCATTAAACTAAACTAAGCTTGATTTTTGTGAATTCCCTTCATGGCTTCTTCCTTCCAAGAAGACTCCCATGGATTTTCCATTTCTCCAACCTACAAATTAAACAAAAGAAAAGAGACCAAATGAGGAGGCTAGGGAAAAGAAAAAGGTTTAATAAGATTTCATAAGGATAGTTAGGGTTAGTATGGAACCCTAAGATCTAGTGGCCATAATTGATTTGATCCAAGGGTTAAGAATCAACCCTATAATTGTTAGGTAAGAATGAATATTATGGGTTTTTAAATAATTTAAAGGTATGTGTAAATGGGTGAATGGGGCCACTTAATACCCTTGTATGTTAAGTTAATTATGTAACCCTTCTAGTATGTTTTAGTAAATGATTCAATGGACATTAAAGAAAATAATTTAAGAGAACTAAGGTAACTAAGGATAAGGGTTTATTAAATGGGTTGAAATGTTAATTTTTTAAGAGGGAAACTATTTAACCTAGTAAAGAAATTAATGGACACTTATCTAGTGATGATAATTAAATTGACATTAGAAATGGATTAAGAATATTTAATTAATAATCTAGACTGGATCTATCCTATGAAATGTGTAAATTTTTGGTAGGAATTAATTAAATGTATATTAGGGTTTGACACCCTTGTAACCTTAAAACAAAAAAAACAAAAAAAAATTCCACAACTTTCTAGATAATTGTTTAAGGATTAATGTGGTTTTAGAATGTCAAAAATTTGTGGGCATTACACTTGGTATCAGAGCCATGGGTTCAACGCTTGGACCCGGGCACACTTGGAAACATAAGACATAACAAGAAAACTTAGCACAACTCTAAACCTAGATCACACAACTTTGCATGATATTTTAAAATGTAGAAAACCTAGAAAACTGAAACAAAATCTAGAAGTAATAAACTAACTCTCACCTTGGTTGTACAGGAGGCATGGACTAATGAGGGGTTCTTGCATGTGGACCTAGACTTACCACCCCCAGATCAGGTAGTAGCAGCCATATTACCTCAGATACTTTAGACATGTTATAGGATGTTAATGCCCATTATACATGGAGGATCTTAGGAGGGAGACCTAGCAGACATGACAGAGAGCCATAGTAGAGGCTCATGCACCTTCCCGACATAGTGATGAGTATAGGGAAGAGAAATCCCATGTGAGTCATTAGATGAGATTCACCACAGAGAGGTCATGGAGACAGGCTACATAGACACAAGGATAGATCTAGGAGCCCTAGGAAGTGTGATGATCATGTTGAGAGACCTAGAGGTAGACAGTCTATAGTGGAAGATCACATCAGAGAGATCTTGAAACTCCATCCATCTCATTTCACTGGGGACACTGGAGGATTTCAGGAAGAGGCATGGTTGGTCAGCTTGAGTGGATGCTTCAAGCTATGTCCATGTGTACCAACAACATGAAGGCTCATGTTTCCATCCACCTTTGAGAGAGATGGAGTCGGGGTTTGGTGGAGGACCGAGGAGAGAAGCTCCATGTGGTTTCTGAGACAGTCACTTGGGAGCTCTTTGAGGAGTGGTTTAGAGAGATACTTGTCTAGGAGGTTCATTCAATAGAGGATAGATGAGTTCCATGACCTACATCAGGCATCCATGATAGTGGTAGAGTATGAGAGTCACTTCTGGACCTACTTCAAGTATGTAGACTACATGTAGGATGAGAAGGTGAGGATCCATAGGTTCATCGGGGGCTGAACCTAGACATTGGAGGGTAGTGTGCATTCATTTCCCACAGACTCTAGTAGAGGCCATTGAGAAGGCCTACATTATGGAGGAGACTAGGGGGAAGATGCAGCAGAGCCAGAGATAGAGTGTGGAGTCATATCAGTAGAGATGATAGGATATAGATCGAGGGGTCACTCCTCCTCCTCTGTGGTGGACATGGTTCTACATAGTCTTCATTCAGACCACACCACAGTAAGCCACCTCAGTAGCAGCAACAATAAACTCACCCTCCATTTAGGCCTCCATAGAGATTTGATGCTCAGAGAGGGGACACATGTAGTATGGGGCCTCCTCCTAGGGGACCAGTCAGGACTCAGGCACACCACCTAGAGCTTAGTCAGCAGGAGCTCATCAATAGTGACCACAATAGTCCATAGTAGGATCATCAAGGATCCATGACACAGACCACTAGAGTACCTACAAGGAGCCACTTCTCATTGGAGGGGACTGGTAGTTGTTATGGGTGTGGAGTACTTGGGCATCATTGGAGAGAGTTCCCTTAACCCTAATAACAAGGGTAAGGCACCAGTTTAGAAGCCTACATAGGTGATATGGCTAGGAGCCACAGGATATATATGCAAGTGTTGAGAACACTAGGAAGAGCACTAGAGCATGGTGATTGAGATGACAGGTAGCATTGATGGCATTTCTATTCCTATTTTATTTGATTTAGGCTCCTCAGATTCTTTTATTTCCCATTTGTAGTAGAGTGATGTAGGTTGGTGGTAGTTAGGAAGAGCCATAGTTGGGATGTGGAGATGGCTTTTGGAGCCAAGCTCATAGTGGACTCCTTAGTTCAAGGAGTGCATAGTTGACCTAGGACCCTTTTCCATGACCTTGGATCTTGTATCCTTCCTTTGGGTTCCTATGGGATTATTTTGGGCATGGATTGGTTATCACACACATAGGGCTAGGGTTGATTGTTACAGTAAGGTAATATCATGTGTGCAGATGATTTGGGAGTGGAGTTAGTGATAGTGGGAGTTAGGAGACCCACCTCTATTCACACCATATCTGTTATGCAACTTAAGTGTGTGTGATGAGGTTTCTAGTTGTTTGTTATCATGGTTAGTGATAGATCGAGGATGAGTCTAGTGGGCCATCACTTGATGATCATCATATCTTGAGGGATTTTTAGATGTCTTTCTAGGGGAGCTTTCGGGGTTACCTCCCCCATGTGAGATAGATTTTCACATTGATTTGGTTAGGGAGAAGAGCCTATCTCACGAGCACCTTATAGGATGACTACCCCTGAGCTCTGTGAGCTCAAGTTGCAGCTTTGGCCTTCTGGAGAAAGGCCTAATCATCCTAGTGTATCCCCTTGGGGTGCACTAGTGATTTTTTGTAAAGAAGAAGGATGGATCTCTATGATTGTGTATTGATTATCATCAATTTGAACAAAGTAACGATCAAGAATCATTACCCCCTTCCATGTATTGATGATTTGTTTGATCAGATGAAGGGGCCACAATATTTTCTAAGATAGATCTTAAGTCTAGATACCATCATTGAGGATCATGGAGGTAGATATTCATAAGACAACCTTCCATATGAGATATGGCCACTACGAGTTCACAAGTAGTGCCTTTTGGTCTGACGAATGCCCCCACATATATTCATGAGTTTGATGAATGGGGTATTTCAAGACATTTTGGATCACTTCATGCTCATATTTCTTGATGAAATTTTTATTTACTCTCATGCATGTGAGGAGCACGAGAACACCTTCACATAGGTTTTGCAGTGTCTTCGTGAGTAGCAACTTTATGGGAACCTGGAGAAGTGTGCATTCTTTTAGTCAGAGGTGTAATACTTGGGTCACATCATTTTGGGGAAGGTATCACCATGATCCTTCCAAGATTTGAGCTATTATGGATTGGCCCATGCCAACTAGTGTGACCAAAGTGTGTAGTTTCATGGGGTTGGTAGGTTACTATAGGAGATTTGTTTAGGAATTTTCTCGGATTACACACCCCATCACTTCCCTTTAGTGAAAGGGAAGAAGTTTTTTTGTTGATGGATGTGAGTAGGCCTTTAGTACACTTGAAGGGATGCCTTATGTCAACATCGATTTTTTGTGCGAGATCCTCATGGAGGGTTTTTTTTGTATGTACGGATGCTTCCTTGGAAGGATTAGGTGGTGTATTGATGTAGGAGGGCCATGTGGTTTCCTTTGAGTCTCAAAAACTCAAAGATCATGAGCTCAATTATCGACTCATGACCTTGAGCTTGTAGTAGTTGTGCATGCTTTGGTTTGATGGAGACATTTCCTTTTTGGTAAGAGATTTATTCTTAGGACAAACCATTTGAGCTTACGTCACCTCTTCACATGCAACCCAATCTCAATGCTTGTCATGGCGTTGGATGGAGTTTTATGTGAGTATGACATGGAGATAGAGCATGTGAAGGGGAAGGAGAATGTTTTTTTGACAATGCTATGAGTAGACAGAGACATTTGGTTATGGCTACTTAGTGGGTATAAATTTGTGGAGTAGGATTTTGTGACAACTTCCTCATGATAGTTTCTACCTTGTAGCTAGATCAGAGATTGAGTCTTAGAGACCCCTTGAGGGAAGTTTGATGGTTTTCATTAGAGATTCAGATGGACTTCTTAGACACAGAGGCGGATATGTACCTAGGGATGGAGGTTTGAGACAGGATATCTTGGTAGAGGCTCATGTGCACCTTATTTCAGCCCATCCAGGGGTGAAGAAGATGCATGCCACCTTGAGACAACTTATACCATTGGAGAGGTCTTAGAGAGAGATGTAGCTCAGTTTTTGTCATGTTGTTTAGAGTGTTAGAGGGTGAAGGCCAAGCATCAACATCCAGTTGGCCTTCTTTACCCACATGTTATCCTAGAGTGGAAATGGGACACCATTTCCATGGATTTCATAGTAGGGCTACCGACGTCGAGATACCACCATGATGCCATCATGGTCATGGTGGATAGATTGATGAAAGTGGCTCATTTTTCTCGGTGAAGACCACCTCTATACAAGCTAGTGTAGTAGTGAGAGTGTACTTGGATGAGATTGTTAGACTTGCATGGGATTCGTGGAAGATCATCTGTGACCATGATCCCTTATACACATCACACTTCTGGACTACCATGCAACAGGCCCTTGGGATGAGTATCAACTTAACACAACATATCATCCAGAGATAGATGGATAGATGGAGTGGGTGAATAATATTTTAGAGGACATGCTTTGATGATGTATGTCATGGATCATCAGTCAAAGTGGGAGGAGTACTTGTATTTGGTTGAGTTTTCCTACAACAACAATTTTTAGAGTTCTATTGGGATGGCACCTTTTTAGGAACTTTATGGCAGGGAGTGTAGGACACCTTTGAGTTGGGATAGATTGAGGATAGTAGTATCTATTGGCCCAACTTTGTTATAGGACATGGAGAAACATAGTTTTTTGATCCGATAGAGGTTGTAGGAGGCACAAGATAGGAAGAAGAAGTATGTAGATCAGAGGAGAGTTGACCATAGTTATGAGGTGGGCATGAAGGTGTTTCTTCATGTCAAGACCTCATAAGAGTCCTATCCATTATGGAAAAGGCTCTAAGTTGTCTCCTAGATTCATGGGTCCATTCGAGATCTTAGAGTGGATCGGTCCCTTAGCTTATCATCTAGCCTTGCCACCCAGCTTGTCTCATGTGCATGATGTGTTTCACATATATGTTCTTAGGAGATATATCCCAGATCCATCTCATGTATTGGATTGGACCACATTGTAGGTGTAGGAGTAGGGGAGATGATGGTGGAGCCCATGTGTATTTTAGAGCACAGGACCCTGGGCCTTCGAGGTTGAGAGATTGATCAGGTGTGAGTCTAGTGGGATAGGTATGATGAGACTACTGCTACATGGGAGGATGCTACATTTTGCTATGAGTCTAGTTTCCACACCTATTTTAGTGACTTCGGGAGGAAGTCGAGTCTAAGGGAGGGGGATGTAGTGCCCACTCTCTCTTGACACTTATTATATTTTGATTTTGATTACTTGTTGACTATAGACATGGATATTATTGTATCATTTTGGTTTAGCATGATGTTAGATGATAGAGATATTTGATTATTGATGGATTGTGATTCATAGTATGATTTGTGTGGATTCTTAGAGACATAGAGAGACATTTTTTATATGATGATGATGATGATGTGTTGTTAGCATATATATATACTTGACATTTCAGAAATTCTCATCATGTTGACTAGGATTTAGATTTTGAACTAATCTTGTGATCTTGTTGATATTGATAAAAAAAGATAGAATTGAGATGTTGTTGAAATTTTAGACAAATGATAGCATTGTTTAGTTGAGATGATGATTTAGTTATATGAGGATGTTTATTGATTGATATGTGTATATTTTATCTTTGATGTTTTGATGTGGCCATGAGGCCGAAGGAGGTATTGTGTGATTTTTTAAAGGTAATTATATCACAACAATCAAAAGGGGATTGGAGACCAACCACATGGAAATAATAGATGGATACAATGAAGGTCACCATGGAAACTTGTGTAATGTTTTTGTTTTTTTTTTTTTTTTAGGGGGTCCCCATGGGGGATGACCTCTAATTGTGACCATGGGGCTATGTGTGTAATTATTTCCTTTTTATTTTATTTATTGTAGAGTATGTGATTTATTTTGTGATGTAATTTATTTAATCATTGTTGATTAATGTGCCTTTATTAAGTAATTTAATCATGTTATTAAGTTATTTGGGGATGTGAAAAGGGGTCATTTATTAGAGTAGTTTTCTTTTTTTGGATTTTGTGATTTTGATTGAGTGTAAGTGACTTTGAGTGTTGTACACTCTACCTTACCTTGGAATTTCGGATTTGGGCTTAAGGGCCATTTTTGGAGGCTTGTGGGACAAGCTAAGCTTGTCCCACACCTCTTAATTTCTTATACCAACCCTACCTATGGATTGGGGGTAAAAATAGACCCCATTATGTGTTTTGTAAGACAAAAAGTGACATTTATTGCACTTTTCTTACATGGGTTTTAAATTTTGTCCTTAGGGGGTGTGGGTTTGGATTGTGTGTGTAAGAGGCTTGTCATTCCTCTCAACCACCAATTTATTGTGCATTGGGGTTGAGGTTTGACTTGTGATGTGGAGTTGAGGATAAGTGATGTGGCATCCTACATGGAGCCACCTCACCCTCCTCTCTTCCTTTTTCTATATATGCAAGTTTATTTTTTTTTTGGGGTTACTTCATTTCATTTTGTGCTCTTGTATTTTTGGAGTTAGAGAGTTTTGGGAGTGCTTGTTGAAATTTTTGGAGCTTGTTGGAGTTGGATTGAGCTTGAAGGATCTTGGAGTGTGATTCTTTGATCAATTTTCTTACCATGGAAAGGTAGGAACTACACCTTTTTTTTTTTTTTTTTTATATGTGTGTATTGTATGTATGTGAATGTTTTTGTATGCTTGTTGGGATCTTGGGTAGAATGCCTAAGTATGGTGTAGGAGAAGGCTATGGGGATTTTATATGTAGGGAGGCATAAGATTTTATTTCATGTTTTGGGAGGGAGTTGGGTTGGGTGCCCCACCTTTGATAAGAAAATGCTTGCATTTCTTACTTGGTTCTTTTGAGGGAGACATAAGAGATTGTAGGGAGGCATAAGAGAATGTGGGAGGCATAAGAGGATCTTGAGGGAGGAATAAGAGTTGTGTAGGGGTTTTGAGATGTATTTGGAGGGTTTTAAGGTGGGAACCTAATCCCATTGGGAGGCATAAGTGATCTCCCCATAGATCCTTGCTCCATTGGCTTTGCATTTTCAAGCCTTGTGTATTTTGTTAGTTTCATTCTTGTGATTGTATCTTGTGTTGAATGTGTTTTAAATGGTTGTGAAATTTTGTATTGTGATGTGGAAGCTTTGTGATAGTTTCCATGAGTTGGATCCATCCTTTATTGCATTTTGGTTGGGGCTCGGGGGCCAATGAGGAGGATAGCTTCTTCTCCTCATTGGATTATTGGTTGGGTGGAGAGTGTTTGCCTCTCCCCCATTTTTTTGTTGTGATTAAAGTGAAGAAATGGTGGAGATCTTGTTGAAGATTTGGGACTTGGAGCATTTTTTGAAGTCAAAAGAAATCCTTCTTTGTAGAAAACCTTTCTTGTAATTCCCACTTAAGGTGGAAGACTAGTAGTATTGTATTTAAAAGAAAAGTTGTATTGTATATTTGTTTATTAAGTTGTAATGTATTATTTGGAAAAGAAAGCTCTTTGCATTGAAAGAAATGAGCTATGCTCAAAGAAAAAGAAAGTTCATTATTATTTGTTTAAATTTATTATTGTAAGAATGAAGGAAAACATAGAAGTTGTAAATCATTGAGAATGTATTCTTAGTAAATCTTAAATGTATAATAGTTGTTTGTTTTCCTTGAGTAAATGGTTGTAGTTGAAATGGAAAGATGCATTAAATTATAATGAGTTTTTGTTGAAAAATTGCATTTTGTTGTGGAAAGGAAAACAATAATACTTAGAAATAGATTAAGTTTCATTTCTTACTTTTGAACTTGAAAGAAATTTTGTTAGAAAAAAAAAATAATCTTGTAGTTTTTTCTTGTTACTATTGAAATAGAAAATCTTTAAATTTAGTAATTTAAGCATGGAATGAATAAATGGTTAAACCTTTCAACTGGAGACTTTAGAACATAAATTCAACTAAGGATAAATCTTTAAAACACTCTAGTATAAAAATTTTTTTTGGAAAAATTATGGAATTGATGGTTCTATTTTCAAAAGAATAGATTGTCGTCTTGTGTAGTGGCGGTCTCTGAACCACCAGGAAAGGAAAAAATGCATGGTTTGTGAATCATCACCCAGGTAGGGTGGTGGTCCCAGGACTGCCTGCTTTTTGGGCGGTGGTTTCATCACTTACGGTGGAAAAATAAAATCCATGATTGGGAAATTTTAAACTTGTTTTATTAAAAAATTTAAGTCTTTAAATATGAAGAGGAAATCACCAACAAGCCATAGGGCATAAATTCATTGTTTCTAAACTTGTAAATCTTTAAATGGGCATTTAAATGTATGGAATCTCTTGGATTAAATGGAAAAAGGGTTTTCCCAAGTAGAGTAAAAAAAAAAGAAATAACTAAGTAAACATTCTAGATTTAGGGAAGAATCCCTACAAACCACTAATAGAAAAAAATACAATAATAAATCCATAATAAACTAAACTAAGCTTTATTTTTATGAATTCCTTCATGGCTTCCTTCCTTCCTTCTCCATGGCTTCCATTTCTCCAACCTGCAAAATTAAACAAAAGAAAAGAGACCAAATGAGGAGGCTAGGGAAAAGAAAAAGGTTTAATAAAATTTCATAAGGATAGTTAGGGTTAGTATGGAACCCTAAGATCTAGTGGCCACAATTGATTTGATCCAAGGGTTGAGAATCAACCCTACAATTGTTAGGTAAGAATGAATATTATGGTTTTTAGATAATTTAAAGGTATGTGTAAATGGGTGAATGGGGCCACTTAATACCCTTGTATGTTAAGTTAATTATGTAAACCCTTCTAGTAGGTTTTAGTAAATGATTCAATGGACATTAAAGAAAATAATTTAAGAGAACTAAGGTAACTAAGGATAAGGGTTGATTAAATGTGGGTTGAATGTTAATTCCCTAAGAGGGGAAACTATTTAACCACACATGTATCACTCCTATCGGTTCTAATTTCTTGAGGGAACACATAATCAATTTCTCATGTCAACACAATTCACATAATCCTTTGAGTAGTTTCAATAGTATTAGGAATAGTCCTCCACAAATAGAATACGTTTTATCTCCTACATTCAGCTCAATTAGTACATCTATATCACATTAGGAAAACAATAATGAAATAGTGACACATTATCTATAGTGGTTTTTCTTAGGAAGATTCATGTATGGAGAGCAACACTAGACCTCTTTCCCCAACACATGCTCACTTAGTGTGAGACCATAAAAATAAATTACTCTTGGCGTGAGATTGCCCAAAAAACTTGCACTTCACTACATATCACACACAAAACTCACTCTCATCAAAGATCACCCAAAAAAATGATTCTACACAACATTTTTGGACATCTTTCTATTGTTTTACACTCTTACATATCAGGTGTACACTTTTCTTTTACATAATTTTACATACTTATCCACATTTAGCATATACAATTTGACTACATTCTTGCTCTATTTTTAGGTCCATCCTTACAAGAAGCAAAAAAAACCACATAAACTGGTACAACATGATAGAATGCATATGCTTCACTCTAGGGTCACTTTCCTTTCCTATTTTCCACTCTTCAATCTTTGCATCATTCCATGCTTCACTTGTCTGCTCGCACGTTATTCGTTGGACACTCTACATTGTTATCGTGTACGTATTGCTTATCTACTTTATTTTATCGACTATTCTCTCAACAACATAAATTTGGGGCCAATGTAGACACATAATCATGCACTTGGGTACATTTCTAGGTCCTAAACACATACCAACATCCATATGTTTCCTAAGCAAGAAAACAAGTAATTGATTTGCATTGTATTTGGCCTCTTATCTTTTTTTTTCTTTATTTATTTTTGGTCTTACATACCCCACTTCCCGGTTGGTATTTTACTTATTTAATTTTTACATCTACAAACACAAGTGCTCAACTAGGAAAGGAGTGCTCAAGCACCTCTATCCCCCTTGGGTGCTCGACCCTTTTCACTTTACTCACTTATTTTGGGTCTCTTTATATTTTGGGTATCTATTTCACTTATGGTTCAACCTTCTAGTTGTCAATTATGGAATTTAAATAAGGGAATCATATAAATACATAATTATGTATTCAAGATAAAGGAACAAGCTATAAGTGTTATTACTATCACCTAAGCCTGCATCCAAAAGAAACTTAAAACACTTTAAATTATAAATTTTACATTCAATGAAAGGAAAAAGGACTAGATTTTCTACATACACTACATAGGAAGGGGAAGTTTATTTTTCCATCCACATATTTATTTTACATTTTCTACATCTAGCTACAAACCACTATAAAGTGCACTTGTACAAGGGCATCCTAGGGCTCGATTCTTACACACACTGACAAGAACTACATGGAGTTTGAGATGTAGTACTATAATCATTTGTAATTTCACTCTATTAGCTGACCACCTCTAGGTCAATTTGACTCCTCAAAGTATACATATTTCTTGTTTTAATTTGATGTGTTTTGTGAGATTTTTCAAGTGATATCTATTTTGTAGGTTATAAATACCCTCAAAACTCATTTTTGACTATCGGGATACCAAATGAAAGTAATTACGACACTTTAGAAATAATATCCCGAGCTCTTGCATAGTCACCCATGCCAGAGAATCGAGTGCCCATGTGCCCTTCCCCTGTCCATGTGCTCATGTCTTGTGTTATCCTTGCACATAAGAATTTACTATGTGTTGTAACGATGATATTCCTAGTATATACATCACTTTTCCTTATTCAAAGTCAGTCACAAGTTGAGTGTAAATTAGCGAGGTCTTCAATATCCATGTCTTGCTTAGGGTTTCAAATATTTAATCTTAGATTTATTATGTCAAATCTATAATTTTTGCATTTTGTTAAATCATATGTGACTATGTAATGTTATATTTAATTAATTTAACTTAAATTAAATCAATGATGAAATCATGTCAAAATTATAAGCACATGATGGGGTAAATTGAGAAAGACATGGAATAAATGATAAGAGACTAGGAAATAATGATTATGTGGAGTCTAAGGTGGAATTGTATGATAATTTTGGTGATCATGATGATCTTGTTGGTGCTAAAATTAGTCTTACTCTATTTTCCATTCAAATCCCTTGGTTTCCATCCTCTGTCACATTTCTTATCTCCCCGTGTTGGTGTTTCAAGCCTCTATCCCGATTCAGTTGCCATGGTAATTTCCTTCCTTGGCCGAGGATGTCTTAAATTACCAAAATTTGTTTTTATTCCTCTGACCATGTGAAGGAGTCTATTACTTGGTTGTAAAACTTGGGCCTGTTCCTTCCCTTCCATTTTCCGCAATCGTGTGTTGTTGTCCCTGCCATTTTTTCCTGAGGTACCTAAGGAAACGTGATTGAATGTAGCTCAGAGGATCATGTTTCAACCTTGCAACATTTCCAAGTTCTCTGTCCTTTAATATTTAAAATTTCATCTCTCGAGCTCGAGGCAGTGGTTTCCTTGCATTTTTACGGCTTTAGGCTCCCTTCCTTTGCAACTGTATCAATTGAATCCCGTTCAAGCAATAGGGAATGGATTTCATTGGTGAGATTTTAGACCCTTCAAGTGTTGTCCATAAGTGGATTCTTGTAGCCACTGATTACTTCACTAAGTGGGTGGAGGCAATCCCCACCAAGAGAGAAACACACCAAATTGTCATGGACTTCATGTTGAACCATATCATTTGTAGGTTTGGAGTGCTAGTTAAAATTGTTGCTAACAATGCCATGAGCTTCAAAGCTAAACCTTTGGTGGAAATGTGTAAAGAATATGGGATCAATTTGACATATGCCTCCAACTATAACCCCCAAGGCAATGGACAAGTAGATTCCAAAGCAATAAAAATCTATTAAAGATCATTAGGAGAACCTTGGAGCTGAACAAAAGGAAATGGGGTGAGTAGTTGAAGTTTGTTGTTTGGGATGATAGAATTACTTGTTAAAAGAGCTACTGGAAAAAGTCCATTTGAATTGGTGTATGGGACTCAAGATTTTCTACCCCTGCATATGCAATTATCCTCATATCAGTTCCTTCAACAACTAGAAGATCAAGAAGTTAGTCCATATGATGCTCACATTAACCAGATTGTTGAACTTGATGAAGAAAGGAGGGCATCTCACCAAAGGCATGTGAAGTTCAGAGAAAGGTTGAAGAAGATATTTGACAAAAAGGTAACACCCAGAGCTTTCAGCATTAGAGATCTTGTGTTGTTATGGGATAGCAGGCATGAAGACAAGGGCAATCATGGTAAATTTGATGCGCTATGGATGGGCCCTTACTCCATTGACATTCGGATTGGTGAACATACCTTCTTCTTGAAAGACTTGGATGGGGAATTGCTCGAATTTCCTATTAATGGTAGGCACTTGAAACATTTCCTAGATTGATTCCCAGAATCAAGATGAACATCATTTGTATAGTGTATAGTTTATAGGTTACTTTTTGTTTTTGTGTTTTTCTTTGGTTCCTTGGTTCTTGTTTAGGAGGTGGTTTTGGTTTCCTACTCTAGTAAGCTTACTCCTTTTCCCAATGGATATTTTTGGTACTTGGTTTGTTATTTGGTTCTTGTGGCACTCACAGGGAGTTCCCATCCCCGAGTCGGAGCCGATGTTGGTGCTCAATTTTTTTCTCGCCCCATTTGCCATTAAAATCCCTCATTTTCTGGCCTCTGTCACGTTTTTTATCTCCCCGTGTTGGTGCTTGAAACCTCTATCCCCCATTCAGTTGTCATGTCTAGTTCCTTCCTCGGTGAGGATCTCTTAAATGCCCAAAATTTGTTTTTATTCCTCGACCATGTGAAGAAGTCATTACTTGGTCATAAAACTTAGGTGTGTTCCTTCCCTTCCATTTTCCATGATCATTTTTTTCCCTACTATTTTTGCCCCAGTATACCAAGGAAATGTGATTGAATGTAGCTCGAGAGGATCATGTTTGAAACTTACAACATTTACAAATTCTCTGTCCTTGAAGAAAATTTCATCTCCGGGCTCAAACAGTGGTTTCCCTGCATTTTTACGGCTTGACGGGTGTGTTTCTCCCGTCAATTTTAAAATCTCTGCATAAATGGAAACGTGGCTCTTTTTTTTTTTGGATGTGGATTAGCGGGGCACTCTAAAAACTCTATGGCTTGCTTCGACCCAAAACTTGTCCATGTGGAGGAACGACGCTTGTTTGAAAATTCACCTTTTGGTTTGGCCTTGGAGTTGTGCTGGGAGGACATGTGGAGGATTCTTGCTTTTCCCAGACTTAGACAAATTTTTATGCAGCTGGTACAATTTTGGCGGGCCGTGGACACGTGGTGGGTGGCGCTCATTTGAAAATATGCCTCAGGGTCCCACCTTAACAAATGTGACAGAGGGATAGGTGGAGGCTTTCACCGGCTCCACTCGGGACTTAAAATTTTTGAAGAAATTTTCTAATTCTGGGACACATGGTGAGCCTACACTCATTCAGAGTCTTCACTCTTGGGGACCATCTTGAAGTTGTGCCATAAAGACACGTGGAGGTTTTTGTTGGGCCTTCCTTAGGATTTTCAAGTAACTTCCTAAAAGGCCTAAGACACGTGGAGGGACCACGCATGTTTGGGGATCAGCCCCTAGGTTTTGTTTTTAGGAGTGCCGAGAAGGACACTTGAAGGATTTCACTCACTTTTCCCTTCTTGGGACTTTTCAAAAGCCAAAGGAGACTGCGTCGGACCCTAGACACATGGTGCCTTTTGCTGAAAATTCAATTTTTTAAACACTCTCACTGGACCAAGACATGTGTTGAGCCCATCCTTGTTTGGGGTATCTCCTTTTAGGGACCATCTCAAGATGCGCAATTGAGACACGTGAGAGTTTGAAAATTCAAAAGGCGGGAAGCGGGCTTCTGGGGGAAATTTTAAAAAAAATCTTTTTGTGAAGAAAAGGGTTAAAGTATAAAAAGGAAGCATGGTTCCACTTTGAGACCCACATTGGGACACATGTTAAGCCCATTTTTCAAGGTGGAGGGGCAGAGAAAAATGAGAAATTTTACATTTTTTACAAAGGATGTACAAGGTAAAAAGGAACCCCCAGGCCCATTTTGACTTAGATCTCCCATGTGGATGGTCTAACTTCCAAAGGGAAATCAACAACAACCTGTGCACATGTATTTGATTTTCCGCCATTTTTCTCTAAGGATTCTCGGGGATGTGAATTTTTATGGTTTTCTTAATCATTTCTTTGTGTCTCATACACGTAAAATGAAGAGGAACATTAATCGATATCCTAGTTTTGTGGGGAATATCTTAAAACGTCTTTTACCATTAAAATGTAATCGAGTGTTAGATTCAATCGATTTTCCTTGGCATGCAAGAAACCAGTTGATATCTTGGTTTTGGAGGATAAACTGAAGATGTCTTTTACCATTAAGATGTGATATGACCATTGGATTTGATGTGACTTTCCAATTTTTCCTTCCTTGGCACCCAAGAAACCAAATTCGACAGAGACTAGAGGAGAAAGTAGTTGGCGCGTGAAATGAAGAATGATTTTCGGAGATGAAAGGATTAAATCTTTGGAAATATTCTAAATATATTTTCCATCGATGATGCACGTGACAATTTTTTTGCTGATCTGATTTTGGGGGTCACGATAAAAAACAAACAAGCAATGGTGCTTTGAATGTTTTTGTTTTTGGGGGAAAACTCTGTTGTAGAAAAAGTGTTATAAATTTCATGAACTTGTCATGCAAATGGTTGGAGTGTTAGAGGTCAGGATTTTATTTCTAAAATGAAAAGTTTTACAGAGCCCATCTTTATGAGAAACTGTTTATCTCTTTTGTGTTAAATTTGATCATGTCAAGGTGGTTGCAAGTGTATAGCCATTGACGAGCTTTGAGATTGTTCTAGAAACTCTCCCCTGCTGATGAATTTAATCAAATTTGAGTTAATCTATGTTGATTTTGGGAAAAAAATTGTATCCGCTTCATTTCTAAATGTCTACAAATATAATTTCTTGTTCCCATTGCAATCTTACATTGAAATCTTCGTGAATCACAAAAGATATTATCCTTGTGATAGTTTGGTGGCATTTGTAGTTTCATTTATCGAGAAGAGCTTTCATTTGATAGTGAAATAAACAAATTTAAAATCACTGCACTCTATCATGTTTATAAGATTGTTTCTTAGCCTTTGAGGGTATCTTAGGCATGAAGAAACAAAGGTTGATAATGTTTAGTTAAGCTTTTCAATTTGAGCCTTCATTTTGGATTCTTAAAGTTTGTGTGAAAATGTGTTGATCTGGGCCTCCATTGAAGCACACCTTCTAGTTAAAGGAACATTTTAGTTGTTCTGAAGCATTTTGTTGATTAAGCCTTCCATTTTTGTAAAAGATCTCAAAGATCTGGTGAATCAAGTTCATTCTACCTCACCTCCCACCAAAATTCATTTAAAAACAACCAATCTTACCCATACTACCCCTGTTTGTCCTGTGTGTGTACAAATGCATCATTTCTACTACCAAAACATACAAAAGAAATCACATTTTCATTGTCTTTAGTGTCCTAAACCTTTCTTAGAAAATATCTCCATTATCTAGGGTGACAACTCATGAGAGTTAGGTTTTGTTGTATTGATCATATTTTCTTCAAGGTCTTCTTAATAACCTTACAAGGAAGGACATCTCCATCTCCTCCATAAACAACAAGTTACAAAAGGGTCCTCTCACCCTGATTGAAAGGCACAACCATAAAGTAGTGAGGATAGATCAAATCCTCTTAAGGGTGCTATCCATTTCTCCACATCCGAGTGACAAAGATAAAGCTGCATTTCTTCTCTAACTACAAAATGATACACAACATGATCTGCTTGCCTCTAAACTTTTTGTCAAATCTATGATGTTGCTCGGTCTGCGGGGAGAATCAATTTGGCTACCAACAAATACAACAAGTTCAAATGATGATTGTTATGTATAAGGGAAATATGGATCAAATGAGGGGGACACAACACATGGATAAGAAGTGGGAGAAGTAGTGTGTTAAATGATTGTATTTTTGTTACTAGGTGAATTTGGATGAGATTAAATCTCAATAAAAATGTTACCCTTTTCGAGAAGGTCTTGAATGATATTACAAAGTTGGGTATATGAGTCAACTGGAATGTACGTCAAGTATGATGGTAAGAAAAATTAAATTCTTGGGAGGAATGCCACAATTACAAGGGTAGTTTGGAAGGAATATTGATTAGATTGGTGTCAAGTAACTTTTGGAGAATAGGAAAAATGACTTACTAAATTTAGTTAGTTTGCGAGAGGGTTGGACGGATATATGAGCTATAGAATAACATAATTAATGGAAAGATGTGGGTGTCGAAGGTGGTGAGTGGTGAGGTTAGAAGACATTATGAACATGGGAGTGTGGAGGAACCACAATTTGTGGCAAGGAAGGAGGATGACCAAGATGAACATCCTCAAGGAACTATGTCATGTTGACAACCTCATCAAATGTGAGTAATGGATGAATTTGTTAGTGATGGGAGATGTGGTGACATAACGTTGAAAAGAGGTCAATCAGATAAGATTGTGAGAAGGGAAATTAAAGGTAATGAATGAGATCACACCAATGAAAAAAATGTAAACGATGTCACAATGGGATTGTTGAAGCATGTAAAGGTAGATCAATGTTTCTTTTGGCACAATATGGATGGAGAATTGAGATAAAAAAGTGTCCGCAAGTTGTGTGAATGTGTACATGTTATGTTGTGGAAGGTGAGACCAGCGATAATGTGGTTGACTAACAAGTGAAAGTGGGAAAGTGTGGTGAAGGAGATATTTATAATGTTGAATGAGATGGAATGTGTAGTGGAATAATTGAAAATAATTGTGGGTGTCCTTGGTATTGTCAAATTTATCAAATTTCAAAAATTTGAAATGTGGCAGATAAAGATGACATAGTACCATGTGGTGAATAGAATCATTATAAATATAGTGTTATTTCGATGCGGGTAGGCTTCCCTAAGTGTTGGGACTCAAGCTTAAGAATATTTTCAAGAAGGGGATGATGAAGAAAATTAGGGTGTGAATGAACATGGAAATGACTTGAAGCCTTGTTGTATGATAGTCACACTTGTGAGTGGAACTTTGAAACATAAGTCGAAAAAGTGAGCAACATGGTATGACTAGAAAATTACAGGTCAATCAAAGTTGTGACTTTCTCTAGAATAAGTAAAAAAATAAAAAAAAAAGAATAAATGATTTTAAAGGATATATGTCATTTGAAGTTGGAACTGGTCATAGAAAAAATATGGGATGGAAAAATTCTAAAACAGTCATAGTTGCGACTATGACCGGGAAAATCAGGGCTTAGAAGGATTGCGAGAAACAAATATGGTAGTCCGAGAAGGGTAAGTGAAGAACACAAATAGTCACATGTGTGAGTCATAAATAGTGTTTCTTGTTTATCTCATGGTAGAATAGGGATTGATCATATTTGATTCATATAAAAGGATCCATCTCTCTTAAAATACCAAGTTTTATCTTAATGAGTGTTATATATGAGAAAATTTCTAGTAATCATCTTTAATTTACCCCTTTGATTAACCGAGTTTGATTTTACTCTACACGATCAATTGAATCGGGGCCATCACTAAGGACAACCTTCGCTATAATCACACGAGCGTACTTATTCAAGTAGATGGGAGTACATGTTTCGTTGGTTAGTTCCTTCAAGGTGTCAATTAGTTTAGGGTTATTTTTGTACTCCTCACAATGATTTTATGGGATTTTTCCCATGTAATTCCTATAGTTATGCATATGGGTATCTACCCTTATCTATATTTTTCATAAAATGTGTAGTTGATTTCCAATTCAATTCCTCAATAAAATTTTTAAGGTTTTTACGAAACAAAAATACAACATAGTCGCAATTGCGATCGCCCTATAGCCAAATTTTAAGATTTTTTTGTTAGAAATTGCAACCTAGCCACTGATTATGACCGGCCTACAACCCGATTTTTGTTTTTATTTTGAATTTTAGAAAAATTCAAAAAAATATATGTTAGATCTGCAACGGATGTAAGGAAAGGGTAAAAAGTCAACCTAGAATAAGCTCTAAAGAAAACATTATTATCTTGAGAAAAAAAAAAGTTACCCACAATAAAAATGGTATCGGTGTGGTCATGAAAATGATCACCTCAAGATGGATTAGTTGATATGAAATCTCCAAATAAATTTTACTTAAAACAGAATGGGATTATGTTTCCTTTGTGAAGAGAAGGAAAATTATAAGTTCTTTCATTGAATAAAGTTGGTAAAAATCTTCCAAATTTTAATCTAAATGTGCACACAAGCACACTTGAAAAATGTTAGTTATTTTTTATGGTTAGGGGACCTACCTCGGTCATATCCCTAACCCTTTTAAGGAGATAAAAGACATTTTATTGATGTAAAATGAAAAAATAGTAAATGAAAATGACAAGTATACCTAACTCAAATCGCATGGAAAACAAAGTTGTGGTTCACCAAAATCACCCCGAGATCGCAAGTCAATTATAGTTGTGATTGCCACCAATGTCAAAATTATGCTAAAATAGTGCTACGACAAGTTATATCCATCCTTTAGTTTTTCCTTTCATTTCTTCAAGACCTACAAAAATGATATCTATCAACAAAAGTGGAAAGAAAACTCAACTATATCCTTAGTGCACAAATATTTAGGGGTTGTAATGAGGGAGTGAGTGATATTATGTAATTTTTAAGTGCACAGGAAATGAGACACATATGGGTGTAATTATAGGGTCCATAGTGCATTGGGCATGCACATGAGTAGGTGGAGTGGATAATTAAATGTGACTATGTGAGGGTTAGAAAATGAGTGGTGAGGTGTCTTTTATCCCCATTTTTGTGGGGTTTTATATTTTCTTTTGGATTTTGTTGGATTTTTTTATTTTATTGTGATTTTAATTTTTACAATGTTTTTGGTATTTTTGAATCGAAACCTTATGCACAAGGTGCATTTTTAGTGTCTACACTAACTAAATTGAACTCTGTAGTCATATAATAACATGTTTTAATTATTCTAGATCATTGACATTTGTGTTTTAACGCAAAAACACTTTATGTATATGCACATACATTAGATATTTATTGAAATAATTTGTTCATGTGTATTCTCTCTTTGAAATAGTCTCTCTATAATTTGCTACAACTCTATACTTTGTTAAAAACTATTGTCTCCATGAATCATTGTAATTTTACGAAATTAATGGCCATTCAAATCATATCTATATATTTTATGTTACTATAAATGGAAACACATAGTTTTTGTTATTGGTTCATGTGTTAAGCATTAAAAACATTTTTTATTCAGATTTTTCATAATTTTTTTCAATAAAAACATATTTGAAGTTCCTATTGATCCACATGGTATTTTAATAGATGTTTCGCATCTCATAAATAGTGTAATTAAATTTAGCTTGGGTGCTATCGATTATTTTATGTGGAAGTATCACAATTTTTCACATGCATGAATTTGGTTTGTGTCTATGCATTGGTTATTTCCTTAAGGTTCTATTTTTCCTATTTTCCATCAATCTCTAGAAATGTGTACATATCCTATTCTAACTTATATGTTGTGTGTCTAGTGAGATGTGTATATATTATTTTAAATGATTTATACATTTTGTTTTATCTTGTAAGATCTATGATTTCTTGAATATTTTTCTTCGTTTTTTAATCTTATATGCTTGTAAGAGTTTCTTTGGATATATTCTCATATCATATCCCTATAGGATCATCTAATTGTCAAGCCTATGTTCATTATGGTTTATTTTTTTATTATTGATTTTGACCACTTTTTTATGGTTTAAATTTTTATATGTAGTTACACATGTGTGCATGTTTACACTAATTTAGGATAGTGAATGATAACATATGCTTAGTGCAATGATTGATCATATGTACTCTCTTTTATTTGGGATAATTTTTTCTTCTTTCGTACATTGTAATGTGGAGAGTTATATTATAGTGTGCTTAATTTTAATATATTTTCCTAATAGGGGTATAAAATTGAATTGCATCATATCATTTCTCCATGTTTATTTCATCCTGATATACCTCCTATTCGCTCCTACTCAATTCAATTCTTATGTTGATTCATAATTAATTAGTATTGTTTTACCAAGGGATGTTTGAAATGAAATATTTATTACTATTATATGCATGTGTTTAGAATCATTATTTGACAATTATTACTAATATTTCTTTCCTAAGTTAAAACTAGTGTCTTTATACCTTTGATATTAGGAATATTACCAACCATTAAATGGGGAACATAGTCATCTTTGTTTATTATCTTTAGATAAGAAATTGAGAAGGCTATGTGATATTAAATTTATTTTCTTCTTCTTTTAGGAAGTACTTATTGTTTGAACTTTGTATCGTTAGTATTGACTCGCATATCAAAGGGTTATAAAGGGGTTTTAATTATTTTATTATTTTATCAATAAGTATATTTTCCCATTTTTGCAAGATAGTATAAAGCGATTATAATATTATTTCCCCAATAGGAAGATTTAGTATTAACCAAAAAATGTTATAAAGGGGTTTCAATCATTTTATTATTTTATCAATAAGTATATTCTCCCATTTTTACAAGATAGGATAGAGCCATTGCAATATTATTTCCCCAATAACAATATTTAGTATTCACCCCAAAAAATGTTATCACTTGTTATATTCGCACAACTTATGCCAAGATCCTTATTTTGTTAGAAACTTATAAGGAACATCCCAAGAATATTGACCTTAAATTCGAGGGACAGAACTTGGAATTACCTCCTTGATTATGAAGGGATTCCCTTCGGATGTAGAAGGTGTTTTACATTGGGACATATTGCTACGAGACTATCATCTTGAGAGGCGAAAGAATTTGAGATATACTTTTTGAAAGATTCCCTCCGTGTCATCCTATGATTAATGAAAAACCTGAGAATGCACATGATTATAATTCTTATTTGGAGGATGATGTACCGAAACTCATACTAGGGATCCTGCGATGCCATCAAATGTGGTAGTTCCCAGAAAAGTGAAAAAGGATAATGTCCCTCCTACATATCCTTTAAATGAAAATTCTTACCTTCATATCAATTCCTTTGAATTTATTCCTCCTATTGAAGATGACACAAAGGATAGGAAAGTGGTTTATAAAAATAGAAAAATTATAGAAAAACCATTGTCCTATCTAGTTCTTTTGTTTCTCTTTGTGCTTTTGTCTTTCTTTTGTTTCTTGCAATACTTTCTATTATATGTTGACTTTTAGGCCTTTTTTGTACTGGTTAGGTCCTAGTCAAAGCCCCTATTTACCCTTATAAAAAAACCTTTATCAGCTATCTAGGAATTTTGACACATGTTCTCATATTTTTCATCTCTTTTGCTAAGAAATTAAGGACCAAGGAAAATTTTCAAATTTTCAAGGTAGGAAACATATTTATTATACCTTAAGGACTATGTATCTATGTTCTTATTTTTGCATATCTTAATTTTTGATGTATATTTATAATGTTATAAAATTATCAATAAATCTATGTATTTCTACACATCGACATTTTCTTGTTGGTGCACTTAGTGTTAGTATATGCTAACCGAAAAATATATTACATAATATATTTGTTTACTTTGATCAATATAAACATGCATATCAAAGTGGGGTTGTACATAAACACATTATTTTCATACAATGTTTTGGATGTAGTTATTTTTGACTGTTGAATATTTTGATCATCATTAGACATTACACTCTTATTATCAAACATTCTATACATGATGAACCCTACAAAGTTTCAACAAAAACACATTTACCATGATCCCATTAATATGTTATCATTGTTTCCATTGGGATACTAACTAAACATGTGGACTCTTATCCAAAATGTTTAAAAATAAATTTGAACATTCTTTTAAAAATTAAAACTTTATGACTAGAATCAAAACACCACAACAAAAATCATACTAACTAGATAGTGGTTTGAGCAATATTATGACATCTGTTTATGGTCACATGATTTTTGACATTGTGCTCAAATTTTTAATTCATTTTTTTCCTAAGTTGTTTCCCTTCACTTTTCATTATCATCTTAGACATGAGAATTTCTTAAAATTCAGATGTAAACATTTAACCTCATTAAGTTTATCATCTAATCAAAGTATTATAAAGCATCATCTACATATCAAGAAATTTTTATTATCAAAGAGGTTTCACATTAATATATTAAAATATTATTATTCTAAACTTGCTCAAAATGATAGTTCATTATTGACATATGATCCAGAGAGAAGGATTAAGGACTATCTCACTCAATGAGATGGGACTATATGAACTTTCTTCTTTGTAGAAGCCCCCATTATGTTGTATGAAGTAAAAATATTTCATACTTCTTTTTTTTTTGATGAACATATAGGTGTTGAGGACATAGATGAAGGGAAAGTTCATTGTGAAAATTGGGCATCAATTTACAAATTTAGAGGATGTTTATATCATGTAGGGATAGGAAACGAATTCAAATTTTTTAAATCTAAAGATATTTTTAGACCAATTCAACCATTATCAATGTGGCCGGTACAATTTTACAATCTTGTAATTATAGTCGTGTGTTATTATAATATTATAATACTAGTTGTAGCAATTAAATACTTTGATCACTTTCACCGAAACAATATTAATTTTCTTGTATGATCATTTTTAGTCTTTATTATAATTTAACCAACTCAAAAGTACAAATACTCATTGATATTTGTAAATTTAATCAATACGTGTAAATAGATTTATGTATCTATGCAAATTTTTAATTTTAATATGTACTTAATTTTGTACTAAGATGTTTTTATCATTCATAAACAATTATACAAGGCTCACATTAATTTCATAATTTCGTATATCTCTCAAGTTATTTTTACTTGTTCAATTATCAACTATCAATATTTTCTAGTAAATAATTTTTATCATTTATTGGACTAATTATGAAATGGTTTTTAGTTAATAGTTTTATCATTTATTTGACTAGTTATGAAATGGTATTTATTGAGAACTATTAACCCTAAACACAAGTCTCCAAAACTAACTATATACCTCATAAAGTATAAGGAGAAGAAAGCATAGTTTACAAGTAACAATTTTGCACATAGATCAAAGTGAGACTAAATAATGAAGGCCATGCAAACAAGCTAATCAATTCATTTCGGAAACTACATTTCATCCAGTGAAAATATATTGAAAAATTAGGGTCAGGTCTCTCGAGCATACCTTCCAATGACTTGTCAAGATACACATAATGTTCCATATATTTTATTTTTATTAGATCTAAATTTTATAAAAAAATTTAAATATTTTTTGTTTAATTTTTTTCAAATATTGCTTGTTCAAATTTCAAATTTTGGATTGAGATAAATTTTTATTATTATATTTGGAAAAATAATTTAAGTTTGGTTGTATTAATTATAATTTTATTTATTTGAACACATACAATTTTATGAATGGATAATTTTGTTGTAAGGGTCTCATTTAACATACAATCATGAGGAATCGAAATATTATCCATGTCTTTAAACATCCAAGACTATGATACATTATACTTCCCTTTCAAAAAATTATCCAATCATAAAAATTATATTAAAATGATTTAAGTAAGTCGTTGTATGATTGGATAATTTTGTTGAAGGGAAGTATAAGGGCACCATGGATGTTTAAAGGCATAGATGATATTTATGATTCCCCATGATTGTATGTTAAGTGGGACATAAGGGAACCATAGTGCGGGATGTTTAAAGACATAGATGATATTCATGATTCCTCATTATTGTATGTTAAGTGGGACCCTTTACAACATAATATTCTAATCATAAAAATTATATTAAAATGACTAAAATTATTTATTAATTATGTATTAAGTTATATATTTGAACAAATTTTCCTATCAACTTAATCACCTATAGACACAATGTAAAAGGTCCCACCTAACATACAATCACGAGGAATCATAAATATCATCCATGCCTTTAAACTCCCGAGGCAATACTACCCTTCAACAAAATTATCCAATCATAAAAATTACCTTAACCTTAATTAAATAATTACCATTAAAATAGCAACTCAAAATAAATAAGTTGAGAACAAAAAAGGTCTCGGGAATGGGACTCATTCCGTGGCAACCGAAAGTACCGGAATTTCTTTTTGACTCCTGATTTGAACCTAAAAATCAAGTTTAGGGTTCAAGTCGGGCTTTGTTGCGCTACGTGACAAATCTGGCATGCGTATATCAATTCGCTCAGCTTCTCATCTCTGGTATCGATTTTTTCCCATCTCTTGTGCTGCATTGAGATGTTATCCGCGTGAAATCCCTCTGGCATATATTCATTGATAGTATTTACTCCTTTCATCCAAGCGATGGAGAGAATCGAAGAGTTGGTCTCACAGGATGCGGTGGTGGTATTCAGCAAAACTTCTTGTTTCATGTGCGCTGCTGCGAAATCCCTCCTGTCCAAGTTGGGAGTGTGTCCTACAATCCACGAACTGGACAAACAAGAGGACGGAACTGAGATTGAGACGGCCCTGCTCACAATGCTGGCAGGTTCCGCATCAGTTCCAGCCATATTTGTAGGCGGGAAACTGGTGGGAGGGATGGAAAATCTAATCACCTCTCACATTAGATGCTCTTTGGTGCCTCTCTTGAAGGAGGCCGGTGCTTTGTGGCTCTAATTCTTAAAACGAAGGTGTTAAGTCTGTAGGGTAAACCTTCACAGGTATAATTGTTGATAACTTATTGTTTTGTCAAGCGTTTTGAAATTGTTCGATGCGCCTGGGCAAGTTAATATGTGGGTAGTGTCTAATTTTTGCAAGCGCAATAGCAGTTCTGTAGGAATAGACATCAAGAAAGTATGTAGGGAAGAAGTTCATCGTCCATTTTAGGGTTAATCGTCCATTGTAGAGTTAATCGTCTATCATTGTAGCAGAATACTCCTTATTTTTTGACAGTGGATTAGCAGCTCCTGGAGAACTTTTCGGCACATATGTAACTCTTCTAAAAATGAATCGCCAGAATGAAACCAGATCATAATATACAATGAGAACATTGCGCATGAGTTTTTTTTTTTAAGCTTTGTTCCCGCTCTTTTCCCTATAATCGAATGCACGGGCTAAACAATTTGTTTTTAGCTTAAAGCACAATAAAAGCTGTGTGGATTTATTTGTACCACCTTTTCAAGTTATTAGGACTCATTTAAACCATATAGCTGGCAAGACCTACCATTAAAGAGTTCTTATTGTTTTATTTTTTGGGGTGTTATGTTTTATAAAATTAAGTTTAAAAACTAAATTAAAATTAAGTTTAAATTTCTTTCAAAATTTCATTATGTTTTTTAAATAATAAATTATGGTATGAGTTAATAGAATCAGCATTGTTTTTGTCTCTCCACTCTATTATATTGAGAATTGAAATATATTATTTTTCTGGTTTTTAACATGTTACATAATATCATAACATTTAATCTTTTAAATAATTTTGTTGGATACGAATAATTAATCATCTAATAGTATAAATTTAATATTTAATATATAAAAAAAAAAAAATTAATATGAATTGATATTGGTTTTAGATAAAATTGAGTTCTAGATTTCGAACCTTTTAAATAATTTTGTTGGATAAGAATAATTAATCATCTAATAGTATAAATTTAATATTTAATATATAAAAATATATATATTTTTAATATGAATTGATGTTGGTTTTAGATAAAATTGAGCTCTAGATTTTGAAAGCGTAAATCTAGAATACAATTTTATTCAAAAATAATTGTAATTCACCTTGTATATTTTGAAAGCATAAAATATTTATGTTTGTATATTTTTTTCGAATAGATTATTTTTTCTATTGATGTTCGATTAGTACGCCATTTTCTAATTACACATAAAGAGATTAATTAAATGTGTTAAATGATTCGTTTAAGGAAGATTTATTTAATAGTCTCCTTTTAATTTTTAATAATTCAAACAATACTTTAACTTCAAATTTGATAATCACCATGATGTGGTGTCCAAAGGCATGTGCCAGCGACTTACATAATCAAAATAATTATAGTTAAGACATGTAGAAAGAAACTATATCAGGTAGATTGGGTTTCAAACGCCTAATGGTTCTATATGGATGTGATATATGGGGAAACACGCATGTGGGTAGAAATAAAAATGAGGGAGAAGATATTAATAGTCTAGGTAAGAACTATTTTCCCTATAGGTTTAGATTTGTAACAACTATATGAGTGACTACTCTTACAAAGAATTGGAGCATAGATATTTTTGTTTTACACCATTAGGTAAATAGAGACAAAAATTTACTTCAACATAGATCGTCAAACCCACAAGAGCATATGGGATAGGTATAAATTATTTTGAGGGTTAAAGCGACATTAAAAGTATTTAAAGAGAAAACAACTAAAGATAGGTTAAAAAATCATTTGAAAATTCCTAACCCATAATAATATATGGGTGGGGTATAAAAATTTGAAGGTTGATCCAATATGGGAACTAATTGAGCAAAGATGAAAAAAGTGTTGCGGGAGTTTGTTTCTCAATCCAATAAGATGAGGATGTTTATTTTTCGATTCATATAAGAAATTCGAAAATGCAGAAAGACCTATATTCGACATAATGTAGTTTTGCATATATTCGAGTGAAAATTTTACATGATTTTTTTACGATTATGAACGAGTGAAATAGCATAAGAAAACATACTTTTCCTCCATCTAACAAAAAATTATGTTAGTACTTTATGGCCAATTCCATATTTCCATCAACCGTCTCGACATAATAATAAATATATATTAGGATTTGCAATTTACAATGGAAAACCCAATCATGGAATGTGAGATTAATTTTTGATTCGATGAGGTTTTTATAGTCGTATTTATGCAATTCCAAGATGCAATTAAGAGACATATTCAACATTGGCATTGTAATACATATATTTTGAAGCATATTTTAAAATAAATATTTTTATATTATTAAGACATGGAGGACGAGATGGGAAGGCTAAGAAATAAAACATTCTAATCCCACAACAAACTAACCAATATGTTAATATGTGAGCCACTTCGCTTTTTTATGTCACCCCTATTAGGTTAAGGATCATGATATACTAGGGTTATATGTCACGACAGAAAACCAAGCCAATCAACCAATGTCGGTTTAATTTTTAATGGAATGAGATTTTTAACGTCGCTAAATAAATTGAAGAGTCATTGAAGAGGTATGTTTGACATGGGTTAGGAAGGCATGTATCTAGTGTAAATTTTGACATGATTGCTTTTTTTAGATTAAGAATTTAAAGAGGAGGATATTTAAATGCCAAGTAACATAACATAATTTTCCTACAACTAATCAACCATTATGTTAGAAATCTAGGGGAAAATCGATTGTTAGTTCACATCTATGAGCCTAAAGATCATGATATATTTGTGTTTACATATTACAAAAGAACAATCCATTGAACCAATGGGAGATTTAATTTTTGTTGAATTAGCATTTTTAGAGTTGTGAAAAAAATCCAAGATTAAACTAATACATATATTGGACTTGGGGTAGAGTGGCATGCATTTAGAGGAAGTTATAAAATTATTTGGTTTAGATTAAATAGCCACATAGGAGGAGATGGGAAGCCCGATAAAGAAAATATTCTCATCTCACAACCAATCGACCATTATATTTTTAAGTGGGTCACTTATTGTGGTTCAACACCTATTGGCTTAAGGATAATGATATATTGCATTTTAGATTATACCACATACAAATATAGTGAACAATGTGGGATTAATTTCTTGGTTAAATGAGATTTTTAGAGTTGTAAAATCAATTCTAAGATGCATTGAAGGGGTATATTAAAATTAGGTTATTAAGGAATGTATATAGAATAAAAATTTATAATATGTTTTCTTAGATTATGAATGGACAATAGAGGAGGAAATGATATGTTTGGTAAAGAAAACATACTTGTTCTGCAAATAGTCAACCATTATGTTAGTAAATATTTCATTTTTTTGCTAAATAACCCCTTTAATGATAGATAAAAGAGAGCTTCCCAACTATGTTCTCAAATATAGGGATCCAATTTAGACAAACCACTAGCGTGCTCATAGAAAGGTGGTAAAGGAGTATTGAATTTATAAATCTAGAGGATGTTAGCCCTAACTCTATGATAGCTATAAATTTCCAAGGCCTATAAATACGATAGAGATAGGTATCCTACTAGGATTATGATCTAGAGAAGGGTACATCCAGGGGTGTAATAATAATAAAATAAAGAAATACATCAAGATAAACTTGTATATACTATAATCTATAGAAATGAATGACTAATAACAATAAACATATACATGTAAAATGAAAGACTAAAAAGAGTTAGAAATTCTTAATTGTGGCATGTGTGTGACCATTTATGTTGAATCCTCTCAAGAGATAACAACACTTATAGATTCTTTATGGATGGGGAAGGGAAAATATTAAAAATAATATATCTAGTCCTAAGTCACTATGTTGATGAATGCAAATTAAGTTGTGAACTACATAAACTTTAAGCAAAGCTATTTAACCTTGACTAACACCAAGTAGTCTAAAGCCAAGCTAGAAATTCATACTATAACCATCATGATCATAGGTTATGAGAATGCACAATGAAAATTACATGAAATCACTCATCTAATCTATAATCATTCTTACTAAGTTAATGAGTGTTAAATTAAAATGAACCTAACTAGATCTATGAGAAATCAAATTATGTTGTTCTCCCAGAGAGGAGAAGATCTCACTAGAGAATGGCTACAAGGCTAAGCTTGGATCTTCTTCTACTACTCAAAAATGGTAAAATCGGTGCAAAGTAGTTATGTAAAATTAATGGAGAAAGCTTTTTGTCATATGTCTTATATGAAACACTATTCAAAGTATGGTGTAAGGTGAAAAGGTAGAGCTTGGTCCTTTTTAAATCTTTTTATTTGGGAAATCTTGTATCCCAATGAATGTGGGATAAAGGATAAAGTAACTTTAGACTAATTAACCATGAATATAAGATTTAACTAGTGAGTTAGAAACTCATGGGAGTTGGGGTGCTTTAATTAATCAATTAGGATTAATTAATAGGCTAGAATAAGCTTTTTAGGCTATTTGGAGGTGATTTAAGAGGAATTTGATAAGATTGGAAGCATTTGAAAGTAGGATTTAGCCAATAAAAGGGTTTATTGATTAAAGGCATTGTTAAAAAGACTTAATTAACTAATAATGGCTAATTGATTGATTTGAAGAGGATTATAACTAACGAAGTGTCGTTAATTGACCAAAATAGAGGGAAACATTATTTAGTTAGTGGAAAACACTAATTATAATGGAAATGATGATATTGAAGATAATTGGTATCACTTTATCATCAAAACTACGTAAGAAGATTTTAGGTGTCTACATTTGCCCCTCTTTGGGGTGGCGTAAGTGATGCCATTGTAAAGAAAGTAGAGAAGCATACGAAGATATTTTGGAAGAAAATTTAGTAGAATGTAAGATTACCCTTGAATTTCGATGGGGTGATGTAAAATGTAAGATTACCCCTTGAAAATTTAGTAGAATGTAAGATTACCTTGAATTTGATGTTTAAGGATGATGCATTTGATACAAGCTTCAGCTACATGCATATCATTTACCATTTTTAAAAAAAATTTGACTTTTATAATTTTTGGAATTTTGTGAATTTTTACCAATTTTCAGATTTTTAAATAATTTTACCAAATTTTTGGATTTTTAAACGATTTAAGCAATTTTTTTGGTGTTTTTTTCTAGTTTTTAAATTTTCCAAGAAGAAAATGATTGAGAAGAATGAAAAAATTGTGGTATGGCACCAAATAACACTATGAAGCAAACATATGCCCTGGGTAGCGAGAAAGGGTCACTAGGAAGCAAAAACATGCCTTAACGTAGCAAAAATGGGTAAAAAATAATTATTTATTAAAAATAATCATCACAACGAGTGCTAGAAGAATTTGGAAGAATCATAGTAGTCCCAAAATGCTTCGGTGGTGAGAGACATGACATGGGGAGTCATAACGTCTATAAATACCTTAGTGGTTGGGTAAAAATTCATTACGGCAAGTTATTTGTTATCCACCCTTACCACTTTGATTTGTGATTTTTCTCTAACGTACAAGAGGAATGTCATGAGTTTAGGATCATATGCACCATGAAAATATTGTTTGAGACTATATGAGGTTTCCTGGGATGGCTTGCATGTACACAAAGTAAAATATTTTAAATTTGATCTTATTTAATAACATTTATTACATTAGAAAGATATACAAGATAATGTCGGCATGACCCTGGTGTGTAGCTATGACCACGGGTGCGTGAGCATAATGAAGCACATACGCATCCATGTATACGTGGAAATAGGTGTGTATGCATGAGGAATCATATATCGAGCGACCACGTATGCATTGAAATGCAAAGGTGCGGGTGTGAAAGTGTCAAAATAGTTGCATGCAACATGAAGGTGGGTGTGTATGCATTGAACGAGGTCTTGGGGGGATGAATAGGGGCACTCATTTATGAAAACCTAAGCTCTGGTGTGAGAAAGAGGGCACTAGCGCTAGGGCACATTGGTGCCAAATGGGGAGCATTAGCATTGAAATGGGTGTCTTTGGCATGGATGGGCTATTTGGTATAATCTTATAAGAATTATTAGGTGATTTTAGAAGAAATTAGCCATGAATAGAAGAAATTAGATAATGTTCCCTAGAAGAAAATGATGTTAACAAGTGTTTTGCCCAATTTTGTAGATTGGTCTACCCAGATTGGAGATGCAAGAGTGACAGGGATGGCTACGAGCCTAGGAGGATACTTTTTCACGTAGTAATCATGTCTTTTTGGAGATTGCGCTAGATGTTACGAGTCTTTCACATGTTTCTCACATGCCATAGATTACACGAGACCACAACCTTCTTACAACCTTTCTTTGAGAGATGGCAGAGTGAGATTCAAACATTCCAATTTGAGATGGGAAAGATGAGCATCACATTAGCGGATGTTTAGCACATATTGAGAGTGCCAATCCAAGGCAGCTTGGTTATTAATGATGAAGATTGTGGCCATATTATACAAAGTATTATTGAGATGTTTTGCGTAGCGAACATACCTTGCTAGAGTGTGGCTATTGACATAGGTAGATGTTTTGCCTGATCACCAGATTGCATGGGTTCCAGTGTACTTGATGACACTTTTTAGTGACATCTTGCTTCTGACGATAATGGTGCACACTTTTCTTTGGGCTTAATTGGATTTATTCACGGTCTCATTATTAGAGAGGTTTATTGCTAGGGGGTAGTCCTTACTAGCCAATTTGTATTCAGATCTACATTTGATAGCATACCACGATTAGAAGACCATGGATCAAGTTACACTACTACGAGATATGGCACTAAAATCATATTACCGTAGGACAAGAATGCTATGAGTCAAGGCTGCAAATGAGCCATCTATTATGGGTTGGGTGCAAGTTGGTGATGATATTTGCAACCAAACTAGAGACACAAGTTATATAGGTGGGAATTTTATGATATTAGTCTCGCATGGTGACTTGATATCCATATATGTTTTATCAAGCTGGCCTAAGGATGTTGAAAGATCAACACAACAGAGGTTGAGAATTTTGTCATTGGTAATAGGGAATACATCATTAAGTGGTACATAGTAGATAGAATCCAATGCCGCTTAAGTCACATCCAAGGGATTCTCAGAGATGAGATGTGGTACGGGCAAAAATCCAAGGATACTATATACATTGGCCCATAGATTAGACCACGACAAGCTGGTGATAGTTTCCTACATGTGGTTCCACATCCTTGGGTATCATGCAAGCAATAGATAGTGGATCTTGGGTAGAATACATGACTATGCGGGTGGTACACGATATTGTAACCACAACACCTTATTATACCACGGGTAGCCATACAATTTGGGATTGTAGTAGTAGCACAAGGCCTACGGGCGAAGCTCTTAGAGCATAGGCACAAGTAGGGACACAGTGTAGAGGCACAACTAGATCCATAGGCGTGGGGTCAAGTAAGATTGGGGGTAGATATATAGGTGCAGATGCCTACATAGCCACATGTACCTTTACATTGGGGTCCATTTGTGTGCCTTTACAAAGCAGGGTCCTTTATAGGTTCCTTTACATCAAGGTCCATTACTAGCGACTTTATCACCTTCGCATGCATCGATTCCCCCACATAGTCCAATGGGAGGAGGATGGAGATAAAACTATATTGTTCCATAGGTATCTCCGTCAAGAAGACAGCCACTAAGAGTATAGCTGACCTATTTGTCTTGACACAACAATTACGATGAGGTCATGGTACAATGGCATCGGAGCCACTAACTTGAGAAGGATCAGCTACCTACCAAGAGAATACAATTATAGGCTAAGCTAACGAGTGTGAGAGTGGAGTGCGATGCACTCCAGCAGTAGGGTAGTAGTTAGAGTCCAGGAATTAGTTTTTTAGTGTGTTGTTATCACGGGAGAGGCTACATACTAAAGGATGCTATACCATGGGGCCATTCCAAGTGGGTTAGAGGACTATAAACTATAGTCGGTAGTAGGCTGGCATTAGGTCTAGATCAAGATGACGAAGCCATCACGATCTATTAGTAGTCATCTTCTCATCATGGAGCTTATACACACTAGATGCCACCACCGCAGGCTCACAACATATGCAAGCACCTTGACCTAGGCCGGGATATCTAGGGGTAGGTGAGAGTTGCGGTTGACTCTTTGTATTGTATTTGATGTATATTTTTGACGTATGCCTCATGATGTAGGAACACTTTTGTATGGATGAACTTATATATTGATTTTTACTATGCCTAGTGATGAAGGAACATTTTTTATTCATACCCATTATGGCTTATGGTATCGAGATGTATCAAGACACATTGTTTTGTACATAGATATTTTTATTTAGATGATATATGACAATGATAGACTATTATTTACTTATTGAGTTTTCGTTTTATGATATAGCATGTTTAATATACATTTTTACTATGGTCTATGTTTTAGGGGGATAAACGGTGATCCTCTTGCCCCTCTTGGTGATATCATTTGATGTTATCTTAGCATACATGTTGAATTTTATGTTCTATGATGATTTAACGTAGCATTTATTGATATATGATGTATAAATGTGATGATAGATGATATGATGATAACAAAAATACAATAAACAACAAGCACAAGTAAATCAAATCTAATTAAAGAAACACAACAATATTCAAGTAGGAAAGATAAAATGAACTTAGTGAAATGCAAAGCAGATTAAAGTAACACTAAATCTAAGTAAGCAATTGAATCCAATTTATATCACACAACATGGGAAGAATCGATGCAATCAAAACTATGTATATCCAAACAACTAATGTAAACAAACTACTACTTTACTTTTACAGGACAATTTTGAAATGTTTTACACTATTTTTGGTATTATAGTGAGAAAATGTTCTATTGTTTTTGAGTTTTCTCTTTTTTTTAATGTTTTTATTTTTCCAAAGAAAAATATTTGAATCTTTTGGTATTTTCAAAATTTATATGACTATTTTTGTGTTTTTCCAAAAAAAAAAATCAAAGCTATGTGCAAGAAAACGAAGAAACGTGGATGCCCCAATGTTAGATGGGATGTACAAGGGAAGAATGCCATGCATATGTTCAAGAATTGAATATGCAAAGTTTCCCCCAACATGAGATGGGAATATACAAAGGAAAACTATTTACACATAAAATTTGGATCAGTCGGATCAAGGCCAAGAGGGATAGGCTCAAAATTATCTCAGACACAGGAAAGGACTAGCTTAGGATAAAGCCATCATAATCCTATATTTTGAGATGCTTGTGAACAACGAATCCTCCAATGACACTGGAAACTAGTTTTCACCAAAGGACTTGTCCAAAAATCCATAATTGTGTGGTTTTCTCACTTGGACGCATTTATTTTGCTTTACTTTTTCGATATTATATTTTTTTGTTTGCATTTCTAATTTTTGAGGAACCCCATACTCAAGCATAGAATTGCTTGAGATGCATGGATTTCATGGGTTCCTTTAGTTCATCACCATCTAAGTGAGAAAGCTTGTATGCACTTGAACCATATTTAGTGACCACAACATATGGCCCTAACCATTTTGGCTCAAACTTGCCTTTCTTTTCATGGTCCTTGGTGGTGTTGAACTGATTTTCCTTCATTAAAACATATCCTACCTCAAATTGGCTATACATTACTCTTTTTTATAACTCCTATGCACTTATTTCGATACTCTTTGAGGTTATCTAGGCGTAAACTATCTTCTCATCCAATAGCTCCAACTATGCTATCAGATCCACTCTGTAATCCTCCTCTTCATCTAGGTAATATCTCAACTCGATGAAAAAAGAGGGGAGATCGATCTCAAGAGGTAAAAAAATTTAGTGTTGAATACTAGGGAATATGGAGTTGCACAAGTAGGGGTGTAAATAGATGTTTTGGATACCCATAGGGCTTGGTGAATGTGTAGTTACTAGTTGCGGCAGTTTTTCGCCATCTTCTCCATAATACGAACAAGGTTTTTATTTTCGGCCTCACCCATCCATTATCTTGAGGGTAATAAGGGTTGATTACTAGCGACCGATTTGAAAATGTTGACATAATTCCTTCATAGTTTTATTTTTAAAGTATTTTTCATTTTCTATCATAAGGGTAGATGGGATGCCATAATGGTAAATGATATGGTTCATTATAAACTTATATATCTATACACTCATAATATAGGTGAGAGGAAAACACTCTAGTCACTTTGTAAAGTACTCGGTGGTAGTGATAATGAGAATATGGCCATGGTGTTGTAATGATATCGAGCCTGCACATTAAAGAAAGCCGTGGTGTTGTAATAGGCTACAAGGATTATGCGAGCTAATGAATAAAATTGTCATATTTTTGAAACAGTAAACACTTATTTACATAATTGCAACAATCATTTTCCATGGTAGGCCAATAGTAGGCTACTCTTAATATCTTTTTAGTAAAGACTATCCCATTTTTATGGGCCCAACAAATACCTTCTTGAACCTCCTTAATCGCTAAGATAGATTCGTCAAAATTAAGACAACACAATAGATTCCCATCATACCCTCTACGACAGAGAGTTCCCCAAAGTAAGGTGTAGTGGGCTATACATCGATAAGGTTTATTTTATCAAAACAATAAATGTCCTGGAGGGAAGGTTCCATCATGAAGGTAACTGAAAATATCAAGGTATCATGGTTAATGGGGAGTAATAACTTCACATATCAGACAAGACTTTGGCATGTCATACGTTGGCGTCGATAATTGATCCAAAATAAGTGTATATCATTCTATCAGGTGGGGTTCATAACAAAGAACCCATCCTATCCATGACATCTTCCACCCTATTCTTCCCTCGTAACTTGTTCAAATGGGATCTCTGCACAAATAATTATTGTAATGTATCAACCATTTTTTATAAGGAATGATTTTTTCATCCTTAACTTTGTACTCATCTATAACTTGTTTGATAATCAACATATAACATCTTAGTCACATTGAGTTGTCTAATATCCCATTGTATAATTATTTTCAGCTCTCTAATGAGATCTTCATATTCCACTATGTTGTTAGCGCATGGGAATCCTATTTTGAAAGCTTGTGGGATCAAGTCCCCTAAACAATTTATAAGCACAACTCTTCCTCGTGAACCATGGAATGTGAAGAATCCATCAAAAGACATTTGCTATGTTATGGATTCCTTGAGATACCTTATTGAAGCATCTAGAAGTTCCTAACCCAATGGTTCATGTACCTATTAAAGGGCTTGAGCGAATTGATCTGCCAAGTACCTACCCCTTGTTTGATTTTTTATGGACGTATTCTATATCAAATATACTGATTAGGATGATCCAATTGGCCATCCTTGTTGTAAATGCTAGTTTAGATAATATATACTTCAATGGGTCCACCTCTGATATAAGATTGATTTTTTTGTTTAGAAAATAATGACACAATTTTTGAAAGGCAAAAACTACAGCCAAGAAAGCCTTCTCGATCTGCGAGTAACTGAGCTCATAATAAATCAATTTCTAGCTTAGAGAATATACATATTTTTCCTTCTGCTTCCTATCATATTGGGCCAAGAGTGCTCCAATTGTAAGTTGCATAACAAAAAGATATAGTAGTAGTGGTTCACTTGTAGTAAGCGACATTAGAACATGGGGTTTTGATAAATACTCTTTAAAAAGAAAAATCTTGTTGTTATTTTGGACCCCATAGGAAGTTGACATATTTCTTAAGAAGATGCATAAATGAGTGGCACTTGTCTGTGAGATGGAAAATGAATCTCTTGATTGCTTGAATTTTCCCTCGTAAGTTGCACGCTTTTTAATGTTTATAGGAGGAGGCATCTCTGTGATAGCCAAGACCTTAGTTGGGTCTACTTCAATTCCCCTCTATGATACAATAAAACCTAGTAATTTCCTTGATAACACACCAAAGACATATTTCTTTGGATTGAGATGGACCTTGTAGTCCCTTAGGTACCGAAAGATACATCGTAGAATAGTTGGATAGTATTCTCTCCTTGTGGAAATTCCTAGGATTTCATCTACATAATCTTCCATTATGTCATGGATCATATCATGAAATATGATGGTCATAGCACATTGATAAGTTTCACCTAGAGTCTTGAGCCAAAAGGGCATGAATTGGTAACAGAATGTACCACAATGGGTTGTGAAATTTGTCTTATGTTTATCCCCGATCTTCAATCTTAATATGAATATAACCTAAAAATCCATCCATAAGTGATAGCATTTAATAACCAGTCATGGAATTGACAATCATGTCTATATTAGGGAGAGGAAAGTAATCATTAGGATAAGATTTGGTTTTTTCTCTAAAATATGGAAAAATTATGATACATATGGGATTTCTCTATACAGGTACACCATTTGAAATCCACTTTGAGTAATCAATAGGTTGAATGAAGCTTACCACCAATAATTTTTCCAGCTTCTCTTTAACAAACAAGGAAACATGAGGATGCATTTTCTTGATCTTTTGTTTAATAGGCTTTGTGTCTTTGTCCACAATAAGATTATGCACTAATAATGTTGGATCAAGTACTATCATGTCAATATATGACAAAGTAAAGATGTTGAAGAATTTATGTAAAATCAACACAAATGTCTTTTTCTTGAGTCGAGAAACGAAGCTCCCAATTTAACCATCCTAGGTAATTCCTCTGTTTCGATGTTAACCTCAATAGTCTCCTCCACAAGAAGCTTATATTCTTCTTCCATGCATGTAGGATCAAGGGGGAGATTGAGATCTACTTCCAAGGGTGTCTCAATGATATTTTCACCCTTGGACAAGTCAATTTCTTTGTCCTTTAATTTTTCCTTTTGTTTTTCTACTAGTGCCTCAAAAAGGTTTTCACTGTAAGACTTGGACTTATTATTTTTGCAAGGCTTCTCTATGGAAATTTTTCCCTTTATTTTTATTTTATTTTGATGACCACAGAACTCAACCTCCTCCCGAAATATGTACATGCATCCAAGTTAATGGAGAAGCCTTTTATGATCACATCTTTGGGATGTCATCTTGATACCCATAAACTCACAAATAGCCTCATCATTGGAAAATAAGTCAATCAATACATGTTGTTGTTGGTCCCAATTCACCAAGGAAGGATAAATGAGGTTTAATTTAGGAATGAGGATAGGTAAGGTAGGGGATATGGTCAATATAGCCATATTGGAAAAGATATTGGTTGAGGCAAGGTATTTGTAAATAATAAACAAGTAATTTTTTTCACTTTCATAACCTGAATCACTATGTTCATGCTCAAGGTTAATGGAATCGCACACAAGTTGAATATATCCATACGGTTAAAGCCCAATAACAAACTTACAAACCTTATGATGTGGCATCAAAAGAACTTCTGCATACCTTCTTCATGTATACTACAGATGTATACTTTGCACCTTGTAGCATACATCATTTTATCAGGGATATCAGATGAGGGTGATTGATAACATGGATCCTTCTCATCATCAAGAGGTCAGGATACATTTTTGTTAAGGATATTTTCATCTGCTAATAGGGCACTAAGAGTGAAAGTGTCAAGTTTGTAATTATCCCTACGCCATTGATACTTGTAACAGGGCCTACCCCATGTCTTGGGTGATAGGGGAAGGTTTTAAACCAGAAGGGCCTATTAGAGATCATACTCCCTACAACCAATTGAAATGGTCTTCATCTCCCATGTTGCAAAGGGATATAATTAGGTTGAAACACCATTGTCATTAGGATTCAAGGCATCAAAATCAACACACGAGGTGAGATCCTCATATTGACTTGGAACAAACATCTCGTGGAAGGAAATCAACAAAATTAGGAAGTAACCTGATAATGCTCTATAATGAGAAAAAGGTTGAGAATCCCTCAGAATAGTTATAATTTTCCCTTCATAGTATAACTTCAGACACTGGTGATATGCAGAAGGCATGGCTCGCACGACATGAATCCATGGGTGACCAATAACTATTTTATAAGGCGATATATATCCAAAACATGGAACTTTGTATCGTGAGGATTAATTCCTACTCCTAGTTAGAATGTTATCATGCAAGATGATTTCTTCTCTTCATTGTCATACGCCTTGATGGTGATGACTTTTTTCTAAATATGTTTCAAGTATGATCGAATTTCCGAATAAGTTTCAAGGTATACATTTTTAGGCTTTATCCGCCATCCACAAGAACCCGTTTAATTTTATTATGATTGAAAATAACCTCAATGTGCAAGGGAAAATTGTGTGAAGGATCTTCTGTAGGAATTTCCTCTTGACTAAAGGTTATATGCTCCATTGGAGCAATCTATGCAACCATTTCTTTGAATTGGGTAAGGTCTATATCAACTGACACTCCTGACCTATGTAATGTCTTACAAAGGATGTCCTTGTGTATGTTAGAGATCTTAAGAAGATCTAAGATCAAGATCTTAGCGGTAGTCTTCTCAAGTTGCTCCAAGACATCATAGTGACTATCCTGAGGGGTAGACGAATGAGGTTTTGAAATAACAAGGTGAGCACATCATGTTACCATGACACACTCCTTTGTTTTGACCTTTATTGTGTTGATATGCTCAATAAATGGGTTTACACAACCAATTATGACATCATAATAATTGTTCTTTTTGGCCACATAGTTTGTATCTTTATAAATATAGGCAATACCTTTATTTTGGGACATTTGTCCTTGATCCGAATTTTCCTTTCCTTTTTTATGTTTAGGGAAAGGTTATTTATATATTCCCAAGTTAGCATTGGTAATTTGGTAGACTTATTAGTTCCATAGGAATCCATTTCCACGTCACTGATTACATTTAAGTCCTAGATATGGTGCTTCAGATTTTAGGCACATATCGTTTTGTGTCCTTAACGAGGATGAAATGCACAATATTCATTTCTCTAAACCATGATGCTTTAGGTGCATCATCAACATAAGGGATTGTTCTGGGTACTTGACCATGTTAACCACCTCTAATTGTTTAAGTATTGATAACATAGAGTTAGATAGAGGAGTAAATGTATGACATTTGTACTCGGGGCACTGGAGGTCCCTTAGATAGTTTCAAGGAGAAAGATTTTGAAATACTGCACCTATTTAGAGTCTATAATACCGTCGCCTAGGAAAGTTTTGTTCATCTTTGGAATAAATTTTTGTTTTTGTTAGGAATTTGATCATGGTTGTCACATGATAAAAGTTTCAAGGTCCTTTTTTAAATAATGCTTTTTCAATTTTTCTACCTTGTTCTATATCCTCTTTAAATGTCGAAATCATTCTCGGGGTGTAAGTTATGTATGAAGATAGTGACTAATTTTGTTTCCTGTATAAAGAAAGGGAAGTAATTAGATAAACATCACCATCATTGTAAGAAACTAGTAATGTTGTCATTATTATGTTGTTTTACATTGCATAAGTCAATCATAGTAACGTCATTCTCCATGTTGAAGAAGTGGCATATGAAGATTTCTCGCCAATGTGGCCATGTAGAGATGGATCCCTTTTGTATTAGTAAGAACCACTCGAGTGATTGAATTCCTAAACTCCATGGGAAAAGGCGTTTAAGGTAGTTGTCACTAAAGGAGACCTCTTGGAAAGCCATGAAGAATTATTTTCATAATCCCTTGGATCACGCTGGACCTTGTATTTTTCAAATTTTGGACAATCAAAGTGTCTAGGGAAAGGAACTTGTAACATATCCCTATCGAAAGGATACAGACATAACTCTTCAAATTGATATTTCTTATTAGGTCCTAACTTACCTTCTTGTAAGGAAGTAAGGGTGAACTCTTTATGAATAATAATTATTGGTCAAATATTTGTCCCTGTGTTAATGGGTTAGGCCTACATCTAGCCATTTCTTTGTCTTTGTTTTCTATATACAATATTTTGTAACCCGCTTTACGTTTGTTTTGTTTAGGATTTTTGATATAAGACTCATAATACAACATTTTTTTATTTTTTGTCTAGGAGTATCGGTTTTTAAAAATATTGAAATTGAATGCAAAGGAAATTAGAGAAACTCAGTGAATGGGCCATCCTCGGGAAGCATCATATAGTCTCGAGATGATTTTCGAATGGTGCGTACGGTTCGGAACTTGTACCAATCCTCTTGTATGGCGAAGAAAAATCAAAAATCAAGTTGGTAAGGGTGGGTAACAAATAACTCACCGCAATGAATTTTTACCCTCCCACCATGGCATTTATAGCCTTTGTGACCCCTCACGTCATGTCTTTCAACACAAAATATCTATGGGACCTCCGCGATTCTTCGAATTCTTTTTGCACTCGTTGTTATGATTATTTTTAGTAAATAATCATTTTCACCTAGTTTTGCTATGTTGGGGCATGTTTTTTCTTCGACGACCCTTTCATTACATAGGGAATATTTTTGCTTCCCATCATTATTTAGTGATATCCTAAGATATTGTCGGTCTTCTTAGAAAATTTAAAAACTCAAAAATAAAAAAACGCAAAAAAAAATTATAAATCATTTAAAAATCCAAAAAAATGGTAAAATCATTCAAAATCCAAAAATTGGTCAAAATTCACAAATATCCAAATAATTGTATAATTAGAAAAATTTCAAAAATTGGTAAATGACATGTACACAGCTAAATCCTGTATCAAATGCATCATCCTCAAACATCAAAATTTTTCCTATAAAACATCTTTCTTAGGTTCTCACTTTTTCTCGCACAATGAATCATGATTCATTTTGATCTACCTCCATTAACAAAGTTGGTTTTCTTGTTATGTCTATACTTTCTTGGAATAATGATTTATTTGGTACTATTTCATAATACACTAATACTTGTTCTTATGTTTATCTTCCTCTGCAATCTTAATTTGAATATAACCTAAAAATCCATCCATAAGTGATAGCATTTTATAGCTAGCCATGGAATCCACAATCATGTCGATATTGGGGGAGAGGAAAGTCATCCTTAGGATAAGATTTGTTTATATCTCTAAAATATGTACAAATTCTAATTCATATGGACTTTCTTTATACAAGTAAACCATTTGAAGTCCACTTTGATTCATAAATACGCTGAATGAATCCTACTACCAATAAATTTTCTAGTTCCTCTTTAACCAACAAGGAAACATCAAGATGCTTTTCTGATCTTTTTTATAGGATTTGCATCTTTGTGAATAACAAGATTATGCAATAATAGTGTTAGATGAATTAATAGCATGTCAACATACTACAAAGTAATTATGTTCAAGAATTCACACAAAATCAAAACAAATGTCTTCTATTCTTGAGTTGAGAACGAAGGTCCCAACTTAACCATCCTAGGTAATTCCTCTAATCGATGTTGACCTCAATAGTATCTTCCACAAGAAGCTTATATTCTTCATGCATGCATGTAGGATCAGGAGGGAGATTGAGATCTTCTTCCAAGGGTGTCTCAAATATATTTTCACCCTTGGGAGAAGTCAATTTCTTTGTCCTTTAATTTTCCTTTTGTTTTTTCCGATTGCCTCAAAAATGTTTTCACCGTAAGACTCATAATTGTTCTTTTGAAGGATTCTCTATGGAAACTTTTCCTCTTTCTTTTTATTTTATTTTGATGACCACAGAACTCATCCTCCTCCCTAAAACACGCGTATGCATCTAGGTTAATGGCTAATATTTTTATGATCACCTGCTGCGATGTCGTCTTGAATACCCATAAAATCATAAATAGCTTCGTAATTGGCATATAGGTCAACGAGTACATGCTTCTGTCGGTCCCAATTTGACCAAGGATGGATAAATGAGGTTTAATTTAGGAACGGGGATAGGTAAGGGGGGATATGGTCAATATAGCCATATCAAAAAAAGAGATTGGTGGAGGCAAGGTCTTCATAAAGACTACATGAGGAATTTGTTTCGCTTTCATAACATGACTCACTATATTCATGTTCAAGGGCAAAGTAGTATCGCACACAATTTTAATAGATCCATATAGTCAAAGACCAATAACATACTTATAAACCTTACGTTGTGGTATCAAAATAGCTTCTTGCATACCTTATTCATTTTGTCACAGACGTATATTTTGTACCCCACAACATACATCATTTTATCGGGTATATCGACGGGGGTGATTGATATCATGGATCCTTCTTATCTTCTAGAGGTTGGGATACATTTTTTTAAGCATATTTTCATCTCCTAATAGGACACTATGAGTGACAAAAGAGTCAAGTTTGCAATTCTCCTTGTCTTGTTGATACTTGTAACTCAGGACTACCCCCGTGTCTTGGGAGATAGGGGAAGGTTTGAAAATAGAAGGGCCTATTAGAGATCATACTCCCCATAACCATTTCAAAAGGTCTTCATATCCCATGTAGCAAAGGGAAAAATTGACATTTAAGAACCATTGTCATTAGGAGTCAAGGCATCTGATTCAACACATGAGGCGAGAGCCTCAGATTGAGTCGGAGAACAACCATATTTATGGAAGGGAAATCAACATAATTAGGGAAGTAACCTAATAATGCTCTACAATGAGAAAAAGGTTGAGAATCCCCTAGAATAGTTATAATTTTCCCTTCATAGTATAACTTCAGACATTGGTGATACGTAGAAGGCATGATATGCATGACATGAATCCATGAGTGGAAAATAACTATGTTATAAGGTAGCTCCAAGTCTAGAACATGGAACTTTATATCATGAGTAGTAGGCCCTACTCCCAATGATAATGTTATCATACTGGCCAACTTCTTCTCTTCATTTTCATATGCCTTGATGGTGATGACCTTTGTTTCTAGATATGTTTCAATACAACCCAATTTCTGAACAAGTTTTAAGGTACAAATGTTTAGGATTGATCCACCATCCACAAGCACCCGTTTAATTTTATTATGATTGAAAATAACCTCAATGTGCAAGGTAAATTTGTGTGAAGGATCTTTCGTGGGAAATTCCTCTAAAGTAAGGTTATATGCTCCATTGGAGCAATGAGTGAAACCATTTCTTAGAAGTGGGTAGGGTCTATATAAACCAACACTCCGACCCTTGTAATTTCTTGCAAAGGATGTCCATGTGTACATTAGAGATCTTAAGAATTTCTAAGATTCAAATGTTAGTGGTAGTATTCTCAAGTTTCTCCAAGACATCATAGTGACTATCCTAAGGGGTATACGAAGGACATTTTGAGCTAACAAGGTAAACATGTCATGATTCCAAAACACACTCCTTTGTTTTGACCATTATTGTGTTGATATACTTAATGAATGGCTTTACATAAACAATTTTGACATCATAATAATTGTTCTTCTTGGAAACATAATTTGTATATATAGAGATATAGCCAATACCTTTATTTTGGGACATTTTTCCTTGATCTAAATTTTCCTTTCCTTTGTTATGTTTAGGGAAAGGTTATTTATATATTCCCAAGTCAGCATTGGTAGACTTGCTTTAGTTCTGAGGAATCCATTTCCACATCACCAATTTCAATTAGGTCCTAGATATAGTGCTTCAATTTTAGGCACTTATCAATTTTGTGCCCATTAACATGATGAAACACAATATTCATTTTCTCTAAAACATGATGATTTAGGTGCATCATCGGCATAAGGGATTGTTTCAGCTACCTTAATATGTTAGCTGCCTCTAAATTTTTAAGTATCGATTACATACAATGTCAGATAGAGGAGTAAATGTATGACATTTTTACTTAGGGGCTAGAGGTTCCTCAGCCTGTTTTAAGGAGCTAGATTTTAAACCATTTGTACCCATTTAGAATTTGTAATAACATCACCTATGAATTTTTTTCTTCTCTGGAAAAAAATTTTTATTTTTCATTAGGATTTTTATCATAGTTGTCACATGATAAGGGTTTCAACATCCTTTTATTTATCAACATTTTTTCAAATTTTCTACCTTTTTCTATAACCTCTATAAATGTATTACCACAATCCATTTACAAGTGTGAAGCATTCTCGGGGTGTAAGTTAATTACTGAAGATAGTGAATAACTATTTTTATGATATAGATAAATGTAAGAAACCGGTTATCCCTCGTCATCATAGTAAGAAAATAGCGATGTTGTCATTATTACGTTGTTTTACATTGCATAAGTCAATCATAGTGTTGTCACCAAATCATGACACCCTATGAATGAAAAGACTATAAGCAAGAAATTCGGTGTTATTGGGACACATGGGATCACCTCTCAAGTTGTGGGACTTGGGCTCCAGGTGAACCTCAAGAGAAGGCTAACTTCCTTTTCCTAAACTGAGTTTTGTACTATTCCTAGTGCAATAAAATGGCTATCTAATCCTAGGCTAACATTTCCATGGGTTTTAGGGAAAGAGTTTTGCAAAAGGAAACTATACTAGGGATGGTGATGCACCAAATAAAGGGATATTTTAATCTTATGAAGGGTTAATGTGAGTAGGATTCTTGCACTATTAATCACCTTCACCTCCGTAACTTGGAAAGTATATAGAATACCACAAACCAGAAGCATACGTTCCTTTGTTAAAACTTGAATCATATAGAATAGAGAGACCAAATTTTATTGAACACACAGTTAACTAACCACGAGGATAAAACACATGCACATGTCAAACATTCATTTCACTAATTATGTCTAGCAATAATATAACTTTTAATAACATAAGGAAAAAACTCTTTCCACAAATGATGTAAAAGATGGTTATATCACTTTTCAATAATATGAAACAAGATAATCTGAAATAAAGGCAAGCCAATAATCTATACTAAGGAATCATACATTCACAAAACATATATCAATCAACCATTTAGCACAATAAATCAGGTTGTTCAAGGCAATAGATCGCTCTGAATATAATTTAAAAAGTTTTAAATCTTTGAAGAACTCTTCCAAGCTTGAATAACAAATTCACCAAAATGATCTATGTCAAATGACTCCATATGCTTAACTATTTATAAGTTCTTTAGGTTGAGCCATTACAATGGGCCTCAACTAACATTTTACTAAAAATAGAAATGTCTTTAATTAAGGAAAAAGACTCCCATGAAAATAGAAAATTATTTCTAATGGTTTGACTCATTCAACCCTACAACTTTGACTGATCTAGAGTTTGGATCTATCCTTTCATGGCTGCTCATCCTTGGCATGGTTCTTCAATGCCTTATCCTTCCATAAGTTTCTGTTGTGTTTCTTCCCATGAAGCCATTCGATGTTTGTATTCGATGAAGCATTTAATTATTCCTTGAATTTTCTCATTGCACGACCCACATGCATAGTGATTCACTAGGTCTACTATCTCAATTTCCTCGCGATCTTAGCGGGAACTCTTCGAGTTTACTTAAAACTTTCTTCAATCTTCTTGTGAAATTTTGACATAAAACCAACCTATTAATAGATTCACTACCGAAATGTTTGGAAACCTCGTGCCACGCTTCACCAAATATTTGAAATTCTTCTTGATCTTCTCCTCTAGAAGAGCATCGATGGTTTCGTTAATTAATTTACTGATTAACAATATCAAATTCCTCTGATATGTCATTCAAAGCATCCATAATTTCCACCCGTTTATCATCCAAATTCTTAATTAAATCTTGTAGCACCTAACACCAAAATTCCATCGCCTTTAATAATCAAAATACTTTGCGAGAATCATCGATTACATCCTCCCGAAGGAGTAGATCTAAATATTATTCTCTAATTTCACTTCGTGTTACTAGATTAAAAATTAGGTTATTATTGTCCTCAGAAAAGATTCATCCATTTTACAAATAGTATTTTTCCGACCTTCAAATCATTATATATCTCAACTGCCTTCTTTAATTAAAGGGTTAGCTTCTTGCAGTATACGTTCCTTCCATCCATCTACTAATCTCCATTTCGGCCTATCTTCTCGATCTCATGATAAGAAATTTCATCAATGGTAGATGAAATTTTCATAGCCGTAGTAGTTGAGGCGTAGTAGATGGAGTTGGCTTTTGTTAGTTTGCATAGCAATGCGGTGAGATGCTTGACTTTGGATTTTAGCTCATCCTTAGAAGATTTATCCTTATAATAATTTTCTAGCATATTTCCAAGAGTAGTGTTTACATCCTGTTTGCTCCTTCGTGAGTGGATTTTCCCGTGAAAATCTAGAAATCTGATAATCTACGAATTTGTAATTTTTCCTTATTTTTTAACTCAACAGGAGTGACAACCTCTACAACTCATTCCCTAGATGGATTCACTATCAAGATTTAAACAATATTTGGCCTCTTGGCCTGTCTCTTTATTGTATTCTCTAATATGCTTGGATCTATTACATCTACTAGAGGCGGTTTCTTCTTTTTCTTTGGATTATGCCAAAACAACTATTCGGAATGACTGATGTTGATGAGCATAGAATGGTAGATTGATGGTGAATCACAAGCACCCCTAAATGTCCGCAAACTCGATGGGTGAGACTCTCAAGTGTGATTACATAACATGGAGCTTTCCCAAGTGTGGGACCTGTGAATCGGGAAAGCTCTCCGGATGAAGGCCGGTTCCTATTCCTCTATTCAGATGCACACATAAAAATGCAGAGGGTTTACTCAAAAACCTAATCTAACTTGCCAAGGAGACAGGGTAAGAAGATGCATAAAAATAAACCTAAACTAACAAAGGTGATGCACCGAGGAATGAAGAACACCTATCTTGCCAATAAACACAAACCATAAAAATGTAATGCAAGATCATGCACAGATAACCAAATTTGTAGTGAAAGATCAGGAGGATGCAAATAAACACAGAGAGGGTTGAGAATCATCCACATACATGCATTATTTGCTCCAAATATTGATACAATACACTACAAAATGCCAAGAGGCAAAGTTGCATTACAGTTTTAAATGGGAGGTTTGAACTCCACAAATTCACCTGCCAAAGAGAAGAAGGGAGGGGCAAAACAAGAATGTCCAACCTTTAGAAAGAAGCCCCTCCTTACAATTTATAGGAAGAATGAGAGAGGGAAAGAGAGAGGAATCCAAATCTACCCCAACCACCTCTAGGTTACATTTAATTCATCTCATTATGGTGGTAGGTGAGAACCCTAGCAAACCCAAAAAGTGGTGGAACTGTATTTTGCATTTTTAAGAATTTTTCTCACCCAATTAAAGATATCTATGTAGTTGGATAGAGGACTCTTGTAAGCTTTCCAAAAGTCCAACCTTGTGAATCCGAGCTCCCCGTGAAAAGTTATGGCCATCTGAATATCTCGGTCGTGGTCTACTTCTGCTCAACGCTCAAAATGTTGCGCTCTCTCGAAGGTGCGCCTCGCGCATCCATTGCATGTCGACATACTCTTTAGTGCACCTAGGCATGCATCCATTTTCATGTCGACACTCTTTGACATGCGCATCTTCTACTCGCGCCTGCGCATGCAAACTTTTTGTGTCGACACTTCTACCCGCGCCAAGGTGCCTTTCGCACGATCCTTTTGCGCTACGGCGCATCCATTTTGTCATGTGACACTTTTCATGCGCTTTACCCGCGCCTTAACTGCGCGCATGAAATTTTTCATGTCGACATTTTTACCTGCGCCAAGGCACATCCATGTTCATGTCGACACTCTTTGATGTGTGCCTTCTAACCTCGCCTGGGCGAATTTTTCGTGTCGAAACTTTTTACCCGCGCCATGTCGACATCCTTCATGTTCTCGCTTAACCTTACCGCTGTGGGCGCATCCATTTTCATGTCGATACTTCTTTGTCGCGCCTTACTACGCTGTGCACAAATTTTTCGCACTTGGTGACGTAATAAATATCGGGCTTTGATTTTCTTTGATTTCCATATTCTTTTGCTTGTCTATATCTACCCGAGGGGGAGATATTTACAACAATTTGGTGACTCAACGGATCACCTGCCTGCTAGGTAGAAGATCAGTGGCCTTTTAGCAATCCATTGGGCATGGAGTCATAAGCAATAACTTAAAACCAACCTGATATCTGATCCCGAGCCTGATACCGCAACTCCTTCTTCGAGAGCATGCTGAACTATAGAAATTCAACCTGAGAGCAACAAAACCTGTGCCAAAGCACTTAGGGAAATTAAAACCTAACTACAACAAGACAATGTGCATACGCACTTAGAGGAATTGAAATCTAGGCTAATATTTACAAGGGTAAACCTTTTCCTTTTAGTAGCAATGTTTAAGATAGATTCCGTTAACCGGAATCGGAGTTCTTCTCCATCCAATGTAGACAAATTGGAAGGCATTACTACTTTTACATCCCGTGACCATGTAGGGGCCACTCCAAATGGCATCAAACTTGGAATGCCTTCCTGGTTTTGCCCGATCTGCATCCCATTTTAGAACTAGGTCCCCTCCTGGAAGGTCCTTGCTCTTGCCTTCTTATCAAACCATCTTTTTACTAAGGCCTGATCCTTTTCAATCGTCTTGAATTGCATGTTCTCTTATTTCTTCCAATTCCATCAACTCTGCATACCTGGCCTCCATTGGTTCGAAACTCGCAACTCCAACTCGTTTCATGGGCTCCAATGCTGACAATTCTAATGATATAGGCACACTGCCTCTTTCCCATAGACCAACTTGTAGGGAGAATTACCAGTAGACCTCTTTGGTGTTATCCTGTCAGCCCATAATGCTGATTTTAGCTTGGTATGCCATGTCCTTTGGTTTTCATCCAGAGTCCTTCTGATGATTCTTAACAAATTCTTGTTCGTGGACTTCGCTTGTCCATTACCGTGGGTAATAATTTGAAGAGGTGCTCAAATAGATTCCATTCTTGACAGCCCATTCTGTAATCTTGGAACCTATGAATGCCAATGCATTGTCTGATATGATAGTGGTCGGCACACGAACCTGGTCACTATTCCTTCATAAAAGTCTAGTATGTTAGACTCATTTGCTTCTTTTGAGGGTTACTGCTTGGTCCACTTGGTGAAATAGTCCGTTGCCGTGAGAATCCACTTGTGGCCTTGGCTTGAGTTTGGGTTGATGACCCCGATGAAGTCCAATCCCCATTGCATAAATGGTTGGTCAACCAAAATTGGGTGCAATGGAAGCGCTGCTAGTCTTTCTTTTCCCGTGAAGAGTGCACATTTCTTGCACTTTCTTATCCATGTATAGTAGTCATTGAACACTGTGGGCCAATAATACCCTGCCTTCATTATCTTGAGAGATGTTACTCATGGGGTGAAATGTCCTCCAGAATCTCCATCATGAAAATCTTGTAACACCCTCTCAATTTGACCTGTCCCAATGCACCTCAATAGAACTCCATTGATGTCTTTTTAAACAAAACACCATCAACAAGCACATATGGAATGGCTTGTAATCTGAAGTATCTCCTTTTGCTTTGCTCATTTCTCGGAGGGCATAGGCCTCCTCGTAGGAAGTGTATCATATTTTGAGTCCAACAAGGAGTGGGCACATCATCATTTTCCTGTTTTGACCATCCTCGTAGCACTCAAGACAGTCTCTTTTTCATCACCTGCTTCAACTTGCCGACTCAAAGCTAGTTGTTCACATAGTCCTTTTCCACGTACTAGTTTAGTGACCTTAATTTCGATGTCATATTCCATGACATGAGTGATCCATCCTGCACGTTTCTCATTCAGATCCTTGTTTAGAAGGAAGTCCTTGACTCCCGCATGAGAGACCAATAATTGGATCTTGTTGTTTGAGACTAGGTGCTTGAATTTCTTTAAGCTCCTGATCACTGCAAGGACATGCTTTTCAATGAAAGAGTACCTAGTTTCGTATTCCTCCAAGCCTTGACTGAAGAAAGCAACTGGTTGTTCTAATCCTTCTTTGTTTTGTTGTACCAAGATTGCAGAAATTGTGTCTCCACCACCAAAGGCATATAGCATGAAGTCCTTGGAGAAGTCTGGATTGACGAGAGTCAGAGCTTGAGATATAGCCTCTTTTATTGCCTCAAAACTTGCCTTGCCTTCAGATGTCCACTTAAATGCCATGCTCTTTTTCAACATCAATGTTATTGGCTTTACGAGAGCTGCAAAGTTTGGAACAAACTTGCGGACAAAATTGATCCTTCCCAAGAAGCTTTGAAGAGCCTTCTTATGACTTGGCAATGGCAACGCTCGAATTGCTTCAACTCTTTCTGGGTCAATCATCAACCCCTCCTTTGAAACAATATGGCCTAGAAGTTTTCCTTCGTGAGCCAAGAATATGCATTTTTGGGATTCAATGATACCCCAAATCTTCTACACCTCTGAAATACCTGCCTCAAATGAAAGAGGTGATCCACTGCATTTTTGGAGAATACAAGTGATGTCATCAAGATATATCAGAACTATTTTATTGATCAATCCCTTGAATGCCATATCCATTGCCCTTTGGAAAGTGGCTCCAGCATTTGATAGCCCAAATGGCATCTTCTTGTAGGCATAGTGCCCCATTTGGTGGTGAAAGCCATCTTGAACTGGTCATCTTCTTTCACCATTACCCGATTATACCCCGAGTAGCCATCTAGAGAGAGAATCTCTCCGAACCGGATACCACTTGCAATATTTGTTCCATTGAAGGAAGTGGGTAATGGTCTTTGAGAGATGCCCTGTTGAGGTCTCAGAAGTCCACACACAACCTGATTTCTCCACTCTTCTTCCTGACCAGAACCAAGTTTGCAACCCAACTTGAGTGCTTGATCGGGAATATAATGCTTGCCTCTATTAGCTTGTTTAACTCTTTCTTCATTAGAGGCTCAATGTGAGGGTTGACTGGTCTCTGCTTCTGCCTGATGGGCTTAGCATCTGGATCCAATTCTATGGTATGTTGTGCCAACTTGGATTGAATCCTCTCAAGTCTTCATAGCTCCAAGTGAAGACATCTGGAAATTCTTGGCAAAGCTGTATGAAATCTGATTTCTCCTGCTCAATGGCCACTTTACCAATTTGAAGTGTTTTGCCTTCCCCAACCGGAATTGGCTCTGAATCTTCTCTCTTGACCTGTATGTTAGCCTTTTCCTTATGGAACTGGTCGTTAGGGTTGAAGATAGACTCCAATGTTACTAAACCCTTGGGAAGCTTGTTTGTCCGCAACTGCACTACTTGATCCCCATATCGCGTTGCTCTAGTCTCTGCCTCCCGATTCCTAGCTGAGAATTCAGCCTCTTCTTGTAAGAAATTGATGATCTGTTGATCATTCTCAAACACCTGCCAGCTTGTGTTATTATCTGGAACTGCTGGCCTCACAATCACATGGATATGTGGTTGTGTTTTTTCCTTTCTGATGTTGTCAACCACATCAAACATTGCTCCAACTGCGAGCCTATCCGCGGCTTCATTTTTCTTCCTAGGTATGGACACGATGTTGAAAGCTTCAAAATCCTCAATGAGGTCCCATACCCTATTCTTGTAGTTCTTCAACAGGTCATTCTTTGTAGCATGTTGTCCCCTGACTTGATTGATGATTAGCTCGCTATCCCAAACACCTGCAAGTTCTTTATGCCTTTTTCCCGCCCAATGAAGTCCATGAATCAAGGCCTCATATTCAGCCGTGTTGTTTGAACAGGAAAACTGGAAATGGAAAGCTGAATAATATTTGATGCCTTGAGGTGAAACAAGCATACTCCTCCTCCTGCACCTTGCCTACTCCTTGATCCATCAAAAAATAATTGCCATACCTCATTGTCATCCTTATGGTCTGGTTTGGTGATGCTAGGAATAGGCTGGTTTTCTTCATGTATGCAATAGACTCCTAGCTCAGATTCTTCTACTTCTTGGTAGGGATCAAAAGCATGTACCTTGCTTGCCCATTCATCAAGAGTCAAATCTGGGATGCTTCCAACTTTGGTGTCAGCTTCATCTGTGCTTGGATAATCTTCTTGATCAAATGTTGAACAATTGGCATTGATTTGGCTTGGAGTATGAGGCTCAATATGAAAGTTTGCAATTGGTTGGATCTGATTGTGACCTTAGTACCATATCTTGTTCTGAACAACATGTGTGACCAATCAGCAGATAAGTAGCCTCCAATTCTAGCTGTGAAATCCCTTGATAAGCATAGGGCAAAGAGTGGTGGCAAATCTATCACTGACACATCTTGCAAAATGGTAACGTTGGGGCATGCATGCAAGGTAAGATTCAAACCTTTAATCACTCCCACCATTGCTACTGCTGTCCCATCCAATTGCACTACCCCTTTGATATGACTTCATATTGGAGACCCAATCTGATCAGCTATTTGCTTGGGCATGACAGAACTACTTGCCCCATAATCAATCATGCAATTGTGTACTAGTTTATCCCCAATGATTAATGAAACATAGAATGGAGGGGGTTTCAAAACTTTACCTTGTTGTCCTCCATGATTCCCTTCAGGCTGAGCAACATTTGTGAGGACATTCTCTTGCATATGGACCTGCTGGTTTGAAGTTGACCAATTCTTCATGGCAGCTTGTAGAAGATCTCTTTGGCCTGGGATGGATAAAGATTCCCACATTGATATATTCACATTTGTCTTCTTCATTTGATCAATGATGCTAAATGGGGATGAAAGATCTCTTTGTTGTCCTTTAGCCTGCACATTCCTTTCTTGTGCATGGGCAGCAAATAACTGGCATTTGAGTTGGTTTAGAAGGTGGTTTGGGCTGTCCTTGCATGTTTGGAATTGTATTTTGCTTACCAACACCTTGTGGAGTGATGGAAGGTCAGAGATCACTGGAGCCAATGACCGCCCTTCACCAATATTCCTCTTCTTTGATCTTGTGTTAGCTGCTACACTCGAGAAATTGTTTGATTCATGCCACAAAATCCTCTCTTGCCGCAAGTGCGGTATCATTTGGAGTTGTGTTTTGCTGAGATGTCCCTTGTTGCTGATTTGTTTCTTGACTCACTTCACCCTCTACGCCAGTAGTTGTCACCATCAAGGCTTGGTTCAAAGCACCATTGAAGCACATAGATTGGTTGTGAGGTTCATTACATGGGAAACACCAATCATACTCTTGAGCTATGTTGTTTTGCACTGGCACTAATGCTTTAGAAGAAGATGCAACATTGGGGTTATAGGGCTGAAATGGTCTATTGGTGGGAGGCCTTACTTGGCTTTGATTTGCAGCTGGATTGGGTGGCCTATTGGGCTGGTATGGTGGCCTATTAGCCTGCCTAGGCCGTGATACTCGAGGCTTCGAGGTCGATACGGTCTAAAGCACTTTGAGCTTGTCTTTCTTTGATAGTCACCACCATTTCCAAGGTTTTGCAACTGTTTCATAACCTCTTGGAGTTCATTTGAAGCACTAGAGGATGAAGTAGAAGTTTCATTTGAACTTTGATTTCTAGGAGTGGGAATAGGAGCCAAAGTGGGTGCTTGACTAGTGCTTGGATTTTCTAAGTTTGGATACAAGGGCATGGGAGGCCTAGGAGCCACTTACCACTGAATAAGATAGTTTTCAGCCCTAATGGCAATGCTATAAGCAACAGGTAAGGTTGTGCCTCCCATAGATTGAATTAACATAGAAATATCATAATTCAAAGCCTTAAGATAGTATAGAAAAGCACCTTCAGCTGTTGGCCTAACGGCCACTGGAATCCTATCCCAAGACCTTTGAAATCTGAAGTTGAAGTCACCACCGCTCATTGGGAGCTCTCTCGATAGTTGTCAATTGTTCTAGTAGAGACAAATTGTCTCCCTTTTCTCCAAACTCGCTCATGGAGAACTATGCATAATCGATTCCAATTTTGGATAGAACCACTCCAAGGCTCCTAAACCATTGCAATGCCTTCCTTTGAACGAAGATGCCAACAATTTGACAAAGAACATCCATTTCATTTATCTCATGGATCGCACAAATGTTAGCAATGTCTTTGACATGATCACCAGAGTGGTATGATTTTCTCCAAAGGAAAATGGAATGTTCTTCAATGCGCAATCGAACCGGATTCTGTGCATCGAGGGCAAGTGGGTATTGCCGCTGAAATTGACAAAGGGATTCGGTGGTAGATGTGCCATTATGATTGGCCTAAGAACTCTGGTTGATGCGAGAAAAGGTCTACCAGGTGGAGGTGTAGACAAAGTCCTGGTTAGGTGGAGATGGTGATCTTCGTGGTCTTCTTCCTCTCCTTCCTCTGCCTGGTGATAGCTGTAAGTGGACAAATAACCCTCTTCTCGAGTATCAGACCTGGTTCGAATTCTTCTCATGTGCCTGGGAAACTTTGCTGCTATACCACTAAATTCTATCCCTTCGGAGTCGCCAGATGTGTTAGATAATGAGCCTCAAAAGGCTAGATTTTGCCAAGTTACACACCAAACTCTGACAATATTAAAAATAGAATTTAAAACTTGAAGGACCCAAAAGATATAGTTCTTCAATTCGGTTATCGGGTTTTGTTGTGCAGCTACTAATCCCCAAAAGGTATAGAAAACTTAGGTCATGTAAGGCAACTTACAAAACCTGAAATACACCGTGTCAGAACTTGGGACATGCTCAACACCTGGGAAAACCTGAAATACTAAAAACCATGAAATTTTGAAAGTCAAAATCTCAAAAATCTAAGAATACCCTTTTGAAGATTATCCCCGATCTATCAACTGGTGAAATTTTGACTTGTTTTGAGCAAGTTAAGTCCTTGAAAATCGATTTCAAAGTTCAGCCTGGAAGGTGAAAAATCTGAAATTGTAAAACCTGCAATTTTTTAGTCCAAATTTCTTGAAAATTCCTTCAAATCTTGTGGAATGACCTCTTGTCCCACCGGCATGCCAAAACTATTGATGGTGAATCACAACACCCCTGAATGTCTGCAACTCGATGGGTTGAGACTCTCAGTGTGATTGCATAACATGGAGCTTTTCCCAAGTGTGGGACCTTGTGAATCGGGAAAGCTCTCCGATGAAGGCCGGTTCCTATTCCTCTGTTCAGATGCACACATAAAAATGTAGAGGGTTTACTCAAAAACCTAATCTAACTTTCCAAGGAGACAGGGTAAGAAGATGCATAAAAATAAACCTAAACTAACAAAGGTGATGCACCGAGGAATGAAGAACACCTGTCTTGCCAATAAACACAAACCATTAAAATGCAATGCAAGATCATGCACAGATAACCAAATTTGTAGTGAAAGATCAAGAGGATGCAAATAAACACAGAGAGGGTTGAGAATCATCCATATACATGCATTATTTGCTCCAAAGATTGATACAATACACTACAAAATGCCAAGAGGCAAAGTTGCATTACAGTTTTAAATGGGAGGTTTGAACTCCACAAATTCACCTGCCAAAGAGAAGAAGGGAGGGGCAAAACAAGAATGTCCAACCTTTAGAAAGAAGCCCTCCTTACAATTTATAGGAAGAATGAGAGAGGGAAGAGAGAGGAAATCCAAATCTACCCCAACCACCTCTAGGTTACATTTAATTCATCTCATTATGGTGGTAGGTGAGAACCCTAGCAAACCCAAAAAGTGGCGAACTATATTTTGCATTTTTAAGAATTTTTTCTCACCCAATTAAAGATATCTAGTCGTAGTTGGATAGAGGACCTCGTAAGATTTCTGAAAAGTCCAACCTTGCATGAATCCGAGCTCCCTGTGAAAAGTTATGGCCATCTCGAATATCCGGGGTCGTGGTCTGCTTCGCCAGGCGCTCAAAATGTTGTGCCTCCCGAAGTGTCGTCATACTCTTAAGTGTGCTTAGGGCATCCTTTACACTCTTTGATGTGCACCTTCTACCTATGCCTTGCCGTGAAATTTTTCATGTCGACACTTTTCTACCTGCGCAGTCAGCGCATCCATGTTCATGTCGACACTCTTTGACGTGCGCCTTCTACCTACGCCTTGGCGTGAACTTTTTCGTGTCGACACTTTTCTACCTGTGCCAGGGCACATCCATGTTCATGTCGACACTCTTTGATGTGTGCCTTCTACCTGTGCCTTGGCGCGAAATTTTCGTGTCGACACTTTTCTACCTGCGCCAGGGCGCATCCATGTTCATGTCGACACTCTTTGACGTGTGCCTTCTACCTACGCCTTGGGCTATTGGTGACGCAATAAATATCGGGCTCTGAGTTTCTTTGATTTCCATATTCTTCTGCTTGTCTATATCTACCCGGGGAGATATTTACAAAATTAGTCCGTGGATGGAAAGTCTGCAAGGTTACCTCTGCCATTTTTGCATCCATATTCTTATCCTTGTAAATATTTTGGCAAGTGTATCTTCCAATTGAAGTAGGTAATTGAACTCGCACTTTGTGTCATTTGTTTGTGGATTTTATGGTAGTCCAATGGTTGTTAAACCAATTCTAGTAAAACCCATTTTTTCGTAACACATCTTGGTAACTTTTTTGCGAGCACCTATGAAACCAGGAACTAGAATGTAAGTAAATGTGGGGAACTGAAGGTAGATAGCTCCCTACTCATGCACTTCCTTAAAGTATTTGTCATAAATCCTCTAATTATACAATTCCTTATCGAAATGGTAGATAATAATATCAAAGAAGGCATCGTTGATCCTGCTGAAGTGCTTGCTTCCCTCGTCTAGCGTGATTTGAGGATAGAAATCATAGATTTGAGAGGTGCTTTGAATACCCTTAGTATTCATCTCGGTGAAGTCTCAATAGTAGATGTGGTATAAACCAAGAAAGATGTCATCAAGAATATTTTTAACAATGCACTCTACTCAACCTGATAAAGCAAATGGAGCTAGAGATATGCTCCCCCCATCTGATAAATTCCTTATTCTTTTTTATGGTAGCAATATATAAGAAAATACACTCCGGAATTCCTTCACAAAGGGAAGAGTCGAGACTCGGGCCAGTGCTAGAGCACAATTATGTCCTTGACCTCCTAAATGAAGTCGAACCAATAAATTCTCTTTTGTAATTTGGCAAAGCTCTTCGCCAAATAACATTTCAACATGACCTTCGTGTAAAATTCTGCTTCATTTTCCCAATGTTCCACCATTGACTCGGTGAAATTTTGGTGTAATCTTCAATGTCAGGACTTAGAAAAATCTTCAAATAAATCCGGGTCCAAGCTTGAGATCACAAATTTTCCATCGCATCTTAAAGTGTCATAGATTCTTTATCGTAGTGGGTTACTACATCCAAAAAAAAAAATTTGGGCAATGCATGGATGTGGGAAAACCAATAGCAAGAACCAACCTACTATCATAGACAACTTGCATCCGTGGTTTCTTATTTGAGGCCTTCACCCTTGCCTGTAAGTCCGGAAAATCAATTTGTCCGAGGTCGGTGTCCCTTATATTCCATAGGTCGGAAGACAAGCAAGAATGAGGAGAAACTCCAAGAAATGAATACTTCATATTTTCCTTGCCCTTGGATGTAGAATTAGACATCAAATTATGAGTTCTGAAATGTCAAAGAACAAAAGTCTAAACCCAAAAATCTCCAACCTCTAGAAACTTGAAAATTAGAAACCCGAAGTGGAGAAGTCTGAAAACCCGAAGTGGAAACCTTCAAAACCTGAATTGGAAACCTCGAAAACTTGAATTGGAAACCTACAAAAATCTGAATTGGAGAATTTTGAAATGACTGGAGTTCAAAACTTGAATTGGAGACCTACTAAAATATGAAGTGGAAAATTCTAAAATCTGAATGGTACAATTATGAAAAAATGAGAAGTCTTGAATGACCAAAGCTCCAAATTTTGAAAAGAGAGTTCTTTGAATATGTCAATCTCTCGAACTTTAAAAACAAGAGGTGCTAAGAGGGAGAGAGGATCTTTACAAACTCGAATGCCCTGTAGAAACTCAAATCATGGAAACATGGCGTAGAAATAAATTTTTCATTTCCCAAGGTATGCAGAGGAGGAACAAAGAAAATGAACAAGGATGAAACAAAGAAAATATCTTAAACCAAAAAGAAAATGACCAAAAATAAAAATACCTTAAGAATGACGTCAAAAGTACAAGATACAAAAGTAAAAATCAGGTCGCTTCAGAGAAAAGTGTCGAGTTGAAATTATAGGTGAGAATGTAATTTAAATAGAAAAAACCTGATATTAATGGTGAAATTCCAATCCATATAGAAGTAGGTAAGGATTAAATGTGCAAAGAGCTCGAAAGTCTAAAACTTAAAAGCTCGAAATTCCAAAATTTCAGAATTTGTGGTTTTAGAGTTCGTAGATCAAAGCATGAAAATCGTGGAATTGCATAGAAGAGTTTCAAACCCAAAATCCTGAAAGTCCAAAATTTCAAACTTTTGGACTTATAGAAATTGGAAGTCCGAAAGTAATTAACTCGAAAATGATCGGGAGAGTTCCAAAATTAGAAAGTTTAAAAGTATGAAATTTTGGACTTTCGGAAATTCCGACTTCGGTAGTGTGAAAGAAATTTTCAAAAAGTGAGACCTAGAGTTCGAAACCTAAAGCCCTAAATTTTGGAGTTTTGAGGTTTCGAGACTTAACTCCAAAGGAGTTTCCTAAAATCGTGACCTAGAGTTCCGAAACCTAAAAGCCTGAAAGTCCAAAATTTCATACTTTCAAGGTTTCGGACTTGGAACTTGAAAAACACAATTTCAAATTCAAGCCAATTAAATTCGAAAGGGAAAATCCCCAAAGTCTGAAGTTTGAATTTTTGGATCTTCAAGACTTAGAGAATTTTCAAGATGTAGAGATCTTTTGTGTGAAGATTTTAAAATAAATTTGATTAATTTCAAAGTCTCCTTCAAAAGGTAGATTAAATCCGTAACATTTTCGATAAACTCCAGGGAATGATTTCTTCTATCTTTCGAGATCAATAGCTTTATACAAACCATTGAGAAAATGAGACTTTGAAGAAAACTACATGCAGAGGACACCCAAAACCAAAATGAAATAAAAATAAAATAAAATAATGTGCAAAGGACTTGGAGGAAACAAAAAAGAACATTCAGATAAGGGTGGAACAATCTCAAAAGCAAGATTTGAGATGTATCCCATTCATGTGAATGGGAAGTTCTTCTCCATTGAGTCTGGATAGACGAAATTGAATTCACCTCTTTGCAACTTGAGATAATATATGGTCCACTCTAGAGAGCGTCAAACTTGGCATGCCTGCCTGGTTTGGCTCTATCTTCGTCCCACTTGAGAACCAAATATCCTTCTTGAAAATGCCTATCAGAAGATTTCTTATCGAAGGATTTCTTAACTTGATCCTGATGTTGGCTTAATGTTTTCATAGCCATGTCTTGAACTTTTTCCAGCTCCATGAGATTAGAAAACCTCAGTGTTAAGGATTCATTTTCCATAACTTCAAGTTGATGAGCCAACTCCAAAGAAGGTAATTCCAAGGAGAGTGGAAGCTTTTCCTCCCTCCCATATACCAACATAAAATGTGAACTTCCAATGGACTTTTTAGGTGTGATTCGATCCACCCATAAGGCAATCCTAAGTTGTGTATGCCAGGTTCTTTGTTAGCTTCCATCGTTCGTTTGATGATCCTTATGAGATTCTTGTTACTAGATTCAACCAACCCATTTCCCTATGGATAGTAATTGGAAGAATTCTTCAGATAGAATCCATTATTAACAACCCACTCATTCAAATTTAACCCAAGGAATGCCATTGCTTTATCGGAGATAACGATAAATGGAACTCTGAACCTTGTCATTATATTGTCCAGAAATCAAGGACCGCATTTTCGTTACTTTCCTTTAGAGCCACCGCCTCTTTCCATCGAGTGAAATAATCTGTCATAATAAGAACCCATTTGTGTCCGTCACTAGAAGGAGGGTTGATCATCCCGATAAAATATAACCCCCATTGAACGAAAGGTTGATCTACTTGAATGGGGTGTAGGGGAAGAGCTGCCAGTTTTTGTTTTCCTGTGAACAAGGCACATTCTTTACATTTCCTCACCTAGAGATGGGAATATTTGAAAAAATATGGCCAATAGTAACCTGCTCGCATAATCTTGGTAGCAGTTTTTCATGCAGAGTAATGCCCTCTAGACAAACCATTGTGGAATTCTTCCAGAATTTTACTTACTTTCTCTAGTTTGATACAAACACAGAAGAACACCATTCAATTCTTTTCAGAAAATAACATTGTTGATCGAGACATATGGAATGGACTGAAGGTGAAAAGTACATGTTTGGGCTTTATCCATATCTGAAGGATATGCCCTTGAGAGGAGGAAATTTTGCATCTTTGTTAACCAATAAACCTAACCATCACTTTAATCGGCATTCAGGAGCATAACATCTTCCGCATCCTTGATCTCGCATGTCTGCCAGCCAACTGCTAACATAACCCTTTGCCCCTAAAAAGTTTAGTTACTTTAATGTGTATGTCATACTCCATTACTTTCGTGATCCACCCTGCACACTTCTCGTTCATTTATTTGTTCAACAAAAAATCCTTGACACTAGGATGAGAGACCATCAAGTGAACTTTGTTGTTGGACAACATGTGCCTAAACTTCTTTAGAGCTCGAATGACTACAAAGACCTGTTTCTCAATGAAGGAATATTTGAGCTCGTATTCTTTGAGAGATTGACTAAAGAAGGAAATTGGTTGTTCCATCAGATTTTCATTTTGTTGGGTGAGAATCACCAAATACTTTCTTGACCTGTGAAAGCATAGAGAATGAAATATTTGTCGAACCTAGGGTTTACCAGTGTGGGAGCTTGGGAAATGGCCATTTTGATAGCCTCAAAACTCTCCCTCTCATCTTTCGTCCATGATAATAGAATGTTCTTTTTCAACATGGATGTGAGCAGTTTAGCCAATGTTGCAAATTGAGGAATGAATACCCATACAAAATTTATGGTTCCCAAGAAACTCTGGAGGCATTTCTTGTGACTTGGAAGAGATAAGGACATAATGGAATGAATCTTGGTGGGTCAATAGATATTCCTTCTACTAAAACAACATGTCCCAATAAATTTCCTTCTTGAACTGCAAAAATTCACTTCTTAGGACTCAGTGAGACCCAAAATTCACTACATCTTTGAAAAACATTTTTTTAGGTGTGTGATACGATCCTCAAAGATGCTTGGAATACATAGTTATATCATCAAGGTAAACTAAGATGATATCATTGATTAGTGATTTGAATTCCATGTCCATGGATCTTTGGAAAGTAGCCCCCTGCATTTAACAACCCAAATGGAATTTTTTTGTAAGCAATGTGCCCCACGTAGTAGTGAAAGCCGTTTTGAATTGATTAGATTCTTGTACGAGAATCCGATTGTATCCCAAATATCCATCAAGGAAAGAAACCCTTTTAGTTCCTACCACTATTTGGAGGATTTTCTCCATTGATGGAAGAGGGTAGTGATCTTTCAACGAGGCGTGGTTCAAATCCCTGAAGTCCACGCACAACCGAATCTCTTTTTTCTTTTTCCTCATAGACACCAAATTGGCTACCGATGAGGAATGCTTTGACGGGAAAATTATGCAGCCTCAATAATCTTGGTTAGCTTCTTTCTCATTAGCGGCTCAATTTTAGGATTAATTGGCCTCTGGTTTTGATGAATTGGCCTAGAATTTGGATCCATCTCGATGGTGTGTTGAGTTAGGTCGGGATCGAAACCATGCAGATGTTTGTAGCTCCACACGAAAATGTCATGATATTCTTGACATAGTTCAATGAAATATTTCTTCTCTTGAGAAGTGCATACCTTACTAATTTTTACAAAAATTCACTTGTCACCTCAACTTCTTCGTAATCCTCTTCTTTGACCACCATATTAATGCTCTATCATTTGGCCCGATCATCCAATTGAAGATGGATTCAAGTGTAATCAGGAATTTTGGTAGCTTGTTTCCTTTTAACTGTATAATTTCATCACCGTAGGAGTTTTGAAGTTTATCTTGGTGTTTGGTAGTGAACTCTTCTTCTTGTTGTAGGAAGAGGACAATCTTTCGGTCACTATCGAACACCTTTCAGCTACATATGTTAGTTGGTACTGTGAGATGGACCACCATTTTAACCATATTTTTCCCTTCTTTCATAATGTCCGTAGGTATATCATACTATGAGCTAATAGTAGCAAGCTTGTTAGCATCTTGATTTTTCTTTCTAGGAATTGCGTGAATTCCAAAAGCTTCAAAATCTTCTATCAAGTCCCAAACCCAATTTTTATATGATATCAATAGATAATTTTTTGATGCACTACAAGTTGTTACTTGATGCACAACCAATTCACTATCACCAAAGATGGTCAAGGTTTGGATTCCTCTTTTTGGGCTAGTTAAATTCCTTGTATGAGAGCCTCATATTCGGTGACATTATTAGTACAACTAAACTACAACCAAAAGGATGAGAAATATTTATCTCCTTCTGAAGAAATCAACATAACTCCTGCACCGGATCCATTTTTACTCCTTGAACCATCAAATAATAGTTTCCATAGTCCCTCGGAATTGTTGGATGTTTTAACCAACTGAGGTATAATTGTACCTTCTTCGTGTATGCAGTATGTACCTAATCCAGTCTCTTCCAAAAACAACAAACCATATTCTTCATCTACCAATAAATCAACATAGGGATCATATTGGTGATTGATACTTACCTCATCAAGCACTGTGTCAAGAACTTCCTCCATAAGAGTAGTTGGCTCGTGATCTACATCCTCCTCATCTGGGTCAAAAATGGCATAATTCCCATTTATGGGTTTAGCGGTGTATGGCTCCACATGATGGTGAAAAATAGATTCTACTCTTATAGTAACCTTTGTCTTCTACTAAGTTCTAAGGATCATATGCAACCATTCTAATGAAAAATAACCACCCATCTTGGTAGTGAAATCATGTGACAAGAAAATGGAAAAGAGGGGAGGGAGATCAATAAAAAATATGTCTTGTGTGAATGCCAAGCTAGGACATGCATGGATAGTAAGCTGAAGCCCCTTAATGACTCCCATAGTTTGGACTACAATACCATCTAACTGGACAACTCCTTTTAAGATTGGAGTATATGGGATTCTTAACACATCTGCAATTTTCTTAGGCATCACAGAACTAATGGCTCTAGAATCGATCATATAATTATGTACCAAATCGTCAAGCCGATGATTAGAGAAATATATAATGGTGGAGGTTTTTGGCATTAGAAAACGCTTTCATTTCTAGTTGACACGCTGGCTGGTTGCAAAGGAAGTGTTGATTAACGACCTAATGATCTATCGGTAGCACCAAAACTATTCAAAGCCTCATTTCACCTTCCCTCTCCTTCTTTCCTTTCGGGTCGTTGTCAACACCCCAAACTATGGACCTCGTAGCGTCATGGACGGTTATCCGGTTAAAGGAAAATTTGGTTCTCGGCTCTTCGAGTTTGTCTAGGTCGTCGACATTAATAGGATTAATAATTATTATCATTATTAAGCCGTAAAATCATTAAAATAATGTTTATAATACTATTATAACTCATATCGCGACTTCGATCAGTCGCTTTTGTGTCAAAATTTTACCTCTGGTAATGGATTGACTTTAAGTTATATTTTATTTATTTGTCTACTTCATTTTAGGGTTTTATGACATGTTTTTAGATTAAAACAAACAAAAAGAAATAGATAAATAAATTTAAAAGGAATTAAAAATAAATAAATGAAAGCCCGTAAAAGGGGTGGATTAGGGCAAAGTGGAGGAAGGTGAAAAAGTTCAAAAAAATGCAGTTAGGGTTTTGTCTTTTTGGCTTTTGGAATGCGTTAGTTTTGGGCATGGGGCTGGTTTGGTTTGGGGGCGCAGGATCTGCTCAGAATGAGTTTGTTGAAGAGGCCTTGGAAGCTTTCAAGCAAATGCATTTGATTCATGTAAAGCTAGACTCCACAACCATTTTCAAGCTTCCTCCCAGGCCGCGCCACATACCTGCGTGGGAAAATCAAGCACATTGGAGAGAGGGATTTTGTCAGATGTTGTTGCAGTCACAAATGCTTTGGGGATAGAGTATGGGTGCTCATCAAAAAAAATGGAGGAGGATTTTTTTTTGTTTAGCTTGTCACATTGCCAGCATCCTCCCAGCCCACACCTCAGACTGCGTGGGCTCCCAACAAAAAAAAAAGAGAGGAACTTTGTCAGATGTTGCAGTCACAAGTGCCCTAGTAGATACATATGTAAAACATGGAAGCATGCGAACTGTTTGACTAAATGCATGGAAGAAATGTAGTTCCAGGGACTGCAATGATAGCAGGATATGCAAAAAAAAAATGGGTCTATTTAAAAGGTGGAACTATTTGATATAATGCCTCAAAGAAATGTTGTCTCATGGAATGCCATGATGGCAGCATATGCACAAAATGGATGTGTAGAAAAGGCACAAAACTGTTTGACAATATGCAATTCCAACATCCTTAGTGTTTGTGCCAAAATGGCAACGTAGGAACAGGTTATGGACATCCATGATAGTTCAGAAGACCACATAATCGCCTTGAAGCTCGGTGGTTGTTCCTTCAAATGCAAACACCTAGTGTCTTCATGGACATATTTTCCATTGCTAGTATATCCCAGACTATGTTAAAATGGGTGCTTTGAATCAAGTCGTATGGATATGGCCATTACATGTAGTTGTAAATGCTTGGTTAGACCTGAATGCAAAGCCTGGACTTAGAGACAAAGCACATGAAGTGTTTGACAAAGTTCCTCCAAGAAATAAACACAGATTAGCCCACGTGGATAGCTGAAATTTCATGCAAGGATATGCACATAATGGATCTATTTAAAAGGTTTTAGAAACGCACAAGCAACTACTTACTCTATTGGAAAACTTCAAGTGATCGGGAAGTTGGTGTGACGTGGTGGAGGTTAGATCCAGGCTCGTGAACTGGTTGGTGAAGTGCCCGAGCAAGATGCTGAACCAAAGCCTGCGGCTTCAACCAACTTCATTCTCCAGGCATGGTTCTTCTTCCCTTACCTCTCATAATTCTCGTGTTTTAGTTCTCTTTTACAACTAAATAGAATTTTAAATTTATTAGGATTTTTAATACAGTTAAATGTTCCTTCAACTCGTTGTAAAACAATAAATTGTCGTGTCGTAACTCACGAAGTCATTATAACTCATCTACTTTAAACCATGAACTATCACCCTCACTTCGAGATGATTTAGAAAACTCTTACCCTTCTTGATCGCTCCAATATCGTTTTATCGACCAGATGAATTTGACTCCCCATTGATAAAGTTGACCTTCTCCTTGTTTTAAATAGTTAAATTTTGTAATTTTCGGAGACTCACTAAGTACCCTTCACAACTCTGGAAACGAGATGTGAAGTTTCATTCGTGTACCTTGGTATACGAGGAGTCACCTTGACCTTTGGTTTGATCCGAAATGAACATATGACATCCTTTTGACGCTCTTATAGGAGCCCTGTTACACTGGTTTACAACAGTAGAAAGTTGTTAAATCTAGAAAGTTGGCTTTCATTTTGAACCGCCATTTGAAACTGGAAAGAGAAATCACTTCCCATCTTCGCAAACCTCTAGTGTTTATACTAGAAAATGCATGGAACATTCAAGATATAGAAAGATCACTTTTCGGGATAGTTTGGTGAAGCCATTTTGTAGGCCTCGGTCGCAGTTTGATGAGGTCAAACTGGACCAATTTTCATCTTGTCGCTCCAGAAAACTTGTCGCCGTTTGAAAATGGTTTTCTAGTTCTCAATCCCGTCGACTCTGATGAATTCTCCTTATATAGGGGAACTAGTAGGAGTGTCTCATTGCATGTGCATCCATCGAACATTAGTTTTGGATGTGGTTTTCAGGCCCTCGAGCTAACTTTTGTCATTTTACAACTGGGTGAACTACGATCAGTGGCCCAGGAAACTAGCCGCCAAACGCAAACCGTTCGCTCTTTTTCAATTCCGTCAGTTGCTATGAACTCTTGGTATATCTGGGGACACGTAGAAAGTTAATCGTGGTGTGTGTTCTCATCGGAAGATAACTTTTGGAAGTGAGTTTCTTAGCCTCGAGCCCATTTTGTACGTTTTGTAGCTAGTAAGAAAATGTAAAAATAGAAAGTTGCGGACCCTCGTAGGGTTGCCAAACCACCCTGGAAACTTTTAACACATGTAAATAACTATTTAAAACACTATAATGAAACTTGTTGTGTATTAGAACTTTTGACAAAATGGTGTTTTCTCTCTCTTCCCTTCTCTCTCTCTCTGAGTTACAAAATGAAGAAAAATGAAATGCAATGAATACATGTTTCTAGACCTTTTTGTTTCGATTGCAAATTGTAATTTTTATCTTATGTAAATGGGAAACTGAAAAATGATAATTATGATTGATTAGGGTGGATGCCATGCCAAGTGATTTATCGTTGATATCATGCTCACGTGGGTTTTGCAGGATGGAAGAATGACGACAAAAAAAGGTGATGTGTAATTTAATTATTATTATTGTAATTTTTATAGGTCATTGTAAAATGAATAACTATCTAATGTAGTCTCTTGTTACAGAAAAGTTATAATTGAAATTTGTTAATATGCATGAGATGCTAGTTTTAGGGATACTTAGGAAATGTGCATCTAATCACCGGTTCAATTTGTTTCTTAGTTGTGTATGGAAAAAAAAAGGGTTTGATTTATATATAGTAAATTGAAATTGAAGTTAATATATTGTAGTACTTTCTCAGTATTCAATAAACGATTAAATTAATTACTGGGTTATCTTCTTACCTTGCAAACATAATAAAGAGTTTTAATGGGAACACTCAACCTTAATAAAATATTCGTGCATAACTTTCCTGCATGTGTGATCCTTTTTACCATATAAGAAATTTAAACCATAGAACGAACTTAAGCTTTGCACTCGATGAGACCTCCTAGGTTAGGTAAATAAAACCCCTAGTTGGAGTTACCATCATAGTCATTATGTTTAGCGACATTGTCGTGAACCCATATTTTAGGAATGACATGGTCCAACTTTATCCAGAGTATGTGGTTTCCTTCTAGTTTTGGTAATCGTGAGAAGAATGTCCTCTCTTCAGGTCCGACACTAGGCTGAGTGGTGAAGACCACCTTGGAAGTCACCTTATGAGTCCTTGTTAGAAGGAATGACTAAGCGGTGTAACCTTCCCATCTGTGGAGTAGGTAGAGATATTACTCCCTTGTATCCTATTGGATTTCCGGGCCTTACGAAATTAGATCTAGAAATTAACTTCATCAGTGAATGAAATCCCTGTTGGATCCAAATGACCTAAATGAAGATCGCGATATAGTTGTTCTATGTCTTGCATTCTCATTAGTGAACCCTTTTGTCCCTCGTAGATAAATGTCTTGTCTTGGGCTTGTGAAAATTTAGTGCCTTGATCTTTCATGAAAGGATTATAGGGTAAATACATTTTAACCTTAATCACACCTATAATAGAGATTGAAGCCCTGGGTGAAACTGGAATTAAGCTTAACCATGTGCTTCTTTAATATGTCAGACAAGTACTTTCGTAACTCTTATGTTTAAAATGATAGTAATAATGAGACCCTAGTGTGATGCAAAAGTAAATCATATGAGAGTAAAACCAAAATTTGAGGTTAGGAATAATGTCACTGGGAGTCCTTATGACTTAATTTAAACATCTTCATGTGTTACAAAGAATATAAATTGCCTTGGTGTGACCAAACTTTGAGAAAACAAAAGATATATAAATATAAATGGAAGTCCATAAGTTATTGAACTTTAACAACCATGGTAGCGAAATAACTATTCCGTGATCGATGGATGTTCTTGGGGAAAAAGCTATCTCGAATCTATGTCTCCCTTAATCCCAAGATTTCATCTTGACATCACGTTAGGTTCACTTGTGTAGTAAGGTTAAATTTTAAACATTGAATAAGCGTTTTGGGAAGCATAATCTTAACATAAGAATGAGAGAATTAGAATTTTGTATGAAATTTGAAATATGGAAAATACTTATGTAAGTTATGAAGATTTTCATAAGGGTAAAGAAAAATTAAATGGTTGAACAATAAGTGAAATGTGAAACGAATTTTCAGAACATGTAGGTGGAAAAAGGGAGAAAATTATGCTTACATAATAATGTTATTGGATGTTTAACGTACTCTAGATGTAACCATGGTGATGTTGTGTGTGGGTTGTCAATCCTTAAGTCCCTTTTTATTGTGGTCATGTTATTTCTAGCATTCGTTCATTGGGAAAAGTGTGGCTACTATGGTTCTAGATGAACTAGCAGCAAAAGGTGGAGGAAGGTTAAAGGATTCACGCTTACCGCTTGGCTAGTGACCTAGTTCTAGGCCTAATTATTTCCTTGAAAAGGAGGACGACTTGTCGATATTAGGATTGGAATGGTCGAGCATATTGGTACTATTGGATTTTAATCACTACAAAATCATTTCTAAAGGTCTGAAGTAGTGATTTGACTTCAAATAGATCATTTGAAGAGGTCGAGGTAGATTAAAATGGTTGCTAGAATAGGAGCAATGATAGGATGATTATTCATAAGATTCAGAGAAAATGACATTGGCAAGTGGTGAGGGACTATCTTTCTATCCTAAATAAAGGATTTTTCCACACTTATGGCTATCTTGTAGGCATCAAGTAATGTAGGCCATCCCATGGATTGGACCATAACAGCTACATCACTATTCAAAGCTCGTAAATAGGACAAGAATGCATTATTTGGAGAAGGCTTGATGAGTTCCAGAATCCTATTCCAAGTTCTGTGAAATCAAAATTTAAAATCACTCATGTACACTGGGGAGCTCTCTTTATTGTGAAGCGATTTGTTCTAAGAGTGATAGGTGATCACTCTTCTCTTCAAATTTTTATAGGTCTTCTCTCCTAACTCGTCCCAAGTGGTTATACTACCAACACATAACCCTTGAAACCATTGAAGTGATTTTCCCTTGAAAGAAGTGGCCAAAAGTCACAACAACATTATCCTCCGTGATGTTATGTACTACACAAATGTTGGCTACATCAAGAATGTGTTCTACTAGAGTAACATGAGTTTCCCCTGTGTAAAAGGGTAAACTTTTAAGTGCTACAACTGGTATAGGGTCACGTTGAGCCAATAGAAGAGGACTGCTTGCATTGAAAGGGGGAAAAACTTAGTTCTGCACCATAGAAGCAAAAGTTTAATTATTTTTTGGTGGAGGAAATCTTCCGTATGGAGGAGTTTAATGACCCCTATAAGCTAAAGTTGCAACTAGTGGATTTAACACACCTTTTCTTCTTCTCTTTCAAGGAGATAAAGAAAGTTTTATATGTTGATAACCTCCTTGCTTTAAAGAAGCTCTTGTCGAATTCCTCGCATAAGTTAATGCATTGAGATATGAAATCTAGAGATATAGACACGACAGTACTTTGACTTGTGCAAGTGAGAAGAGATATACCAGCCATGTCCCATAAGGCGTACAAAAACTATTCTTGCCAAATCACTTCACCCTACGAATGACCAAACTATAAACACAAGATTTTGTGTGATTGGGACACATGGGATCACCTCTCAAGCTGTGGGACTTGGGCTCGAGGTGAACCTCCAGAGAAGGTCGGCTTCCTTTTCCTAAACTAAGTGTTGTACTACTCCTAGTGCAATAAAATGGCTATCTAATCCTAGGCTAACATTTCCATGGGTTTTAGGGAAAGAGTTTTGCAAAAGGAAACTATACTAGGGATGGTGATGCACCAAATAAAGAGATATTTTAATCTTAGGAAGGGTTAATGTGAGTAGGATGTTTACACCGTTAATCACCTTCACCTATTGCAAATTAGAAAGTTCCTTTATTAAAACTTAAATCATACGAGAATAGAGAGAGATTTTTTTATCACAAGTTAACCAACAACGAGGATAAAACAAATGCACATTTCAAACATTCATTTCACTAATTATGTCTAGTGATAATATAACTTATAATAACATTAGGAAAACACTCTTTCCACAAGTGACATAAAAGATGGTTATTTTACTTTTCCATAATATAAAACAAGATAATCTGAAACAAAGGAAAGACAATCATCTATACTAAGGAATCATACATTCACAAAGAATATATCAATCAACCATTTAGCACAATAAATCAAGTTATTCAAGGAAAGATATCACTCTGAATATAATTAAAAAGATTTTAAATCTCTGAAGTATTTTTTCCAAGCTTGAAGAGGAACTTCACCAAAATGATCTATATCAAATGACTCCATATGCGTAACTATTTATAAGTTCTTTAGGATGAGCCATATACGGCATTTGGGCCTCAAACTAACATTTTACTAAAAATATAAATGTCTTTAATTCAAGGAACACTCTCCCATGAAAATAGAAATTTTTTTGCAAGCATTTGAATTAGTCAACCCTACAACTTTGACCGATCTAGAGATTGGATATATCCTTTCATGACTAAACAACCTTGGCCTAGTTCTACAACACCTTCTCCTCCACATGTTTTTGTTGTGTTTATTCTCATGCAGCCATTCGATATTTGTATTTGATGAATTTCTTAATGATTCCTTGAATTTTCTCATCCCCTATCCCGCAGATACATAGTGATTCAAGTATGTATGTTGTCTTAATTTCACTCCTAATCTTAGCTAGAACTCTTCTTATTTTACTCAAAAATTTCTTCAATATTCCTGTGAAATTTTGGCATAAAAAACAACCTGTCAATAGATTCACTACCAAAATTTTTGGTAACCTCATCATCATGCTTCACCAAATCTTTGAAATTCTTCTTGATCTTCTCCTCATGGAAGAGCATCGATGTTTTTGTTGAAGAATTTATAGTTAAAAATATCAAATTCTCTCGATATTTGATTCAAAGTATCCTTAATTTCCACTCATTTATCATCAAAATTCTTAATTAAATTTTGTAGTACCGCATACACCAGAATTCCATGGCCTTTTGATATTCAAACAACTTTGAAGCATCATCGATTACATCCTCATGAAGGAGTAGATATGAATCTTCTTCTCTAATTTCACTCCATGTTGCCAAATTCAAATTTAGGTTATTATTGTCCTCTGAAAAAGCTTCATCCATTTTGCAAATAGTAGTTTTTCCAACCTGCAAATCATTATATATCTCAATAGCTTCTTTAATTAAAGGGTTAGCTTCTTGTAGTATACATTCCATCCATCCATCTACCAATCTCCCTTTCTAGCCTATCTTCTTGATCTCGTGATAAGAAATGTCATCAATGGTAGATGAAACTATCATAGCCGTAGTAGTTGAGACTTCAGTAGATGGAGTTGGCTTTGTTACTTCTCATAGAAATGCAAATGAGCTACTCGATCTTGGCTTTCAGTCAACCTTAGATGATTTATCCTTATCATATTTTTCTAGCAGATTTCTAAGAGCAGTGTTATCCTTATCCTTAGAAGATTTATCCTTATCATATTATTAGATCTTTTTTTGCTCCTCCGTGAGTGGGTTTTCCCATTAAAAATCTAGAAATATGATAATCTACATTGTAATTGCTTTCTTAGTTTTTCCCTCAACAGAGTGGAAAACTCTAGAACTCGTTCCTCGGATGGATTCATATCTTAGGATTGAAACAATCTTTGGCCTCTTGGCCTATCTCTTTGGTTTATGCTCTAATATGGTTAGATCTATTACATCTCCCGAGTCAATTTCTTCTTTTCTTTGGAGTCTACCGAAACCACCATTCTAGAATTGTTGATGTTGATGAGCATAGAATGGTAGATTCAACACCTGAAACATTGGTCACAACAAAGTACCAACAACATTAGTTGTTTTTTAAATGGTAGTGGTAGTAATGGATGGGGTGAATGTGTGGAATGTAATAGGAGTTAATATAATGATGTTAGGGGATGAGACAAAAGGAAATGGAAGTGTGAAGGAAGTGAAGTAGAAATAGGTGATCCAATAGTTTCTCCAGTAAGAGAACTACAAGGGATGAGAATATTTGGGACATAGAAGGAGATGGGAAAGAAGAAATGATCATAGAAGTGGATAAGGATTTGATGTAGGAAGTGACAATGGAGGAGAAAAAGGAAATAATGGGTCTTGTGGGACACTTGGAGAATTACCGACTTCAACTATTTTAGTCACGGGTGATGTAGTAGCCATGAATTTGGGAACAAGAGCCTTAGAGAAAGATGAGATCCCAACAACAAATGAAATCTTTTTGTAGTTGTATGGGCCTTTTGGGCTGACCTTTTCCTCTTTGGGGTCTTGATTGGCTCATGGTTGTGTTATACAATTGATCTCTCTCTTTCGTAGATACAATGGAAACACCTCTAGGTCTATGGGTATACCTATTTTGAGGTGAGTCTCCAGGATGAAAAGGTTAGTTCCTTATTGGTGTATCCTAAATTGATTCTGGGGTTTAGGTAAAAGATGACTGTAAAATAATTAAAACTAAGGTGATACACCAAATTTGTATGAGGGCTTTGATTGAGTATATGCACAATTGATATGTGAAGGATTTTTTGGTGCATGAACCAACAATTCTTCTGCAAAATATTAAGGGAAAAACACTTGGAGGTATTAAGGGAGATTATCACAACAATACTTGCTAAGCTAAACATGCACATTAAAACTATGCAGAAAATACTGAATTTGCGGTGCAAGGGTAGGGTAAGATGATTGATTAGGAAATTTTCATTCACAAGACTAATAGAAACATACACAAGACTGTAAAATAATTGGAAGGCATAAAATACTTCACACTTAGAGGGCAAAACTGGCAAAATTTTGCTTCAGTACTCCTATATCCAAAATTCCTCCAAAAGTTCTCCTTTGTGCTTTGCAAAGGCACACAATATATAGCAAAATAAAATTCACCCTCTTCCTAAAAATAGCCTAAGGCTTGTACTCACCCATGCATTCTATTTTTATCCTTTATTTAATAATAGATAAAGGAATAAAAATAGAGCATGCAATTACAAATAGGCATTTAATAGCCTTGATTACAATTGGTCAACTGAAGTTGACTGTTCTATTTTTAAGAAAACAAGGGTAAATAATTTGCTAATAATAAGTTTGTTTGCAAGACAAGTCTTTTGAATTTTACATGCAAATTTGTCTTCTTGCCTATTGTGTCCATTGATGAAGCATGCAAAAAATTAGCTCTTTGTTGTGAGTAAAAGAAATAATTATAATCCTTGAAAAACACCCACTATGGGGAACCACTTTGCACTTCACCATATTTTGGCCATCTTTTGATTATTTGAAACATACATTATAATTCGGGTTTTGAAAATCAAAACTTAAAATGATAGCTTGGATAGCACGTGGATTCCTCCTTCTTTGCTTTTACAGGTCCGTGGGAAAAATTATTGAAATTTTATGTCCTTTGCAGACTTTTGGACCCTTTTGAAGTTTTGAACCTTTGGCGGACTTTCGGACCTAGGTCAATTTAGAGCTTTAATTCCATTTGCGGGCCTTCGAGCTTATTTGAACTTTAAGCTTTGGAGCTCTTAGTGGGCTTCGGGGTCATGGGCAAATGTAAGAATTTAAACTTTTGTTTGTGAGCCCAAAGGAAAAAAATACTTCCGGCCTCCCACCTAGGGGAATTGCAGGCACACGGGACAACTTGGAATTTTAACCACATTTGCAAAAGGTATAAAATTTTTAAGAAATCCATTGTTCCTACCAATGTTCTATGGAATCGATATTTGACCTTTTCCTTGATTTGACTTTCTCCTCGTGTGCTCGAGCTTGCGGGAAATTTTGGAACTTTTAACTTTTGCACTTTTACAGTTTAAAAACAAAAGTGACTCCCGACCTCCATTGTTCCGCCATTGCATTGTTATGCCATGTGTACTTTTGAGGGGTTATGGGTCTATGGATGAAAGTTTTACAATTTGAAAATTTTGAACTTTGACTAAGTCGACCACCATTCCATTTGGATGACTTTTGCATCGATTTTGGTGGTCTATTTGTGATCGCGATCTCTGTACCTATTGATTTTCAATCATTGATCTCCAAGGGATAATTTTAGGGTTTCTGACATGTGATAAATGTGTTTTAAGGCTCGAACCATGGTTTGCTTGAACTGGGGATCGATCCTCGAGTGTTGATCTATGTCCTTGTTGATTTTCAATCATTGATCTATTGACCTCATTGAGTTTTGCTAACTCACCACTCAAATTTGCATGGTAAAGGTCGATTTGGTCCTGATAAACATTTCATTCATATTTTTAGTTCGCAGGTGGAGCCCTGGCAAAAATTTTCCATGATACCTTTGTTTGAAGCTCCTGCAACTGATTCAAACTATTTTTTAATGGCCCTTGAGCATCTGTATTTTCCCTTAGAACCTTCTGAGAAAATTTTTTGAGAGGTTCCGCCATTGTTGAAGTTTTCTTGAGCTCTGTTAGTTCATCCTTCGTAAGATCTGGTTATTTTGAGCTTTCTGAGAAAACCATTTTGGGATGTTTGTGAATATTTTACCGCCATTGGTAATTTTAGAGCTTGGCTCCATTTTTCTTCCTCTTGATGGCTGCCATTATTGATTTTCGAGCTCGGCTACTTCTTCAAAATGGTCTCTGGATCTAGACTCGATTCATTGTCTTTTGAGCAAGATAGTTCTCTGCCTCTTTCTGAGAAAATGAGCTTCTGGGGTTTTTGAGATCGTTACCTTTTCCTTGGCCACCATTGGAGCTCTGTTAGAAACTTTCATGGAATTTATTGACTTCCTTAGTTCAAGCCCTCTGCAACTTTGACCTAGGAATGCTAAAAGGGTGAGTTTCTTTCTCTTCGAACATGGAAACTGTTTCATTATCACTAAGTTCTCTTTCTTACTTTGATTTTTGCTACCTATGAATGGGTCTTGTTTACTGGCCGTGATTTGTGTTGTATAACTTTCCAAAGTTGTGTTGAAACACCACTTTTAAAAGGGTTCTGAAACTTTGGATCTTTTCTGAAAGATTTAGCTTCCATTTACACTTTCTCTCAAAATTGAGTTGTGGTATATGCAAAATCCTTTGTATTTGACATTCCAGTATTATTATTCTTCACCATAGAGTTCTTCCTCCATCCACATTTGATTTTCTGACTGGAATTTTCTCATTGGAATGAGAAAAACATATGAGTATCTCTTTTCTTGATGATTCCAAGTTATATGCCTCATTCAATCATCTTTGAGGATTTCCACATTGCATCTTGATAATATTTGGTGAAGTTTTCAAATCTGGGGTTGACATCTCAAGCCTAATTATGGTTAATGTTTGAGTTTTGATAATCTACCTTGTCCTACTCAGAACTATTTATTTTGACCTCATGTGAGTTTTCTTAAAATGAGTCTCTCTTCTTTCTTGATATTTATGTCTTCTAAGCTTTGCAAGGTTGAATGGTGTTGAAACACCACTAACTAAAATTTGCTTATACATCTCTTTCTTCAGTTCACTTTTGAAATGCCTATTTGTAACCTGTAGTTGCACTTATACTCTTTGATCCCTGTAATAGTTTTCAAGTAATTCTTTACCTATTTTTGATACCATTATCAAGCATAAGCCTTGATTCGAAATCTGTAATATGTTACTTTTACTACATTTGTTTTATTTCATCTTGATACGAAATATTGGAAATGTTGTGAATGTCCATTTTATATGGTGAAGCCTGTCAAAATTTTCCCATAACTCTTCTTTCTTCCCTTTTCAGGTTGTAGTTGTATTTTCTAGAAAATAAATTTTGTATGTAAGCATCTTCCTTGTTACATCTTGTAACCCTCTTCCATTTGTAGACATCTCGAGTTTAATTTACAAGTCCTCCTTTTTAGCATGTAAATGATTCTTTCTTCTTGGACTCTCTTTGTATCTCCATTTTAAGAAAATAGTTAGAAATAATTAGGCTTTTGGCCTCTCTTGTGTCCATGTTTCTTGAGCTTTTCTATTTTTGATCTTCAAGTACTCTATATCTCTTGTTTCTTAGAGATCCATATGCATGAATTAGGACAGTGTAGGAATATGGATTAACCCTGAGCTCTTTATTGATGATTCCTTATCTTTTACTTTTCAGGTACCATGATTTGAATTGATGGAGACAAAGATAAAACAAGTTGGAAAGAAGATGATCTGCACAATGGAGAATATACAAAGGCAATGATGGGTTCACTCATACTCCTTTGCTTTCTATTTCATGCATGTGTACCTCTTACTTTAGTAGATGTACCTTACTTTTCAGTCACATCCCATGGCTTGTGTGGGAAACATTTGACTTTCCTTATGAATAAAACATTGAATTTTGTAAATGATTTGTATTTTTTTTATGCATTTCAACCTTTTGTATGGATTATATTATGAACTAAACAACTTAGTCATATAATTGAATGTCTTAAACATGAAGGAAAGAACATTAATGAGAACCTGTAACATTCAATAATGAACTCTGATTTCTGTAATCTACACTTATGTTTTTTGTCCCAAAACTCAACACTTCACCTACTCTATAATTCAGTGTCTTCATCAAGACAACATAGCTTTCCTTTGGGCCTTTGTGTTCTTTTGTTGAAGGTATCATGAAATTGTAGACTATGTGATCTATTACATTTTGTAACAGCACACATAGCTGTAGATTTCACTTAATCATTAATTAATTCAATAGTAACTAATAACATCAGAACTTCCTTAGCTTAGGTATACTTCACCCATGACTTTCATCATAACAACGAAGTTTGAGTTGCCCATTTTTGCACAAGTGTAAAAATTGTCAACATTTCTAGTGATCCTGGGGAAAGTTGCATGCTAGCTTAAAGACTAGTGCCTTGCTCTTGTCCATTGGGCATGGAGTCAAAGCATATAACCAAAATCTACCTTTTGAAGGTCCAAACCCTTCCAAAATGAGACTAAAACTGGAAGGATCTGGTAAACCAGATCACGTGCACAAATGCACTTATTGAATTGAAAAATGATGCAATGTGCAGGGACTACACTTATTGAAGGGAAATCCTAATCTACCCTATTCTAACCAGCTGCAAATCGAGGCTAAATAAAACCTGAGACAGGTAATGAAAAATAGCTTCCTTTTCTCTAGAACTGAGATGATGAATTCAAATTGCAAAACAAGTAGCATGACAAGAACTGAAAATGAGATGTGTACCTTGAATTTGTTCCAAAACTTAGCCCAAAACATGAAGAATCTTTCTAATTGATCTACAAACTATTCTGAAGGGCTTTGGAACTGATTGTTGAGTGTCTGACACTCATTCTTAGGCTCTGATACTAGCATGAATTCTGGTATTTCCGTAGCATGTTGTGAACCGGTGAGATACTTTATAGGACATGGCCTCCAAATAGTTGAAAAGCTAATATTCTTTTCTTGTACTAAAAAATGAACCTTATTTTTGATCACGGGTTCTTTTTGAAGCTGTTTTGAATGCTATTCTGAGAGTTGATCTACCTCTATAAACTGTTGTATATTCTTTTCGACAATCTGAAACCGATTTAAAAAATTTCAGCCTCTTCAAGCTGTTGTATATCATCAATCATAACATCGTGAAGATGATGAGTTGGTTGTTCCCCTTCTTTAAACTGTTTGAAAATATTTTCAGAGTCTTCAAATTGTTGTTCATCCTTTTCAGTCTACTGATCCACTACTACCGATACTGACATTTCAGCAGAACTTTCAAATTCTTCCATTTTATCCCTTCTTACAATGTTCTAGAACATTTCATTTCCTCCTCAATCAAAAATTGTTTGCTCCCGAATACTTGCAGTATCATTTAATAGTCCTTGTGAAACACTGCAAGTACCTAATAACGCAACTATTTCCATGCATGCTACACAACAAGGGTCTTCGCACTCAACTATTTGATCATGATCGTTCTAAAACTGATTTGTTTCCTTTTGGTCATAAACCATGGAAACTGATAAGCTACAAACCGAGTGCTCATCCTTTAGATCAGCTGATTTATCTTTGGAAATGATTTGAAAATTTCCTTCAGGTTCTACCAACTGGGATGAATTAGCAGTTCGTAGGAGTATGGTGCTTTCATGCACTATTCTTGGAACACAAAGACTATTGATCATCTCTAATCTGACTTAGATCTATTGAAAAATTAGACTGTACCTTTTGAATGGGTTGCTCCTCTAATTCTAGGGTATGATCAAACTGAAATTTAGAAGCCCATTGCTCTATGTTTTGTAAAAACTCCAACCTATTGTTTTCTTTAGCTGGTTGTCCCTCCTGAATGATATTATGATCCTCTTTTTCTTGGCCTCGAAGTATGAGTAAAGGAGGAATGGGACTAATCTCAGCCTTAATTGGAAATTCTTTGAATAGAGGCTAGGGTACAAACTCTGTTTTTAGGACAACATCGAACGCCAATTTGGACACTTTATTTTGGGTTTAATGTATGATTGTGGGGTAGGAAAAGCAGGAATTGCAGCAACCTGATAATTTAAAATTTGATGAACGGCTACTTTGGCTGAGAAGGGGAACATATAGGCATTGAATGTTGATAAGGAAGGTAAGTGGGAAAAATATTTTGATAGGTTCCATAACCGATGCCTATCAATTTTCACTACTAATGATTTCTCGTATAGTTCCCAACATGACTAAAAATGATTGCTTAAGTTCATTAAGCTCAATCTCAAGATCTCTTCACCTTTCACATTCAACATAACCCTCTGCATAACTTTGACCTTGAATAACATAATGATCATCATATTGACAATCATATTGATTTCCAAGGTTTGGGTCATAAGGATATTCATTCTTATAGGGGTTATGAAACTAGTCTTGAAGGGGAAATTGGATAAAATGCTATTGGCTTGGTTGATATCTTGCTGAAAATGAGGTTCATGGCTCAGAGCCTCATAAAATATCGAAACTATGAAAAAGGTCTACTGCTCATAAAATGGTTGATAATGTGAATAAACATATCTGATTTTCTTGAAAAATACCTTAAAACTACAGAGCTAAAAATTTGGTGATGTCGTTAAGTGTTGTCTTGATGTGAAATCAGATTCACGGATGAGTCGTAAGATGAGTTATTGATTACATCTTCAATCTTAGAATGCATCAATAGTAGTTTCTAGTCCTATGCCCCTAGGCGTGCCAAAAATTGTTATCTCTCGAAAGTGCACCTATAGAGATGGGCGCAAGTTTTCTAAGCTTGCATAATTGATCTCTCTCTTTCGTAGATACAATGGAAACACCTCAGGTCTGTGGGTATACCTATTTTGAGGTGAGTCTCTAGGATTAAAAGGTCGGTTCCTTATTGGTGTATCCTAAACTGATTTCGGGGTTTAGGGTAAAAGATGACTGTAAAATAATTAAAACTAAGGTGATACACCAAATTTGTATGAGGGATTTGACTGAGTATATGCACAATTGATATGTGAAGGATTTTTGGGTGCACAAACCAATAGTTCTTCTGCAGAATATTAAGGGCAAAACACTTGGAGGTATTGAGGGAGATTATCACAACAATATTGCTAAGCTAAACATGCACATTAATATCATGAGAAAACTACTGAATTTTTGCAAGGAGGGTAAGATGATTAATCGGAAATTTTTCATTCACAAGACTAATAGAAACATACACAAGATTGTCAAATAATTGGAAAGGCAGAAAATACTTCACACTTAGAAGGAAAACTAGCAAAATTTGCTTCAGTACTCCTATATCCAAAAATTCCTCCAGAAGTTCTCCTTTGTGCTTTGCAAAGGCACACAATATATAGCAAAATAAAATTCACCCTCTTCTAAAAATAGCCTAAGGCTTATACTCACCCATGCATTCTATTTTTATCCTTTATTTAATAATAGATAAAGGAATAAAAATAGAGCATGCAATTAAAAATAGGCATTTAATAGCCTTGATTACAATTGGTCAATTGAAGTTGACTGATCTATTTTAAGAAAGCAAGAGTAAATAATTTGCTAATAATAAGTTTGTTTTCAAGACAAGTCTTTTGACTTGTACATGCAAATTTGTCTTCTTGCCTATCCTATCCACTTTGATGAAGCATGCAAAAAAAAATTAGCTCTCATTCGTGAGTAAAAGAAATAATTATAATACCCGTAAAACACCCCTTTGTGGGGAACCATTTTGAACTTCACCATATTTTGGCCATCTTTTGATTCTTTGAAACATACATTATAATTTAGGTTTTGAATATCAAAACTTAAAATGATAGCTTGGATAGCACACGGATTCCTCCATCTTTACTTTTACAGGCCCGTGGAAAAATTCTAGAAATTTTAAGTCCTTTGCGGACTTTTGGACCCTTTTGATGTTTTGAACCTTTTGGCGTACTTTCGGACCTATGGGTCAGTTTAGAGCTTTAATTCCATTTGCGGGCCTTCGGGCTTATTTGAACTTTAAGCTTCTGCAGGCTCTTAGCGGGCTTCGAGGTCATGGGCGAATGTAAGAATTTAAAATTTTATTTGTGAGCCCAAAGGTAAAAATACTTCCGGCCTCCCACCCAGGGGAATTTCAGGCACAAGACAACTTGGAATTTTAACCACATTTGCAAAAGGTATAAAAGTTTTAAGAAAGTCTGTTGTTCCTCCAATGTTCTATGGAATCGATATTTGACCTTTTCCCTGATTTGACTTTCTCCTCATGTGTGCTTGGGCTTGTGGGAAATTTTGGAACTTTTAACTTTTGCACTTTTACAGTTTAAAAACAAAAGTGACTCCCGACCTCCATTGTTCTGCCATTGCATTGTTATGCCACATGTACTTTTGAGGGGCTGTGGGTCTATGGATGAAAGTTTTACAATTTGAAAATTTTGAACTTTGACTAAGTCGACCACCATTCCATTTGGATGACTTTTGCATCGATTTTGGTGGTCTATTTGTGATCGTTGATCTCTATACCTGTTGGTTTTCAATCATTGATCTCCAAGGGATAATTTTAGGGTTTTGACATGTGATAAATGTGTTTTAAGGCTCGAACCATGGTTTGCTTCGAACTTGGGGATCGATCCTCGAGTGTTGATCTATGTCCTTGTTGATTTTCAATCATTGATCTATTGACCTCGTTGAGTTTTACTAACTCACCACTCAAATTTGCATGGTAAAGGTCGATTTGGTCCTGATAAACATTTCATTCAGATTTTCAGTTCGCAGGAGGAGCCCTGGAAATTTTTTTCCATGATACCTTTGTTTGAAGCTCCTACAACTCGATTCAAACTATTTTTTAATGGCCCTTGAGCATCTGTATTTTCCATTAGAACCTTCTAAGAAATTTTTTCGAGAGGTTCCATCATTGTTGAAGTTTTCTTGAGCTCTGTTAGTTCATCCTTTGTAAGATTTGGTTATTTTGAGCTTTTTGAGCAAACCATTTTGGGATTTTTGTGAATATTTTTCCACCATTGGTAATTTTAGAGCTTGGCTCCATTTTTTTCCTCTTGATGGTTGCCATTATTTATTTTCGAGCTCAACTACTTCTTCAAAATGGTTCTTGGATCTAGACTCGGTTCATTGTCTTTTGAGCAAGATAGTTCTCTGCCTCTTTCTGAGAAAATGAGCCTCTTGGTTTTTTGATATCGTTACATTTTCCTTGGCCACCATTGGAGCTCTGTTAGAAACTTTCATGGAGTTTATTGACTTCCTTAGTTCAAGCCCTTTGTAACTTTGACCTGGGAATGCTAAAAGGGTGAGTTTCTTTCTCTTCGAACATGGAAACTATTTCATTATCACTGAGTTCTCTTTCTTACTTTGATTTTTGCTACCTATGAATGGGTCTTGTTTACTGGCCGTGATTTGTGTTGTATAAATTTCCAAAGTTGTGTTGAAACACCACTTTTAAAAGGGTTCTGAAACTTTGGATCTTTTCTGAAAGATTTAGCTTCCATTTACACTTTCTCTCAAAATTGAGTTGTGGTATATGCAAAATCCTTTGTATTTGACATTCCAGTATTATTATTCTTCACCATAGAGTTCTTCCTCCATCCACATTTGATTTTTCTGACTGGAATTTGCTCATTGGAATGAGAAAAACATATAAGTATCTCTTTTCTTCGATGATTCCAAGTTATATGCCTCATTCAATCATCTTTGAGGATTTCCACATTGCATCCTGATAATATTTGGTGAAGCTTTCAAATCTGGGGTTGACATCTCAAGCTTGATTCATGGTTGAATTTTCAATAATCTACCTTTCTGCTAGATCTATTTATTTTGACCTCATGTAAGTTTTCTTAAAATGATTCTCTCTTCTTTCTTGATAAATTGTGTATTGATCAATCTAAGATTTGAAGGTGGAATGGTGTTAAAACACCACTAACTAAAATGGGTTGCTTATACATCTCTTTCTTTAGTTCACTTTTGAAATGCCTATTTGTAACCTGTAGTTGCACTTATACTCTTTGATCCCTGCAATAGTTTTCAAGCAATTCTTTACCTATTTTTGATACCATTATCAGGCATAAGCCTTGATTCAGATACTGTAATCTGTTACTTTTACTACATTTCTTTTATTTCAGCTTGATACAGATATTGGAAAAGTTGTAAATGTCCATTTTACATGGTGAAGCCCTGTCGAAATTTTCCTAGAACTCTTCTTTCTTCCCTTTTAGCTGCGTGTAGTATTTTCGGAAAATAAATTTTGTATGTAAGCATCTTTCTTGTTATGTACTTTAACCCTCTTCCATTTGTAGGCAATATCGAGTTTGATTACATTGGTCCTACTTTTTCAAAGCATGTATATGATTCTTTCTTCTTGGATGCAACTCCTTTGTATCTACACATTTTAAGAAAATAGTTAGAAATAATTTGATTTGGCCTCTCTTGTGTCCTTGTTACTTGTTCTCTTTTCTATTTCTATCCTTAAGTACTCTATATCTCCTGTTTCTTAGAGATCCATATGCATGAATTAGGACAATGTAGGAATATGGATTAACCCTGAGCTCTTTATTGATGATTCCTTTCTTTTACTTTTTAGGTACCATGCTTTGAATTGTGAAGACAAAGATGGAAAAAGTTGGAAGGGGACAATCTGCACAACGAAGAATATACAAAGGCAATGATGGGTTCACTCATACTCCTTTGCTTTCTATTTCATGCATGTGTACCTCTTACTTCAGTAGATGTATCTTGCTTTTAGTCACATCCCATGGCTTGTGTGGGAAATATTTGACTTTCCTTATGAATAAAACATTGAATTTTGTAAATGAGTTGTATATTTCTTTCTGCATTTCAACCTTTTATATGGATTGTATTATGAACTAAACAAATTAGTCATATAATTGAATGTCTTAAACATGAAGGAAAGAACATTAATGAGAACTTGTAACATTCAGTAATGAAATCTGATTTCTATAATCTGCACTTATGTTTGCTGTCCCAAAACTCAACACTTCACCTACTTTGTAATTCATGGTGTCTTCATCAAGACAACACAACTATCCTTTGGGTCCTTTGTGTTCTTTTGTTGAAGGTATCATGAAATTATAGACTATGTGATCCATTACATTTTGTAACAGCACGCATAACTGCATATTTCACTTAATCATTAATTAAATCAGTAGTAACTAATAACATCATAACTTCCTTAGCTTAGGTATACTTCACCCATGACTTTCATCATAACGATGAAGTTTCGAGTTTCCCATTTTTGCAAAAGTGCAAAAAAATTTCAATGAGTTGATGGGTCTTCTATATTTGTAGGTTGCTCTAATCCCTTGGGTGAGATTCCTAAGGTAACCAACCAACTGTAAGTTCTCTACAAAATATGCCCCGCCCTCTCTTTGTGTCTGAACATTCTTCCACATACCAATCAATCCATGGACATGGTTGATTGGAAATATTATTATTTTTATATATTACATCTAAAACCTTGTCATCATCTTACATGTCTTTTGGAATGCGGCTATTCCAAATTTCAGACCCCATCCAAAGTTAGCCTTTCATAGTCTCTTTATTGGATGATGAATTCATCCCAATAATGAATCAATATGTCTTCCAACTAGGGCACATGGGAACTAGACCAACTTGATGGAAATTTTGCAAGGTTACCTCTGCCATCTCTTCATCCACAATCTTATCCTTGTAAATATTTTGGCAAGTGTATTTGGCAATTGAAGTAGGGAATTGAACTCCCACTTTGTGTCATTTGTTTTGGATTTTATGGTAGTCCAGCAGTTGTCGAACCAATTCTAGTAAAAGCCATTTATCAGTGACACATCTTGGCGGCTGCTAGGAGATCCTACAAAACCGGGAATTAGAATGTAAGTAAATATGGGGAATTGAAGGTAGATAACTCCCCACTCATGCACTTCCTTAAATGCTTCATCATAAATCCTCCGATTATAAAACTCCTTATCGAAATGGTAGAGAATAATAACAAAGAAGGAATCGTTGATCCTACAGAAATGCTTGTTTCCCTTGTCTAGTGTGAGTTGAGGATAGAAATTATAGATTAAAATACCCTTAGTATTCAACCTAGTGAAGTCTCCATAATAGTTGTAGAATATGTTAGGTTGTGGATCCTATTTTCATATGAGAAAGTGTTGAACACCGTACACTAAGAGTACGGTACACTTTCCACGTTGTTGTCTGGGGTTCGAGAAACATTCTTTTCTCAAACGGGTGGGATTTTTGACCCATAGGTTTGTGGGACAATTTTTCCCCATGGTTTTGATACCCATGGTTTTGTAAAACTACTTAAGCGATTTGTCTACTTATATGGTTTTATGCATATTGTAGGTATGATGTATCATTGCAGATGTGTTTTGAACTTGGGTGTGAATTTGTAGAGTTTGTTGAGCATAGCTCCAAATAGTTACAGGTATTGTATTAAGAGAGTGGTGGCTTATAATAAAATATGAGGAGTGATTCTTGGTGGACGTAGCCCAAATTGGGTGAACCACGTTAATTATTATCTCTTTGTGTTATGTTATTTTATTCTACACTTTTATTTGAGATGTGTAATATTTTCTCGCATATTAGTTTCTCTTTTCATTTATGATTCTATGAGGGATTATTCCACATATTTTATCCCTTATTTCCTAACAATTTGTATCATAGCCTGGTTCGATTTGCGAAGTGTTGAATCATAGGGAAAGTTTTATCTTGAGTGGGAGATATGACAGATGATGGAAGATCAAGGGTTGATAAATTCAATGGCTAGAATTTCAGTCTTTGGAAGATATAGATGGAAGATTACCTTTATCGAAGGATCTTTATATTACGTTATCTAAGAAGGTGAACAAAACCTCAAGCATGACGGATGCGAGAATGGAATGTTCGGATAGGAAGGCACTTGGGACAATCTGGATGTGTCTTGCATCTTCGGTATTATTTAATGTTTCAAAGGAAAAACTACAAAATAACCGATGGATGCATTAGGAAGTAATATGAAGAACCCTCTACCTCTAATAAGATATTTTTAATGAAAAATTTGTTTAGTATGAAGATGTCCGAGAATGATTCAGAGTAGAAGATCATTTAAATGATTTTAATACGGTTGTAAATATGCTAGCTTCGATTCAATAGAATTTGATGAATAATTTAAGGATTTATTAGTTCTGGTGCTCTTTACCCGAGAGTTGGAATAGCCTGGTGATGGCAGTGAAGTAACTTGGTTCAAGATAACTCAAATTTGAAGTTTGAGGATGTTGTAGGGGTGATTCTAAGTGAGGAAATGTGAAGAAAAATCTCTGAAGAATCTTCTACTTCATGGAATGCTTTGAAAGTGAAAACTAGAGGGAGACAGAAGAATAGAGGAATCCATGGAAAATCAAAGGATTGGTAAAGGTCAAAATCCAAAAGCAAGATAGTATGCTAGCATTGTGGAATGCCTTGGCATGTAAAGAAGGATTTTGGGAACTTCGGGATAAGAAGAAACAACAAGAAGAAAACAAGGAGGAAAATGTGGAAACGGGTAATGTATGTTAGGATGCTTTGATTCTTTCTTTGCATAATATTACTAAATATTGGGTTTTAGATTTGGGGGCTTCTTTCCATGCTACTCCACATAGGCATTATTTTGTTCATTATGTTGAGGAGATTTTGGGCATGTTTTTCTTGGTGATGATGATCCTTGAAACATAGTTGGAAAAGGTTCTTCGAGTTAAGATGCAGAATGGGAATACTTGGATATTGAAGGATGTCATACCTATGCCTACATTAAGAAGAAATTTGATATCGGCAGGGTAGTTGGGAAGTGATGGTTGTCTTGTGATATTTGATGGACTCTTGGAAGGTTACCAAGAGTGATCTTGTGTGGACGAGAGGTAAGAAGATTGGAACCTTGTATTTAACCACTTATAGCAATAATGTTTGCAATCTTGTGGCTTTAGAAGTAGATACAATATTGTGGCACTATAGGCTCGGTCATATTAGCCATAAGGGCATGGAGATCATAAAGAAGGATTTTCCAAGATATACGAGAAAACTGGTTTGGAGTTTTTTTATGATAGCATATATGGGAAACATAAGCAAGTAAAGTTTCTCAAGGTTGGACCTACAAAGAAAGAGTAAGTTAGAGATGGTGCATTCGATGTGTGGGGCGGCTCAGGTATCATCTCTTGGGCGTTAAAGTTATTATGTTACTTTTATTAATGATGCAACAAGGAAAGTTTGGGTATATTATATTAGAAATAAATATGATGTATTTGACACTTTTGTTAAATGGAAAGCCTTGGTAGAGAATGAAACAAGTCTTAAGCTAAAATGTCTCGGGTCGATAATGGAGGGAGTATTACATAAATGAATTTGATGATTACTTGTTCTAAGAATGGAATCTATAGGTAAAATACAGTTCAATAACTCCATGGCAGAATGGGGTATCGTAAAGGATGAACGAACAATAATGGAACATGCTAGGAGCATGAGGTTACATGCGGGACTACCTCTTTCTTTTTGGGCGAGAAGCGGTGAGCACAGTGCACACTTGATAAACAGAGGACCCTCAAGTTCCTTTGATGGAGGCATACCCGAGGAGGCTTAGTATGGTAAGAAATTTAATTATTCATTTCTAATAGTCTTTGATGTGAGTTGTTTGTTCATAGAGAAAGGATGATAGGAACAAACTAGAGGCTAAATCAGAAAAATGTACTTTCATTTGTTATGGTGGTGATGACTTTAGATATAAATGTTGGAGTATTAAGGACAAGAAAATCATTTGATCTAGGAATGTGGTCTTTAATGAGAAATTCATGTATAAGCAGCGATTTTAGGAAAATAGGGAAGAATCCAAGAAACAATATGTAGTGGTAGAGGATCTTACGGATGGGAAAGTGACACATGAATCGAGTTCAGAACCTCCTTAATAGGAACCCCAAAATCCTATATTGAGGAGGTCTTCTAGCGGAAAAAGAGAACCTAATTTTTTTCTCCTTCTCTTTATTATTTATTACTCGGTGATAGTGGAGAGCTAGAGAGATTTGATGAAGCAATGCGGTAGATGCCAGGGAAGAAGTAGGAGCAATCCATGGATGAAGAGCATCAGGCTCTCATGGAGGACCGGACATGGGATTTTTTGAAGCTACCCGAAGGAAAAAGAGCATTACATAACAAGTGGGTGTTCAAAGTCAAAGAGGAAGGAGGTAAGAAAATATACAAGGCCGGTTGGTGGTCAAGGGATTTACACAGAAAAAAGGTATAGATTTTGATGAAATGTTTTCCCTATAGTAAAAATGACTTCTATTAGAATTGTTCTAGGAATAGTTACAGTAGAAGAATTTCACTTTGAACAACTTGATGTAAAGACTACATTTCTCCATGGTGATTTGGAGGAGGAACTATATATGTAGCAACCAGAGGGCTATGAGGTCAAAGGTAAAAAGGAGATGGTGTGCAAATTGAAGAAGCACTTGTATGGCTTGAAACAAGCTCCACGTCAATGGTATAAGAAATTTGATAGCTTTATGATGGAGCAAGGTTATATTAGATGCGATTCTAACCATCGTGCATGTATACAAATAAATTTGAGGATGGAAGTTATATTATCCTATTTTTGTATGTGGATGATTTGTTGGTTGCGGTAAAAACATGAAGGAAATAAAAGTACTCAAGAAGCAGCTAAGTGAATCATTTTCCATGAAGGATTTGGGGCAGCCAAACAAATCCTTAGTATGAGCATATCTCGGGATATAAAGGAATAGAAGTTGGCTTTATCTCGGGAAGAGTAAATTAAGAAGGTCTTGGAGAGGTTTAATATGAAGGATGCTAAAGCGGTTGGGACTCCTTTGGAAGTTTATCAAAGGAGTAGTGTTCCAAGACAGAGTAGGAGAGAAACCAAGATGTCGAAGGTACCTTACTCATCGGTGGTTGGTAGTTTGATGTATGGCATGGTGTGCACAAGCTTGATATTTCCCATGTAGTGGGAATGGTGATTATATTTATGAGTGATCCGAGGTAGATATCACTTTGGTAGGTAGTAAAGGGATCCTTCGATATTTGAGAGGGACCATGGGGATAATTTTTGCTATAGTGGATCAGACACCACTTTGTGGTTATGTAGATTCAGATATGGTGGAGACGTAGATAGTAGGAGGAGCGCAATAGGTTATGTTTACACTATAGGTGGGACAATAATGAGCTGGATTTGTCAACCACAAAGGCCTGAGTATGTTTTTGCCACGGAGATGAAAGCAAATAAATGATTTGGTTACAACAATTACTTGAGGAGTTGGGGCATAAGCAAGAGGAAGGAAAGCTGCATAGTGATAGTCAGAGTGTTATACACCTAGCTAAGAACTCTTCTTTCCACTCTAGGATGAAGCATATACAATTAAGGTACCATTTCATCAAGACAACTTTGGAGGAAGAGAAGTTGAAGTTGGAGAAGATTCATACTAGTCATAATCCTGCAGACATGATGACCAAGGTGGTCACAAGGGAAAAAATGAAGTTGTGTTCAGCTTTGGTTGGTCTTCATGGAAACTAGTGAAGGGTTAAGAAGCTTGCTTAGAGGAAAACTAGTCTCCAAGTGGGAGATTGTTATGTTGTGGAGCTTGTTTTCATGTGAGAAAGTGTTGAAGACTGTACACTAAGAGTACTGTACACTTTCCATAGTTGTCTCACTGGGTTCGGGGTGAAACCCAGAAATTTTTTCTTTATGGCCATAAAACATGCTTTTCTCATATGGGTGAGATTTTTGACCCATAGGTTTATGGGATGGTTTTGGCCCATGGTTTTGATACCCATGGTTTTGTAAAACTACTTAAGTAGTTGTCTACTTATATGGTTTTATGCATATGGTAGGTATGATGTATCATTGCATATGTGTTTTGAATTCGGGTGTGAATTCTGTAGAGTTTGTTGAGAATAGCTCAAAACAGATCTATGTATTGTATTGAGAGAGTGGTGACTTGTAATAAAATTTGAACAAGTGATTCTTTGTGGACGTATCCCAAATTGGGTGAACCACGTTAAATATTGTCTCTTTATGTTGTGTTATTTTATTCTCGCACTTTTATTTGAGATGTGTAATTTTTTTGCATGTTATTTTCTATTGTTGCAATTCTATGAGAGATTATTCCACATATTTTGTCCCTTATTTCCTAACAGCATAAAGTAAGAATGATGTCATATAGAAACTTTTATAGAATGCATTCTACTCAACTCGATAATAAATGGAGCTACTAATATGCTCCCCCATCGATAAATTCCTTATTCTTTTTTATGGTAGAGATATATAAGAACATCCACTCCTGGAATTACTTCATAGAGGGAAGACCTAAGACTCTTCTCAGTAGCACAATGATGTCATTGACCTCCTGAATGAAGTCTGACCGATACATGGTCTTTGGCAATTTGGCAAAACTCTTGGCCAGATAAATTTTCAACATGACCTTCGTGCACAATTTCACTTCTTTGTCCCAATGTTCCATTGCTAACTCTGGTGAAATTGTGGTGTAATCTTCAAAGTCGGGGAGTTTGAGTAAATCTTCAAATAAATCGGGTCCAAGCGGATCACAACTTTTCCATCAACATCTTTAACTGTCATAGATTCTTCATCGTAGTGGATTCGCTATATCCTAAAAAATTGGGAAATTTATGGATGTGGGAAAACCGAAGCAAGAATCAACCCACTATCATATATGGCTTACATGAAGGGTTACTTATTTGAGGCCTTTACCCTTTCCCTTAAGTTTGAAAAATCAATTTTTTGAAGGTCGGAAGATAAGCAAGAATGAGGAACAAATCCAAGAAATGAATACTTCATATTTTCCTTTCCCTTGGCTATAAAAGTAGACATCAAATTTTGAGTTCCTAAATGCCAAAGAAGAGAAGTCAAAAGCCCAAAAATCTCCAACCTCCAAACACCCGAATTGAAACCTCCAAAACCAAAATTGGAGAAGTCTAAAATGACAAATTCTAAAAACCTCGAATTGGAGACCTCCAAAACCTGAAGTGAAAAAGTCCAAAGTGTGCATGGCAAAATTTCTAAAAAAATGAGAAGCATTGAACAACCAAAGCTATGAATTCGAAAAGAAATTCTCTAAAAATGTCAATCTTTGAACTCTAAAAACAAGTTGTGTTGAGAGGGCAAGAGGATCTTTGCAAACTCGAGTGCTGTAGAAACTAAAATTGTGGAAACATGGTGGGAAATAAGTTATTCATTTCCCAAGTTATGCATAAGAGGAACAAAGAAAATGAAGAAGGATGAAACAAAACAAATGATCTTAAACAAAAAGAAAATGACCAAAAAGAAAAATACCTTGAGAATGACATCAAAAAGTACAAGATACAATAAAAATCGGGTTGTCAGAGCAAAGTGTTAGGTGAAAATGATAGGTGAAAATGTGATTTAAATAGAAAAAACCCAATATTGTGGTGAAATTCCAATCCATTTACGGAAGTAGGTAAGGATTAAATTCATAGAGAGCTCCAAAATTCTGAAACCCAAAAGCCCGAAATTCTAAAATTTCATAATTTTGGGGTTTCGGACTTCAAAGATTAGGGGATGAAAATTGTGGAATGGCACGGAAGAGTTCCAAAACCCAAAATTCCAAAAATTCAGACTTCCGGACTTTAAGTCCGATAGTAATTAACTCGAAAATGATCGGGAGAATTCTGAAACCCAAAAGCCTGAAATTTTGAAATTTTGAACTTTCCAACTTTCGGACTTCGGAAGTCTAAAAGAAATTTTCCAAAAACGTGATCTAGAGTTCTAAAACCCAAAATCCCAAAAGTCTAAAATTTTAGACTTTCGGGTTTTAGACTTCTAAAATCCAAATGGAATTTCCTAGAAATTGTGGCCTGGATTTGTAAAACTCAAAGCTTAGAAAGTCTGAAATTTCATACTTTGAGGTTTTGGAATTCAGAACTTGAAAAACATAATTTCAAATTCAAGCCAATTAAATTCCGAAAGGGAAAATCCCCAAAGTCTGAAGTCCGAATTTTTGGATCTTCAAGACTTGGAGAATTTTCAAGATGCGAGAGATCTTCTGTGGGAATATTTTCAAAATTTGTCTTATCAATTTCAAAGTCTTCTTATCAAGGTAGATTAAATCAAGAACGCATAGTAATGTCATTATCCATGTTGAAGGAGAAGTGGCAAATGAATTATTTCCATAATTGTGGCCATGTAGAGATGGGTCTATTTGGTGTTAGTAAGAACCACTTGAGTGCTTGACCTCCTAAACTCCATAGGAAAATGCATTTAAGATAGTTGTCACTAAAGGCAACCTTTTGGAAAGCCATGAAGAAGTTTTTTTATGCTCCTTGGATTACCCTTGCCATTGTATTTTTCAAAATTTGGACAATCAAAGTGTAAGAGGAAGGAATTTTTAAGATATCCCTATCGAAAGGATAGAGACATAACTCTTTGAATTGATATTTCTTATTAGGTCCTAACTTACCTTTCTATAAGGTAGTAATGGTGTTTTTATGGAGAATAATTATTGGTCAAATATTTTTGCATGTGTCCATGGGTTAGGCCTACATATATTTGTTTATTTGTCTTGGTTGTCTTTATATAATGTTTGTAACCCCATTAGGTTTGTTTTGTTTAGGATTTTTTTATAAGATTCATAATACAATGTTTTTTATATTTTTGCCTAGGAGTCTTGGTATAAAACTCTAAATAAAAAGCTCTAGGTTTTTCTTGTCTAGGAGCCTTCATGGATTCCTTACTAATATGTGAAGCCAAACTTTTCAATTTGTGAGAAAGGGCTTGTATTTTTTCTTCTAAGGTCACTTCTTGAGTCAAGTATCTCCTTAAAAGTTTCACGAGAAGGAGATTGTTCATAATTTACATGCTCTTCATTAACCTCACAATTTATTTTGACAATCGGTATGTGATATCCACCATCATTTTGAGAAGGTCCTTCTTCCCCATTCATTAGGCTGTGTAAGTAGAAGCATGTCATAGGTTTAATATTTCATTAACACTACGTAGAGGATTCTCCACTTCTTCCTCTCCTTGAACCATGCTGGAAAGGAGAGAGGGATCAACCATAGATGGAAATTTGGCTCCAAACTCTACAACGCGCATAAGATCCTCATTTATCTTTTGGAAAAATAAATTTTCAATTTGGGTTGGAATAAATTCAAAGTTAGCCCGAGGAGACTCTTTTCGCCACCACTATGATCGAGACATAATGTTGTCTTATAAAAGTGTATTTAAATTTTAATTTTTAAATGGATTTGACCCTATTTATTGATTCCCCATTCTTTTCATGGGAGGAATAATGAAAATATTTTTCTAAGGTTGATTAAAATGGAACCCTAGGTAAAATCAAGCGGTGTAATGACATGAAAGTCGGCATAAGGAATGTTAACTAAATAATGGTGAAAAGTCCATAGGAAATATGTACCAAGGACTCCATTGAATAAATAATGAAAATATGACTAAAGGTACGTGTAGAAAAATGTATCTAGGACATAATGATCAAGTACAAGATGATTATCTAATCACAAAATAGTTACCCCCTTCATTTTTCAAGTATAGGTTTAGTGTAAATAGTGACAACACAATATCACCACTTAAGTCAAATTTAAAATTATCAAGACCTAAATACTAAGAAGGTGCTGACATAATCTCCCAAAAATGTGTACTAAAACAAGTTTTAGAAATTAAAAATTCAAAGATATGAAAAAGGAGGCTAAAACTACGAAAGCAACACATCAACACTATTTGGACACGTTAATCAAGATTTATGGAAAAATCAAGATTTTAGTATCAAAATGATGTCACCACAATGCAAGCAGAGTAATGAAACTTTTCAAATCTCAAGGAAATGTTGGGATCTAAAACTAAGTCTAAGTACATCAATAAGTTATTATTTATGCAAGCATCGTAACAATACAACCTAGAGAATTAGATCCAGTTTCATAAAGGAAACAAGAAACAAGTATCAAAATTGTATGGATATAATGCGGGAGGCATAAAAATTTAAAGGTAATCAATGATGAGAAAAACTAACTACATTTATAATCTTGATGTGGGTTTCAAGATAATGGCTACAAAGATATAAAGTTGTACCAACATACTTTCAACACTTACTATCAAACTTGCGATAAGGAAGAATGTAATTAGGTGCAAAAGAGGTGGAAACAATATTTGATAGCACTACGAATGTATGTTCTCTTTTCTCCGTAAATGGGAAACTAGAAAAAAAGGAGCAAACTACAATTTTAACGCTAATCTCATGAAAGAATAATAGTTAGTTGGGAAGTGGAGCACTTCCCATTTCATTCACCATTTTTCTCAAGGTCGAACTACTTTAAGGTTCCCTGGGTAATCCTCATGATGCATTTTATGGATTATTCCAAGATACTTCCCCATTTTAAAGAGGACGAGGCGTATCTCTTAACATAAACCTAAAAATATAGTGCATTGAATATTGTGGTGTGTTTCTTATCATTCAAATTAAGAAATAAAGTTTAAATCATCATTGACAACTTGCAACACATGTGTAGTTAGAGTTTCTTTAGATCACAAGTCTTTGGTATGAGTTTAGGTCTGTGCAAAAATGATTTTAGTAATTTTCAATAGAAATTGAATCAATGTTGCTTTTGATTCTAAATATTTCCCAAGAATGTAAGATAAGAGCATACACAATCATTTGATACATCTAGATAAATATAAAGGAAACCTTTAAACCAAATGAAATTTAAACAAAACTTGATAATTTGTTCATTCCTTTAAGCCAAAAAAATTAAATATTAAGTTTTCTAATTTAACCAAAATATTAGAAAACGAAAACTAAAAATTGTTTTTATTCGAAGATCACCCTAAGGTGCAAGAGAAGAGCATACAAAAAATTCTATCCTAACTTGTATAAAGCATGGAAACAAAAACATTCATCAAAACTTAAGAATTTTTTTATAAATATGATTAGAAATTTTAAAAACCTATAGAAAATAGTTAGAAAAAACCTACAACCAATAGAAACACGAAAAACAAGAAATTAATATCTCAAAGTTAGTGCCAAATTTTAACGGATCACGGTGAGTGCGACCCTTTCAATAGTAGCATGTCCTATTAAACACAAGCGTGTCCTTGACAACACTAGTGTGTCCTTTAACACAATAGTACACCTCTAATAAAAATAGAGATTAAGAATAAATAGTGTAACACCGGTGCATCAGAGAGACACCTATGTGCCGTGATGACAAATACGCAGTGTAAGACACGAGTTAGAAAAGAATGCAACGTATACATGGCCGAGATAAACACCAACGTGGCCTTTTGTAACATTAGTGCAACCCTTCTAACACTAGTGTGGCCTTTGTAACACTAGAAAATGACTTTTAACAGAGCGCAGAGTAGAATAACACTAGTGTTGGTTTCAATAGATGATCAAAACATGGTAATTTTTGAAAAAAATCAAAAAGCTCAAAGCTTTGTCAATAAGGTTCAAATTTGACAACACCTCACCTCCTTTGATCCTAAAAAGAGCACAATATCAAAGAAATCCTAACCAAACTAGTTAATAAATTTCATATTTATCTAAAAATGCAAAAGAGGGTTACTAAATAAAAATTTTGAAACTAATTTTAAAATATTGAAATTGAATGCAAAGGACAATGGAGCAACTCCATGTGGGCCATCCTCGGAAGCCTCATATAGTCTTAGATGATTTGTGCATTGTGCATATCGTATGAAACTCACGCCAATCCTCTCGTATGTCAAAGAAAAATAAAAAATCAAAGTGGTAAGGGTGGGTGACAAATAATTCATTGCGATGAATTTTTACACTCCTATCGAGGCATTTATAGCCTTTGTGACTCCTCGTGGCATGTCTCTCACCACCAAAACGCTATGGGATGGTTGTTATTCTACCGAATTCTTCTATCACTAGTCGCAATGATTTTTAGTAAATAATCATTTTTCTCCTGTTTTCGCTATGTTGGGGCATGCTTTTTCTTCCCAAAGCTGACCCTTTCTGCTACCTAGGGCATATTTTGCTTCGCAACTTTATTTGGTGATATCCCAAGATATTTTCATTCTTCGTGATAATTTTCTTCTTGGAAAATTTAAGAATTAAAAAAAAAACCCAAAAAAATACTAAAATTGTTTAAAAATCCAAAAAAATGATAAAATCATTCAAAAATCCAAAAATTGTTAAAAATTCACAAAAATAAAAAAATGTAAAATTAAAAAAATCAAAATTTTGTAAATGACATGCACACTTTGTTAAAGCATGTATCAAATGCATCATCCTAAAACATCAAAAAAATTCCTACAAAATATCTTTCTTAGGTTCTCACTTGTTCTCGCACAATGACTCGTGATTCATTTTGATCTACCTCCATTAACAAAGTTGGTTTGCTTGTTATGTCTATACTATCTTGGAATAATGATTTACCTAGTACTCTTTCATAGTGCGGTAAGACATTTTCATAATACTTAAGTTTCCTCCACTATTCCCCTCTCATGTATCCTTGTTTCAGCACGATTTTTAACCCTTTTCGTTTAACATGAACATTCGGGAATTGAATATTGATAATAAAAACATTGGTGCAACTATCTTGAACATTGTTTATTTGAGTATATGTGTTTGTACATGTTTCCCTATCAGGTTACAAAGTTTAGTTTCTCGTATTGCATTGCATTATGTATGTTGCGTGGAGTCAAGCATTTTTAGCTATGAACAAATGTTAGTAATATAGATTTTCATGTTATTTTACACGTTTTTGTTTGCATACATTTTAATAAGGGCTGCTTGATGTAGATAATCGAGAAAAATAATGAAACAGATTTGTTTATTGTATGAATAAGATGCATAAGCTATTTTCATATTATTCATTATCATTTCTTATCACTATCGAAAAAAATTTCCAACTAGATTCTTCTATCTGTTTCCTTCCTATTTTTTTATCATCAATTTACTTATTCTATCACCCCATTGATACTCAAGGGGGCATCCTACATTCTACTTATTTTCTTCAAAAATTTCTTTTTATGCTTATCTACATTCTTTGTAGTTGCGTCAGAATACGTAACCCCAAAGAACCATGCGAGACATTGTCGAGACTATATGAGGCTTCTTGGGAAAATGTGCCAAATGTGAACTAAATAAACTTTAAGAAAAGCTATTTAACCTAGAATAACACCAAGTAGTATAAATCTAAGCTACAAATTCATACTAGAACCATCATGATCATAGCTTATGAGAATGCACAATGAAAATTACATGAAATTACTCATCTAATCTATAAGCATTCTTACTAAGTTAACGAATTCTAAATTAAAATGATACTAATTAGATACACGAGCAATCAAATTATGTTGTTATTCTCCAAAGATAGGGAGAAGATCTCACCAAAGAATGGCTATAAGGAAAAGCTTGGATCTTCTTCTACTACTCAACAATGTTGGAATTTGTGCAAAGTAGCTATGCCAAATTAATGGAGAAATCTCTTGTCATATGTTTTATATGAAATACTATTCAAAGTATGTTGTAAGGCAAAAATTCAGGAGCTTGGTCCTTTTTATATCTTTTATTTGGGGAAAGCTTGTATCCCAATAAATCTAGGATAAAGGATAAAGTAACTTTAGACTAATTAACCATGATTAGATTATTTAACTAGTTATTTATCAACTCATGGGAGTCGGAGTGCTTTAATTAATCAATTAGGATTAATTAATACGCTAGAATAATATTTTTAGGATATTTGGAGGTGATTTAGGAGGAATTTGATAAGATTGGAAGCATTTGAAAGTGAGATTTAGCTAATAAAATGGTTAATTGATTAAATGCATTGTTAAAAAGGGTTAATTAACTAATAATAGCTAATTGTTTGATTCGAAGAGGATTATAACTAATGAAGTGCCGTTAATTTACATCACGAATGTGAAATAAGCTAGATAATTAATGAAGTGCCATTAATTGACCAAAATAAAGGGAAACATTAGTTAATTACAGAAAACACTAATTATAATGAAAATGATGAGATAAAAGATAATTTCTACCACTTTAGTATTAAAACTACGTAAGTGGATTTTAGGTGTCTAAAATAGCTAATAGAGTCCAAATTAAGATACTATGTGTAAACTAACGAGATTAAGAGAAGATGATGTGTAATTTATATGTAATCAAATAGTTTTCTAGTGTAGGTATTATTTTTTTAAAATGGGGACATATATACACGATGTGATTTCCCATGAGTAATGGTGTTACCCATGGAAAACCAAAATATGTGACATCTCCCATGGATGATGGAATTGGCCTTGGCGTAACCCATAAATTTATAGGCTCAAAAACGTAAGGACTTGATGTTAGATGATAAATGATGGTCAACAAGGATAATAGTGTGAAATAAGACGAAGTAGGTATACATAATGGTAAAAGTAGACAAAATTAGTACAATGTGTGAATACGAAGAGAATAAATGAGGAATGTATGGGGTAACTAAGGCTATCATAGACATCTCTTAAATTTTGTGGTGAAGTTGAAATAACCAAGTTTGATCAAACGTCATTCCTGATGCGCTACTTAAGGCGGTCTCTCAACAAGAAAATGCATCACTAACTCCTACACAAAATAAATCGATAGAAAATATAAGAAATATGGTGTATACATATTATTCAACTAAAGATCATCACATATCATGATAGTGAAACATGATATGGTTTTTGGATAAAGATCTATACAACACGAAATTAAAAGTAAATGTTGAAATTAAAATTAAAATAAAAGTGTTGTAAAGAAGTAATGGAAATTTATATGGACTATACCTACCTCATACATACACAGTTAGTTTCACTCATCTTTCATGTGGTTGTAAAAATAAATATTTAGAACCTTAAATAAGTAATAATGAAATTAAACACTAGAAGATTCCCATTAAAATAATACATAAATCACATATCTAGGAGGTCATAAAAGGGAGGATATTTGAGTGGTGGATAAAAATGTTGAAGAGTTAAAAACACTAGTTCAAAGATGTTATAGGGATGATAAAGTCTATTAAAGGTATTAATGAGGAAGTGGTGTCCTAGAGTTAGTGGACATAGATAAATAGATATCTTACCAAAGTATCCAAGGTAGGAAGTGTTAACATAGTCTACATACTTGTTTTTTATTATTATACTAGTTGTTCTATCTATTCCATTATTCTCTCCTTCTAATTTGTAACCTCTCCATCCATTTAGGGGAGTCTTGTTTAATCCCGTACCTATAAATAATGTACGTGGGTTCTTTGTTCTCTGAGAATAATATGAGATAATATATCTCTATTCTTTCTCCTCTATTTTTGCCTCATAGTTTGGTATAAAAGTAGCCTAATCTCTCGGCGACTGTGTGTAGGATTTTTTCTCTGGTGTTTTTCCCTTGTTCTACGTAAAGAATTCTACCTATGTGAAGTGGAGATGCACTTTGTGTGAGGAAAATGAAATTGCAGTCGAGAGGAGATCTGCATGAAAAGCTAGGTGGAATTTTTTAAAAACTTGTGTGCTTTTTCAATACAAAATTTGCTACGTGGAAATCTTTTTTCCTGTGTGAATATTCACCTATGTAGAATATTTCCCTACTCGTGGATACGTGGAGGTGAACCTGCGTGGAGGATATCAGTGGCCTGCATTGTACTACATGCATGGAGAGGAGAAAAATGTTTTGTAAAACCTGCGCAAGAGAAGATAAAATATTTTGTTTTAAATGTGGACATTTAAAAAAAAAAGTGTTGTTTATTCTACACATGTTTTTTCTTGTTTTTTGCGCTGAAAAGTGAAGCTATCCACACGATGTGTGGAGGAATTGAGGAATTGGAGTGGCCTGTAGTAGCTGGACTGTGCGTGGAAAGGTTGTTCACCTACGTGATTGGAGACATTCAAAAACGTGGTGCAAAGAATATCCTGCTGCGTGGAGGAATTAGAGTGGTCTGAAGCTGTTGGAATTTGCATTATTGTCTCTTGCTAGTGATAGAAGAAACAATAGCTTGCGTGGAGGTATAATTTGGTGCGTGGAAACTGACCAAAGCTATGTGGAAGAAAGAAAAATGTGGAAGCATCTGTATTCTTTCTGTGTGGAGAGTCCTTAAACCTGCTTGAGGCCCACGTGTGAAGGAGCAAATAAAATTTTGTTTTCTTTGATCGGTTTTGCGTGGAATTTCAAATTTGAATTACATGAATACTTGCATCTAAATAAAGTTTTGAGTGTGTCACTTGCTACTCCATGGAGGAAAGCAGGACCACTACTGTGTGAAAATTTATAACTACACGAGGAGAAGAAACTTGGAGATACTTCAACACTTCACCAATGTCGAGTGTAGAAAAATTGATTGAGATCATCAATAACACGGCCCTTGCCATAGCCTGAAAGCTGAAATATCAACTCACTAGTCAGAGAACATTGTGAAGAAGCTCCTGAGAGCTCCGGGTTCTACTTTGCTTTGTTGAACGAGCTTCAGAACACCAAGAAATCTAGCATTCAAAAGCTAGTTCGAGAAGGACTTCTTGAATACTTTCTTTTCGACATCAGCTGCTAAGAAAAGTGAGTATGGGAAGAATTAGAAGCTAGGTATGACACCGATTGTGACGACGAAGAAGAATTCCCTACAAAGTGTCACCGTCTCACAACACGTGAATATTGCAGCATCTACGAGCAAGTAATTCTCATCAGTGAGTCAAAATTGTAATAAATCTTCAAATAAATAAATATTTTTATTACAATGTCTACTCCAAATTTAATTGCAATCGATGCTCGGTTTCTCAAAGGGTCCAATTTTGTGGCCTAGAAGACAAAAATGAAGACAATCCTTCAGTTTGAAGGATTATGGGGAATTTTCACAGGGTCTATGCCTGCTCCCATAGCCCCCGATGAACTAATAAAATATGAAATGGCTAGTGCTAAAGCCTTGATGTTGATAATGCTTAGTATCAGTGATGATGTGTAACCACATGTTTGGAATGCGAAGAAACCCAAGGAGGCTTGGGACAAGTTGGCAACCATTTATGAAGCAAAAAAATTAGACGAAGATACTCCATCTTCAATCAAAGTTACACACCCTCTCTATGGGGTCAGATGAGAAAGTGGAGGAATTATTATGTCACGTGGCTGAGTGAGATCGAGTTATTAGCGCTTGGTGAAATGGTGGATGATAAAATTCTCATCGTAATCACCTTGAGAGCACTCCTTCTCAATTCGAGTGTTTGTTCACGACACCGAATGTGTCAAACAGAACAGTGAGTGACATTCAAAGATCTTGTGAATTTGCTGCAGTAGGAAGAGGCCATCACTTCATCCCATGAGGAGTCTCAGGATAAAGCCTTGTTCTCAAAGCCTTACCATGGCCAGAAGAATTGGAAGGGTCCCTAGAGAAGCAAAATCAAGCGCAACCCAAAAAAACAGCGAGAAAGATCAAAATTCAAAGAGATGGTGTCACATTTACGAAATAATACTCACAACACTTATCACTTTGCTGCCATAATATCTTGAAACAAGGGTCTTCAATCCATACAAGCACATCTGGGCATGAGGATTTTCAAAAGTCCAAACGACTTCCCCCATTGAAGAAAGCACAAGGGACATCTCATAGCCCAACAAGAAGATGATGAATCTGATGAGGAGACATCAGAAGGAGCCCATTGTGGTAAGAACCTTGTACTCGTCTCTCAAACTTCTCAACCCACGAAGAAAGTTTGGTTGATAGAACTCAGTGCAAGCAAGCATATGTTAGGTGACAAAAAGTTGTTTGATTCACTACACAAAGAACCAACTGGAGATCGAGTTCAGATAGTAGATGACAAAGAGTACATTGCAAAAGGAATAGGAAATGTCACCATTCCTCTAGGACCATGAAAATGTACACTTACAAAGGTACTATATGTTCCTGGCTTGACTAGAAACCTCTTTTCAGTTACTCAGCTCTTGAATCATCACCTTAAGGTAGAATTTCTTATTCAAAATGGCATTAAATCATGTTTAATCTCCCGACAAGGTACGGTTCTTGCTAAAGATTTTGTAAAAGATAAGTTATTTTCTTTAGATACTATTTCATCTTCTGCAGTAGCTTTATCTACTTCAATAATAGAATCAACTGCCCTATGGCATTTTAGATATGGACACTTGTCGGTCAGTTCATTGCACTAGATGAGTTCAAAAGCAATGGTCCATGGACTACCCAAATTGTCCAGTTCCTTGCCTATTTGTCCCTGGCTGTCTTGCAGGAAAACAACACAGAGATCTGTTTCAAGCAAGCACCTTCCATGCTAAGAAGTGTCTGGAGGTAGTTCATACCGATCTGAATGGCCCATTACCTGCTTCTTTTCAGGATACAAGTACTTCCAACTATTCATAGATGACCACTCTCGCAAGATGTGGGTATATTTCCTGAAGAATAAAAGTGAGGCTCTTCAACACTTGCAGAACTTCTATCATCATGTTGTCAAAGATTCCGGAGAACCACTTCTTCTACTCTGCTCAAATGAAGGGGGGAATTCACATCAAAGAAGTTCTTGTCCTTCCGAACAATAAGGCATTAAGCAACACCGACTTCTCCGTACACACTCCCAGAAATGGCATTGTTGAGTATCGCAATCACACAAAGTGATGGAGATGACTCACTACATGCTAACAACAGCACAAAGCTAGAGGAATTCTATTAGGCTAAAGTAGTACAGACAACTATATATCTACTCAATAGGGCCTTTGAAAAGATTCTATAGAACAAAATTCCAGAAGAGGTATGGAGTGGTAGAAAGCCATCAATTTCTCATTTGCGAGTATTTGGTTGCACAACATACATGCATGTCTAAACTCAGAAGAGAAAGAAGGTTGAGCCAAAAACACTCCCGTGGGATCCCGAGACAAAGAAAATATATGAGAGTCGGGTGTGGTTTGTGATGAGTCATCCTTTGACTCAATAGTATCAATAGAAGATCCACTTCCAACCACATCTCACCGATTAGTCTCTGAATCAGATGATGAGCCAGAAGAGACTACTCAGAGAAAAGAAATGTTACTAGGAGAACTATTTGTTGACCTTGGAGAACTAGAGAATGTGACTCCACATCAATCCACATGGAAATGACATAGTTCTTCTCAAAAGCAGCCAAGTTCTCATCCGAAGTGGGTACAAAGCACTATCAAGGACTCACATTTGCAACAAATCCCAGATACATCATCCGGAGTCAAAACAAGGAGTCAAACAAGAAATGAGGTAAAATTTGCACTCATGAGTTCACTAATGAATAGCTCCAGAGCTAGATAATGTTCGTGAAGCACTCAGTCAACCTCAGTCGAAGGAAGCCATGGTTATATAATATGACTCACTCATGAAAAATTAGACATGGGAACTTATCGATCTTCCCATGAAGGAAAGAAACCCATAGGCTGCAAATGGGTTTTCAAGACAAAATATAAGGCAGATGGATCCATCGAAAAACATAAATCACAACTTGTAGCAAAAGGATATGCTCAGAAAGAGGGCATCGACTATGAAGAAACCTTGCACCCACTACGTGAAGATGAAGACCATCAGATTAGTTTGCACACTTGCAGCGTAAAAAGGATGGAGACTTCAGTAGATGGATGTCAAGAGTGCTTTCCTAAATGGTGATCTCAAAGAAGAGGTATACATGACCCAACCTGAAGGATTTTTGATGAAGAACAGCCTAAGAAGGTATGTTGTCTCATCAAATCACTTTACGGACTGAAACAAGCTCCAGGGCATGGTATATCAAGATCAACGATCACCTTTTGTAGTATGGGTTCACTCATAGCCCCTCATATTCAAATTTGTATATAAAGAAGGTAGGCAAAGAAATTGTCATTCTGGTTGTATATGTAGATGATCTTGTGATCACTAAGTTCAGAAGATCAAGTTGATATTGTAAAGAATGATCTCAAAAGAACCTTCGACATGATAGATTTGGGGCTACTACATTATTGTCTTGGCTTGGAGATATGGCAAAAGGACAGCATCACATTTTTGTCTCCCAAAAAAAGTACACCAAGACATTCTGGAAATGTATAGAATGTGTGATTTGTAAACCTATATCCACTCCCATGGAAAAAGGCTTACAACTTTCAAGATTCCAAGACTCACCTCAAGTAGATGCTACTCTCTACAAGAAATTTGTTGAAGGGCTCATCTATTTGACATATACTAGACCATATCTCTGCTATAGTCTTTTAACTATCCTTCCAGGTTCATGTAGGAGCCGAAGAAATGTCACTAGAATGAAGAAAAGCATGTTTTGAGATATGTCTGAGGAACAACTGATTATGGTCTGGAATATAAGAAGAATGATCAATTCTTCTTATAGGGATACATCGACTCAGGCCACATCAGATCTGTTGATGACAGGAAGTCAACTATAGGATACATATTTAATCTTGGATTTGGAGCTATCTCATGGATAAGCAAGAAGCAGAATGTTGTTTCTATCTCATCCACAAAGGTAGAATATCACGCCGCATGAGGAGCTATGTGTGAAGTGATATGGATACATCACATTTTGGATGACCTAGGAATTCCTGAAAAATAGTCACCTATTCTCTATTGTGACAATCAGAGTGTGTTGAAGCTCGTGCGAAAAATATAGTATTTCATGAACAAACAAAGCATATTGAAATTGACTGCCATTTCATTGGAGAGCACGTCTTGAACCATCAAATTCACCTCCTACTGAAGCACAAGTTGCTAACATTCTCACTAAATCTCTTGGCAAAGTGAAATTTGAACTTTTCAGGGGTCACATTTGCAAGAATAATGTAATAAGGGGGGAATGTTAGCATAGTCTACGTACTTGTTTTTATTATTAGACTAGTTGTTCTATCTATTCCATTATTCTCTCCTTCTAATTTGTAACCTCTCCATCCATTTAGGGGAGTCTTGTTTAATCCCATACCTATAAATAATGTACATGGGTTCTTTGTTCTATAGAATAATATGAGATAATATATCTCTATTCTTTCTCCTCTATTTCTGCCTCACAAGAAGTAATGGCCATATTATCCCAAGTGGGATGAAAAAACCAAGTGTGATTAAACTATAGTAAAGTAGCAAGATGATGAAGTAGTGGATTTGCAGAGATGCGTAAAGCATAAATATTTGAAACAAGCTTAGAATGTATTTAAAAATGAGAATTATTTTATTCTTTTAAGATGTGGAGAACATTTATTTGAAGACAATATGTATTGGGACTTATAATTTATTTAATAAGATAAGGACCCTCAATGTTTTAGTGAACTTTACTTATTTTTCATGGGTGTAATCTAACTTTAAGAAAATGTCACTAACTTCAAATGTATTAGGTTTAAAAAGTTTCTTGTTTTTGTTAGCTATGTGCTCTTTGTATTTACAATAATGATGAATAGTGATATCATGTTTTTCATCAATAAGATCAAGAGTATAACACTGGAATTCACATATATCTTCATCCAAATTAATTCCATGCAAGGAGATAGGAAGGGAAGGCGGTTCATCCTCGAGTGGAAGAGTTGATTTTGACCCAAATAAATTGAGAATGGGGTTTCCCTAGTGTTTGTTCATATTTTGGTATAATAATCCTAGTGTTTCTAGATAAAGCTTGACATTCCGAGTTAGAGAGATATTCATGAATATTACTTTGAAATATTTTATCAATGATTCAAGACTGAATTGCTATCATAGGATATTATTTACCTTTTCATATCTTCTTTGGATTATTTCCACAAATATGGAGTATTCAAACTCTCATGGGCAATCTTCTTATGTGGCATGTGTCCTACACAAGTTTCATGTATCATAGGAGTTACATGTAATAGGTTTACCATATGACTAGCTAATCCAAGAATGTAACCCTCATTCTTATTCATGGTTTTTTCCCACTATTTTAGGATCACTTACACACTCTCTTATATGTACATTTCTATTTTCAACTATTCATGTGGTTAGTAGAGTTGTTAAAATAAATTCATATTGCATCAATATTCTATTTTTGTTTCTCACTTACAACATATCCTAGAATAATTACTTGACTCTTTCCCAAAATATGCATTCATTAATCCCGGTGATCATCCCAATCTTGGACCTCATTTGTGATATGAATAAGGTCATCATGGTATTGATAAAGTTTTAATTTCTTACTAAATGCATGGGAATCAACCTTAGGAGTAGACCAATAATAACCCATACATATACATTTTTGGGCTATTACATGGCCACCAAAATGTCCACCATAGGTTCCCCATATATTCCTTCAAAGAGATAAGGAACTTCGTCCTAAAAAGATAATGAAGTAGAGTACTATCAAAGATGTGATAATAGATGATATTCTCTTTGAGGATATATTTTAGGTTTTTCTTATAGATTTTACTACATTTGTGAAATTCGGAGTGTCAAGGGTATGTTTGGTGTTGGATTAGTTGAATAATGTTGATATACCATGAAGAGTTACAATTATGCATGGTATTTATGTTGAAAATGAGAAAAGATTCAAGAGAAGATAATGTGGAAGGTGTTTTAGGGATCTACACCATGTATTGATCATGTAGTAGATCCATTTTGGTCAAAATAGATTTAAAAATGAATAAAAGTAATCAACCAAGCCATTGTGTTCCTTATGAATACATTAATAGTGAACACAATTAATTGTTATGATAATGATAGGATTTGAAGTTTTCATTGTGACATTGGTATGTGACATTGACTTTTTGATAGAAATGTTAGGATTCTCCCATAATATGGAGATATGTTTAGTTAGAGCTGGGAGATGATGTCATGCCAAGGATGAAAGGAGACATACCATTTTTGTGACATCAAATTCAAGTCGAAAGATTAAAAAAGTGTTTTTGCTTTATGGGATGAGTAGGAACACAACCTTCCTCGACTCCCTAAAGACATACTAATTTTTCAGAATGGAGATATCAAGTGTTTTGTCAAGGTTTACCTTGAATTCTTCAACTTATGTGATCGGTTTTATGTTTAGTCTTCATGTCACTAGATGTGAGGGAATGTTCATTGAGATTAGTAGTGAAGCTATAATAGTATTATTTGATTGTAAGAGTTTTGTCCATTAGTTTAATAAGTAGTATTTCCTCAGTAGGAAGGGTATTGGGAATGGAGTGAGTTATGGGTATTTGATTAGTAGAAAGTTTATCAACAATGAATTTACCATTGATAACATTTTTGTGTAATGATGCATAATTATAATTACATACGGAGAACGGTTAATTTTGTAATGATATCTTTTAGGAGGATAAAAAAACACAAGAAAAGAAATGGTAAAGCATGTTGGTGTGAACTATGACATGTAGGGTCTAATAGATCATGTATAGATGAATCTTGTTGGTGGTGAAGTAAATGGCCAAATAATCTCGCTTAATAGAGGTATAAAAATTTTCATAGCAAGAAGAGTGTGAATGATGTAGTAGAGAACATGTTCATTTCCTTTTCATCAACTTGAGGAAACATTTCCTCACTTTAGATGGGTGTGAAATAGGTTCAAATAATGAGTAGTAGGTCAAGGGATAGATTTTGTAATGTATGTGTGGTGAGAAGATATTTTTTTTTAGATTTTCAATGTCTTGCTAGTAATATTTATTCCATTCAAGTGTGGTATCCTTGTTTAGGAGGTTGTTCATGGTATGAGAATGATATGCAAATTTAAATAAAAACCCTCATATTTCCCCATGATTCCCTTGGAAACTAAAAATTATACTTATATATATAAGGTGAGGGATATAAAGTATGACCTTAATCTTTGTAGAGATAAGATATATGTCACGCTTCGAGATTAGGATGTTGGCATCACTGATTTTGGGTGTTTACATTGATGTAAAATCTCATTAATTATAAAGAGGATGGTGGTGGAGTGCTAGAGGAATATTAGAATGGTTACATTATGCAAAATCAAGGTATAGCATGATGGCATGAGATGACACATTAAGATTAGCTTGGCCAAGTAGGCCTAATTAGGTGAGCTAGCTAGTATAGGTGATAGAGCATGTTGAATATAATTTCATGGTGAATGAGGATAATGTTAGATGAATGGAGAGCATGATAGGAGTGTCTTGAGGAACTCACATGAGCTTTAAATTTAAGTTACACATTGAAGACATATTTATAGGTTCTCATCTAGACCTAGTGTAAGTGTTATGAAGCCAAATGGAGGATGAGAGTGAAGTGTAGAAATATTTGAACTCATGGAGGCACACAAGAGTGTGAGATATGTTGTCTCAAGTATGTTATGTATTTTGGAGAGCTTGCAAGTAGATTCAAGTGTTTTCCTTCTAGGTCTAGGTTCAAACCAGACCTAATCCTAGTGTTTAGAGGCATATTTTGCATGATAGTCACTTTTAGGTGTGTATGATCTCTTGAGATAATTCATGGAGTTTTTTCAGGTTTTTTCATGATGTGGATGCACTTATAAGAGGCTTCATGCTTGGTTTTAGTGTTATTTTAGTTTATTATTGCCTAGAACATGCTAACCCTAAGGCCTAGTCATGCATGTCATGGTGTTTG